>QJPP01000196.1:0-630189 GCA_003996215.1 Jaltomata sinuosa
TGCAATACAATAGTCAATGAAACAATGCAAGATGCAATAAAGTAAACTCGTACCAGGCGTGGTACCCGTGCCAACCGAATGTTATACCCGTACCAGGAGTGGTACTCGTGCCAACCATGTGTTATACCCGTACCAGGCGTCTTACACGAGCTAACCGAATATCAACAAACCACAGTCAATATATGAACACACACGAATTGTAAAACCAATAAGTAAAACCGTTCAATCACAGACTGTAAACAGGAACCTAGACATTCCACACAATTTCGCTAAGCCATGTAATGCATACAATCACTTAGACATGAGTACATGAATATACACATTCACAGAAAATGATAAGTCATCACCTACCTCGAAATGTTCCAAGCTCTATTCGACCCGAGCTTTCCCGTGTTCTGGATTCCTCTCTCGTTCTTGGTCTAAAAACAACACACAGGACATATAGTTAACACCCAAGGCTTGTACATTACCCAGATTATACTAAATCCCCAAACCCCAGGCCATCCATGATCATTTCACCCCTTTCCCGGGCTTTTTCACCGTTAATTCTCCTAGTTCTATCATCTTTTATGGATAAAATAGGGAATTAAACAACCTATGATCATAATAATGTACTTAATCCATACCCAAGAACTCACATGCTTGGAATCCCCTTCCTTCTCCGATTTTCACCATCCCTAGGTTATTCTAACCTTCCCCAAATTCCCTCCTAGAAATTCTACCGCATAGGAAACGTAATACAAAGGTTGGGGAACTAAAACCTTACCTTAGGGAAGAATTTTGAGGGAGAAAGGAAGAAAATGTCTGGAATCGCCTAGCCCTTCTCCCAAAATGAACTTGAGAAAAACTGAATATTTTGGGAGCTGTTTCTGTATTAAAAATCCATCGGCCCACTATAGCAGTCCCCGCTCCGCTATAGAGGTCCCACTTAGTGGTAGCCCGCCGTTATAGCGGTCTTAAGTAGGTTGACCGCCTTTTGACCGCTGCTATAGCGGTAATTTATATCGCTATAGCGGTGGCTGCTATCACGCGTGACCGCGCTCATCACGGATAGAAAGTCCAGAAATCTGCCAATTTTGGCCATTTCATAACACACCTGTTTCCCTCGACATCCTAAAATAACCTCTTCACGTCAAACGCGATTTTGGGAGTTCTACTTACCCAAATGCGATTCCGAAAAGTCCTCCGGACTCCTTTATGTCTTGGCTACGTGGAAAACTAGCTCAATCCAAGACACCCTAAACCATATTTACCCAGATTTTTCTAGATTCTACCTCGCTCCAAAATCGGCCGAGGCTAGCCTAGCCCAAAATTTCAAACTCCCAAACTCGGAGTTTTCTAACTCTAAAACTTGGCACGATGGAACTACCCATAACAACGGACCCGGTCGTTATAAAATATACTAATTTACCCATCGTTCATCCCCAAACAATCAACCCAAAATTACAGAAATAAAAGGAAGGAAGTGTAGTACCTGAATCCTCAAATAATTGAGGGTACTTGTCCCGCATGTCCTTCTCAGTTTTCCAAGTGGCTTCCTCAATCGGATGATGCTTCCACTGAACCTTCACCATATCAATCACCTTTGTCCTCAACCTCCGGACATCCCGAGCAAGAATCAAAATCGGTTCCTCCTCATAACAAAGATCGTTATCAAAAAGTACCTCATCCCACTTGATGATGTAGTCCTCATCCCCATGGTATCTCTTGAGCATGGATACATGGAATACCGGATGGACACCCGACAAACTAGGTGGAAGTGCTAAATTGTAAGCCACTGGCTCCACAATTTCAAGCACTTCAAATGGACCGATGAACCAAGGGCTAAACTTGCCCTTCTTACCAAACCGCATAACCTCTTTCATTGGAGATACCTTTAGCAATACTTGTTCACCAACCTGAAAGTCTATGTCCCGGACCCTGTGATTTGCATACTCTTTCTGCCTGGTTTGAGCAGCCAGCAACTTGGTTTGTATGCCCCTTACCTTTTTCTGTGCTTCCTTCACTAAATCTACACCCAGAGGCTTCACATCACCTTCCTCAAACCACCCAACCGGTGATCTGCAGTTCCTCCCATACAGGGCCTCGAACGGTGCCATATCGATACTGGAGTGGTAGCTATTATTGTACGAGAATTTGCACAATGGTAGAAACTGGTCCCAATAACTACCGAAGTCCATTACACATGCTCTCAGCATATCCTCCAGTACCTGAATCGTCCTCTCCGACTGACCATCAGTCTGAGGATGGAAGGTTGTGCTAAAAGTTAGTTGTGTACCCAACTCTTCATGTAACTTGCCTCAGAACTTAGAAGTAAACTGCATACCCCTGTCTAAAATGATGGACAGTGGTACCCTATGCAGTCTCACAATCTCTTTCACATAGATCTTAGCCAATTGCTGCAAATTTTAATCTACCCTGACCGGAATGAAATGAGCGGACTTGGTCAGCCTGTCAACAGTGACCCAAATTGAGTCATACTTCCCCAATGTCTTGGGAAGACCCACCAAGAAATCCATGGCTATCCTTTCCCACTTCTACTCTGGAATTGGCATTCTCTGAAGTAGTCCTGCAGGTCTCTGATGCTCATACTTTACCTGCTGGCAGTTTTGACATTTGGACACAAAATCTACTATGTCCCTTTTCATCCTGGGCCACCAGTAACGCTACCTCAAGTTCCTATACATTTTGGTCACACCCGGATGAATTGAGTATCGCAAACCATGATCTTCTGTCAAGATTTTCTGAATTATATCGTCAACCCGAGGAACACAAATCCTCTCCCTGAAATGCAACACTTCACCAGAGTCTAACATGACATCTATGGACTCCCCGGATATTACCTTACCTCGCAATTTACCCAATTTCGGATCCTGAAACTATTTTGCCTTTATTTTCTCTATGAAGGTGGCCTTGACCTCAATGCTGGCCAACAACCCACCTTGATCTGAAACACCCAAGTGCATGAACTTGGCCTCCAAAGCCCGAATCTTCTTAGCCAATGGTCGTTTGGACCTCCCCAAACAAGCCAAGCTACCCATGCTAACAGTTTTCCGGCTCAATGCGTCTGCCACCACATTAGCTTTACCCGGATGGTACTGAATTGTCACATCATAATCCTTCAATAACTCCATCCATCTCCTCTGCCTCAGATTCAAATCCTTCTGAGTGAAAACGTGTTGCATACTGCGATGATCTGTGAATACCTCACACTTGACACCATAAAGATAGTGTCTCCAGATTTTCAATGCAAAAACCACCGCTGCCAACTCTAAATTGTGAGTGGGGTAATTCCTCTCATGCATGCACCTTCAACTACCTGGATGCATAGGCTATCACATTCCTGTCCTGCATCAACACAACACCCAAACCATAATGTTAAGCATCACAGTAAACAACAAAGTCTTTTCCTTCAACCGGCAAGGACAAAATAGGAGTTGTGGTCAGAAGTATCTTGAGATTTTGGAAGCATTCCTCGCACTTATCGGACCACACGAACGGTACCTCCTTCTGTGTCAGACTGGTCAGGTGAGTAGCAATAGAAGCAAAATTCTTAACAAACCTCCAGTAGTACCCCGCGAGCCCAACAAAACTCCTTACCTCGATCACAGAGCTAGGCCAAACCCAACTCTTGACTGCCTCAATTTTTTGGGGATCCACCATCACCCCTTTTTCTGACACTACATGCCCCAAGAATGCCACAGAAGTCAACCAAAACTCGCACTTAGTGAATTTTGCATAAAGCTTTTGGTGCCTCAAGATATCCAGCACAATACGAAGATGATTAGCATGCTCCTCCCTACTCTTAGAGTAGATCAAAATACCATCGATGAACACGATAACGAAAGAATCCAAGTAAGACTTAAACACCCCATTCATCAAACTCATGAATGTTGTCGGCGCATTGGTCAAACCAAACGCATTACTAGAATCTCGTAATGTCTATACCGAGTCTGAAAAGCAGTTTTTGAAATGTCCTCAGGTCTAATCTTTAGCTGGTGGTACCCCGACCTCAAGTCAATTTTTGAGAACACTGATGCACCCTGAAGCTGGTCAAACAAATCATTTATACGGGGTAGAGGGTACTTATTCCGGATGGTCACCTTGTTCAACTGCCTATAATCTATGCATATCCGCATACTACCATCCTTCTTCTTTACAAACAAGATCGGGGCACCCCAAGGTGAAGCACTGGGACGTATAAATCCCTTATCTAGGAGTTCCTGCAGCTGAGTCTTAAGTTCCCTTAACTCTGCCAGAGCCATTCTATACGGAGGAATGGAAATAGGACGAGTGTCTGGCTCCAAATCAACACAAAAATCTATGTCTCTGTCCAGAGGCATGTCAGGCAAGTCCGCTGGAAACACCTCTAAGAATTCAGAAACTACTGGAACTGACTCAATAGGAGGAGACTCCACACTATCATCCCAGAGATGAGCCAAGAAGGCTAGACACCCCTTCCCCACTATCTTCCTAGCTCCGACAAATGATATTATCTTAACTGGCTTAGGCCTGTACACACCTTCCCACTCTAGTCTATCCTTACCCGGAATTTCTAGAGCCACAGTCTTGGTGTTACAGTTCAACACAACATGATAAAGAGATAGCCAGGTCATACCCAAGATAATATCAAAATCAGCCATATCCAAGATTACCAAGTCTACCCAAGTATGTAACCCCACAAAAACAACAGAACAGTCACGATATACATGAGTCACAACCACCGACTCTCTCACTAGGGTAGAAACATAGATAAGGGAATCAAGGATATCACAGATCAAACCCAGCCCCAAAGCAAAACTCACGGACACATAAGAATATGTAGAACATGGGTCAAATAATACCGAAGCCATTTTATCACAGACAAGAATAGTACTTGTGATCACCGCATCTGAGGATTCTGCCTCAGTCCTTCCTGGAAAAGCATAGCAATGTACCCGATCATCAATCCGGGTAACTTCCCGGGCCGGCTGTGCCGCACCCCTGCTTGCGCTGTTGTTCCCTCTGTCACCCCGACCTCCCTGAAAATTACATCGCCCACCCTGTGGGCGACCCCTAGCATTACCGCCTCTGTCTGCCGGAACCACTGCTCTAATCTGCTGCTAACCCTGATTACCTGTCTGTCTATGTGGACACTCCCTCTTAAAGTGGCCCAACTCACCACAATGGAAGCAACCACGGTCAAGAGTAAGTCTGCTAGCTGATGTATAGGATGCTCTTTGGCCTCTAGGAGCTGAAGACTGAGCTCCCTGACGACAACCTGTTGTAGCTGGCAGAGCTGACTGAATAGGACGGGCTAGATAAGCCTGCTGATGATGGCCCCTAGAGTATGAAACACCATAGTTTTCCTCATTTCGGGGCTTCTTGGCTAAAGCCTTAGCCTTCCTCGCTTGCCTAACTCCCTCAATCTTCTTCACATAATCCACCACATCATTAAAACCTTTCCCAAAGAAGTCATATGCACCGACAGTACCTGCAGTTCACTATTCAGGCCCTTGACAAACAACCGGACCCGTTCCTCCTTGGAACCCAACATATGTGTAGCAAAATGAGACAACGCATGGAACTTAGCCTCATAAGCTGAGACCGACATGCTACCATACTCCAAGTTCAGAAACTCATCCTTCTTCCGGTCCCTCAAAGTATGGAAAACATACTTCTCTAGAAATAATGCATGGAACTGCTCCCAAGTCAGTGGAGGTAGGATTGAAGACCGACACTCAACATGAGACCTCCACCACTGCTTGGCATAACACTGCAGCTAAAAAGTGACAAACTCCACCCCATGCTGACGTACAATACCCAACTTGTGCAACCTCTCATGGCAATCCAGGATGAACTAATAGGCATCCTCTTTGTCTGTACTCTGAAACATCGGAGGTTTCATCTTAAGGAACTTAGTCAGCATCTCATGCTCATTACCTGTCATCACTGGGCCTAGCATGGGCTTGAGGAGATCATTTGTGCCCGAAGCTACGTCCATCCTTGGTGTTGTAGTAACCGCTGGCTGAGTATCTAAGGCCTGATTTGCGTAAGCTGCGGGTATGGCTCCAGCACCAACCAACCCACTCAGAATATCCCACGCCTGCATAAAAGCTTCCAGTGTCATAGTAAGAAGGCCTGCACCCCCAACCGGTGTCGCCTCCTCCTGATCCCCTTCATCCTCTACAACCACTTCTTCTACATCCTCAGCCACATATCCTGAGGTTGGGGAGGGGTTACCTCACGTCCAGCAGCAGCTCTAGCTCCACCCCTGGCAGGTGCGGCTCCAGCTCGTCCCCTGCCCCTTCCCCTACCTCTGCCGCGAACTGCCAGGCCCGCTGCTGGGACCGCTGGCCTTGCTCCGTTATTCCTTGTAGTAACTATCTGCGGACAGAAGAGTGAACGAGGTTAGATACCAATTTGTATCACCAGATACCAATTGGAATCGAGTTATAGCACGAAGAAAAGAAGGAAGATATAGTTTTTTCCTAAAGCCCCATAGCCTCTTGAAGAAAAGTACGGACGTCTCCACACCGTTTTGCAAAACTCTACTAGACCTGTTTGGTACAACGATATCAACGAATCTAGGCTCTGATACCATCTTTGTCACGACCCAACCCATCGTAAGTGGCACCCACCCAACCCCCGGATGAGCGAACCAATAGAGTTCAACCCTTGCCTAGACTAACAGCCTAAAATCAGCAAGCGAAAAGTAAACTAACAATCAAACAATTCAATAACTAAACATAATTATTATCTTGCGGAAAATTCCTCCTAGGAACTGAAAGTCATTCTACCAAATATCAATACCAAATATCTAGAATACGGGGATGCAACCCCAAAAGACAAAATGAAATAGTTTTAAGTCCGAAACAAATGGACTGAAACTCTAAGATAACCCAAGGTAGCTCGAAACAAGCAGCTCACCCTTGAAAGTCAGAAATCGTCTGTGCTAGATGCGAGGTCGCGTCTCAGTCGCTGGTAGATTTTCTGTACTCACCGAACGAAAGACAAGTGCAGTATCAGTACACCACCACTATGTACTGGTAGGATCATCAGCTAGTTTCCAAGGAAACAGTATATATAACAGTACAACATATACAAGTAAATATATGAAAAAACATGCAACAAGTATACAGGCCCTAGACTACAAGTCTCTACCTACCTTGTCCCAGCATGAAATCCATCTCTTACAGTTTTATAACACAAACATGTACCAATAACCCTACCTTTCCGTCTAGCCTGGACCCACCCTGGAATCCTCTCTAGACAATTACCAAAAGTAATGATTCAACTCGGCCTAAACTAAGACCAACACAGTAGTTAAACAAGTTCCCGGCCACTCAAGGACCACCAACAATTGCACCTTTAACTGGACAACCCGGTCCACTCACGAAACCAATTCCAAGTATCACATTCAGTAAAATAACCCGATCCACTCACGGAACCAATATCAACCAATGCAATATAATAGTCAATGAAATAATGCAAGATGCAATAAAGTAAACCCGTATCAGGCGTGGTACCCGTGCCAACCATGTGTTATATCAGTACCAGGCGTGGTACCCGAGCCAACCGAATGTCAACAAACCACAGTCAATATATGAACACACACAACTTGTAAAACCAACAAGTAAAATCGTTCAATCACAGACTGTAAACAGGAACCTAGACATTCCACACAATTTTCCTAAGCCATGTAATGCATACAATCACTTAGACATGAGTACATGAATATACACATTCACAGAAAATCATAAGTTATCACTTACCTCGAAATGTTCCAAGCTCTATTCGACCCGAGCTTTTCCGTGTTCCGGATTCCTCTCTCATTCTTGGTCTAAAAACAACACACAGGACATATAGTTAACACACAAGGCTTGTACATTACCCGGATTATACTAAATCCCCAAACCCCAGGCCACCCATGATCATCTCACCCTTTTCCCGAGCTTTTTCACCGTTAATTCTCCTAGTTCTATCATCTTTTACGGATAAAACAGGGAACTAAACAACCTATGATCATAATAATGTACTTTAATCCATACCCAAGAACTCACATGCTTGGAATCCCCTTCCTTCCCCGAATTCCACCATCCCTAGGTTATTCTAACCTTTCCCAAATTCCCTCCTAGCAATTCTACCGCATAGGAAACGTAATACAAAGGTTGGGGAACGAAAACCTTACCTTAGGGAAGAATTTTGACGGAGAAAGGAAGAAAAACGCTTGGAATCGCCTAGCCCTTCTCCCAAAATGAACTTGAGAAAAACTGAATGTTTTGAGAGCTATTTCTGCATTAAAAACCTGTCGGCCCGCTATAGCGGTCCCCGCTCCGCTATAGCGGTCTTAAGTAGGTGGACCGCCCTTTGACCGCCGCTATAGCGGTAATTTCTACCCCTAAAGCGGTGGCCGCTATCACGCGTGACCGCGCTCGTCACGGATAGAAAGTCCGTTTCTACTGCTATAGCGGTGGCCGCTATCGCACGTGACCGCGCTCGTCACGGATAGAAAGTCCAGAAATCTGCCAATTTTGGCCATTTCACAACACACATGTTTCTCCCGACGTCCTGAAACAACCCCTTCACGTCAAACGCGATTTTGGGAGTTCTACTTACCCAAATGCGATTCCGAAAAGTCCCCCGGATTTCTTTGTGTCTTGGCTACGTGGAAAACTAGCTCAATCCAAGACACCCTAACCCATCTTTACCCGTATTTTCCTAGACTCTACCTCGCTCCAAAATCGACGGAGGCTAGCCTAGCCCAGAATTTCAAACTCCCAAACCCGGAGTTTTCTAACTCTAAAACTTGGCTCGATGGAACTACCCGTAACGACGGACCCGGTCATTAAACACACTTCATTAAAGATGATGATAGAAAAAAAAATACAATGATTAAGAGTAATTATATTCAATAATATATTCTCAAAAGTAGTCGCAAAGTATAAAATCAATGTGTATTCAGATAAAAAAATTATCACAAATCCTAACAAATATGGAAGCAATAGAAGAGGATGATAATGGAGATGCGTGTTAGATTATGGTGAAAAAAAAAAGGAAGAAAGAAATGACAATGATATTAATTATTAAATCAATAAAAAAAAACACTGATAGAAATTTAAATTGGTGGACCTTGATCATTGACAAAAAAGGATCAAAATGAAAATGACATGTCCTTTTTTTTTTTTTATTGCAGTTCTATTTCTGCTCAATTGAAATAGGATCCTTCTTGCTTACATACTCTTATGTTATTTATATGTGCTTTGTCCGTTATGTGCATGTGTATGTGTTGAGACTTGAGAGCGTGGGGTTGGGGGAATAGGATAGTGAGATAGAGGTTTCCTTTTTTAAATTCTTTTCTAATTTAAATTTAAGAATTAAGAATTATCTTAGTATAGTTTTAGTTTTCAATTTAAATTTGAGAAGAATCTGTAACTCCAATTCAAATTAAAAATTTAAAACTAATTCAACTAACTAATTTTCAATAATTGTTATCTTTATTTTTATAGATTAGAACTATAATAAAATGTTTCACACTGTTTTAGTTATCTATAAACTAATTTAATAAACTTTGTTTTTTTTATAGTTTCAATTTAGAACCATAAAAAATATAGGACAATTATTTATAAGATATCATCCCTCAAAGAGTCCTAAATGTGCTTAAAATTTTAGTTTTAAGCTAAAAAAATAATATAAATAATTGCATTATTTTGCTATAAAGAAGGAGTAGTTATGAAAAGTTAATTTAAATATTTAATATAAAAAATTAATATCTTCCATAAAAAAAGAATAAACAGTTTGGTATGAACTTATATGCTAATCGTAAAGCAATTTCAAAATCAAGTTGTGAATCGTAATGAGATTAGATAACATTTTGGATCAATTCAAAAAAAAATTAAAAAAAAAGAGTAAAAGGAGCCGGAAAAAAACATCATTTTAATTTACAATATTTTTTGTGTTTTTTAGGAATCAATAACTAAAATCACAAAATGTCATATTATAAATATTATAAAATCTGATCATTTACTTCCATGTCTTTTATAAAGAATATTTACTTTAAATTTTAATTCAAAAACTTTTAGAAATTGAAACAACGTAAAAAATAAGTATAAAAGAACTTTAATAAATTGAAATAAAGTAAAAAATCTAATAGAAAGTAACATTCAGAATTTGAGTTTTATTAAAAAGTTGTAAAGGTTTAAAAGCTAGTTAATTATCACCTAATTTAATTAATTTATCCTAAAAACTAACACGTATCATCATCTTATGCCGCCACTTGGTAAAATTTTAGGCTAACTTTCTTCCTTTTAATTATATAAAATATAAATATATATAATATAATATATAGATATAAATAGATATGTAAACAATGATTTTTACTTTTAGTATTTTAAATAATAGTATGTTGAATTAACGGAAATTTGATTCCAAAGAAAGTAATTACACGCTATTTTGTATTTACTTATTCTTTATTCATATATATATATATATATATATATATATATATATATATTTAACCATGACTATAAATTTAAAACTATAGTTAAATTTGTTTTTTTTAAAACTTATACAAATTAAATACAAAATTATCAGTATTATTGAATTTGAGTTATAAAGATGATAAACATCTCCTTTTTCCGTGAATATGCACATATATATATATATATATATCAAAGTGCAAATGAGAAAATATTCTGGTGTGAGGAGGAAATGGGGGGAAGTGGGAGTAGTTGGTGACTTGGTGGTTTCTAAGTCTTCTTTTTTTCTTTGTCACATTCAAACAAAAACGGTATAAATCAAATTTTATACTCTTTCAGTTTTTCATATTTTTTACTTCCTATTTTTTCACTAAAGACGTTAACACTAAATTTAAAATATTCATTTATTTTTAAAACATTAAAGACGTTAATATCAAATTTAAAACATTCATTTAGTAATATTTTGCTCCTTTCTCCTATAATAATAAATCAACTCTTCACTTTCCTTTGCTTTTAATAATACATTGAATATATAGATTATATCAAATTAATCTTATTTTTAGATAAATTATTTCAGTTATTTAAAATTATTTTCAATTATTTTTTAAGGTGGGTGGATAATTAAAAAATAAGAAGCGAAAAAGAACAAAGAAATGAAAAAATATGAAGACAATGGAGAAGAAGATATGAGCAAAATTTATAGACAGAGAAATATGATCAAAAAAATAACATCACAAACAAAGAATATTTACAGAGATACAAAGATTAACCGATTATGAAGTTCTGTACTTTGAGATCTTTCTTATAGACAATAAATTTCTTCTTCCATGGTGATTATTTCTCCACCTTGATACAACTGTTGGGAGACATTTTCTCCTTTGCTGATTTTACTCTCTATTTTTAATTTGGTTTAAAATGATTTCCATAAGATCTTGATATAGTAATTGAAGTGCTAGCTTTTTTGATTTGGTAATTGATTTTATTTTATTTTTTTGTGGAAAGTGACTAATAACGTGCATCAATTATAGTAGTTATAACTGATTTGCAGTTTTTTTTTTCGAATTTTCTATTAGATTTTTAATTTTTTATTTAAATAATTATCTAGTCCCTTTTATTGTGGAAAATGGCATATAACTGTGCATCCATTATCGGAAATTTAACTGATTCACCGTTTTTAAATTTATTTGATTTTATTGATTTTTTGACAATTAAATTTTAATTTGTATAATAACGAATAACTAAACTAATTAATATTTTATCCTTTGATGCCAAATGGCTTATTAAAATTCTAACCCTCACATATTTAGGATGTGGATAATAATAATAATTACAAATAATATTTACTTTTGAATTAATAAGAATAAAGTTGAGAAGGCGTAACTACTTTGAATTTAAAAATTTTAAATTTTATATATGCAAAAAGTTGTATTTAAAGAATCCGTAATTACTATTCCATAATATTTGGGAAAAGTGGGATTTAAACTATGTAATTTTTAAATAATTAAAAAAAAATTGCTATTGATTTAAAGAAAATATTTAAACAATGACTTTTACTTTTAATATTTTAGATAATAGTATGTTGAATTGGCGGAAATTTGATTCCAAAGAAAGTAATTGCACGTTATTTGTATTTAGTTTTTTTCATTCATATATATTTAATCATGACTATAATTAAAAAATTAAAGTTGAATTTTTTCAGTTTTCAGAGATTTTAATTCAAATTGATAAGTTATGGATTTTAAATTCAAATTCCATTTGTATAATTATATATTTTAAAAAATTTAGATTCAGATTCAAAAAAGTAATAATTAATAACTAATTATACTTAACTTAATTAAGTTGTCATAAAAACTAACACATGGCATCATCCTATGCTGCCATTTGACAAGATTCACCGTTTTTAAATTTATTTGATTTTATTAATTCTTTGACAATCAATTTTTAATTTGTATAATAACTAAACTAATTAATATTTTATCCTTTGATGCCAAATGGCTTATTAAAATTCTAACCCTCACATATTTAGGATGTGGATAATAATAATAATTACAAATAATATTTACTTTTGAATTAATAAGAATAAAGTTGAGAAGCCGTAACTACTTTGTATTTAAAATTTTAAATTTTATATATGCAAAAAGTTGTATTTAAAGAATCCGTAATTACTATTCCATAATATTTGGGAAAAGTGGGATTTAAACTATGTAATTTTTAAATAATTAAAAAAAACTAATTGCTATTGATTTAAAGAAAATATTTTAACAATGACTTTTACTTTTAATATTTTAGATAATAGTATGTTGAATTAGCGGAAATTTGATTTCAAAGAAAGTAATTGCACGTTATTTGTATTTAGTTTTTTTCATTCATATATATATTTAACCATGACTATAATTAAAAAATTAAAGTTAATTTTTTCAGTTTTTAATTCAAATTGATAAGTTATGAATTTAAAATTCAATTCCATTTGTATAATTATATATTTTAAAAAATTTAAATTCAAATTCAAAAAAGTAATAATTAATAACTAATTATACCTAACTTAACTAAGTTGTCCTAAAAACTAACGCATGGCATCATCCTATGCTGCCATTTGACAAGATCATAGGCTAAACTTTCTTGCTTTTAAGTATACTAGTGTACATACTCGCGCGATGCGCGGTCTATATTAAAGAAAAAATAATTATGTAAAAATATTATCTTAATTATTTGCACACATTAAATAAATTGCAATATTTTTTTTGCTATGCAACGTCTCCCATAGAAAAATAATTATGAAATCAAAGATGATTAAATTTTACTTATATTTGTGTTTACATCTGAACTAATAAATACGTAATATATTTCATGAATATTCTTATCACTAAATAATTAATTACAGTACATTGTGTCCTTCATTTATAATTTAACCATAGTATAAATTAATATAATTTCATATAAATATTGAGCGAAGAAATTTTTACTATCAAAGACTTGCTAATTAACATATACATACTCAACGATACATAAGCTAAAATGGCTTTAATTATCATAAAGAGCTACTTGATAATTACATTTATCTTGTTAATATTGGCTTCTATTTTTGATATTTTATACATAAATTTCATGTTCAACGAAAGAGTTAGGATATATGACTTTTTGAAAAATACTGTACGCTGCATATTATTTGAAAAGATGAAAAGATAGATAAAAAATCACAATAGTATGAACATTAGTTTCAATATATTAATGAAAAATAGTAACAAAAATTAATAATTAGAAAGCATTAAACGAACAAATGAACAAAATCATAATAATTATTAAAGAATATCATTTGCATGAGTTCACGCATGTTATAGTAGGCAGAGAAAACAACTTAGTAACATCATTTATTATTTTGGATGCCTAAGTGATCTTTTTTTAAATGTGGTGTTATATTCAGTTAATTTTAAACTAACATATACCCTCATTTTTAAATTCAAAAAAAAAAAAACGGTAACAATTCTAAAGCTTTATCTATTAATTTAAATTCAAATGGATGAATAAATAAGTTCAACCACTTTAATTTTAAAATTTAAAATTCTTTAATTTTTAAATAGTTTGAAGTTAAACTATTGAAGAAGTTAATTTTAAAGCTATGTAAAAAAATTATGGAGCATACTTCTTCCCTTACAATTGTACTTGAGAATTTTTCTACGCCTCAAAAGTAAAAAAAAAAAAATTAATGTTCAATTTTGATCTAATACTATTATAATATCATTGTCAATGCATAGAAGAAAGCAGTGTTAGTTTCATCACCCAACCTACAAAAAATAAATTTATGACACATTTCAAAAAAAATCATAAATAAATAAAAAAGAAGAATGGGAATATTCTAAGAAACAGAAAAGAAAAAAAAAAGTAAAAATGTGTAAACTTTACATTACACCAAGAGAAAAATGCATGTAACATGGCTTCTAAATAGAAATAACCAAATACTTCAATCGTGTTGCTGATCATATTGGAAAAGATTTCTCCTACTTTTGATGTATCAAAAGTCTATATCATCGATACTACCTTGTCTATTTCAGGCCTTTTGTCAAGGTTGGCATTTCTTCATCACATTAGCAAGGAAACTATCGCAACACCTTAATATATTTTTGACCTTAAATTTGTGTGTCACGACAAAAACTGTAGTCAATCAAAAGTGACAAAAGTATATACGCTATAAGAAATCAAGAGCCACATATTCTTTTTTGATCTATCTGTTTGCTTTATATGTCATTACTTATATTTAAAAAATGCTAGAAAGTTGGATAGTTCACCTAGGAGACCACAATTGAAATTACTTCTGAAAAATTGAGATCAGAATATTATATATTATAATAATATATCTCTCACACATATATGCCAAAAATTGTACATATATATCACATTTCCTATTTAAGAATTGCCGTTGAGAACGTTTATAATATTACTATATTTATATCTCTATTTTGTGAACAAAAATTACTAATATAAACAAAAAAGCATATATTTTTTATAAACAAAAAATATGATAAACAAAGAAGTATATGATGCAACCTTTCAATAATGTAATTGTTGATTAAATGTACAATTATTATCTCTGCTGATGATATCAAGAAATATTTTAACAAATTATTTCAAATTGATATCTAGAGAATAGAAGACATGAAGTGCACGAAAATGAGAATGAAAAGGTCTTAACCCATGTCAAAAATTTTAAATTTGGTAACATGATCATCCCTTGCTTCTACTATAATTTATTATCCTATCAAAAATATAATTATTTTAATAGTACCTACAATGTAAACACACACAAAAGACGAATTTTTTTCTTTCTGTTTCTTATCTCTTTTTGTGTTGATGCCTCACATATTTTATGTGAGAGCGTAATTTATATGTGTGTGTTTTCGTGCTAGTGTAAGTTGTAACTGTATTTGATCATGGATGTAATTGTACAAGTGTAAGTTATAACCTCAATTCAGATATCAGGGAAATGAGGGAATGAGAAAATTAGGGAAACGTGGAACATGGATTTTTGGTGTTGCTTTAGGTAAAAAAAATACTTTGTCTTTAACCTATTTTATCCTTTTCATATTTTTTTCTTTTTGAAGAGAAACATAAAAATATTAGCTTGTTATTTGCCCATTAAGAAAAGATAGGAAAACTAAAATACATATGTTTTTATCATATATCATTGACATAACAAAAATAAATATTAAAATAAGTATTAATATTATAAATTTCAAAGTCACATACACTTTTGAATTATATGCGAAAAAATTAAAATATTCGTATTTATAATTAAAGTAGAATAATTATTTTTTTCAAATAACTTGGTAGTTTTCATTTTTGTGAGAACTTTTTTAAATAATATTAGTATTAAATAAATATATGTATTAGCTTCTCGCTAGTGCTTTGCCCCACCACTGAACATTGTGTTGCTATGGCCAATAAACAGCTTTAAAGTGGTTCCGAATGACTTTGAGGTGGTGCGGTCAGTTATGATATACTCAACTTCTTCTTTAGTAGGTTTATCTATAACATCTGGTGGTGCCCTCGTGGGCACGTTCCTCTCTGAGACGGTCTGGTCTAATCGAAGTCAACTGACTCACTAATATAAAGTCAAAACAGAAAAATAAAAATAAATTAGGTTCTTTTTTGTTTTCTTTTTTTGGTTGGAAAGATAAAAAATAAATAAGTTGTGCTTTTATACTTTGAAAACTAACAAATGACATAGTTTTTTTTCAATACAAAATTCATAAATTTGTCAGTTCAAGTAATAATTATTACTATGATTAAAAAAAGGTCAGAATTTAAATTTTAAAAAAATTGTTTAAAAAATAAAATAATTATAAAAAATTTAAACAAATATCAAAATTTGAATTTTTAAAAAGCTGTAGAAATTAAAGGCAAGCTCTAAAATATTAAAATCATTATCAATTTTTTAAATAAAATTGTTAAAGGCAAACAATAACTAATCTAACTAATTTGTCCTAAAACTACTACATGTCTTTATCCTAGGCTGCCACTTGGCAACTTTCTAAGCAAGACTTGTCTCTTTTTAAGTAGACTAGCAATTTTCTCTTTTTATTTTAAACATACAAACATGCTACACGATTTCCTTCCTAACCTTAGCAAGACCGCCGCTAAGCCTCAAGCCCTAAATATTTCTGAAACCCCACCTAAGAGTTTTCTATCCCCTTTTTTCGCATGCTTCCCAAGCACTTTCTCGATTCTCCGAACCTTCCCGACATACCAGTCCATCAACCCATCATTTTATGTCAACAAAATAAATAAGCTAACCACATAATATCATTCACAAAACTCACCGTTTACTTCGTACATCCTAGAAACAACACAATAATTTCTGAATTCGCCAGACTCCGTGCTCAAAGGCCTAAAACATGAATTCTCCGTTTTTACTATACAAGGTATGGAAAGTAAACAGGTCTAACGACCCATAAATTCTAGCCTACCTGGGCGCCAAGCAGCTGCAATGATGCGTTTTTGACTCCGTAATTGCGCTCTCGGCTGAATCGTGATCCTGAAATCTGTCGTTCTGCGTCCCTTCAGCCAGGACCCGTCCTCCTCATGATTTTCCAGCCTTGGAGCAGCATGGAAGGATTTTTGGAAGAGCCCTCGTATGTTTCCCAACTGAGGAGAAGAGACTTTTTAACAAAATTCCGTCACAGGCATTCTGCCTCCCGCATCCCCGCTATAGCGGTCCGCCTTACCGCGGCATCGATTTCGCTATAGCAGAATAATTTCCGCTATAGCAGTGTGACGTTTGTTTGGATTCTTTTCGAAAATCAAAAAAAATTCCATAACGTCATCCTACTTACCCCGAATGAATTTTTAATCATTTTCTCCAAATTTACGAAATCGAAAAGATTAACATAACGATGGACCTGGTCGTTACATGTTTGAACTTGAACAATCCCATTGGCTAATTCATCAGAGATAGAGTAACTTTGTGTTGAGATGGTTTGAGTCAGTCTGTCAGAGTTTGTATCCCGGGTAGAAAGTAATCTGCATATATATAATATTAAATGAGTAACACATAGATTGAATTATAGAATTTGAGTACATATGTTGATGACAAAAATTTATATATTAAATCATTTTTTAAACTCTTCAGATTGATGATTTGTCAGATTAATCCAAAGTTTTGATGCATTTCAAGTATTGCGCACCGAATATGAATCTGTAAAATAGAATATAATTAAGATATAATGAATATATTTTATAAAAGAAACTGAAGTATGTAACATTTACCCTAAAAAAATTTGCATGAATCAATTGCATTATAACAATAATAGGTTGATTGTCGGGACTTAGAAGGTGAGGTACAATTTGGTCAACAAATTCTCCCCAAAATGTAGAAGATAGCATGTTGTTTCTGCAATACACAATAGATATATTAATATTATTTTATTAAATATTTTATTTATAAGAACAATGTGTAATAAGCAACTGAGTGTATAGTCTTACAGTTACTCATCATCTTCAAGTTCCACATTAATAAACTTCCTCGAAGTTCCTTCTATATTTTGCGTCTGTATCTGTGAGAAACTGATGATTTCTCCAATCACATCTAAAATATTAAAATAAGTTATATAAATTTTAAAAAAAATATAATATGTAAATACTTAAAGTCGTCATTCTTTTACCAAATAATATCGCCTCGTCCAAATCAACTTTATTTATCAATTGATTGAATGGTCGCAAATTAAAGAAATTCACTGAAAAAAGTGAAGCAGATGCTTCAGCCACAATTATTCGTTGAGTAAAAGTAAGCCTCAACTTATGTTTTGTGGCACAAATCTTCTGATTGTTTTTACAAACAATGAAGCTCTCCATAAAATATAACCCTCGTTTCTTAATATTTAATTTGAATTAATTGAGGACCGATTTGTTGATATATCCTTGTATCTGATCACCCTATTAAAAATATGAATTGTAATAATCATCAATAGTAACAGATATATGATAGTGAATCATACATATCATATATTTACAATACCTTTTGATCCTGTAGAATTAAGAAAATTGTGAAAGTAGCATCTGAATTATAATGATCTTTAACTTCTAAAGACGAATTACCAAAACTTCCAATTTTCACTGCATTTTTGTGATTGTTATATTCTTGATAAAGTCAGACATTGTGAAAAAAAAGATTACTTTCAGAATATTGAAAGATATTAGTTGATGTGTAGTATATACAATATGTATTGACCAGTTTATGTATTTGGTTAAGTTTGAAGAAGTTGTGATCGAGAAAAGGGAAAAGTGGTAAGTGAAAGTTTGGAGGTTTTAAAACTCCCTTTTTAATTATTCTTTTTACTATAGATTTAAAAAGTGTAAAAGTTTTAATGTTTAGGAAAATTTAAATGTAATCTATATTTTTAAAAAATCGTAAAAGGGTAGAAATTGTCAATTTAATTTTAATTATAAGTGTTTTTTTTATAGTAAACACATTAAAGAAAATATTTAATTGTAATAATTATTTTTGTACTGTATTTAAAAATTATGTTAACAGTTTTACTCTTGTAAGTGTATATGAATTTTATTTTAATTGTAATAACTATTTTCTTACTGTATTTAAAAAGTTATGTTGAAGTTTTACTCTTTTAAGTGTATTTTTATTTTATTTAAATTTAATATTTATTTTTAAATTAAATTAAAAGGGTAGAAACAGTAATTCATAGAATTAAATTTTTTGGGACTTGTAAAGTAAAGATTGAATTTACTTTTTTTTTTATTTTAAAAAAATACATTAAACAAAATAAAGTAAATCTAATAATTATCTTTTATTGTAAGTTAAAAGTTATGTAGAAGTTTTACTGTGTATGTATTGATCAGTTTATGTATTTGGTTAAATTTGAAGAAGTTGTGATCGAGAAAAGGGGAAAGTGGTAAGTGAAAGTTTGAAGGTTTTAAAACTTTCTTTTTAATCTTTTTTTTACTGTAGATTTAAAAAGTGTAGAAGTTTTAAAACTTTCTTTTTAATTATTTAAATATTTCAATTATTTAGGTATAGGATTCAGGCCATTGAAGTTTTTCTATTTTAAGTGTATTTGAATTTTAATTAAATTTAATATTTTTTTAATTAAATTAAAAGGGTAGAAACAGTAATTCATAGATCCTAATTTTTTGTGACTCGTAAAGATAAGATTGAATTTACGTTTTTTTTATATAAAAAAAATACATCAAACAAAATAAAGTAATTAATGTTTTAAGATTGTATTTTAATAATTTTAAATTCAGTAAGAAAATAAAGTAATTACTAGCTAACAATTAACTAACTTGACTAAAATGTCCTAATTTCTTACACGTGTCAAGTTCATGAACAAACACTTGTCAACATCTTAGGCAAACCATCCTCTTATTAATTATATAGAGATATAGATATAGATATATAGATTCTTTAATGTTTATTCTTAACTAATACTCTCCACTCTTCATGAAATATAAAATTTAAATCAATATTTTGGATATCATACTTAAATAAAGTAACATATATAAAATAAGAGAAAATAGTAAAAATAAATATTTTAAAATTATATGAATGCTCCACGTTAAACTGAGAAATATCTATATATAATATAAAGTTAGATATTAGGAAGATGATGTAGCACCTTTCTTTGGCCAAGGATCTTATTTATCTTTTTTCTTCTTTTTTGTATTTTTTTTGTCTATTTCTCTACATAATCTATTTACTAATAAATTAAAAATCAGCCCATGTTAGTCCATCTATTACTCTCCATAATATATTTACTAATAATAAATGATAATCTTTATTATAAATCTTTGCAGTTTGCAACAAAGCTCAGGTAACGATTTTGGCTTAATCAGCCCAAAACTCTTTTTATCATAATTTTTTGTTTATCATATTTTTAATGTCTTTATTTCCTAAAATATTTACCTTTTCATCTTCTCTTATTAAATAAAAAAATGAGGGGAAAAAGTGATCTTGCAAATTAAATTAGAACTTTAAACTTGCCCTTTAATTTCAATTAACAGTTCACATTTTTCTTAAAATTTATTTTCATTAATTCTCCTCTCTCAAGCAAAGAAACATATTTTTCTTTTCCCTTTTTTCGATTTCATCATTTTTTTTCATTTATCTACATTAAAAGTTTCACTTTTATAACTCATACCTCTTAATCTTCACAACTTATATATTTTTAATAATCTTCATAACTCCTATTTCTTTTATGTCCATAACCTCCAAATTTAAATGTGTAAATTTATGATAATTTATTGTGTTCCTTCATGAATGTCTTTATAAATGTATAATTTGTAATGTAAGCATTTTAAAATCAAATGCTGCTCTATCATAATTCACATTTGATGTATTCATAAGCAAAAATGTTGTAAGTTATGCATATTGGCCTCTTCTGCTTTTTGTTGAAGAGACTTTTGATTAAAGAAAACCGGGCTCTACTTTATATATAGAAAAAGTATCAATTTTTGCTTTTTAACTTGGTCATTTCAGGGATAATTATCAAATTTACTTTCTAACTTTATGAATTATACTTTGTCTGTTTCACATTTTGTACAATGCAAAAAATAATTACTCTTTATCTCACCTTTTTTATATTACTAATTTATTTCATGCCGACTTTTTTTCTTCTTTCCTGTGCTATAATTCATGAAGGTTTTATGTGAAATTTATATTGAAGTGCGTAATACTATGAATATGTTAGTACTTAGTAGTGATTAGTAGTTAGTTTTTCTTTGAAGATGTATATGCTTGGTTAGTAATATTGTAATACCACAACCTGTGTTGCTATTATTTTCTTTAGTTTGCTTTTTTCGTCTAATTTTTAGTTTATTTACTCCTTATGATCGGGTTGAGGTAGATGCCTTTCAGTTGGAGGCAGATCGAATCGGAGTTTTCAAAAAAATGAATGAAAATATTGATTTTGTAACTGATGGTTTTTGTAAATCTTTGAGTCAATTTTTTCTTCATAATATAATTAAAAAAAATAAGTGACAATATTATGATTGGACAATAAAACATATAATTGATTAGAAAGAAATGATTGATTCTTTAACAATTATTTTAATGGCGGCCAAGTTTCCTAGTCTCGATATAAATGGATACTTTTATATGTTCACACAGGCTGGAATGAGCTCCACTTGAAATTAAATAAGGTTTCTTCATTTAAGAAATATATCTATGATGCACTTCACGTGTTAAAGGATATATACATATATAATATACTCCTAGTATACAGCATCAAGGCATTACCCCGCCAAATTATTATCAATCCTGTTTCAATTCATTGTGGTATTAATTTTTCAAATATGAGGAGTAACTTTTTTTAATTTTAGTCATGAATTTGGATATAAGACTTTTAAGTTTTTTGAAATATATTTTTACATTTGAAAATTACTGTTATAAATACTATAAGTCACAATAATTGATAATTTAAAATATTTAAAAATCACATGAAATTGCAATCAAAGAAAAATGCATTTGACTCTCGAAATTTAAAAGATGCAACATAAATTGAGAATGGATTACGAATGAAGTAATTAAAGAGAAAGATGAGGAGAAGAAAACCGCAAAGGGATAGGGGTGTGTTCGGTATGGAGAAAAATATTTTCCGTGGAAAATATTTTCTAGGAAAACAAGTTGTTTCTTACTTATTTTCTTGTATTCGGTACGTAATTAGAATTTTTTTTTCTAAAAGTATTTGTATATATTTAACACAAAATAATGAAAAAGAATACGGTAAGAGAGGGGGTAAGAAAAAAATTATAATTTTTTAAAGAAACAAATTCTAAAAAAAAATTGGAGGGGAGGGGGTGGGATAAGAAAAGAAATTTGAATTTTTTTTAAAAATAAATTTAAAAAAATAATTTATTTTTAAAAAAAAATCGGTGGGGTAAGAAAAAAAATAATTTTTTTTAAAAAATAAATGTAAAAAAATTTATTTTATTTTGTAAAGGGGGGGAGGTGTGGTGGGGGGTGAGGGGTGGTGGGTAGATGGTGGGGGTCGGGTAGGGGGTGCACGTGGGGTAAAAAAAATTGATTTTTTTAAAAAAATAAATTAAAAAAAAAAAAAAGTGGGGGTTGGCTTCTAGGGGGTGGGGGTAGGAGTAGGGGTGGAGGTGGGATAAGAAAAAAATAATAATTTTTTAAAAAAAATAATAATTTTTTTTAAAAATAAATTTAAAAAAATTTAATTTTTTTGGGGGGTGGAGGGGTGGCGGGTAGGGAGGAGTTGAGGTAGGGGGTGGAGGTGGGATAAAAAAAAAAATTTGAATTCTTTTAAAAAATAAGTTTAAAAAATTTTAAATTTTCTTTGGGCGGGTGGGGGGGAGGGGTGGAGGTGGGCTAAGAAAAAATAATTAAATTTTTTTTAAAAAAAACTTTTAAAAAATTTAATTATTTTTTTTTTGAGGGGGGAGGGGAGTGGGGGCTGGTAGGAGGTGGTGATCGAGGTAGGAGGATGGAGTAAGAAAATTAAAAAATTCTTTTGGCAGGGGGAGAGGGTGGTTGGAGAGGGGTGGAGGGTTCGGGGTAGGGAGAGGTGTGATTTTAAGAGTGCTATGAAAATTGTAACTTGTTTTCCCTACTTTGATTAAGGAAGTCATTTTCCTTATTTTGAAGGAATTTGTTTTCATAAAGAATTTTTAAGTCAAACGAACATGAGAAAATAAAAAAACATTTTTCCTTGATATATACCCAACACACCCATAATGTTACACCAACTCCACTTATAAAATATGAGACACGAAGCTTAATTTGACCTACTCAGACATTAAGCATGGAGCACCAGCAAGAAGAAACATCCATTGATATTGCTCACGTTCTCATCTTCCCTCTCCCTTTACAAAGCACAATCAACTCCATGCTACAATTAGCTGAGCTCTTGTGCCTTGCTAACCTGAGGGTCACTTTCCTCAACACTAACCACAATCAACAACGTCTCCTTAGTCACTCCAACGTCCAATCTCGTTTCGAGCAATATCCAGGATTCCGATTCCTTGTAATATCTGATGGCCTCCCTGAGGACCACCCGCGCTCTGCTGAACAATTCGGTGACATTATCAGCTCTTTGCAGACAGTGGCGGAGCCTTTCCTCAGAGAAATGCTTAGCGCCAGTGTTAAAGAAGCGGTCACCTGTGTGATAGCAGAGGGACTTTTTTATTATGCAGTGGATATTGGAAATGAGATGGGAGTTCCAGTTATTACTTTTGACACTGTTAGCCCTTCCTGCTTTTGGATTTATATTTGTCTTCCAAAACTTATTGAGGCTGGTCTTCTTCCCTTTCAAGGTACTATTCTTCATTTTATCTCCTTATCCACTATTAATTGTTACTTTATGTTTCATTAATTAATAGTACTATCTTCTCCTTTAAAATGAATTACAACACTCTTATGTAAATGACGATTTATCATAATAAATATTTCTTCCCTTCATATATTTTTACTTGTCCATAATAATTTTTTTACTATAATACACATATTAATTGGTTTTCTCTTTAAATGCAACTACATCATTTGGTGACGCGGCCTTTTATATCATTACCAAAAATTATGTACAACTCATATTAATTAGTGTTAGTCTTAATGGACTTGAAAATAATTTGGAGGATAAAACAAAAAAATAGTAGTATTTTTTTTGATATGCTAAAATAGATAAATAAAAGATAAAAATTAATATAATTGATAATTAAAATGAATTGAGGAAAAGTTTTTTTTTAAGGAAAATGTCAAATCAATACATGAAACAAGTTAAAAGAAACGGAGTATAAGAAGCACCGAATCTTACGATTGTATTTAATTTAAGCCAAAGATTATGTGGTTTGATAAAATTATTAAAATGGCCAAACAATTTTTTTGAAGTGTTACCCCCTTCGTTCATTTTTATTTGTTTAATATATTAAAAATAGTTATCTAATTTAATTTGTTTTATTTGAAAAATTAAGAGATAATTTTTTATTTTTTATTTATTTTATCTTGACCACAAAATACTATTTATTTCTTAATATTTAGATGACTTATAATCAATAACAGCGATATAGTGAAATTACTCTTTTATTTATTATTTCTTAAGGGATGTACTAAATCAAACATCGACAAGTAAGGATGGACAGAGGGAGTATAATATAAAACTTGTCTTGTCAATGAATAAGGGTCCATTTGGACATGAGATGAAATCATGATTTGAAATTAGAGTAATTTGAAGTTGAAGTTTTGTTTGGACATGCAATTTGAATTTTTTAGTTATATTTTTTTTAATAAACATGAAAACTCCATACAATTAGTTGTAACAAACTGCTTAAATTTTCATGATTCTTATATAATTTTACCAAATGGGCAAAAGTTCATAACAAGTATAATACGCTACCACAAAGCCTTTTAAAAAGAATACATCCTTTATTGATTGAACTTTAGTTCAATATAAGTAACATTGAACATGAATATAGTATAACTACTCTTAAATGTAATCCTCCACATATACAAATAATTTCTTCATATTGAACATGCATTTCTCGATCAGAGCACCTTCGTCTTCTTTCTTGATTGTTCAAATGCCGTGGATTATGGGTTGGCTTGAGAGTAACCTAGAAGCAAACATAAATTTGGTTTGGTAAAGTCGAGAGGGACTCAAGCATATTAGTGTTTTAAAGCCAAAATTAAATGAAGGCATTAATTTTTGAGACATTGTACTCGAGATGTATCAAATTTCTTCTAATATTTTTTTTCTTTTTTATATTAAAGCTTTCCTCTGTTTTTACAAATAGTAAGCAATATTTAAAAATAAGAAAAAAGTTATAACCTATTATTGCTAAAACAATACTAACAATAAAGCCCCTAAAATTTAAAAACCAAAGGCACCTACCTTTCTTTTAAACCCTTCAGAGCCGGCCCTAGATAGATAAGGTAACAAGTAAACATAAATAAAGATTGGTAGACGTAAATGTGGTTGGTAAAGGTTGGTAAGAGTAAATTTTTATAATACCAACTTAAAATCTTTATTTACATTTGATATAAATATTGGTAAATATGATTGATAAATATAAATATATTTACTAACTTATCTATTTTTTATCTAATACAAATGTATGGATTAAATTTTTATATTAAAAAAAATTGAAATCCCGACTTAAAATTTTATAGCCTGCTTTTTGAAAAATTTAAAATATAAAATTATAATGTTAAATCATAATCCCTAATCATTACTCCAAATCATATTGTCAAAATGCCTACTAAGTGATTAGATTCATAAATTTAAAGTGAAGTCACGTTGCGTAATTCTTTTTTCTGATAATAATGATTTCTTTAATATTTTAGCTTTCACGTTCCCCATTAGGCATGCACCTTGTCTTCTGCTGCCTCGATCAATGTTCCCAAGTAGGCATTAAACGCTCAATTAGCTTGAAATATTCCCTACAAACTACTCTCTTCTCTCCGTTCTTTTTTAATTGTCATGATTTTCTTTTAAAAAATCAAATAATATAAATTTTAACAAATATTTTAAAATATAATTTTTTATCATATTAATATGAAAAAAATTACAATTATGAAGTAGTACTTTTCGTATCGTTTTTGAATTTATAAATTTTAATCTTAAAATATCAAATTAATCTAATCTAATTTAGCTTTAAAAATTAGTTATATTGACTTTCGAAAAGCGCAACCTGACAATTAAAAAGAGACGGAGGGAGTACTATTTTACTTGTATCTTATTAGTTTACACACCCTTAAGGAAAACATCAACTAAAGTATAATTTTACTAAATTATTTTTATTTATTAATTTTCAATATTTAGTACTCATTTATTTAGCACTATATTAAGAATATATAGTACAGAATATGGTGAATTACTAATGTTTGCATTAGTAATGCTTACATTAGTTATGCTGAAATTTTTATTATGCAGTGTTTGATTTGGTGTATTAAATATAATATGCATTGCATAATTTTTATAAAAAGAAATTATTTTACAAAAATACCATTCACAAATATGGTAGAAAGTAGGGAAAATGTCTCAAAACACACATAAACTATGGTCGGAATTGCTATTACACACTCTAACTTTGCGGAGGTCCTATGACCCCCCTGGACTATTTTTTCGTGTAATATTTAGGGTATTATCAGCTTAGCTTGACCACTAAATCACTCAAACTAAAGTAAGTGTTTTCACACGCTATCAAAAAGAGGGGTCCGTTCTCATTAATGTTAATTTATCTTCCATTAACCCTAGAATTTTCTTAAAACTCTCTAACTTTATCTTCATGATTATTGATCAAATAACACAAATCATTCCAATTTCATGTGATTTTTACTTTCAATCTACTATTTTAAAGTTGTTGCTTATACGTGTGTTCACTTGCATGTCCATCTATGCTAATAATACCCACAATATTACACTATAAAATAGTTCAGGGGGGTTATATGACCCTCACAAAGTTAGAGTGTGTAACAGCAATTTCAGCCATAGTTTAGGTGTGTCTTGAGCTATTTTCCCTAGAAAGTATGTGGAAAAGGTTTTTATGGACAATTATGTCTTTGACCATGCTAATGCATGCACATGAAAATTCATGGTATTAGTAATACATACCTTAATACACAATAGAGTGTATAACTAATGCAAACATTAGTTATACATAGGTTGAAAAAGTATATCAAACAAGGTATAAGCAATACACACAGCTAATGCATGCATTAGATTTTCTGATACACTCTACCAAACGACTCATTCATGTTTATGACAAAGGGTAAAAATGAAAATAAACAACTAATTATACCTTGATCTTTTAAAATGACAATTATTTTGGACCATCTATTTTTAGTAAGGACGACAAGTAAAGTGGTTCGGATGGAGTATTACTTTGTTCCACTTTTAAAGAAATACTTCCTCCGTTCACTTTTACTTGTCTACTTTAAATTTTGCACGTCTCTTAACAAATAATGATTAATATAAATATTTTTCTATAATAATTATATTAATTGATGTATAGTCTTAAGTCTTGAGAAATGAGTTAGATAATACGTAATTAATATTGAGGGTAAAATATGAGTAATAATTATCTTTTTCTGATATGTTAAAAGTTACAAGTAAAAGTAAAAATCTATTTATGAAATACTAGAGAAATAAAAATAAACGAGAGTAGAAATTTGGAACGCTAGAATTGTAAATTTAAACTTGATATTCTTTTTTAGGAAATGACTTGGATGCATTGGTAACACATATACCAGCCATGGAAGGTCTTCTCCGACGACGAGATCTTCCACACTTTTGTCTCATGGATTATAAAACCGATCAAAATTCTCAAGCCGTTTTTAAGGAGATTGAGCGAATCCCGAAAGCCCATGGACTCATATTGAACTCTTTTGAAGATCTTGATGGGCCTTTTCTTTCTTGTATTCGCTCTAACTTTCCTAAAACATATGCAATTGGACCATTGCACTTGAACTTGAAGACTAGACTTGCTGCTAAAGGTACTCCACTATTGTCGTCATCAAATAGTTTGTGGGAAGAAGACCATTCTTCCATTAAATGGCTCGACGCTCAGTCCATAGGGTCGGTAATTTATGTAAGTTTCGGAAGCCTTGCTGTTGTTTCAAGAAATGAGGTGTTGGAATTTTGGCATGGACTACTGAATAGTAAAGTCAAATTTTTGTGGGTCATGAGGCCTAACATGTTGAAGGGAGGTGAATCACATGATCAATTTATGAAGGAACTTGTGGAGAGTTGTAAAGGAATTGGACACATAGTGAGTTGGGCTCCACAAAAGATGGTCTTAGCCCACCCGTCCGTTGGTGGGTTTTTAACTCATAGCGGATGGAACTCGACATTGGAAAGTGTCATTGAGGGAAAACCCATGATATGTTGGCCTCAATATGTGGACCAAAGAGTCACAAGTAGATTAGTAAATGAGTTTTGGAAGATTGGGTTAGACATGAAAGACATTTGTGATAGATCCGTCGTAGAGAAAATGGTAAAAGATCTTATGGGAACAAAAAAGGACGAGTACAAGAAATCGGTTGAGAAATTATCAGAATTGGCAAAATTAAGTGTTCAAGAAGGAGGTTTATCGTACCATAACCTCAACTGTCTCATCGATGACATAAAAGGGTTAGCTAGAACGTAGAGAATGAAAACACAAGAACGTGACAAGCTACTGGAGAAAAGAAATGTGTTTGTGTTGAGCTTGTGTTGTTTTTATTTTCTTCTTCAACTTCCTACTTCGTTTCTCTTCCACATTTTATTAAAATGAGAATTTTGGTTGTAACCTTCTACCAAAAGTAATAAATATTAGAAGTAAAGCCTCAAAACATTGCGTGAAGTATTAAGCCTCAGGCTCTAAGTTGAATACAAAGGTGTTCGAAAAGTTATGAAGGTATATAATATCTAAATCTTATGTTTGGAAGATTGAGTGAATATTTAAAAGAGGAGAGGTGGTTCAAACAAGTTGAAAATGTGTGAGAATTGTTATAGCTATGTGTTAATTATATGTTGTGTTTGGTGGCCTAAATGAAAAGTACTCAATTTATTCTATATTAAGTGAATTGTTGAGACTTTTTTAATAATTTAAAATAAGTGAAGTTTTCAAAGTTCAAGAGAAATATTGAGACTCTTTTCATAGTTATTCTTTTTTTAATGAGATTCTTAATTACTTTACGTTGAAGAATAATTTGAGAATAATCAAAAAAGTAATAGTGAAAGAATAAATCAATTTGGCCACAATATTTTGGCCACAATGGCCCAAATATGAAAATATATTCTATTCACACTATAAACAGGTTTTTCTTTTTACATTTTTACCCTTCCCTCCCAAATCTCTCATAAGTTAATTTATTAGTTCCACTTCTCAATACATGGAAACTTTTCCAATACGTGGGAATGGACAAATTCCCACGAATGTGATGTTTGATCACTTATTACAACCAAACGGCAATTAATTCTTTAATTTCTTTATTGTAATAAAAGGTTTTTTTGATTCGGTTCATTTTTATATTTAAAAGGAACAAAATTTAGTTAAACTAAAAATATTTAAGAGTTTTAAATCGAAAATTATGCCTATTTCAATTTTAAAGGGATATTTAGTAACTTAACTTAAAAATATTTAAAAGTTTTAAATCTAATATTTAAGAGTTTTAAATCTAAAATTTCTCATATGTAAATAATTTTTTAAATATAATTTAAAAATATTTTAATAACGACAATCAAAACTCAAAACACTTTAGATATGACAAACACCGAAATATTATAGAAATCATAAAAGTCATATAGTTTATAAGTGTCGACCCTAGTAAATAACAATAATTGAACAAAATCATACATTGATGTTGTAGTTTTACACTCCTATATTATGTCGATATGATAATTTGTGACATTATTTATATTTATTATTAATATGACCTCTAATTGAGTAATTTTATTAATTATTATATTTAAATAAATTTAAACTACATATATAAATAATTTTTTAACTATAATTTAAAAATATTTTCAATAACGACAGTCAAAACTCAAAATATATTATATATGATAGACATCGACAATAGAGAAATCATAAAAATCATATAGTTTATAAGTGTCGAACTTAGCTAACAACAGTCTAGGAGAGTTACACATTTATTAATTATTATGTTTAAGAAAATTTAAAGTAAATATTTAAACAATTAAGTGTCTATCCCAAGTGTTGTAGTCTTGTGTCCTTATGTTACAGTGATTTGATAACTTACGAATTATTACTTATATTTATTATTAATATGACATCTAATTAAGTAATTTTATTATTTGTTATTCTTAGGTAGATTTAAACTACGTATTTTTTAAATATAAATTGAAAATATTTCAATAGCGACAATCTAAACTCAAAATACTTTAGACATGATAGATATCGACGCATCAAAAAAATTATATTGTTCATAAGTGTCACCCTAGTTATTAACTGCAACCTAAGAGAGTCACACATTAATGTTGTAGTTTTGCATATACATTATTACGTTTAAAAATATTAAACTTCATATTTAATGATATTTTAAATATAATTTCAAATATTTCAAATAACAACAGTCAAAACTCAAAATACTTCAGACATGGTAAACATCGATACATCATAGAAATTATAAAAATCATATAGTTCATAAGTGTCGATCCTTGTTAACGAAAAGCTAAAAAATTCACACATTAATGTTGTAGTGTTGCGCCCTTATGTTACGCCAATATGATAACTTGTGAATCAAAACTTATATTTGTTATTAATATAATTTTTAATTAAGGAATTTTATTTGAGAATCTATATCAATATTAGCATTATATTAAAAAAAAAGTGTAGTCAGGCTTGATATTAAGTCAAATTATATATCAAAAATAAGCATTTGACACTATTAGAGAACCTATTTGTTGAGTTCTATATGAACTATTTTAAGAAAAAAATGTTAATTGGCATCCTTTCATTTCTAGAGTTGCAGATTACAATTGTGTGTTACTAAAAATTAAGATATTTGAAGTTCAGATATTATCAAATAAAATTAGTATTGTATCACAATGAATATCTATAATTTAATTCGAATTGAGTATCAAAAAATTTAATTTTGGGTTGATCAAGAAATAAAACTGAAAAGTGAAATAATTAATTAGCAATCAAGAAATATATTTGATATTATGAATATTATGACCGAGACATGATTCAAAATTTAAATAGAAATATGAATGGCATATTTTCTTTTATTTATCAACTCCACTTCTCAAATAATTCAAATTACTTTAATACTTGTTTTAAATTTTATTCATAGATGTCATTTTAGATTTAAATAATATTTTTTTGAATTGGATGATATCGTTTTCAACTTAAGATTTTCATTCTCCTTTTAGTTAACTAATATAAAGGAATATATATATATATATATATATATATATATATATATATATATATATATAAGTATCGTGATAAAAGAATTGGTTATACATTGAAAATTGAAAGTTAAAGTATTTGAATTGGAATAAAATATTAAATTCAATTCAAATAAGTGATAAAGATATTTAAATTGAATCGAGATTTTCTTATTATTATAATTTGGAGGAAATATTATTGCGGAAAGCATGGTAGAATTTTAAATAAGGTTATATAAGTCTTTGTACAATTGTGGCCAAATTTTGGCCAAATTTTTGTGGCCATTTAGCAACACTTGTAGTGAAAAGTAGTCTTTGATTTATGTTCTTAAATATTTTTCATAAGAGGTGTGTCATACCCCAACAATATATTCACTTAAAGATTCTTATTCTCAATAATATGATGATATAATTGGGGTAACAGTTTTCAATAGGTCAACGGCGGAGAAGAGGTGTTTTGGGTCGGAAACGGCGCGGCGATGGAGGCTATGGTGGCTTTCATCGCGGTTGGGTTTTAAGGGTAGAGTTTTTGGTGGGCAAGGGAGAGAAGAAGAGAGGAAAAGAAATGAGATAAAAGAGATGGTGATTGATGCCGGAGATGGCTTCTCCAACGAGATTTTCGACTGCTTGCATTCACTAACATTTCTTAAGTAGGCGTTTGTCCATGAAAATTAAAAAAAAATCATTTTATTTGGAGTTTTTGAAGTTGGAGTTGTGTTTGACCATACTTTTTTGATTTTTTTTTTTAGAATTTAATATATTTAAAGTAACTAAAAAGTAAAATAATAATAAAAATAAAAACGCAAGAACAATAAAATTTTCTCATCATCAAATGCCCACTTAGTCTTTTGGCGGTAAAAGAGATGATAGAGTTTGGTGGCAGCAAGAACTCAAAAATAAGAGCCTAAAATCAAGGGACCACCTATTTTTCTTAATTGCTATTTTTATAAAATCTTGGCATGGGTAAATATGTCAAAATATTTTTGTTAAGGATCCAAGGCCCGCATAGAACTGGCCTGGCCATTCTAAAGTCCGTCAAAATGGTGGGCCAGCCCAATCCAAATCGTCAAACTTCATAGTCTGGGTGGGCTGAATCGGAGTGTCATTCTTTTGAAACCAAAGTACTATTATCCTAATTCGGAAGCGAATTAATTTTTACTGAGATGAATAAATCCCTAGTTTTCAAATTCCACCACCTCAGACACCATGCAATCCACAAGTCGTCATAATATAAGTGGATACTGGATATTATAAGAAATTAAAGTTGCAATTTGCTGTCGATCAGCTTCCTATTCTCAAATGAATAGATAAAAGGGTTAACTTTTAAGGCAAGCGTACACATATGTGTCTATTGCCCTCTAACTAATGAATAAAAAGATGAAACTGATCTTACATCCAAAAACAGCAAAATTTACCACTTATAAGTTTATATAATCATAACTCAATGTTTATTTTATATGAATAAACAAGGAATTCTGATAGTGAAAAATGGGATCTAGTTCATTATATATATTTTTTTAGTTTTATGACCTTTTTACAAGAAATTTTCATTTTTTACGGAGATTTTATTTTTACACATAAGAAATCTAAAAAGACCACTTACTTAATTTCAAATTAATTATAAGTGATTTTTTTACCACATTTTCTCATCCTGATAGCCGCATTCATTCATTATATATTAGCGAGGTAGTTGAAAGGTACTAGTCACTTCAATTATATCTCTTCCAATATATTGTCTTTCTTTGTTCAGAGACAAAAACGATGACCTGGCTTTCCTTGATTAGAATTAAAAGATTTTTGTTGCTACTACATTAAATTAGTAATAACCCTTCTTTGCCTGTCACCTGTTTGATCATATCATTCTTTAATTAATCAATTAATGCTTAAAACAATCGAGTAATACAGTGAGGTGACGCTTGATTTGTAGCATTCAAAGCAATAATCTCCACATAAAGGTTAAGAATGTATTAATATTCTTATTGTCCATACCTCGTGTAAGTTATATAAATTAAACAACATCATATAAATTAAGATGAAAAAAATATTGAACGGTTCATATTAATTGATGTTTAATATTAGGTTTTGAGAAATAAGTAATTGATGCTAAGGGTAAAAATATGAAAAAAAAATATATCTTTTTTTAATATGTCAAACATGACAAGTAAAAGTGAAAATCTATTCTTAGAATAATGGACAAGTAAAATGATCGGAGGGAGTACTATATAATTCCCGTCCCATTTTATGTAGCACGGTGATTAAACAAAAGGAAGAATTTTGAAATTTATGATCTAAAATAATCATTCGATATTTGTATGATTGTAAATCATTTAATTAAGGGTAAAAAAACTTTAAAGTTAAATTATTCCTAATTATAGTAAGGTGACAATTTTTTGGAATGGACTAAAAAGAAAAATATGTTACATAAAATGGACGGAAGGAGTAATACTTTTTAATAAAAGACATAAATATTCAATAAAAAATAATTAGCAAATTATAAAATTTTGCATTACTAATAAGCATAAGTTGGGTACAACAAACATTCCGTAGAGGACAAGACAGAAACGGAAAAATATCGGACAAATCGGCCATCCTCATTTCTCCGTATTATACTTACCGCGTGAACATAAGTTAATTAACGGAGCTAGCTAGCTAATTACTCAATACTTTGCAGCATATTGATTGATTAAGGCCAGTGCATTGCTAGTAACCTGAGCTAGATTAGCTATTTGACTTCTAATTGAAGCCTTAATCTTACTATTCAAAGCCCGGCCTGCAAATCCATCAGTGCAAGTGTTCTCATCAGTGATAGCAGCACTTACCCATGTCTCCACGTTGCTCATATGCCACTGGAAATCCTTCCCATGGCTACGGTCCATACCTTTAAGCTCATTCACAGATCTAGTAAGCCGATCTACACTATCACTTGTCTCCTCCACGCAATCCTTGATAGCTGCATACTCTCTTGGCTTCAATCCCTTGAATTTCAACAGCTTGGTTACGAATCCCTTTGTGGATTCGGCCTTGTCTAGGCTTACGGACAAGGCGGTTTTCACCAGCTGCTCTTGGCTGTTCTTTATGGCCTGTGCGTAACCTGAAAGGGAAGCGACGCACACATCGGGAAAAGTAGTGGATTTGCAAGAGCTCTTTATGAAACTGGTGGAGGCTGCGGCGGTTCTCGCCGCGCCGGAGAGGTAGGAGAGGGAGAGGAAAGTTGCTGCAAGGAATAACAATTTTGCTGCTGCCATTTTGGAAGGATTTTTGTTTGTTAGAACACTGAAGAGGAATGGGTGTTTTTATAGATCACATTGATTGGGTTATAGCGAGGAGAGTTGGGTCCCATTTTCGCCACAATATATCTGACACGCTTGTCCATAGATATTCTTTTTCAAAAATCTAAAATAATATTTTAAAATATATTCACATACGTGTTTGTTAATCAACAAGTATTTGTTCAAACGCTTGCTGTGATAAATCATGTCGGTATTTGAGGATTTGGCGTGTTTGCATTAATATGTAGGGCAGGAAGCGGAGGCGGACCCAGATTTGAGACGTTGGGAGCAGGGACAGATTTAGAGTATACCCGAACTCCCTCGGTAAAAAATTACATTATATATACAGGGTATTCTTAAAAAAATTTATGTATATTTATAGATTTTGAACCTCATTAACATAAAATTAGAGGCTGACTTAGTGGTTGAGATGGTTCAATATTCACCTTGAGGTTTCAAGTTCAAATCTCAAGCATTACATTTTTATTTTTCAAAACTCCTTAGTGAAAATTTTGAATCCGTCACTGATCGGGAGCATCATTATTTTAACATAAATATTAATATTGATAGCGTGAGCAGTGATATAGGTCAAATATGATTTTTACGCTTAATATGACATTTGAAATTTGATTCGACTGGCTAAGGTGCACAACTAACTAAGTACATAGTAATTTTTCAAAGGTATACACATATATATACATAATTCTTTTCAAAGTCAGTGCCCCCTACCATTCAACGTGGGTCCGCCTCTAGCAGGAAGCACATATATATAGAGTGACAAAATGCAATAATCAAGCATTAATTTAAGGCTATTGTTTTGGAGGGAGTATAACTATGTATTAATGTGATCTACCCCGCTAGTGCGGAGTTGGGCAAAATCTGTTGACATTATGGGATACTCAATTTAGTCATGACAATGACGCCGAAGCACATGTAGTATCAGACCGGAGTTGAAAATCACCCTAAGAGATAATAAATAAAAGTAATTTTATAATATTATTCTTTCAATATAATAAATTTAATATTTTAAAAAATGCATTGCATAATGAATAATATTTAATACCAAGAATAAAATAGACACAAATAAATAAATTATCTATTAATTTTTTAAATTGAACAAATATTATTAGATATTTATTTTTAATATAATGAATAAGTAAAAACAGACAGAGGGTATATATAACGTGAACTTCACAAAATAGATTAACGTGAAATACATAATAGATTACTATAGAAAAGGGTGGTTCAAAACATTCAAGTCACATATGACAGACAAAGTCACGTCTCATTAACTATGAATACCGACTTCTCATAAATGTATGTAATTCCTCCTTCTCAAATGATATGATTATTTGACTTGACATAATATTTAAGAAATAAGAAAGATTTTTAAAATTTATAGTCTAAACACTTTTTGATGATTTGTGTGATTATAAATTATTTCATTAAAGATAAAAAAATTAAATTTAAATTATTTTTATTTATAGAAAGCAGGTAATTTTTAGAACGAACTAAAAAAAAGTGTTACATAAATTGAGAAAAAGAAAGTAATATTTTAAATTTATCGAGTTATATCACGGTAAAAGGCAGTGACAACTGACAACATGCTTACCGTTTACCAATTGCTTATATATATATGTTGCATGAGTCTATTAGGTAAAGTTATTCGGGAACTATAAAGGCATTTTTCCATATAAGAAGTTTGAAAAATTGAAATGTTTGATCAAAACAAAAAACATGAATAGTAACTTAAGTAGTTTTTTGGGGGGAAAGCAGAAGATTATATTTTTTAAAGATAAAAATATTCTTATTACTAATTTTTTTAATTTATTTACAAAACTATCTTTATTAATTAATTTCAAAAGAGATCTGATCATATTCTTTAAGAAATAATAATTGATATGAGTATTTTATCTCAATATTCATATTACTTAATGTTTAATTTAAAATATTAAAAAATGATTTAAAAATAAATAATTAATATTTGTTTGACGACCGGCAAAGGAGTCTAGTCAGTGTGAAAGCAGATTTTGCTGAAAGCAGTGGGAACAAAATACTCTTTCTTTACTCCAAAGAAAATTTTCTAATTATTACTTTTGCATTTCACACTAATGTTTTTTCCTAAAGTATTTGCTTCGGTCCACACCTTCACATGTGGGTCTTGTCATTATTATTTTTTGGTCAAACTGAAATTTTTATTTAAGCAAAATAGACAAATATATATACCTAGCTCATGGGACCATAGAATTAGTTACTTACAAAAAGAACTTCCTAGCGGCAAAACACCAGTAACTATATCACCTGTGTAAGTAAATTAATAAAACACTAAACTCATTTAGTCACAAGTAGGAAGGAAATATCATTATTATTATTATGTTATTTTGGTTTTGTTTGCAAAAAATCAGCGTGAGTATAATTTGATATTGATGTGTTCTGTCCATCTTATAATTGATATTTGTCTGGGAAGCTGGGTATTAATTAGACCGAATTTACTAATTTTAATTTAAAGACGTTAACTCTGATTAACTATTCTAAAATTTTGATGCCACAGTATATTTAATATTACTAATATGAATATGTAGTATCATTCAAAATATATAAATATTATGTAAAAAAAAGAAAACGGTTTAGCAGCTTGCTACTTTGCACTAAATAGTACTCGAAGCAAATGCACTTCAAACAGTGATTCTTTTATCAAATTTGTCCCTCAAAACTAGAAGTTAACTTCTTCCAAAACAACATTATAAAACTAAATCAAAGGGGCTCTTACTAAATATAAATTTAGAGTTTTCCGAAAAGTAGAGTTTTTAAAATGTCAAACTCTGCTTTGAAACACATGTCAATTATGTGACCCATCTCTTCTTAAATTTTTACCCCCGTCCCGTTTTAGTTGGCTACCTTATCAAAAATAGTTGTTTCATATTAGTTGTCCACCTTACTAAATCAAGAAAACATTAATTAATTTTTTCCTATATTACCTTTGCAATTAATTGTTTTTGAAAATATTCACACTTGTTTGTAAAGTTTCTTAAGGGGTGAATTAGTAAAACTACCTTCTTATTTATGATTTCTTAACATGCGTGCTAAAAGGAAAGTACCCAACTAATATAGAACGGAAGAAATAATTAAGCTTACTCCATGTTTAATAACATAAATTTTTTCACTAATTTCCTTTTAAATTTTAATCAAATTAATATTTGAACACCCTCTAATTAGACTAGGCTATAGAATGTTAAGAGGAGATAAATAGAATACTAGAAGCAAGGTTGTAAAGGTAATTTTATCCATCAAAACTAGAGTGGACTCGTATGTACCAAGTGTGTGTTAGGATTAATGTTTCAATTAATTTTGGTTCATCCGATAAAAGTTTTGGTTACAAAATGAATGAAAGATGAATTGAATTGTAAGAGTTAATGTTTGAAATAAATTCATCCAGAAAAAGATTTTTGATTTTCAAAATACATAAATATGAATTTTAACATTCATTCTTCATTTATTTTTTACGTTATAGGTTCTTGAAAGATACATTCCTCTTTTAACAATTCATGAACCTATAATAAATATTATTTAATTAAAAGTCTTCTCTTTCAAAACTTTTCATCCTATAAATAGTGTGTCTTTTATTTGAAAAGGCAAACACTTCAAAAAATAAACATCTTCCCTTTAGAAAAATATTTGAGACATTGATCAAATGGTGAAATCACCAATTCAAAAATAGAAGAGCAACATTCTTGAATGCTACTTGTTTTGTGGCTTAGTTGAATCCCGAAAATAGAGTTGTTATTTATTCTTTCGTTTGCTCATGGGAGAGACTCCAACTATCTTCAAGAAACGTATCAACGTGCCTCTAAGTCAAACAAGTTTTATTTTGGATTTCTTGCACTATTGTCACTCTTGTTCTAACAATTTGAAGATAGTTATCTCTATGGCTTCTATATCAATATCGAATAGTGTTTTACCTTTGCCTAATCCTAATTTTGAAATATTTGATGGCAAAGACTTTCCTAGATGGCGTGGAAAGATGAAATTCTTTTTAAGACGATTGAAGTTGACATATGTTCTTGAGAAACCTTGTCCTTATGCTCCTGGTTCCGAAGTAGCAACTGACGAGGCTACTTTGATTAAAGAACAAATTGCCAAGTGGCAAGATGATGATTATTTATGCAAGAATTACATTCATGGAGGAATGTCCAATAAATATTATGATCAATATTATATTAAATGTAAATCTTCTAAGGAGATTTGGGACACTCTTCAAGCTATCTATTTGGCAGAAGGGGCGAGCTCGGAGAAATTTCTTGTCTCAAACTATATGGAGTTCAAAAAGGTTGATGACAAGTCAATCACTGAACATGTCCAAGAATTCTAACTTATAGCTAATAAAATTGCTATATCTGAAATTGCTCTTGATGAAAACTTTCATGTTGGTGCTATTGTCTCAAAACTTTCTCCATCTTGGAAAGAGTACAGAAGCAAACTCTTACACAAGAAGGAAGATTTGACTCTTGAACAATTATTGCAACACTTGTAAATTGAACAAGAGATCCGATATCGTGACAATAATATTTTGAAGGAACCTATGATGAAAGCTCATATAGTTGAAGAAAAATCAACCAAGAAGGAACCCGACAATAAGAAATTTTCAAAGGCAAAAAAGAGTATAAATTTCAAGCGTACTAGTGCCAATTTTAAGTCTAATAAATGTTATCATTATCATAAAATTGATCACTATGCGCATGATTGTAAAATTCTTAAAGCTGAAAAGAAGAAATAAAAAGTAAATAAAAATAAAAAAGATAAACTTGTGGCAATGGTCACAGAAGCATTTGTAGCGGAAGATCAAGCGGAATGGTGGATAGACACTGGCGCAACTCGCCATATATCAGGTGATCAAAATTTTTTCACGATCTATGAATTAGTGGGGGACAATAAAATTTTATACATGGGAAACTCGTCCTCTGCTAAGGTTGTGAAAAAAAGAACTGTTGAACTGAAATTCACTTCTTGAAAGATGGTCACATTGATGAACGTATTGCATTCTCCTGATATTCGAAAAAACTTGGTGTCAGGTACGCTTCTTTCGAAGCATGGTTTTAAAATAATTTTTGAGGCAGATAAATTTATTCTATTTAAAAATGACATGTTTGTTGGAAAAGGATATGCTACAAATGGAATGTTCAAACTCAATATTGAAAATAAAAATATTTTCGCTTATATTGTGGAGTCTTTAGATTTATGGCATGAACGTCTTGGTCATGTGAATTTTAGATCTATTCAACTTATGATGAATAATGGATTAATTAAAGACTGTGGAAAGAATCATACTACTAAGTGTCTTACTTGTAGTAAATGCAAAATAACAAAGAAGTCTTTTAAGAGTGTTGAAAGGACATCCACACTTTTAGAATTAATCCATACTGATATTTGTGAGATGAATTATTTATTACGTCATAAAAAGAGATATTTTATCACTTTCATTGACGACTACTCAAGGTATACATATGTCTTTCCATTAAAAATAAAAGATGAGGCTTTTGAGACTTTCAAAACTTATAAAGCAAAAGTTGAAAATAAATTGAGTTTGAATATTAAATCAATTAGATCTGACAGAGCTGGAGAGTACTTAAAATCAGAACTTATTGATTTTTGTGAAAAAAAAGGCATTGAGAAACAGTTGACTATGTCTTATATACCATAACAAAATGTTGTAGCTAAAAGAAAAAATAGGACTTTTATAGAAATGGTTAATTTTATGCTTTATGAATCTGGTATGCCTGAAAATTTGTGGACGGAGCCGTATTTTCAGCCTGTCATATTTTGAATCGAATTCCTTTCAAGAAACATGATGCATCCCCTTATGAACTTTGGAAGAATTTTAAGCTAAATATAAATTATTTTAAAGTATGGGGTTGTTTGGCTCGTGTTAAATTACCAGATCAACGCATGACTAAAATTGATTATAGAGGAATAGATTGTGTGTTTATTGGTTATTCACAAACCAGTAAGGCTTATAGATTCTTAAATCTTGAGACCCCAAGCTCTCACACAATTATTGAATCTTTACATGCTAACTTTTTTGAGCATATATTTTTCAAAAAAAATGAATCTTTGAAACAAGGTGCAAGTTCTTCTATATCTCCTCTTAAAAGAAAAATAATTGATCCATTAGAAGAAATCAACAAAGGAGTAGTTTAAGATCAGCCAAATCAAGAGATTTTGGACCTGATTTTCAAGCTTATTTAGTTGACAAAGATTCAGAGAGTTATGCTGAGGCAATGTCTTCACATGATGCTCCTTTCTAGCGTGAAGCTATTGATGATGAAATGCATTCTATCATATCAAATAATACATGAATTTTATCAGATCTTACTCCTAGATGTAAACCTATTGGTTGCAGATGGATTCTTAGGAAGAAATTAAAATCTGATGGTACTTTAGATAAGTACAAAGCTCGCTTGGTAGCAAAAAGATTTACTAAAATGAAAGATATTGACTATTTTGATACCTTTGCACCTGTAGCTCGGATGACTTCTATTCGGCTCTTGATTGCTTTAGCAGCAATTCATAATCTTGTGATTCATCAAATAGATATGAAGACTGCATTTTTGAATGAAGATCTAGATGAAGAAGTTTACATGAAACAACCAGAAGGATTTGTCATTCCTGGCCAAGAACATAAAGTTTGTAATCTTCTTAAATCTCTTTATGGATTGAAACAAACTCCAAAGCAATAGCATAAGAAATTTAGAAGAGATATGATCTCTAATGATTATTTTATCAATGGTGGTGATATCTACATATTTAGTAAATTTCATGAAAATTCTGGTGTGATAATTTGTCTTTATGTACACGACATGTTAATCTTTGGAACTGACAGTAAAAGAGTCAAAGAAACAAAATCCTTTCTTGCATCTCAGTTTGAAATGAAAGATCTTGGAGAAGCTGATGTAATTTTGGGTGTTAAAATTATTAAGATCGGCTAATGGTTTGACTCGTACTCAATCAAATTATATTGAGAGAGTTCTGAAGAGGCTTGGTCATTTTAACGACAAACCTGCTCCTACACCATTTGATCCTAGCATCAAACTAGTGCGAAACTCTGGAGATGTACTTGATCAATTGACATATTCTCAAATTATTGGAAGTCTTATGTATGTCATGCATTGCACCAGACCAGAGATTGATTATGCGGTAGGAACTTTGAGCAAGTTTACTAGTAACCCTGGAGTTGAATATTGGAATACCTTAATTCGTATTCTAAGGTATTTGAAGGGTACGATTAATGTTGGCCTACATTATTCAACCTTTTCAACGGTTCTTGAAGGTTATAGTGATGCTACTTGGACTTCTGATCCAAATGACTCTAAATCTATTACTGCTTGAATTTTTTACTTTGACTGGAGCAACAATCTCTTGAAAGTCAAAGAAGCAAACATGTATTACTCACTCAACCATGGAGTCAGAATTTATAGCTATGTCTTCTGCTGGAGAAGAAGCTGATTGGCTGCGAAGTATGCTGATAGATATTCCTTTATGGAGTTAGCCAATACCACCATTGACTATCTATTGTGATAATCAATCTGCTATATTTCGGGCTGTAAGTGATTATTACAACGGCAAGTCGAGACAAGTTCGTCTCAAACACAATCATGTGAGAAGATTATTGGAGGATGGGCATAACATCGCTTCAATATATGAAGTCCAGATTTAATTTAGCAGATCCTTTGTCTAAAGAGTTAGGCAAAGAGTTAGTAGTGAAAACTTGTAATGGGATGAAAATAAAGCCTATTATAAACTAATTGTACTTTATGGTAACCCTACCTAATGATGTAATCTTGGGTTCAAAGGAAAAAACAAGTAAAGTTACAATAATGAAGCACATCAATAAAATTTTCATTTCCTAAGAAAGTGAGTAGATGTGCATATGTTGATTCTCGCAGAAAAGTCTATAAATCAATTTTGATTGGAGTGTGAAGGAATACTCTTGATAGATTTACTAATACTTTATTGTAAAGGAGGATGAGATTAAATTCTCTTAATAAATTCATAGACTATTTAGCCGGAGTATGCAAAGTTACTCTTGATGAATTCACCGCTCTAAGTGCGAAGTGGAGGCCACTTCAATAAGATTTTAACAGGGAAATCTTAAAGCACTTAGATAGAAGATTCAGGACACATGGTCGTAAGGTGTCAAAAGATTTTGATTTTCACCAGAACATGATAATATGTGTGGAGTATTTTTCTACTTTATTCAATGAACTACTTGGTTCAAGATTCATTCACTAAGTAGTCAATGATTTAGAAATTCTTCACTAGCTAATGGTTCAAGTCCAAAAGATACCATTATTGATGCATGTTGCTAGATTAATGTCTCAAATTTTTTCAACTAAAATTTCTTGAAACAAGTGGGGATTTGTTAGGATTAATGTTTCAATTAATTTTGAAACCGTCCATCCGATAAAAATTTTGGTTTACAAAATGAATGAAAGATGAATTGAATTGTAAGAGTTAATGTTTGAAACAAATTCATCCGGTAAAAGATTTTTGATTTTCAAAATACATGAATATGAATTTTAACATTCATTCTTCATTTATTTTCTACGTTATAGGTTCTTGGAAGATACATTCCTCTTTTAACAATTCATGAACTTATAAATATTATTTAATTAAAAGTCTTCTCTTTCAAAACTTTTCATCCTATAAATAGTGTCTTTTATTTGAAAAGGCAAGCACTTCAAAAAATAAACATCTTCCCTTTAGAAAAATATTTGAGGCATTGATTAAATGGTGAAATCACCAATTCAAGAATAGAAGAGCAACATTCTTGAATGCTACTTGTTTTGTGGCTTAATTGAATCTCGAAGATAGAGTTGTTATTTATTCTTCCGTTTGCTCGCGGAAGAGACTCCAACTATCTTTAAAAAACGTATCAACGTGCCTCTAAGTCAAACAAGTTTTATTTTGGATTTGTTGCACTTTGTCACTCTTGTTCTAATAGTGTGGTAGATGAAATTTAAATTTAAAGTTTTCAGGTTGTTATAACTCTCGTGCCTCAACCACTAGAACATCTCCACATTGAGTATGAGTAATTCGATGTGATATACATTACTGTGATATACGTTTACATTAAGCATGCAAAATTTGAGAACTACAAGTTATATTTGTAACACATGCATACACAAGAAATTTTCTTGAAATTATTTCTTTAAGCCACTTAGGGGTGTATATGGATCGGGTTGATTTGAATTTTTTAAATATTAAACCAAATTATTAGTGTCGGATTTTTAAATTTATAAATCAAACCAAACCAATAAAAGTCGAGTTTTTCAATCTCGGGTTTTTTCGATTTTCTCAGATTTTTCAGATTTTTTTCGGTAAAGTCTTCATACAAATATATATATTTAACTTGTGCTTCAAATATTTCTTTAGTCCGAGAAAAATACAACTATCTAAGGTATTTCTTAAAAAGAAACACAAAATATATTCATTTTATTTGGAATTTATGAAGTGAGTGATGACAATAAAATATTCAACAAAAAAATAATGAAATCGCATAGAATAAATATTGCGTATTAATAAGTCATAATAAAAATAATCATAATTTAAAAGTATTAAGTCATGCTAAAATAAGTATAATAAGTATTAACCACATGACTAAATATTAAACAGAAATAAATTAGTTTATGCATTTATGTAAAATTAAAGAATAAATATCTAACATGATTGTCATTCCTAGTGTTGGGTTGAATAATTTTTTGTTAACATTCGTATTGATTTGGATTTTATTTGAGTTACTAATATCTATAGGTTGTAAAAAGACTTATTGAACCATTTAAAATTCTAAGTTTAAACTTGACATAATATATTGAAAGACAAAAACTATGAAAAAGTTGAAGAAATATTTCTAAATTACATCACAATAAATATTTTTATGTATAAAATATTTTCAAAAATAGTATATATGTAATATCGGGTTGGTTCTGTTCGATTTTTTTAGTTAAAATCAAACCAAACCAATTATAAAAAAAAAAAAATTCAATATCAAACCAAGTCAAATTAAATCACTAATTAAGTTATTTTACGAATTAGTTCGATTTGCGGTTCGATTTTGTACACCCCTAGCCACAATTAAAGTTGAGTTAAGTGGGATTTGCTTCGTTTATCTAATATAGCTACTAGCTAGAAAAGGAGACTGTTCACTTATTTTTGTTTGTTTTGACAACTCTTAAATAGTTAATTATGTTGAAGATATTAATTACATCTCCGTGTAAGCGATATTCTTTTTAAATTGGAAAAAAGATCACGAGAGGTCAAGGTTCAAACTCAAGCAAAAAGAACAAAATAATTATAAGTACTTTCTGTCAATTTAAGTGCTTAACTCTCTTTTTTATCTGTCCCAAAAATAATGTCTCTTTTTATATTTATAATAAGTTTTTCAATCTCAACATTTTACGTGACAAGTTTAAGATCACAAGAAATTTTAACTTTTTTTCTTCTTTTTAACCCTTCTAAGAGCTCCCGTCTTTTTACTCCCTAGGTGACTCGAACCTAGGGGTGCTTATTGGTTGATTCGGTCAAATTTTGTGTATTATCAATCTGATTATATTATTGATTTTTAATTTTTAAACACGCTAAATTAATAATTAAATCAATAAAATATTCGTTATCAATTTTCAATTAACGATTCTTAATGGTTTGATTTTTTATTTAACCCATATAAATTGCTCCTCTAATTTTAATATAAATCCCTTTTAGCTAGAACACTCCTTCGATTAGTCCAAATTTCAGTTCTAAAGTGCACGTCGTCAAAATCACTTTTAGTAGTATATAATAGCATTACTAAAACTCTTTTATTATTCTGTTTATTCAAACTTTCAATAAGTTAACAAGTCCATGAGGATATAACATGTTGACGTTCAATGCAAATATTTTTTAATTTAGGTATAGAATATTTGTTAATTACTTTAATTTCTTCTTGCAATTTATTCATACTAAAGACTAGTTAAAGTCCTAACTCATGATTCAAGCTCAAATTCTAGTTGAGCCATAATCTCAGATATAAAAACGATTTCAGAGAAATGTTGTGATCCACTAAGTTTTCTTTAAAGGATTGATAATAATCATGAATATATAATTATGGATAAGAAGATAATTTTATATGATCTTATTGAGTTATCGATTTAAATATTAACTAAAATTAAAAAATCTATCTAATATAGAATATTTAGGTTTTTTTCCCAAATTGAAAATCAAACTAATAGTCCAATAAATAATTTACAAATTCGTTCATTCAATAGCCCGATATCGATAAACTAATAATATTTTTTCAATTCGATTTATCCATTTAATCGATTTTTACTCACCCTTACTGGAACTCACAATCTTAAGATTAGAGGTAGAAAGTGTTTACCATCTTAGCAATCCTCTCTTATCAGACCACGAGATTTAAGAAACTACACATATCTTTAATGTAAAATTATATGATTTAATTTTTATTTTATTTTTTAAATTTTATGTTCAGTCAAACTAAGACACTTAAATAGAGATAGAAGGAGCAATATTTTTTTTTCATGGCTAAATCGAATGAAGAAAGTTTAATGATGTGGACTGGTACAATGATATACATGAACCCAATAAAATAAACTAATTTGAGACCACCACAATTATAAAAAGAAAATAAAATATTAATTTATGACCGACGAGCATCTAGAAAAATCCTCCTTGATTGGGATGGGTAACTCCGGCTAAATTGCAGTACTATCGTACATACCGGGAAAACTACACAAATGTCCCTTAAAGGGGTGATTTTGTATTTTTGTCTTCCATAAGAAAGGTTTTACAAAAATAGTTTTTCTTGTTTTTATGTATAGAACAACTACCTTTTTGCTCCTCTATACTTCAAATATTTTTAAACAACTCTCCATGCTCATTTGCTTCTCAACTTTTATATTTATTTATTTTTCTGTTTTTAATTTTTTTTTTCTTTTATCTTTCTTTTCTTTTTTCTCAACCTTTATTTTTTTCTTCTTTATTTTACAGTTTTTTCTTTTTTCGCAATCTTTATTTTTTTCATTTTCTCCTCTCAATTCTATTTTTTTTTTCTCATCTTTATTTTTTTATTTTTTTTCTCAACCTTTATTTTTTTATTTATTTTGTCTTTTTTTTCTTCCGCTTTCTTTTTTCTTTTTTTCTCAATCTTATTTTTTTTTATTTTTTATTCTCAACCTTTATTTTTTCATTTATTTTTTCATTTATTTTTTTGTATTTTGTTTTTTTTTCTTCGATTTTATATTTTTTTCTCAATCTTTATTTTTTTTTTTTCTCAACTTCTATTTTTTTTTATTTTTTCTCTTTTTTTTATTTTTTTCTTTGATTTTTAATTTTTTTCTCTTTTTTTTTTAAATCATTTTTCTCAATCTTTATTTTTTTTTATGAGATGTTCTATAACTCTTGCTTTAGAGGCAAGACTTAACCCAAGGACTTTCAAACAACAAATTACGCCCCATGAGCAAGACTTGACACTAGTATATTATGTCTTGATTTATGAGAAGTTTTATAACACTTGCCTCAGAGGCAAGACTTAGCCCAAGGACCTCTCAAAAAATACAAGTTACGCCTCGCAAGAGTTCACACTACTTCATTGTGTCTTAATTTATGAGATACTCTGTAACTCTTGCCTTAGAGGCAAGACTTAGCTCAAGGATTTTCAACAACAAGTTATGCCCCACGAGCAAGACTTGACACTACCTCATTGTGTCTTGATTTATGAGACATTCTATAACTTTTGTCTTAGAGACAAGACTTAGCCCAATAACTTTCAAACAACAAGTTATTCCCCATGGGCAAGACTTGACACTACCACATTGTGCTTGATTTATGAGATGCTCTATAACGCTTGTCTGAGAGGCAAGACTTAGCCCAAGGACTTTCAAATAACAAGTTACGCGCCATGGGCAAGAGTTGACACTACCACATTGTGTCTTGATTTATGCGATGCTCTATAACTCTTGCCTTAGAGGCAAGAATTAGCTCAAAGACTTTCAAACAACAAGTTACGCCTCATGGGCAAGAGTTGACACTAGCACATTGTGTCTTGATCATGAGATGCTCTATAACGTTTGCCTTAGAGGCAAGACTTAGCCCAAGGGCCTCCCAAAAAACAAGTTACGCTCCATGGGCAAGAGATCACACTACTTCATTGTGTCTTAATTTATGAGATACTCTATAACTCTTGCCTTAGAGGCAAGACTTAGCTCAAGGATTCTCAAACAACAAGTTATGTCTCACGAACAAGACTTGACACTACCTCATTGTGTCTTGATTTATGAGATAATCTATAACATTTGTCTTAAAGGCAAGACTTATTCCAAAAGACTTCCAAACAACAAAGCACGCCCTTAAATTTACTTCGATTTCAAAGAAAGAAGATCTTCTTTGCGAATTATCCAACTTTTTGTTCATTAGCAAAAAAATATTAGAGGTTAAGAAAAAAGAAAAAAAGAGAAAAGGAAAAAATAAAGATTAAAAAAAAGAAAAAAAGAGAAAAAAAAAAAAGAGAAAAAAATTAAAAGTTGAGAAAAAAAAGAAAAAAGAGTAAAAAAAAAAGAAAAAAAAAAAAAGAAAAAGAAAAAAAAAAAAAAAAAAAAAAAAAAAAAAAAAAAAAAAAAAAAAAAAAAAAAAAAAAAAAAAAAAAAAAAAAAAAAAAAAAAAAAAAAAAAAAAAAAAAAAAAAGATAAAAGGAAAAGGAAAAATGAAAATTAAAAATTGAGAGACAAATGAACATGGAGAGTTGTGGTGTAGAGGGGCAAAAATGTATTTGTTCTATACATAAAAAGAAAGAAAGAGTATTTTTTAAAGAATTTTCTTATGGGGGACAAAAATTGAAGAACATTCACTTTTGAGCACACTCCATGTAATTTTCTGGTACATACCAACTGTTAAGGCCTAAGACTTTTCAAATGCACCACGACAAGTGTAGGTGGTGTGCTAATGCAAATAAATGAGGACATTACTACTATATAAACAAACTAGTGAATTTATCCGTGCTTCACGCGGTCATTAAAAGATTAATAGATTATACATTTATAAAATAATTAATTTTATTTATAAATCTAAATAAAGTGTAATATCTTTTTATAATTCGATAAAAGAAAATACTAAAACTTATTGTTTATAATTCTATCATCTTTTTTTTCTCTAATTCTTTTAAAATCCTTTATAAAATTTATCTGAAAATAATGGTAAAAACATTTCAATATAAATACGAAACAATCCATTGAAATTAACTATTTAAACTTAAATAATAAAAGATAAAAATTAAAGAAGCATTACAAAGTTTGAGAACATCAAATCTTTAATGATTCCATCATCTAGATTGAGTTGCGAAAACTTAATTTATCATTGCACTTTTCATTTTAATTGTTTTATCATTTTAAATTTAGGTGACTTAAAGTAAAAAGGGAGGAGAAAAAATATCAAACGGTAAAAAATAAAACTTCCGTTAAACTAACAAAATAACTAATTTTTTCAACTATCCATATTTTCTCTCTCTTTCTCATGCCTATTCAATCATTAACTGATTTTTCTCATTATGATTATATTCAATTATGCATTTTGCCTTATGAAATTATACTAAAAAAACTTGAAGCAAACTCGTCTTCTCTAGCACCAACAAAGCAGAAAAGATGAATACATAATTAAAAGAATAACACTTTAAAATATAATTAACGAACAACTTTGATATGTGAACTTTTAAGATTTTTTTTTTGCTTATTCACTTCGAAAACGTTTCTTTTAAACTCCAAATGCTAAGTTACATTTGTTCCTGGAAAAGATAAAATCATAGTTTATAATTCACATTTTATAGACACTCATGTCTTTTAAGATTATTTTTTTTGAAAAATTTATACATAAAAGAAAATAGATATGCTCACCTCTTTTGGTATGTGAATTTTTTAGCAATTTTTTTTGTTTATTGACTTTCAAAACGTGCCTTTTATTAGGTTTCGAACTTCAAGTAACATTGCTCCTGCAAAATATAAAATTATAATTCATGATTCACATTTCATAGACACTCGTGTCTTTTAAGAAAATAGATACTCTCACCATCAATTTTTGAAACGGATAGCGTACTATCACCATCACCCAACGTTGTACTGATCTTTTCACCTCTTTTGGTATGTGAAATTTGAGCAACTTTTTTTTATTAATTATTGACTTTTAAAAGGTGCCTTTTAAACTCCGAACTTCAAGTAATATTTGCTCCTGCAAAATATAAAATCATAATTCATGGTTCACATTTCATATATATTCATGTCTTTTAATATATTCATTTTGAAAAATGTATATATAAAAAAGAAAATAGATGTTCTCACTATCAATTTTAATAACAGGTAAGTGTAAAATTACCATCATCCATCATTGTACTGATCTTCCCAAGCATTTGCACCTAGGGATATTTCTTATATTTATATGCTCATATATGATGTAATTACTATGCGTAATAACCCGTATGGTAAATACCATTAAGTGTCATAACTTTTCACATTTTAGTATGTATTTGCAATGAAACTTACCTTTTAAATTTTATAATTACTACATTGATTTAATTTATAATAGAAATGCACAGTAATCAATACAAGAAAAGTAAAGGAATTTAGGAGGAGATAAATAGTAATAATAAGGAATAAAATAAATAGATCACCATTACTTTTTAAATTCTATAATTATTACGTTAATTACTATATATATTTTTTCTAATAGAAACACAAGTAGGGGTGTACATGGATTGAGTTGATTCAAATTTTTTAAATATCAAATCAAATTATTAGTATCGAATTTTTAAATTTATAAACCAATAAAAGTCGAATTTTTCAACCTCAGATTTTTTGAGTTTTTCTTTATTTTCTCGAATTTTTTGAATTTTGTCAGTTTATATATCTCAGTTCAGCAGTTACACTCATGTCTCTGTAAAAGAAGAAGCTCAATGCACACTATTTTTCTGGCAACTGTGATATACAAGCCAGTTTGCCCGCACCTCGACTAATTTCATGGGGTGTCTGCTATCTACCACTCGTACAGACACCTGATATCTTTATCCATCAAAACTTAGACAAATAGAAAGAAATTACCGAGTATTTTTGCCTCAATTCATCCTAATAAAGAAAGAATAACAAAAAAGAATCCTAGAGCAGCTTAATATCTTCCTGCAGGAAAACTTCCTTTTAAGATGTACACAAGGCTCTAGTTACTTTATGTGTAATGTGACTAAGGTCTCTTAGCTCAGCCTCTAGCATTATTTTCCTATCTTATCAAAACTGTAACCTCACCAGTAATGGCACCCCTACTCCCAAGAATTGAAAGTTTGACACCATGTGTACATTTGGTGATCAAATAAATAACTAATAAAAATGTGACAATCATTTCACAATTATTTTATTTCCAGCACCTCTGGTGAAATAGATCTCCCAATATGCATGTCTATCTTACATAAATTCTTTGATAGTGCAATAACTCCCCCCAACAACTTTAGGTGCACTGTTGTAGCCTGTAGGAAACAATACTTTCTCCAGTAATGTGGCTCTTGCATTTTCAAGCTAATGTTATTTTTTTTAATTAATTAACACTTTAAGAGAGCTTACTTCTTTCATTGACATCTAACCTTTCTAATCATAAGGGAGAAAAAATCTAATCAAAGAGTGTTTGCTGGAATAAAAAAGACACACTTAATTTCTTAAAGAAAATTGTAAAGCATAAAAAGGAAATATAATATTTTTATGAAAAATATTAGAATTTTTTTATAGAAAATAGAAAGAGAAGTCTAACCTTTAAGGGAAAAACTACTCCCACTGCCTCTTTTACAAATAGTATTTGACCAATGAAAAGTTTGATATTTTTAAACTTTAAAGAGGTCCTCAAACATTGTAGAAAAGATATAGAAGTTGTTTAAGGTGGATGCTTGACGATGATCAACAAAATTGTTCAAAAGTTCTTTTAGGATGCTTATTTTTAATCTTCCTTGCAAGAACCTGAATTAACAAAATTTCAAAATTATATAACAATAATAAACTTAGTATAGTCCCAAAAATAAAGTCTGAAAAAGAAAGATTATACGCAGATTTTATCTCTATTTGAGAAAGTAAAATTCAATACTATAAGATTTAAAAATAAAATCTTATAATTTGAAAATTAAAAATAGTTAAAAGTTGTAATTAATAGATCTTACCGTTCTAATACATATACAATATCATAGATCTGCCATCTATCTACCCCTACATAGGATCGAAAACAAACCCATAAATATCAAAGTTATAGAAAAAAGAATTAAGGTAGTACCAGTACCTAATTAATCTCCAAGCAGTAGCATCAAACCTTATATATAGTTTCACACCTTTTCGATTGTACAAGCTCAAGAAACTGCATTCGTTTTACCCATACATTGAATTGGAGATTTGTTTTCACTTTTGAGAACAACAAAAATCGATAAATATGAGAAAATAAACTACTGAATGTTCTGCTCTATTACGTACCTGAAATTGAAGATGACGGTGAATAAGTAGAACTCCAAAAAGTTAATGAAAGATGTGAAAAATATATAGTATAAAAAGATTACAAATCCATTATAAGCACAAGTAAAAAGATTTAACAGAACGAATTTCACACTAATAAATTGATTTTAACAAAACACATTAAGATTAAAAAATAAAATTTACTCACCAATTAACCGTATAAACATACAAAAAGGCCATACAAACACGATTTTTACCAGCTTCAAAATGAATTTCCATAATGAATAACTAGTATCAGTACTCATGATTGTCTAATTGAATTTTAAAGATTATGATAAAATAGAAAGCTTATGGATTCAAGTCATTATGGGTGTTTTTATAGGATTTCTGTAACAGTTTATATTGATAATTATGGGAAAGTAAATGTTGAGTAATGGTGATTGAATGGTGCATTAATGAGGTGGTCTATTTTCATTACCACGTTCTATTTCCATTTCCACATTTACTGCACTATTAACTACTACTAAAACTTACAAGTAATTGAATAATTTGTTTTAGCTTGAAAAATGAATTAGAATGACAGAAAAAGGAGAAAAAAGAAAAAACCATTGCTGACTTGTGAGAGCGCCACGTCACCGGGATGAAGTTCCTCTTTTATATATATATTGATTAGTGGTCATAATGTTTGTGTGGCTCATTAAATTTATTCATTTTTTTAAAATTTAGATATTTTAATTAAGACTTATTTCTATTTGACACAGAAGACAGTAAATAATATAGATTGAGAATTTAGTGTTGGAAACAGTCAAGCAACTTATTTTTGACTTCAGCAAGTCATCTCAAGACCTGATATCAACTCAGATACTGCTCGAACCGGGTATTGAATTCATACATAAAAATATGCAGCAAGTATAAAGTGAGCATGAAAAATACGTGTACTCGATATCATTGATTGATCTTTTTGAGAAGTAATGGCGAGGATTAATTTTCCCATTGCTTTTCTCAACACTTAGGAGTCGTTTGATTTGAATACAAGTTATGATGGGATTAATTATGCTGGATAAGTTATGTTGGGATTAGTTATATTGGGATTAATTATGCTGATATTATTTCTTATTGAGTGTTTGATTTGTTATATTAAAAACAATATGCATTGAATAATTTTCTAAGAACAAGTTGTTAGTTTACAAAAGTACCCTCCACCTTATTTAGCTTTCTTATATTAGTGATGTATAAAAGAGGTTTGAGGGAGTATTTTTATTATTTTAATATTTTATCTCGGGATAAGTTATCCTAGGATTATTAGTCCACCCATAGGCAGACATAGCTTATCCCAAGACTGATTACTAATCCTAAAATAAGTAATATCAAATGTTGTAACCAAACAAGAGATTAAGGGGTACTAAAAAGTTATCTTATGATTATCTCTCGTTATTCATCACATTAAACGTTTCCTTAATAAATATCATAAAAATCTCAACTTAAGACATGTCAATAGTCAATGACCAATATAATTAAAGTAAGTGAAATATCCGAATTTAACAAACTAAAAGAATAAATCAAAGACCGTCTCAAGAATAGTATATGAGCTCTTTCAAGCATCTCAACCACATATGGAGGAAAATAAATCCCTTTCACATATCACTTTACCATTTCAGCACTTAGGATCAATATGAGATGAAGTGAGAATGAAATGAACTGCATGTGTATGTACTAGTCCATAATCTGCATACACTTGCTTTCTCTGTCGGATAATTGAGAGCCACAGGGGACTCGCGAGGTTCATATTTATACTATGTACTGAATAACACTACATTGAAATGCCTTGATGGTAATACAATGTACGGAATAACCTTATACCCAAAATATCTCGAATGATCCTCTAACGGGATTTATCATGTCACGTTCACAATGTTCGTGTAAATGAATACCATGTCTATGTTAATGCAATATTTCAACATATGATTTGATTTTCAATATAGACAGACATAATCAACTCCGAATTAGTAATGAGAGTAATAAAGAAAAAGAATAATCAAGTAAATAATATATGTCTCAAATTTTCACCAATATATATATATAGTCTCAAATCAATCACATATCAAAAATCATGCTCAAGTAATCACGAAGTCATTAATCAAATAGATAATCATTAGTATTTCATGACATGACACTGCAGGTACCTGCATAAATGTCCATCAACTCTTTTATAGGGACCCCTAATATCAATTACCTCTTAATTCAACAATCAAACAACCTCTAACACTTCATAAAGAGTCAAGAAAATTTCAACTTGCTTTAACTGAACCTAAAATGATCAATTACTGATTTTTTTTTCTTTCGTAATGCCTCCAAACAATCTCAATCTACATAATCTACATGTAACACCCCAAAAATTTATTCAGCTTTTAAACTCAGAATCTCGATTTTTTTTTAATTTTTCAAGGGTTACGGGTTCAAACCACGGATCGTGGTCTGAACCATGAGTCGTGAAATGGAGCCGTGATTCAAGTCTGCCAAATTCAGACTCTGATCTGAAAACCACGAGTTGGTTCTACGGACCGTAGTTCAGTATACGGCCCATCCTGTCAACTCGTGGTACCAGACCTGAGGACTGACTGATTCTAAGGAACCACGAGTCAAGTCTACGGACCATAGTTTGAACTACGGTCCATCCTGTTGACTCGTGGAACCTGATCAGAGGCCAGCTATGTCCCCAAGAATCGCGACTTGGATCTACCAGCCATAGTCCATTCTACGGGTCCGTCATGTTGACCCGTAGTTTGGCTTTTACAGCCTGTTCCTTTGGCTAGGAATCACGAATGGAAATCACGAGCCATGATTTGGTCTACGACTCGTGAAATCCATCCGTGGTTCCTGAAAGTCAACTTTTTCCAGCTTTTTCCTGAAATTAATTTCCAGTTTCAAAAGTCTAACTCAAGCTCTCAAGGTCAAAACAATAATTTCTTTTCAAAAGCAGCCAACAGGCCATTCATAGCCTAAGAACTTTATGCGTCAAAAATCATCGAAAATCAACCTTCAAATAGAAAAAATATCAATGTCACAGCTTAGGACAAAACCCTCAAAATTCTCAACTTAAACTACAATTAAAATGTTAATGAAATAATGAGAAATCGTGAAAAAGAAGGTTAGAATCTTACACCTCTTTGAAAATGAGAAAACATCCCAAAAGTTGCCTCGATTTGAGCTCTAGAATTTCACGTTGAGCAGTGGTGAAATGAAGTTCAATCACAAAATTTTATTATTTTAATATAAGTCATTGGACACGTTTAGCGCAATCACGCTCTAGGTGCGCGATAGCACTCAAGGCTGCACCACCGCTCATCGTGAACGTGTCTCAACAACGTGATAGCTCCCACACAGCTCTTGCCTACATGACGTTGCGCGGCGCTTATGCGATAACGCTACCTTCCTGCCCTTCGTTGCTCGTGAACACACGCTTCCTGTGCGATAGCATGACCTATGCCCCTCCCTAGTGTGCGATTGCCTTGCTCTTGCACGATTGCAATCCTCTAGTGCACTCGCACCATATATTAGAAATTCCAGCTATGCTCTAAACTTGGTTCAACATTTAAAACTCATTCTAGACCCTCTAGACACAAATCAATAGTTCAAATCAATTATATAATATGTTCTAAACCTATTGGAATCATCAAATTATCGGTCCGATGTCATCTTGACCAAATGTTGATCGTCGTCAACTCTAATCTTTAAAATGAATTAGGATGCAATCAATCATTCAAATCACTCTTGAATCCCATGAGATCTATGCATAACCATCCAACGAAGTCATAAATCATCCTTCAGACCTAACAAAGCTATCAAAATCCGAATTCAATCTCGTTAACTTCAAATGTTGACTTTGATTAAACTTACCAAATCCAAAACTTTCAAACTGAAAATCATCTCTAAAACTCATCCGATCACCTCGTAAATCATGTCACTCATCCCTGCAAGTCATATACAATACATAAAAAATATAAGACGGATCAAACAAGAAAAAAGAGGCTAAAATACAAAACAACCATGAGAATCGTTACACTTTCCAATTCTCATATTAATAAGAGTAGTAAATAATATTCAACAAACAATCAAGAAACTCTCACTGAAGGATTTTAATGTTCTTAATATTTAGCTTGATATTGTAATAATTTGAACATGCATAGAATAAATGTTTTCATAATAACCATCCAATACATAGTAGAGAAAACAAAATTAGCTTAGTAGCACCCTATGTTATACAATAATATTAGCTGATTCAGGAGAGCCTACCTTTACGGAACACAAACATACTTGTATTAGTATTGTATAACATCTTTTTGGTATATGTTGTAATATAATATTATATTATACTTTGATTATTTATGTATTGATATATATAAGTCAGGTACAATTCTAATATAACTGCGATAGAATTATGAAACAAATTAAAAAATTCTAACAATCGTAATACAATTTTGAAACTTTTTCTTCTTTGAGTTTCAATCTAATATTTCACCTAAAATCAACTCTAAACTTGACAATCTCCCTCAAAATTAAGATATAAACTACAAAAGATATTCTCAATTGTCTGTATAAACTAATCTGAAATTTATAAAACCCAAATATCGAATTTAAAGCTCGAAATTTTTTAATGGTCGTCAATATCGAATCCTTTGCTGCTGTAATTTTAGAGATTTGAAATCTCTCTTTGCACCTACGAATTTATGTAAACATTTGGTCTTTGTATTCTTCTCCCTAGTCGTTTATTAAAAGATTTGATTTGTGATTTGAAATTTCAGACTGCACAATGAGAGAATAACATTAGTTTTTGGTTGAAAATCATGAAGAAAAACAAGGGGCAGAGAAAATTATGGGTGTGAAGGGAATAGCAGTTAGGAGTTGGTGCTTGGTACTTCGATTTGGTTTTATCAAACTTCAATTTAATTTTTTAATTTTTGATTATGAAAAAATGTGCATCGAATACCGAGCTCTTAGTATGATTCGATTTAATTTTTTTTAAACTCGATTCAATTTTTTTTAAATGATTTTTCAATACAAATGAGTAAAATAAATTAAGGACCAGATCAAAGTATCAACCACTAAAAGATCAAACATCTAAATATTAAAGAGTAAAGACTTCAAACCGTGCTACTACTTGGTGACTATTAATTCCACAAAGTTAATTGGAATGGTCATAAACAGAAAACATAAAATTTTCTCAACTGTTATATCATCATACTACAAGATCTATGGCTATCAACGCCACTGTCAGGAGTGTCAATAGCCGAGCTAGAATAAAAAATGTCTTACGAGCCAAAGTTAAATGTAATTTAGATTTTAAATATATTTTTTAAAAGTTTTATTAATAAAAATTTGATTTTTTTGTTGCATCAAAGATCACAACTCTGAAATCGAACATCGAAATAAAAAATCAAACTTTTAAAAGAAAAATAATGGAAATCGAACTGAAGAATCAAAATCAAATTAGTTTAGTTCAATCTAATTTTTCAATATTTATATCCACCCAATAATAAGAGTAATTTATTTTGGGTGAAAAATTGAAGAAGGGAAGGAGCGAGATCATTACTGTAAACATGCCGTGCATTTCTTTTAATTAAGATTTTTTAATACTTTATTAACAAAATATTGCTATATTTGATACAGTCAAAAAGATTTTATTGCTGTTAATGATAAATAAAAGTCTATTATAATTTGCCCTTGTAAAAAACCCTTTTTAACCCTTCTCCACACAATAAAACCACTGTAAAACCCTCCTCTCTCTGCTCACTTGCACAAATTCCGGTGAAAATTGGTCGTCGAACAGAGAAGAAAAAAGAAAAGATTCTGGAAGGTCCATTTCTCTGTCTTTTATGTATTTTTTGCTTTAATTTTTAGTCAATTTCATGCTCATTTTCTTGGGATCTATTAATAGTTTCCTGTTCACCTTCATAGATGTTTTTTTTTCTTCTTTGCGGAGGTTCACTCAGTCGGGTACCACTTTGTTAGTTTACAAGTAGTGTGCATATAAACAAAAATCTTTGATATTTTTTTTTCTACAAACAATATTTTATTTGCATACTTCTCAAAGATGAAACAGAAGAAACAAAAAAACCCAAATTTTGAAACCCTTAAACCCCATTCTTCCGTGGCCCTAGCTCACCCACCAAACCCAAATGTTTGATTTCTCCCCTTTTGAGTACACATAACTTAATGTTTGATTTCTCTTCCCAACTTAATGAATTTGGATATATTTTTGTAATGTGTATTTTGGCCACAGTTATTGTCAAGGCCTTAACATCGTTACTGTCAAAGCTCATAAGTTTTATTTGTTTCTCTGTTAATGCGAAGTGGTGGTGAGAAGAATTCAATGATAGAGGTGGATTCATTACTATATATCCAATATGATTAAACTTGCGAGAACACGTGGTTGGAGTATATTGATATATATTCTTTTTCTCAATTTATGTGACGTAGTTTGACCTGACATATAGTTTAAGATAGAAAAAGGAAAAATTGAAGCTTGTGTGTATAACATTTGTGTGGCTATAACTTTATAAAAAAGTCATTTCTGTGGTTATAAAGTTAATTGTTGCTAATAAGGAAATAATTTAACATAAACTGGAATGAATGAGAATATTGAATTAATGTCCATGGTATAAAGGGCCTTGTACTGGATAAAGTGCAAGTCTTCCCATGGTTTGAAATTTTAGTTTTCTGTGGTTACTTTTTTTTTTTTTTTTTACAATGATAAACTAGTAGAAATTAGATCAACTTTTTTTACTTTCTTATCTTTACTATTTTTGTTGTCATACTTTTATTTCATCATAGCTTTTCTGCTCTTGCATTTTTCAAACTTGTTCTGAAAAATGGTTTTCTTGAGGCAAGGGTCTATCATAGACCACCTCTCTACCCCCACAAAGGTAGAGGTAGGGGTAAGGTTTGCGTACATCCCATCCTACCCAAACCCCACTTATGGGAGTATGTTGTTGTAGTAATCAGCTCAACTTTAATATCATAATTCCATGTTTTTTATCAAATGAATTCTTGTTTTGATTTTTTTCTTGTTTCCAAATGCGAACGCATTTCAGGAAACAAACGGCCTAAAGAAAATGGATCTGGGCTGCATCCGCGGTGCTTTTCTTGACTGTGGGTATGGCTGCTCTTGGCGACGCAGCGTGGCTTGTTGGCACAGTTATCACAATACTACTGGGCGGACTTTTTGTAGTCCGTGGTTCTCTTCAGGTACTGAACATTGGGCCTCCCGTTCCTACTTCTAGTAGTGATGGTATAGGATACGTGTTCTCCTTTTACTTGGTGCCGCTGCTCGCGAACCTGCAGAAAGACAACCCTGATGCTGATGTACCTTTGTTCCTCTTAATGTGTGCTGCGAGTCATTTATGATGGTTAGGCCTCTGACTACAGATTTTGGGATACTCCATGGACTCTGTTACCTTTCTGTTTTTCTTGCCAGTGAGGAGTTTGGGACCGAGTGGCCAACTTGGCTAGCTGTCCGGCCATTGCACTTTGATGATCATTCTTCGAGTTGTCATGGAGATGCGGGCTAAACGAGATTAGTTGTTATGAATTATGAATTACTAACGATTCAAAATTGGAGAAATCCTACCACTGCTCCATGCTATGAAATATGCAAGTTACTTTTTCCAAATTATCCAATGTAGCAGCAATTAGTAAAATGAATTCTAACTTCTGTTTCTTTGTTAAGAGCTTAGAGATCCATAACTTCTGTGATATCCTCGCTAACATATTGAAATATAATGTATGATTTTACATATTGCATATTAGGACGTTGAATCAATTCTTTGCTACTTTTTAGCCCAATCATTAATAATAGGCTAAATACCTCGATTGCCCCTTTAACTTGGCACAATTTGTAAGTTAAACACTCTTAACTTGGCATAAGTGTATCTCTTAAACACACTAGTCAGAATGTGAGACAGGCAAAACGAAAAAGAGAAGCTTCTGCCAATATGTTTGGTAATAGAATAGGGCGGTTTGCTCTGACCAAGACTCCATGTTTTGCTCAGAAAGAGCAAGGGGCTAGCTTTGAAACAGTCCCATGGAAACTTTTGCTCAGAAAGAGCAAGGGGCTAGCTTTGAAACAGTCCCATGGAAACAAGGTAACAAGAGAAACTAAATAATCATCGAGCGAATATTTTTTGTTCTTCCTTGGTCCAAAACAGAGGAAGTCCATTATTTTATTGCTCAAGCATGTCGATAATAATTGTTATATATCCTTTTGTTTAGATTTTAACATAATGAGTTCTTATATCGGGCATGATAATAGAATAAAAATGCATAAACATTAGCAAGAAAGAATTATAGGTTATCTGATCCCACAGCTGCTAAAAGTTCATAATCTTAAAATGCTATACAAATTTGATTGGTGGTGAATGGTTATATTTCCATAATGATGTATCAAGGTAGTCTACAGGTCATAAGCCAGTTAGATAATGTGATGGCGTATAAGGAACTACTCTGATATCATTCTAGTTATTTACTGTCCAATGTGCTTAAAAGTTAGAAATCTAATAAATAACTGCATAATAGAAGACTAGCTTAAATGTTTATTCTTCAAAAAGCAAGTTGCAGGAAACCCCATTCATTCAAATGCATTAAATATTGGACAAAGAACATTAAAATTGCCTGTAATTTTATTTTACAGCATCTTCCATGAAATTATCACAATTTGCAGAACTCTTGACTGCAGAAGTAATGTATTTGAATTTTGAACACAAAGTTATTCTTATACGGGTCACGTGTGTGTACGCCACACTGATTATAGTATGAAAGAAGAAAAGGTAATGCGTAACAATTACAACAAAAAAGAAAAGAGAAAGACAATCTGTAAAGTTGTCGGATGAGAGGTATATCTATATTAGTGGGTAGGTTTGGGTTGCGGAAAGATTGGCAACAGAGGAAGTGGGAGGAATGGATTTTAATTTCACGATTGACAGTTCAACTCTAGATCGTTCACCAGAAAAGCAGGAACAAATAGCTAAACCTGGACTTGCAATTTGCCTTTTCGCTTCACTTTTTCTTCCATGAATTGATCTACACTCGTGTACTTTTCTACAGCATATTCAACTTCTTCAATTCCTATCACTTGCTTCTATAGGGTATCAGTTTATGTCGACAACCTGCTTAAGCGAGAAATGGAGCCATAAATATGTCTTCAACAAATTGGATATAGTGATACTTTTCAGCAAAGCAAGGGGTGTTAAATTTGCTCTGTATTGAGCTATACAACCATTACTGATGGATGCCTTAGCTCCTATTTCATGTTTAGAGAGAAAGAGAAGAAAGGTAGAAGAGAAAGATATTTTGTATTGTGTTAAGCCCCAATTCATACATGAGGCAGTTGGTTATATAACCACTGCTATACTAGTGCTAGTTGTCTACAGCTGGCAGAGACACGTGTTAGACTTAACTAACTAACTAACTAACTAATCCTAGCACTAACAATGATTTAACCGACTAACAGATAAATCGTAATCCAATACACCCCCTCAAGCTGTAGGGTGAAAGATAACTAGAACACCAAGCTTGGACAAGAGAAAATGATGTTGAGCAACCCCTAAGCCTTTTGTCAACAGATCTGCCAGTTGTAAAGTAGTAGAGACATGAGCAGCTTTGATCAACCCATCCTTGACCTTTTCCCTTATGAAATGGCAGTCGATTTCAATGTGTTTTGTACGTTCATGAAATATAGGATTAGCAGCTATCTGAATTGCTGCCTTATTATCACAGAACAACTCTATAGGAGTGGGAACTAACACACCAATGTCTTACAGCAATCCTACTAGCCAAATCACCTCAGAAACCACTGAAGCCATGCTTCTATATTCAGCCTCTGCTGTTCGACTCACAGTATGTTGCTTCTTAGACTTCCAGGATATCAGTGAACCTCCAAGTTGTACAATAAAACCTGTGACTGATCTTCTTGTGTTGGGGCAAGCTGCCCAATCAGTCACAGTAAGTCTTTAGCTCTAAATCAGAGTGTCTTTTCATGAAAATTCCAAGACCTGGGGCATGTTTGATGTATCTGATTACCCTGAGGGCAGCATTCCAATGGGACTGCTTAGGTTGTTGCATGAACTGGCTTAGCAGCTGCACAGCAAAACAAATATCTGGCTTGGTTATGGTTAAGCAGATCAGCTTCCCTATCAGCTTTTGGTACCTCCCAACATCTATCAATGGAGGGTCATCTGGTTTTCCATATGTTGTTTCCACATGATCATCATATGCTATGGTGGTTAACTTGACATTAGGTTCTAAAGGGGTGGAGGCAGGCTTAGCTCCACTCAAACCTGCTTCAGAAATCAATTCCAAGGAATACTTCCTTTGGTTTAGCAACATCCCATGTTTAGACCTCATGACTTCAATCCCTAGGAAGTACTTTAGTTCATTCAAGTCCTTAACTTTGAACCTGCTATGAGGAAACAGCTTGGCAGATTCAATAAGCTCTATGCTACTCCCAGTGATAAGAAGATCATCCACATATATGAGAATAATCACAATGTCTGCTCCTTGTTGCTTAGTAAACAGAGAATGATCATGAGGGCTTTGTTTGTAGTTATCATCCAATAGTGCTTTGGTAAGCTTGATATTCCATTGTCTTGAAGCCTGTTTAAGGCCATACAATGATTTCAGCAGCTTACATACCCTTGTTTCCCCCTGTTTATGGAATCCCAAAGGGAGTTCCATATACACATCTTCATCTAAGTCCCCTTGGAGGAAAGCATTGCTAACATCCATTTGGGACAGCACCCAATCCTTAGAAGCTGCTACACAAATCACAGTCCTTACAGTAACCATTTTAGCCACAGGGGAAAAGGTCTCATGAAAATCAAGACCTTCTCTTTGAGTATAGCCTTTAGCCACTAGCCTAGCCTTGTACTTATCAACCTCACCATTAGCTTTGTATTTGATTTTGTAGACCCATTTAGCACCAATAGGTCTGTCCTTCAGGCAAAGTCACTAGTTCCCAGGTGTGATTATCTTCCAAGGCATCAATTTCCTGCTGCATAGCCTCAATCCACAGTGGATCTTGAGAAGCTTCACGAAAAGAAGTAGGTTCCTTGACTGAGGAGAAACACTGTAAATAAGCTTGATAGGCAGTAGATAGATGGGAGTAAGAGATCTGGCTAGCAATAGGATAAGCACAATGGCCTTTGGGCTTCACAGTGTTGACATAATCTTGCAACCAAATAGGGGGCTTAGCACTTCTTTGTGGTCTAGTATGTGATCTAGTAGGAGCTGTACTAGCTGGTGGTAAAGGATCTTGTGAGGCATTAGCTGCCTCTAAAGGGATATCAGGCAAAACTGGTTCTAAAACTTCAAGAACTTGCTCAATCTCATGTACAACCTCCTCATTCTCATGTACTGGATTCTGACCAGTTACTTCTTCAGGAAAGGACATGTCTGCAGACTGAGACAATGCAGGAGTTGCATGAACATGGGCATCATCAACAAGGACTTCTGAAGGTTCTATAGCAGTAGCTAGAGGTGTGAGAGCAGGATTGACAATATGGTTGTCAAGAGGGGTAATATCAAGCAAGTCTAGGTCATCAGACTTCTCATTTTGCTTAAAAGGGAACACAGATTCTCTGAAGCTGACATCTCTACTAACAAAAAATACATTGTCTTCCAGATCATATAGCCTGTACCCTTTTTGAGTTTCAGAATAAAGATTTCCTAGCTCTTGCAGCAAACTTGTCACCCCTAGGAAGTCTGCTAGCATAACATAGACATCCAAAACACTCTTAAGTGATCAATTTTGGTTTCCTTTCCATGCAGTAACTCATAAGGAGTTTTACCACCTAACACCTTGGATGGAAACTTGTTGATCAAGTAGACAGATGTCCTAACACAATCACCCCAGAACCTAATAGGAACACCACTTTGAAATTTAAGTGCTCTGGCAACCTGTAGGATATGCCTATGTTTTCTTTCTACATTGCCATTTTGTTGAGGGGTATATGGACAACTACTTTGATGAATCACACCATAAGAGGCTAACAATTGATTGCAATGTGAGTTAAAAAACTCTGTACCATTGTCAGACCTTAAGGTCTTAATGCATACCCCAAACTGAGTTTTGACTAATGACAAAAAATTCTGCAATACAGTAGCAACTTCACACTTAGAATTAAGCAAACAAATCCATGTATATTTGGTATAGTCATCAACAATGGTAACAAAGAAGTACTTCTTGTCATATGTAGGTCTTTTGTATGGGCCCCACAAGTCTACATGAACCAATTCAAAACAAGTACATGTCTGACTGTCACTATTAGAAAAACTTAATCTGTGTTGCTTTGCTAGAGAAAATATCTCACATGTGTCCTCGAGAGTGTTGCTGACTGTTTTATTGATAGATGTTATATGCTGCATGACTACTGATGATGGATGACCTAACCTCATGTGCCATAGAGATCCCTTATCTTCTGCCTTAAGTGTAGTATTGACTTTGTGTCCAAAAGATTCCTGTAAAAGATAAAGCCCTTCTTTTTCTCTACCAATCCCCAAGACCTTGCCATTGTAGAGACCCTGAAATACACAAAAATCAGGGAAGAACAGGACAACACAACATAATTCTTTGGTAACCTTTGACACTGATAGGAGGTTGAATTTGAAGTCTGGCACATGAAGAACATTGCCAATCTTGGATGACTTGAGTATCCTTACATTGCCTGCACCTGTGATATATGCTTTTCCTCCAGTTGGCACCTCAACCTTATTGTTAAGTTCATCCTCTAAAGTCTTAATATCAAACAAAAGTTCTCTACAAGGTGTAACATGATGTGAAGCACCTGAGTCTACTATCCATTCATATGTAAATATATTGGATAATAGTGCACTTATACCTGTTATGTTAGACATGTAGGCTGCTTTGGTGTCCTTTCCCTCCTCCTTGCTGAGCATCTCCTGATATTGGTGCTCTGTTGGGAAAAAACTTGAGCTGCTTCCTGAAGTCTGTGAGCACCCTGCTTCAGAGTTTCCTAAGCTTGTAGTGGCATTAACATAGGGCTTAGCACTTTGCTTGTAACCATTAGGATTTGCAGGCTGAGAAGATTTCTTTCTACTCTTGAAGTCGGCTGGATATCCAACTATTCTGTAGCAATCAACTGACAGATGTCCCTTATAACCACAATGTATACAAGGAATTCCATTTGATGGTCCTATTGATGTACCTCCTGGTATCTTAGGTCTATAACCTTGTATTCTTCCTACTAGCATTATCAACGGATCCTTCTGTCCATCCACAACTCCTAGGCACCTTTGACTTTCTTCCTGAGATGCAATTGCATATGCTTCATTTACAGATATAATTGGAGATTTAGAAAGAACATTACTCCTGATATTTCCATAGCTCTCGTTTAAGCCCATCAGAAATTGTAACAGACGCTGAGATCTGAGGTGATCAACATAGAGACTAGACTCTGCACAACTACATGAAGGTAATGAGACCATTACATCCAACTCATTCCATAGAACCTTCATTTTCGAGTAGTAATTAGTCACTGTATCTGTTCCCTGTCTCAGATTTGCAATTCTGTCCAAATATAGTAGATCCTAGTTAGGTTAGATCTATCAAATCTCTCTTTGAACTCAGTCCATACTTGTGCTGCACTCGATGCATAAACAATGCTGGGCATAAACTCACTAGAAACTGTACTACCGATCCATGACAACACGATTGCGTTGCATTTCTCCCACAATTCCTCCTGATCTCCTTTGTATTTGCTCTTACCACAAGTTCCGTCTATAAAACCTAGCTTTCCTTTTCCTCGCAGAGCTAATTTCATCGATCTGTTCCATAGACCATAGTTTTCTGGTCCTATGAGTTTGATCGGGATTAATACTAGACCTGGAGAATCTGAAGCTTGGAGATACAACGGATGATGATGATCAATTTCTGAGGTTTGTCCTTCCACCATTGTTACTGAGCTTGAAAAACTTCAGTTGTTCGATTATGAATTTCAAAAAACAACAATACGCAGCTCCGATTAAGAACGCTGCTCTGATACCATGTTAAATTTGCTCTGTATTGAGCTATACAACCATTACTGATGGATGCCTTAGCTCCTATTTCATGTTTAGAGAGAAAGAGAAGAAAGGTAGAAGAGAGAGATATTTTGTATTGTGTTAAGCCCCAATTCGTACATGAGGCAGTTGGTTATATAACCACTGCTATACTAGTGCTAGTTGTCTACAGTTGGCGCAGACACATGTTAGACTTAACCAACTAACTAACTAACTAATCCTAGCACTAACAGTGATTTAACCGACTAACAGATAAATCGTAATCCAATAGGGTGGAAGAGAGAAGAAATCAAGCGAGAGGAGCAATACCCTAATTAGGTAGAAAACACAGTTGCAAGAATGAAGAGATCAATTCAGAAGAATCAAAAGAAAGAATATACCAATGCAGTAATACAAAATGTGTCCCGAGAAGTGGTAATAAGCAATTATCATGATCTTGATGCAAATACATACTTGGCCTGCATGAAGTGAAAATTGGACGGACTCGTTCAAAATATACCTCAATGAAGTGAAAATTGGACGGACTCGTTCAAATATCTCTTCCTGAGTTCCAGTACCATCGACCTGCATGAATTTGTTGGTGAATAAAAACTGATACACCAATAAGTAGCTTGGTTCCAGCTGAGCAGGATAAGTCAACAGAAACCACTGACAAATTTATAGCACCTTCTGTAACATGAAAGGGGAACGAGGGGGAGAATAAAAAAAGCCTGTCGAGCAGGAATTTTGGACATTTTTGAACTAGTTGTCACCCTTGGAAAGAGTACCTTGTAAAGCTTTCCTTTCTTGGCATAGTGGTTGACTACTGGAAGAGTTATACCTTTATATACTTTTAGGCGCTCCTTGACTGTATGTTCATTATCATCAAGTCTCCCCTGAAAACGAAACGCTATATTATTTTTTCCTCTTCAGAACGAAACTAAAACATAAAAGCATATGCATTCTTTTTTCCTTTTTACAAGTATTAACATCACCTCATTCCGGTTCAATACTCGTTTGACCATAACTTCTTCAGGGCAATCAAAGAAAAGCACAAAGTTCGGTTCAGCACCAACCTGCATTCACATCTGAACTTCATAATCTTAACAATCAACCACAGGATCACTGAGTTCACAGTGCAGTGGGTAAACTGGCAAAAGTTCCTTTTAGACAACTAAACATTCCTAGAGAATATCTTAATACATAATGCTCATTACAATAAAGAAAAGAGAAGCATCCAATTAAAGAAACTTACAATCCTCTCATACGCCATTCGATTCTCTTCACTTCTTGGAAAACCATCTATTAGAAACTTACGATTTTCAGCTGATTCAATTGCCTTTTTAATCAGCTTGACAGTCACGTCTGATGGAGCAATACTTCCTTCCTTCATTAACTTTTGAATCATGTCACTGAATTCAGACTGAACGATATTACAGTTTTTTTTCGGGAACTTAACTAAAAATCCACAATGGAAAATTGGAATTCATACCCATTCTCAGATCCGGAATACATCTCTTTCCTCAATAGATCTCCTGCACCTATGTGGTCAAACCCAAAAGTTTCAGCAATCTTCAGGCATTGAGTACCTTTACCACTACCAGGACCTCCTAAAAGAACACCATAACTGCTCAGTAATTCCATATATTTTACCCAAATAATCTAGCAAATAGTACATGCAACAGCCATTTTGTCTATAATCATGTGTCTTTAGCTGAAAAACTGCCATTAAGGGGGAAAGAATTAACTAGTGTCCTCATAGTCATTAAACAAGCTGATATTATAACTTGTCTGCAAAGGAACTTATGTTTATTCACTTTCCACTACAAACTAGCAAAGAATGAGATGAAGGCACACTCTTTAGCAAACTCGACAAATTTCTGCTCACAAGCATGCGAAAGATTGACAAAATAACGCAACATTTAGGCTTAAACACTGGTTTAAGCAAAAAAAAAAGTGATATGAGCATAGGTAGCTCAACTACAGACATAATAAGCAATATCACATGTTACTTCCAGCGTTGTCAAAGGTGCGCTTACGCCCTAACGCGAGGCGCAAAGCATGTTGAACGCTTTGCCTCGATTTATGTGTGCTTCAGTGTCGTCATCAAGTCTCCAAGGCACTTTTCCTTGCCCATGTGCATAATCCTAAAGAGGCGATAACAAACAATTGATATTGTACTTTATCGTAATATTGTTTTTTCAATTTCTTTGTCCTTATATTGGTTGTTCATGCTTATAATTATTAGTCTTGGACTATACATACATATTTGTATTTTTCTCCATTTGCACCTTTCATTAAAGCCCACACTTTATTTTCGTTTTGCGTTTAAATCCCCAATGGACCTTAGAGCTTTTTTGCGCTTTTCGCCTTAGATAACACTGGTTACTTCTAGACGTATTGTCCCCATCCCAACAAGAGTGTCCTAATCAGTATCATGAAAATGTCCACTTCGCCATAAGGAAATCTTCTGTACTTCAGTATCTTTTGGTTAATGTTATACATGATTAAATGAGAACCAGTATCAAAATTCTCAAAAAAAAAAAAGAGCTTGTATTGTTCCATCCCCTCTCACCCCCGGTCCCAGGACCAAAACCCCCCCAAAAAGGGAGAAAAATCAAATATTTTAACAAACAACAACAAAAGAGTAGCACAGTCTACTTAAAGGTTGGAGTTATATCTATCACAGAGATAAATTAATCAAATTTTCAACGAGATAATAAAGTAGATAAACTTAGCATCCGAATAGTGATAGAGCTAAAATGTGAAATTAATTACCCAATACAAAAGCGACAAAAGGGCTATTTCTTCTGGAATGGCTTTCACTTTCTACCTACACATGTACAAAGGGAAAAATAAAACAAGGAGTCAATAACATTTAGTACAAAAATACAAAAAGAAATCAAATCCCAGCGGAGACAAAAAAACACTAGGTGTTTCTTCCCATCTTTTCTAACACCACGGTAATCAGAAAAAAAATGCAAATGGAAGATATTGAGAGGGAGAAAATGAATTACCGGGGGTTTGATGATTTCAGTAGAAAATGCTTGACAAATCTTGAACTCATTAGCTCTTGTCACCTATTTTAGAGTAGATAGATAAAATCCAGAGAAATTGATAAACAATATTTGAGAGATTTGATGAATTGTTCAGTAAAAGGTACCTGGTGAAGATGAGAAAAGAAGAGAGGGAGTGAAGTCAAACGCCTCCACATCTCTGATCGGCTGTTCCTTTTTCCCGGATTTGGAATTCAATGGCGAAAGAGGCTTTCCTATTAAGCACGTAGAGTGAGTGTAAAAGTGTGAGTCCCATAAACAATAGTAGTACCTGTCTGCACGTTCACTCGCATAAACGCTGCAACACTTTCGGGGCCAGATCGGGTTTGGATCTTCAATCACATATTTGAGTGTAGGTCTTAGGCCCTAGGTGAATTAACTTCACCCATGCCATGTCTAGTAAGCACGCGTTTGACCATGAAAATTAAAAATATACTCATTCATTTTATTTGAAATTTTTGAAGGACCCATTTGGTCATAAAAATTAAAAAACGTATTCACTTTATTTGGTATTCATTTTTAAATTAAAAATAGAGTTGGAGTTGTGTTTGGTCATAGTATTTTCAAAAATATCCAAAAATAGTGAATACACCTCAAGAGGTATTTTTTAAAAAACCAAAAATTGTGAAAATATATTCCGAAATATGTTTTGGTTTTCATGGCCAAACAAGTATTCTAGAATAAACTGAAAACGTATTCCGGAATATTGTGAATAATATTTATGGCCAAACGCCTACGAAGTTGCAGTTGTGTTTGACCATAATATTTGGTGTTAATATTTAGAATACAAATGTATTTTTTTGAAAAATAATTTAAAAAAAATTGAACATGCACTATAATTTAAATGGAGTTATTTTATAAAATAAAAAAAATAGTTTTTTTTGAAAAAAAAAGAATAAATTAAAAAGAGAAAAAAGTGAAAAATATTCATGGCCAAATGTGTCCTAAGTTTTTCACACCCTATTTTGGAGTGTTTTTTAATTTTTATTCTTAAATGTAGAGAATTTTAATAAGTTTTGTAGTATTAAATTATGAGACACAAATTGTGAAGTATTTTTTAGATTTTTTGATATTCAAAAATTAAAATTATTCCCCTTGGGGCATATATTCTTTTATTTTTATAAAAAATTTAATAGCTAATATGAGATGATAAAGTATATGTTGTGGTTTTTTTAAAAGAAATATATTATGCACTCTCGATATACGTCATAATTTATTATGCCTTTTACAATATATATGTGGGATATTGCCCTTTCGACATATGTCAAGTATGTTATAATATAACTTATAGGATATTATAATACGAACACAAATTTATATTGTGAAAAAATTATTTATTATACAAATAATCCCTGAACTAATTTAACAACTATTTCATAAAATAGTTTTATACGGATATTAGCTCTTCTAGAAACAAAACCAAACCACCCTTAATCCATTTGTTTTAACAACTACTTGATAAATCATACTCATTTTATTTGTTTTTAGTTATCATGTATATCTAAAATAGTTATTTTCAAATATTTATTAATTTTTAAAAATTAAGAAAATCAATTATTTTTTTCTAATTTTATTTACATACTAATTATTTTTAAAATTAAGAGATACGTAAATAGATAAAAATTAAAAAATTAATTAAAAAATATATTAGTTAAGTTTTACTCCTGATTGATTTTTTAAAAAAAAGTTATGCAAAATTTTATCCTGATAACTAAAGTCATATTTGACCACGATTTTTTTTTACTTTTTTTTGAAGTTAAATTTCAAAAAAACACGTTTAATCATAACATTGTGAAAAAAAAATTGTATTACTTTTTTCAAGAATTTTTAAATTTTTTAAAAATAACATAAAAAATATTTTCACTTTTTCTCACTCTAAATTATTTACAAAAATTTAAAAATAATTTTTATTTTTATTTCATGACTATACACACTTTTAATTTTTAAATATATTTTTTATTTTAAAAATAAAAATTATTTTTTAAATTTTCGCAATAAAACATGATCGAACGCCTAATAAATAAGATGAAAGGTGTACTTTACTTTCAAAAAGCAGAAAGAGAAATGAGACTTTTATTTTGATCGAATTTTCTATTTCATATATTTTTTTTTTACTTTTATAAAAAATGGGAATTTTTTCTTGTTGCTTGAATATTAACTATTCAATTAAAATGAAATATTACAACTATAACAGGCATTTTGTTTTTAAAATTCAAATTCGTTGGAACAAAAGAGGCCCGGCTGGGTACTGACCAGACCAGGCCATGAGAATAAAAGGGTTCTTTCGAACAAAATCAAGACAAAGAAAAGAGGTCTTCTTTATTTTTCTTGAATGAGCACCTTGCTTTTCATTTTACTTTACTCAGACACTTTCACGTCGCAAACATCCATTCCATGCATGTTTAGTCATCCACCTCCTACTCAAAGAAGTGGAACTTTGCATAAAGTGTTGATCGCTGGGGTGAGTAGAAATAAATTGTTTATCATAAATAGTAAGTTGGAAATGTGCTTGGTTGTTGACCAAGAAAGAAAGAAATGGGAGTCTTTGGACATTGCTTCGGCTAAGTCAAACTTGGGTGAGCAGACGAAATATTGATACTGGGAGATTGAGGATCGGTTGAAACACTCGAAGATATTTGGGGATTCGACGATAAAGATCGGACAACAATCTCACTTTCCTCCTCATATTCGGAAAGATTTATGTAAGACCCGATGCTTCATCTGCTTCTTTAGCTTAGTAGGACTTCAAACACGCTATTGCGTGAAAGATTTCCCAATTTAGAAATCTACCACCGTTGAAGTGAAATTCGCTTCAGCATCATCAACAGACGCAGAAGAAAGAAAAACTTATTTGTGCATAGGCTTCGAGTGCGTACCAGGCGAGACTATAACAACCACCAAACCAATAGAACAAGGGTTAGCTCCGCAACAGGTCTACAAGCAAGGTAAGTAGGTCCATTACCAGCCGGCTCCGGACCGAAAAGACCTAACACACTAATCCCTTATCTAGGATCGTAAATGCTAACGGGGCGGGAATCGAAGTGGAGGACCCCATAGCGCCCCCTTTTTTGTCTCTAGCTCATACCATAAGAAGAAAAAAACTCAGAAAATTTGTTTGCTAATAAAGTTAATTTAGTAAGAGAAATTGTTTAAGTGGTAAATATGCTTCTTCTTTTTTAATTTCAAGATTATGAATTCAAGTAATAAGGGAGGAAAAAAATGGAGAAGCTTCCATAGAAGAATAAATAAATAAAATTAAGTGAAACTAAGCTTTTTGCCTTTTAAAGTCTTACTTATTATTTATTTTCCAAGTTGTGAATGTGAAGAAATAAAGTTTGATTTTTTACGCTACAAAAAGTCTTAGTTATTTGTGGAGTTTCTAAGAAGTTATGAAGTAATTGTCAAGGAAATAGTAAGATATTGATATTGAACAAAATTATTATAATAGTAAAAACTTATGCACCGACAATATTGTGTTTTAACAAATCATTGTTTTAAGCAATTTTGGGTCGATTACTTTGCAAATTGTTTACATCAATCGCTCCTCAAGGTTCCATAACACACCCAAATATGTACACTAAGTCATATGTTTGGAGATTCCACAGCAAAAAATATTATCTAAAAAATAGAATTGTGAAGAACTATTATAGAGAAGAGAATAAGAAGAATATTTTATGTTTGTTGACAAGAGAAATCTAAACATGTATATATAAGTAGATGACAGTGTCAAGATAGTAAAGGTCAATATCATAAACGATTACAACGTTAATTGTATTGATTAGATAATTATCACTCATTTAATTTCGAGCAATGAACTTTGACTGTCTGTTAATTCTAAGAAATGAATTTGGACATTAATTTTTGATAAGCATGTATTTGTACATATATCGAGTAAGATCGAAAAAATAAAAAATATCTGACGCACAGGGAGGGAGCAAATTAACCCATTTAGTCTTGCAAGCTCATTCCTCTTATGCGCGAGATCATTCTTTTTTACTAGCTCTTTTTACAACCCAAATAAAAGACAATTCAACATAAAGAAGAAAAAATCATCGATCTAATTAATGAGGGACTTTTATTTTTCACATGAGACAAAAAAAAGGGTGGAAGAAGAACCACAAGAATAAAGAGAGGAAAAGAGCCCATAATATTTCTTTATCCTTTACATTACAAAAGAAGGGTTCAATGTCAACACTCAACAGTAATATTTTTGATATTATTGTAATTAAAAAAATATCTAAATGTCCTAGAGAATCAAATATTTGTAGTAGACGATAAAGTTTTTTTTAGTTATTTTTGTATCTACAATCATTTCTAGATAAATATAAATAGGAGTGGTCTTAAGCATGCATTTGTAATCAAGCCAATTCAAGAAAGCTTTCAACCTTTAGTTAGTGATCTTAAGCTAGCAGAATATCTCTTCAATTTATTTTTCTTCTACTATTCTCAATACTGTAGTGAAATCTTATTAATCACATTAGCATTGAACCTACAAATGTTGTATTTTTGAGTTATCTCGAGATCATTAAAACTTTCTCTTATAGTTAAATCACTGTCCTTTGTGCGAGTTAGTCTACTGGAACCCTCGTTTTCACTACTATTTCGACTTTCACTACTACAAATGGCCCTATAAATGTAACTATCATCGTAATTCTCATTACCACTTATAATGGAAGTATCTATATTGATTTGAGACTGAAGATAATTATTAATGCAACTATTAATGTGATTATTCCAACTATATTGAGTATCATACATGTAAGACATGTAAGAATTATAGTAGGGATCTTCGCCCCTAAATCCATAATTCAGATAACTCGAGTTTCAATAACTATAAAAAGAACTTTCTAGTTCACTCATAAAAAAATGATCGTTGTGACTTTTAAAAAGTTCATTTTTCTTTTCTTTTTCGGTAGTTAAATGGTTCGATATACTTCTGTTACGGATGAGAGGGAGTGAAATTTGTGTGCTTTCCCGTTGAATTGTCTATCACCTTCTCTTCGTTTCGTATACATACGAAATATGAATGATAAAGAAGAAGAAAATCCAATTCTAGGACGAGGAAAAACAATATCAAGATGAATCTAGATCCCATGACTAAACTGTTAGATAACTAATTTCAGCAAATGTCTTTTACTGCAGTAACAATCAGATAATCTGAGTTTGAAAGAGTTTCTGGAGATCACAGTGATTGGCTGATTGCTCCCTCCCAGTTCCAGTAAAACTTCCAGCTTCCATCAAGATACTACGTTCTTGGTAAGGGAGGAGCAACTTTGATGGCCTCCCAACATTGATTTGGTTATACCTTTTTTCCCCCGGTACTCGGGTTTTCATATTCAAATTTTGGGAATCTAGGCTTGGGCTTTCCAATAGCAGGGACAAACTGAAGAATACTAAAGATGTCTACTATTTGAACTGCCACAAGCATTGTGTCATTTCACCCTGAACACTGATGAACTGCAAAATTTTACCATATTGAAGACCACTTATGTACAATCCCTAACAGAAGGGGTTGAGGAGAAGGGATGGGTGCAATTAAATGATGTCTACATATTTTCCACAGCATTTGAGATCTCTTAGGTCCTCCTTGAAGTACATCACTGAATGTCAAGGCTGTGTACCATCTGCTGCACAGCCCTCAATTTGGCATGATGCAGAGCTTTTAAACCAAATGATCAACATCTCTTCACCTGGGGCTTAGCTGAGGTGGAGGATAGATCCTATTCCGGTTGTTGCCATCACATTTTTATCGTGGAAAATGTCACTCGAGCACTTAGAAACAAAGTGAGGCAGCATGTAACTGCAAAAGCAGCAATCTCTTTTTCTCAAGGAACCGATGGGTTTGCAGCTTCTACTGATTCTTTAGTAGTCTTTCCAATTAAATCATAATTAATAGAAGCAAGCTGTGACAAGTTCTGAAAACATCCAAAGAGAAAGATGGAAGTCAAATGAGAGAGAAAAGAGGTCAGTTAGTACATTGATTAGATAATATAGTAATTAAATCTATCGTGTCACTAGTTCCTCTCAAACAGCAGCAAGAATATCAGGTCAAATGGTTTGTCAATACTCAAGAATTCATCACAAAAGATATGTAAAGCAAAAAAAAGAGATGGCTTCATGTCATGAATGTTATTCAAACAATAGGGTAATAGCAAGGCAGCATTTCTCACCTTAAACGAAAAATTACTGAAGGAGTAGTTCACATTCAGGGAAGGGGTGCTAAAATCTGCTAGATTACCGCATTCATCTCCCTGTTATGACAAATTATGGGTTAGAACAGTGATAACAACAACATATACCAGCACTTAGTGGGTATAGAGAAAAAACTTTATGTTAATTTATCTATTTGAATATCAGAGGGTCAAACGGCAGGCAGGTCTAAACCGGTAGTCCTTCTATGTTAGAAAGACAGGTCGTAACAAATTTAGTCTTTGATATGCTCTGCAAATCTGAGAAACATATACCTCTTCATCCGGTATATTGCTGTATGAACTGCTGCCACATGAAGCACTGCCACTCTCACTCAACTCATAAAAATCGCTACCTCCATTGACATTCTCATCTTCTGGATTCCAAATGTAACGGCTCATAAAATAGCTAGTGTCATGTGCCTCAGCAGATGGGACAAACGTAGCCTGTCAAAAGTTAATTACGGCATTATTATTTCCTCCACTGACCAAATCCTGTTTCTTGGAGAAATAGAGAGAAGACAGAAAGAGAAAGAAAACCTTTTGCCTTGCAAGTGTGTCCCAGTTGATATCCCTAAAGAATGCAACTCGTTTTACCTGTGAAAATAAAGAAGGTAAAAGGGAATAAACTTGAATTTTCTTTTACATTTTGTATTTATAGAAGTAGCAGGATTACAGTGTAACTTGCTAATGGGAAATTTTTACCTCTCCTGTCCCTGTTGCACCTAACCTTTGAATTGGGTTTTCGTTCAGCAACCTAAAGAAAGCAAAGATAAAGTTAAAGCGCAGAAGCAGGCAGCTTCCCGATCACGTACCAAGTATCTTCTTGATACAAGCTACTGAGACTTTTTTGAGTAGTATGGATTATTTACACATGTGAAAGAAACTGGTAAATATCAACCTTTATTTTTGTATTTTTCCTAGAAAGCATATAATAACTCTGATGGTAGATGATAGGGGTTTCGTTGGCTTTCAGAACCACAAGCATTTCTGGTAATTACCTTAAACCAAGATCTGGTAATTTACTAAAACCAAGACCTTTGTAGCAAAACTTACTTGTTAATCAAGTCATACGCTTCTAAGCTCATTTCCTCTGGTATCTTGGGCCAAGGTATGTCCCTGTTAATGATATTGTCAAAAATTTGCTGCAACAAAATAGGAGCTTAATATTAGATTCTGCCACATCTTTATCCATGTCAAGCAAAATGAAAACACTATGAACTAACAACTCATTAACAAACTTCCTCAAAAGTCAAAGAAAAAATGAATATAGAGAATTTGGTCAATTGGAGCCAAGAAAAAACTACCATCCACAGAAAAGCCCTTTTTTAAAAACTCAAATAACACGCAGAATAAATAAAATAAAGTTAAAAAGCATCTCGGGTCTTAAATAGGCTCATACAATTAATATAGAAGCAGTAAAGAAACCTAAGCGCTCCTCATGAAGCAATTCGTTTCGAAACGATAGGTCATAGATCCAGGAATTAAAAGCACCGGAAAAGCAGTCTGTTCCATATTAATCATTCTTAACAACCAACAAGCCTTCTGACTCATTCAGAATTAATTGTATTGCACTCGAGAATGTATGACAAAATTAGCATAATGTATCGGTGCAACCAATTATATAACTATATATTATAGAACCCCAGAGCTGTCAACTGAACAAAATAAGTAAACAGGATACTCAACTATAAAGAAACACACTCGACGGGATATTTTAACCGGAGGTGTGAGAGGTTGGTTGTAGTAGGAGCTAGGAGAGGTAAAGGTAAGTTACTATATGTTGCTTCATATGCTTTATATCTTGATATTTTGCTGTCATATTTTTCTAGCAACCCTACTTCGAATAACTTCTCTTTTGAGCGGAGGGTCTATCGGAAACAACCTCTTTACCCCACAAATGTCTGTTTACATCTTACCCTCCCTGCTCCCACTTGCGGATTACATTGGGTATGTTGTTGTTGTTGTTGTTGTTGTTATCAGATATAGAAAGCATACCTGAGGATGTTCTGCATTAAAAGGAGGAATACCGACAAGCAGCTCAAACAAAATGACACCCACTGACCACCAATCAGCCGTGGCACCTAGAAACAAATAGATTTATTATAGCAGAACTCATAATGAAACAACTTGTATAAAAATGTATGCACTCTCTCTCCTACTAATCAGATCCGGCTTGGATTAAGCATGGAGGTTACGGCGTTGATTTTACTTAACAAATATTTTAGGTGAAAGTAGAAAGAACTTTCAACATAGTTCTCAAAAGTTGGTTTGATTTGAAATGCGGCTAGTTTAAATGTGAATTCTCGACACTAGTAATGGAGATATAAGAGTCGTAGAAGTTCATCAAACTCTTTGATATGTTCCACAGGGGAAGTGTGCTGCATAAACTGGGAAGAGGGAGTAGTTTGTGACTATGAAAGATCAATCGTCAGATGGGTCCATACCATGTCCCATGCCGAGAAGTATCTCAGGTGCTAGATAATCAGGGGTCCCGACAACTGCATTCTTCTGCCTCTGTTCTCTTTTGAGTGTATGCTCATCCATCTTGGATCTATCTTCCCCATGAAAGGCAGAACTTGGAACTGATGGTCCTGCTAAGTCATCAGTGCTATTGATGAGACCAACCTTTGAGAGCCCAAAATCTGTTAACTGTAATTATGAGGATTAGATTGTGAGAACTAGGAAACTGAAGAAAATATAAGTTACAGAAGATGTTGTCAAACTCTTTAAGCAATGCTCGAAATTCAGCTCAACTTAACGACAATAATTCCAACACACAAGCTTCTGGACCTTTAAACAACTAAAAACAGTACTAGTCTGCATAAAATTATTTTTTACCTTGATGTGACCGCTTGGACCAATCAACAAGTTATCTGGCTTCAGATCTCTATGAATGATATTTAAAGAATGGAGATACTCCAATGCAAGAACCTGAAAAGGACAAATAAGGTCTATATACAACTTCTGAGAACGGTAGAGAAGGTGGTAGGATGCCGAAGTTTAGCAAGCCTATTAAATTAGTCCTTACTAGTTCTGCAATGTATATACGTGCCATATCTTCCTCTAAGCAGCCCAGATTTCTCAGCAATGAAAAAAGATCCCCACCATTTAGGTACTCCATGACCAGATAAAGGTTATCCCTGCATGTGAAGGAGTAAAAAAAGCGGACCTGTTCACCCACCAGATAACCATTAGTATGGTTTATTAGAAGTGCTTTGTTTATTATTTTAACAGTGCGATATCTGTTAATTTCCAATAAACCAAACATGGTTCACAAGGAAGAGAATATTTGGCATTGACTAACCACAAAAGGATTGCGGACTGATATTAAAATGTCTCTCTCAGCCAATATACTTTCTACTGAATTTTTGCGTATCATGTCAGCCTTTTTCAAAACCTGTGAAAAATAGGGTCGTCAAATTTGGGAGATGAATGGAACTACAACCTAAAATCAGCGGGAAAAAATAGCAAACAATGCAAAATTAAAACGACTGGTAGGTTTGACAGAAAGACAAAGAGAATAGTCTAAATGACAGAACTTTTATAAGCAATGAGAACGTTGAGCAACTAACAGGTAAATTAGTTTTTGATAGAGAAGACGTGAAATATTCAGGGAAGAAAGCTTCCAGACTTCAATTCTGAATAAATTAGTGGATGGAACCATGGGTGTATGTAGGTGTATGTTAGTTTCAGCTAGTTTCAACATCTAACACAAATACAGAATGATAAGAAGATCTCCTGCAAATTACTTAAAATTATTATCCTTCAGTGGGATAAAGTTTTTACCTTGATTGCGAATAAGTCACCTGTTGCCCTTTTCCTGGCGAGGAAAACTCTCCCGAAAGCTCCCCTACTGATTGGTTTTATAATTTCAAAATCTTCAATAGATGTTCGATCCTTGGACAATGTATTTATAGGGCTTGCACGCATACTGCGACTTGTATCATCTTCTATTGAACTGTCCTCGTCACCTGTGGTATTGGATGGTTCCATTTTTTCATCTTCAATGTGCCCGCAAAGTAATACATATTTCTCCCTGTAGAATTTGAGAAAACATGCAAAGTAGAACTAGAATGACATCTGAAGTCAAGATGAGTTAAAATCAAAACATAACCTGTTCTTAATTTCTGTGAATAGTTATTATCATTTTTACAAGAATTTACAAAAATAATAAAACTCACTGCAATAATTTCTCAATACGTCTCCCAAAGGTCTCAACAACAAGAGCATCCACCTTCCTATCCTGGATTGCGTATTTAAGGTCTTCAAGTCGGTCAAGCAAGTATTCCAATGTACCATAATCATTGTTGTTTGCATTGGCAACTGATCGAGCAATATCCAATAGCTTATTTATCTGCCATGATTCTCCACAATATAATTAACAGACTTAATCAACGTCCAATTGACAAACAAGGAGCCTATACTATTTAAACACCAATTAGGTGGTGCGAGGAGTACAAATGTCAAAACTATAACATCAACCAGAATAAGAAAATAATGATCAACAGTTTATACTACTAATAAAGATGCAAACCCCAATAGTAGCTTAGTTTGTGGTTCAATACTCCTACATGTGCAAACCTAAGGTTCATCCTCAAGTTCCTGCTACTAACTTCAACATTTTAGGGCTAAATTGGTCCATTTGTGGTACTGCATCCCGTTGTCTTTATGCCCACCATCTAGTTTTTATAAATTTTCTTGAAAACCACTCACTCTTAATCACATTATTTCACGTTAAGTTTTTTGCAAACAAATGCATTTAAAATACAAATGTAAAGAATTAGTTTAAAATATGAGCAGGCAGCACAAGTTTGCCATAGTTTATAACAATGAGTAATGACAATATGGGACTGCTCCCTGTTTGATTCATTGGGCTATAGGGAACTACAAGTAAAAATAAAACATAGAAGAACAGGAAGTAGCAGGAAGAGAGAGAGAGAGAGAGAGAGAGAGAAAAGATGAAGTTTGGAAGAGGCAAATTTACAAGGGGCATCAACTATGCCATGACATCATGCCATGGACCAAAAAAGATTTGGGGGGAGAGAGAAAGAGCACAAACATGTAGTTGAAATTCTTCTGAAAAGGGCATCAACTATGTACATGAACCAAAAGGACTTGGCACTTAGAAAGCCTTGACCTTCTTGTTCCAAAAAAAATCCATTTGTATTACTGCCACACTTCATTGATGATTTTTATAAATTGAACTCCAGCTACCAGATATGATAAAACCATAGCACTTTACTCAGTTTGATATTAGTATCTCATAATTGCTAGATATCAGCTCTTCTACCATCCTTTTAGATTTTTCGTTCAAACCAACTGGGATAATTATTCTGTCATAGTCCTCCCACACATTCTCTTCTAAATTCGTAATACCAAGAAACTACTTAAGTTTACTCAAATCTAGAAAATAACTTATAAATGGAGAACTAGAAACACGATGTACAATGATACATAGCAGAACTATATTAACTGTCAACTATACAGAACCAGATAAAGTCTCAATGATCTTAATCACTGAATTTTTACTTGAACATCTGTCAACTGTATGAATTTTCTGAACTACCCATCAAGAATAAAAGATATGTTTGAGTAAGAATTAGGAGGCAAAAACAGTTGAAAATATATAATAGGTACTTAGATGAATGATTTCAAGTACCTTAACAGATAAAACAATGTATACCACAAAAGCCTAAAAGATCTATAACTGATGAAAAGAGAAAATAGCACCAAACCCTGTAAATGTCAATAAGAAGAAACCAACTTCGTAATAATGACCTATACTGGGGCATAAGAACAAGACCAACCTTTGCGACAGAAAAGTTTCTTGTATCAGATTGGGATGTCCTACTCTCCATGTCCTACTCTCCTTTGCACAAATAGTTGAATTTTGGAGTAAAAATATAGTTTAAACAAAAATACCTTCTATGATTTGTATACTTTAGCGTACATTATATCTTTCTCAACAGTTACCCGGAAAAAAAACAGGCAGCAGTATGTAAAGGTTTGAGTAAAATGATTTTAGCTGTACGTAGTAATTGCAAATGCAAGGGTCAGATTAAAATGAGTAACCTCAGGAAAACATCCAGAACTGAGAGGACAGTACCATAAGTTTCCTATCATTTTCTATACCTGCTGATAACCTTCATGTTCAGATACCGTTATGCGTCCACTCAGCATCAGCTCAATCTGGCCAGTTCGTGGAGTCACTAAAGGTGACCGAGGTGTTAAGCTCCCAGCTAATGACTGTTTCTTAGATATATCAGTCAAGCTGTTGACATTTTCCAGAAGACATCTACTATCAGACTCAGGAAGACAATCTAGCATGTCTTCAGAGCATCGTTGAGACAAGCCATTCTGCTTGACTAACAAAGCATCCAACTCTTCAGGCATATTCAATGTAGACCCTCTAGATACATCAGGACTTCCTGCCCCTGTATCTGTGCTCTTTGGTGTCCATGATTCAAGTATTCTTTCAAGAGTATCCACAACTCTATCTAATCGTTCATTTACTGTCCATCCCTTTAAATCACATCTATCAGCAATGGTACATATTCTCGAGTGCTGTTCTACGTACACAGTTGGTATTTCAACTTCACATATTCGGCAAATAAATGAATCTTCATATGACAAGCAAGGTTGATCCCACATTCCCCAATTTACCTTCTTATTCTTTGAAGTTTCCTCAGAATGCTCAGTTGGGCATAATGGAGTGTTTCCAAAATGATCCATCTCCTCTTTGTGTTGCAGACTATCAGTTTTGCCCTTGGACGGGGTGGTTTCAACAGAGTCATTGCCCCTACGGCTTCTGTCAGCTGCAGAAGGAAGCTTCTTCCAAGACGACATTCTGTAGCAGTTTGCAGCGGAAGAAGCAACACTTTTTGCAGTGCTAACCTCCATGGTGTCTCCAACTTCATTTATGTTGTCATGTTTAACAGGCAGATTGCTTTGCTCGTATGCTAGGAACTTTTGACCTCTTCTTGCACTTAAGTCCTGGCTTTTTGACCCACTAATTCGTTCTGGATAAAATCCAAGGTCACTAAGTTGGTGAAAAGACAAAATGTGGTCTTCATCATAACCACTCTCCTTCTGGAACTGCACGAGTCTAGTGCAACGAGTGAGAATAAACAGAAGGCGGGTGTGCGCTTGTTTAATGGTTCCCACAGGTAACTCTTGACGGTGGTCATCTAGACTCTGAACAATGCCTTCACACTTTGACCAGAATTCACCTGGTGGCATCTTAGTGCAGCGCCTAGCTGTAACCAACAAATCTTCCAAACTCTCTCTCCATTCAGGATGAGATTCTGAAGTCTTCTCAAGTATCCCAACCAAATCTCCTGCAAAGATGCCTAGGTCAGAATTGACCTCTTCCTTTAACTTGTCAAATTTTGCTCGAATCATCACCATAATTTCCTGTAAATGGCATACAGAGAAGCTGCTAAGTTATCAAGTATCAGAAAGTAAAAAAAGGATAAGCATGTTCGGGGCCTCAGGCAGCAAATTTATGTGGCATAACGGGAGCTAAGAAAAGCCAACATACTTCCATACGCCCAAGAGCTCGAGATTTCCAAAAAGGAAGTGGGCGGACTCCTTTTGAATTTAGTTCATGAGAGAAGCTCTTGATATCCGGAACTCTCTTTCTACGACCACTGGTAACTCGCAGTATAGCCTGAAAACGTGGAGATTGTATTTCCTTGGAAGAAGCTGCATGGCTTCCCTATTTCGAGAAAAAAATAAGACGAATTTGCATCACCAAATGTATTGCATAAACCTTTTCCAAAAGGAATATAAAATCATGAAACAAAAGCAAATAAAATAAAAAAGGTGAGTTCACCTCTGCACTTGAAATACTTGGTGAAGGCACTTTCAAAGGTTTTGACTGACTCCATTGAACTTTTTTACCTGAAAAATTAAGCACTATTCAGAGTGGCAATTATATGTTTCTTCAGTGATTTCTCATCTTAAATTCTAAAACAATCTTCCGCAGCAACCACATTTGTAAAACATTTTCGTTAAGTACAAAGACAACGGATCATAGCTTGCTTCCGAATTCTCTTATGACCTTTTTGGATGGAGACATTTGGATTCACATATATAAGTTAAACAGTTTTTTGCGATTTCATCATGCTTATAAGGATTGAACTTGGGCATGCATATTATATTCAGATCCAAAGAGGTGAATTGATTTGAGATACATAAATCCAAATTACTCCATCCAAACAAGCCCGAGAATCTTAATATTTCCTTGATTAATAGAGGGAAGGCAAAATCGACCTTGTTCTGGTTGAACATCGAATGGACTAACGAAAGAATTGGAACCCCTAAGAGGTGATGGAGAGGAACGGGTCCTTATATGATTTAGGCCGAGAATTGAAGCCTCGTTCGTCAACGATTTTTCACTACCGCTTTCATGATCATTCTCATTACCGTCGTCTTCATGATCGAGAAGACTGTCTCGATAATGTACCGGGATCGGAGGACTCTTCCTTAGCTTCAGAACGGGCCGTTGGCTCCGGTCGGAAGAATGTGAACCGGTGGTGATTGAATTTAGAGTTTTTTTTTCAGGCTCCAGATTGTCCGAAGTCCTCGACATTCTAGTTGATTGTAGAATTAACGATCCGGTTGATCATAATTGCATGGTGATCGAAGATTAATGGTTAATTAAGTGAGAGAAATGTGATAAAAATGGAAATTGGGATTGGGAAATCCAGATTTTGGATAAATGGGGAGAAGATTAAAGAGTTTGAAGAAGAGGGAGATTTTCGCGGGAAAAGGGCAAGTTAGAGGGCGACACGCAGGGAAATTGGAAAATGGACAGAGTTGGTTAATTCACTATATTACGTGCTTCCAACTACTGGGACCATATTGCTGGTTTAACTACGCAAGTAATCTTGAGTAGGGGCGAATATGTCAATCCCTATTTAAAATTCCGTTCGGTAATTATTATTTTTTATTTTTAAAAATCTTATACCATTATGATATCAAATTAACTTGGTATTTTATAATTCAGTTTCAATATTTATGCGATACAGTATATGGGTAAAAATAATTTGTTCGACTTCGACATGCATATACTCATATAATAGAGAATTTTATGACTTTGATTTTTCAAAAAACCTCTCAATATATCATACTAATACCTTTCACAACATTCAAAAGAAAGTACAAGCATGAAATTCCATTTGTTAATCAATTACACAAGAAGAACATTTTAATCAAGATAGAGTAGTCGAAATTTCAACGTCTAAATAATTAGTTTTGTATTAATATTGTTTTATATATTTGCTAGTATTATAATAATATATATGAATTGTATATGTAACTATGTACTTTGATATGTTACTCCCTCCGTTCCTTTTTAGTTGTCATGGTTTCTATTTTGAGAGTCAAACAATATAAAGTTTGACCAATATTTTAACATGCATTTTTTCATCATATTGATATGAGAAAAATTACAACTTATAATATTTTTCGTATAGTTTTTGAATATCTAAATTTTAATTTTAAAAAATATTAAGTTTATCTAATCTAATTGAACTTTGAAAATTAGTCAAATTGACTCTCGAGAAGCGCAACATGACAACTAAAAAGGAACGGAGGGAGTATTTGATATTTTGATATTCTTCTTATAAATATCAAATATAGTACGAAATACCAAAATATTTTTAAAACGCATACCAACTATCATAGTACCGAAATATCGATCTAAATTTTTTTTGATTTCAGTATGATATTTAGTATCTATCATATCATACCATGCCTATCCCCGGTGTCAAGTATTATATAATTTATTAGTTTGTAATAGAACTACGGATGAAATTAGAGTGAATGGCCAATTTTTGGACATGTAATATTTAACTATTATTTGAAATTTAATTGAGCAATAGTCATTTTTAAGTTTAAAAAAATCGAACAAAAATTTCCCTAATTAAAGCATGGAAGGAAGGTGTTAAGAGTTCAAAATCTTAACGAGTGAAATTTCAAAACATTGTATTATCGTTTTAAACACGCAATTCAAACTCCAAAAAGAATTTAAGAATTTGAACCCTTACCAATTCATTTTTATCTAATTACCAATCATGAAATTATCTTATTATTTTCTAAGGCACCACTTATGAAACTTATCCATTGTAATTTCTTTTTATATTAGGTATCACCACGAAATCACCCATTATTTTTTCAAATACTATTCATAAAAATAGGATTGTGTAAAATTCAGTTTAATCGGTCAATCGAATAAAAAATAATATTAATTTATTGATATCGTGTTATTGAGTTGATATATAATTTTTAAATGATTTCGTAATTTTTTATTGGACTATAGGTTCGACTTTCGATTATTTGATTTTTAATTTTTTGTGCAAGCCGTACATATTGCGTTAACAATAATGGGGGGAGGTGATTTTGGTTAGTTAAATATAAGTTGTAGTTTGAGTCCTTTCGAAGATAAGTTTAATTAATAGTTAAATCAATAATCCATTAAGGTCATAATAAAATTATCTTTCTATTTCTAATTATATAAAAACGTCTTTAGATAGAAACTCTATTACTGTTTCCTAATTTTATTCTTCGTTCTAGGCGAGGACTCACAAACTAGGGTTGCCGACCAGTCTCTTCGAATTTATAGCAAGGATTCTTTAATAATTAGCTATTACATTTCTCTTCTTGTCTTATGAGTGTTGCCGGTGAGTTGCAACTTAGGTTGTTGTCATTCATAGGGTGTAGGTAGTTTGCCTACGATCTTCTTATGAATGTTTTTAGTGTTGAAGACTGTATATGTCACGATCCATATGATCGTGAGTGGCATCCACACTAATCTTCCGGTGGACGAATTAAGTGTTACCATCCACCCCAAGCCTTAACCAGTTCATTTAGCAAAAAATAAATATTTCAAGGCATAATAATTAAATCTCAAAATTTGATAAATAACAAAAGATTAACTAATACATCCCCAAGATTCAAAAGTCATCATACAAAGGACACTAACTAAACAGAGTCTAGAAATATTCAAATTAATGAATAAATATAATAAATGTTTAGAGAGATAGACATCTATCACTAAAAGACTCGTGGCAGTCTGAATGGGAGTAGCTCACCCTCAAATCGACCGACCAGAAATGCTAGATGTGAGGTCTTATTGAAGCCTCTGAAACACAGTCTGCACTCAGAAAAAAGAAGTACAGGAGTAATATCAGTATAAATTCTATATACTGGTAGGTAATATTGACACCCAATTTTGACCTCCCTATACCCGGCTCGGGTTATTATTTTACTAGTATTTTTATATTAAAATCAATTTCCTTAACGTATTACTATTATTTGCTAAATAAATCGTGTGCTCTGTCATTATTCTCGCGCTTTCAAAATTCGTATTTATAATTTATAAAAAATATAATTAATTTCTAATTATTGCTACTTTACCGTGAATTTCATCTAAAATTATTTTATGTTGATTTTACGCATAAAATATGTATTTAATTTGGCGAATTAACTTCCATTATTAGTATTCATTATTCTCATTATCGTTACTATTACTTTTGTTATTATCACAATTTATTATTTTTGCTATAATCGTCATTGTATTTAGTATTTTTATTATTACTATTATCATTGTTATTATCGTTTTCATCGTTATAGCAATTATTTTTATTTCTTACTATTCGCGTTTGATTACTTTTATCGTGATCTTATTATTGTCGTTTTATTATAATTATTTATTTCAATTATTATAATTACTAGTATCATTTATTTGCTAAAGTATGTGTTTAATAATTATTGAGATAATAACCCAATTTATAAAAAAAATCAATTTATTTAAATTTTGGTCCCTTTTTATCCAATTATTTCATTTATAGCCTAAAATTGAGCCAGTTTGACCTAATTTTAAATGACCAATCTTAATTTTAATTGACCCCAAACTCGGTACTCGCCTGACCCGCTCCAAAACCCAACTCACGTTAGATCAGATCTCAGCCGTTGATGCAATGGAATCAACGACCGAGAATAATTCCCTTATTTCTTCCCCTTTCTAATTCCCCAACACCCTAACCCTAAACCTCATTTGCTCAACCAAGCCACCACCCCCCCTTCTCACTCAACTCCACCGCCCCTCTCTCCTCTCACCATAACCCCCGCTGCTTCGACCACCCTCGGCGAACCCCGACGCCAGCAGAACCAACCACACGACCCCACAGCCGCCATCATCCCTCAATCATCATCTTCCTCTTTTCTTCACCACCAACTCGGGTCACCCTCACCGCTTGAACCAGCGAAACAAACCACCACCGCTCCACCATCGTTGGTGAAGCAGCCACCAGCCCCCGCCCTCCTCTCATCTCTGGCGAACTCCGCCACCAACACCAACCGCCGCATCATCATCCATGATCGGTGAAACCCCACGGAGGAACCCTCACAGACCCATGCCGTCGCCGTTGTTCCGATGGACCACCAAAACCCCATCAAATAGCCACCCTCTTTCTCTGCTCGTACACCCTATTTTCTTCCTCCTCCGTCACCTTTGACCAGCAAACCACACCAAAATACCACCAAAACAGAAACCCAAAACCCCAATTTCCAGCTCCGTAAAGAGAAACACGTATCAAGCACCAGTGGTCGATTTTGTCAGATCCGCTTCCACCATATTCCTAGGATAACAAGAAATTATTGTTTGTTTCTGTTTTGATCATGTTTGACATTCTTCGATATAGGTAATATTATCCAATTTCGAGCATGAGTTTGGTGTAAAAATATGTTCCCGTCTGTTTGAATATTTTCGTCTTTGGTCATTTTCATCGTGCATGATTAATTCTAATACATATGTCTGATCTGAATATCATGTGCCTACTTGTTGGATTAATTCTTGATTTGAACAATTTGAGCAGCATATTATTCCTTAAGCAATGTTCGTAGTTAAGTCGAATTTGTGCATACATTGCTTACCTGTTTATTCCTTTGCTTAAGTCTGATTTATGACAAACTTTTTACGTGATAAATATGATAGCTTAGGATTTTCATTCTTGTGTAGCCGGTTTTCAAACTTGTGACAGCTTTTGAACTCTCTAACATTGGTAAGCTTTGACTGATTTCAAACTTAATTTAATTGAGGAAAACTTTTCATTCCTTCTCGCTTGATATACTTCCTTCCTTCTTTAAAAACGATAATAGTCTCCTTATGGTAAACCGAGATTCATGTTTGCTCCCTAAGGCATTTGATGATCTTTGTACTTATTTATTTTTGGTAACTCTTGATTGAGATATTTTGATCAATTTTCAAGGATTCATTTTTCCCTCCTTAACTGATTTGGACAGCCTTGTTACTGGTGTACTAATGGCCTATTTCACAAAATTGATTACGATGTTTAAGGAAGACACTCTCTTTGATTGATTCTATGAATATTTTTCTTCCCTCCCTAACTGATTTCCACTTTAATATTTGCCTATTTTGGTAGGATTAGATTCTCCTTACACTTAAGTAATTCAATTTGCTTTAATCAAGGGAAGACTTATGTGATTGATGATTCTTTTCCTTGATTGAGTATGACTACTCTTGACTATTTAAATAATTATTCTCTTCTCCATTAGCATCACTCAGACTTTTACATACTGTTACTCTCATATTTTAAAGAACTTCTCTTCTTAGCTTACAAGTTGAACAATTGCTAAGTGTTGGACTTTCAAATATTTTTCATTATTTGCGGCTAACTGGTTAGTTTTCTATCAATGTAGATTTCAATTCATACGCATGATTCTTTATAGTTTAAAATGTGTATTTTAATTCATCGGTGTTTATCCATGACGGTTCTATGACTGTGAGCAATTATAGAGGCATGTCTATACGGTATAACTTAGAACTTATTTTTTTTCTGTTTGTTTGAGTTTTGCATTAAACTAATGTTAGTCATGAAACTAGTTAATTTTGTCTTACGTTGGCAGTTGTTGATTTATATGATTATATTTGGCTTATTTTGTGGTATTTGATGGGGTATGGAGGCCCTAACACATTCCATTTATTTGACATAAGCACTGCCTAGGAACCTCGAGATCCTCAGGAACTTTGACATGTCAAGGGGCGATTTTATGGGTTGTGCTAGGATCTTCCGAACCCTATATTTACAATTTTGACAGATTTTTTCTATTAGAGGATGAGTCTCACAGTGAAGAGTTGCCGAGATTTGGAAGTCTCCAAAGACTTGGATTCTTTTATTTTCTTTTTATTTCCTTTCTCATTCATTCGTTTGGTCATTAATATTATTGTATAAACTTCGATAATAAATGAAAATTTTAGGGGGCTGCTATGGGAGAAGGACAAACTATATGCTATCTGCTTTTAATTATTTGAAAATATCTGCTTGATAAAATTCACGTAGAAAGCATGATTATAGGTATTAATTAATATCCGACATGTATAGCTTTGTTAATTTTTAGATGCCATGACAATAAGTTTAAATGTGAGATTTCCATCATGCTTATAGTAATCTTGTATATGTGCATATCAAATTCTGCCTATAATTCTTACGTTTACTTCATGCTCGTACAACTTCCAACTCTGCTTATGGTTATTCGTAATCTCTGCCTATCAATTAATATGACGTAATTATCTATCATGCATATAGTATTTAAGTCGGTTTCAGCGTTATTAAAATAAATTAGTTAATATGTTTTAGGTTTTAAAAATCAGTTTCAGCATTTTTTAAAATAAATTAGTTACCATGTTTTAGGTTTCAAAATCAGTTTCAGCATATTTTTTTAAAATAAATTAGTTACCATATTTTCGGTTTTAAAATCAGTTTCAGCATTCTTTAAAATAAATTAGTTACCCTGTTTTAAGTTTTAAAATCAGCTTCATCTTTTTAAAATTAGAAATCACGCCTAAGTCAAAATCTGTTTCAGCATTCTAATTTATTTGGCCATCAATTTCAGCTTGTCAAAATTAGTTTCAGCGTGATAAACTACTAGATATTATGCTTATAGGACTTAATTAATAAATTTTTGCATTAGAAGTCATGTCCATAGGCTTACAAAATGTCAATTTTCTGCATGTTTCAAGTCATTAAAGATCATGCCTATAGATTTATTCGTACGATAATGCTACTTGTTTTAGTGTGCTTATTGATTAGCTCTCATTGATTAAATAAGAGGCTTATTTGAGATCACTTGTATGCTATTTGTTAAAGTCTTTGTATGTTTTGTATGACGCTTAATCTCGAGTCTAATTAATGACCTTAGGATTTTATTTGTCTAGACCAATACCCAAATTAGTAAGTCCAATGCCTCTTGGACGTTAAGTTGGGACGGGTAGGCAATTTAAGATATGTTAGTATTTTTCATTTGTTTATTGCGCTCTTAGGCTAATAATAACCTTAATAACCAACCTAGACGGGTAGTCGGAGATGATAGTCTGTGCTCGCTGATTAATACGAGCAATCCTTAATTGAATTGTGAAGTATTAATTTACGTTGCATAGGGTGATCTTTTAGGCTAAAAAACCCCTCCTCCCCAAACTTGTTTTCCTCTACGTAGGGAGTGATCTATATGATACACTTATAGCTCGATAGTCATTGCACTTTGACTAAGAGGTCTTTTAAGACTTCGCACGAGGTTAAGCGATTACTCCCCAACGTATAGGTTTGTAGTTTTATTTAATTCTTATGTTATTATATGTCTGGAGTAGTTGATTAAATCACTTAAGTAATTAGGTCTTCTTCTCTATATCATTGTGTCATTTCTATCTTCTCGCTTATCTGATTTTTTTCAATTTATTTATTTATTTGCGTTATTTGTAATTTATATATTTTTTTACTTAGATCTATTAGTAACCAATTTGGCTTAATTACTTGTCTTAAAATAAAATTTTACTTGTTTAATCATATAGTCACTTTAGCTTGATAAATATTTCAACCTTTGTTTATCACCTAATCCCCACATAATATATGAATTCGGCAGGGACCCATATTTGTGGACCTCGAAAGGTGCTTAACACCTTTCTTTCGAGGTAACTTGAACCCTTACATGATTCTCTGGTTGCGCAGACTTAAAACAAATTTAATTGTGTAGTTAGTTTAGAATGGTGCCCTAACGCACCTTAAATTCGTTAGGTGGCGATTCTCCTCTTTTTAAATCCTAAAAAAGAGTTGTCACGTCGAATCCTGCTTTTTCGCGAGAAAAATGGGGCGCGACAGGTATCATAGGTTGACTCTAAATAGTAGAAAATATATGTTAGGAACAATAAAACATGTAGCAATTACAATAATACATAACCAATAACTCAGATAATCAAGTAATCACCATAGTCCGGCAGTTGCATCACCCAAATAAATCACCAAGTACAGACATATCAATATCAACAAGTAAAAGATATATGAGTCACCAAAACAGACATGAAAGTCATCAAATAACCCTGCAATTATAATGCAGTCGCATCATAAATATGGGTTCATGCCCATATTGATCTCTCAGACATATAGTCTCTGCACCTCACCAGTCTCACAGTAATCACTCAATATGTACACACATGCTAAATGGTCTTATTTATGTCTAACTAGTCATGACCTGCAGTAGACAACCTAGGGTTTATGTATTATACCGGCGTGATACCCGATCCTTCACATATACTGCTCGTTCATAAGCTTACATTGGACTCGATCCACTCACAACCGAATAGTATATATATTCTTAACTCTTCCAACATATCTTAGTATGTTTTCATATTCAACTATCTCTCAAAATATCATTTAAAAGTACACAAGAATATAACAAGTGTACAACATAATCATAAGTCAGCTAAAAACATGCTTCAAACAATCCATAGCTTATTCATGCAAGTATTGTCAAGCCAAACAAGTAATCACCCAACAATTATGTCCGAAGACCAACCAACATGCTCATCAATTCAAAACACATATAAGAGACTATATTAAGTCTAAATCCACATAAAACTCATAATCTACCTCAATCAAAGAATCCAAATCAACAAGATACTTTGCAAGAGCCTTGCCTTTCCTCAACGTCTCAGAACGTTTAAAATTTAAAATCAAATAATATTGAGAGTAATTAATCAACTACTCTTTTAATTCAAGTCTTGGACATTCAAACCCACTAACTCTACCCGTATTCGAGGTCTGTAGCATTCTCCAAGGGTCAATTACCCATAAACTAGTCTCACGTTACTCATGTTATCATCATTCATGGAGTTTCTAATCCAATTTCTCCCTTTCAAGCAGTTTTTATGCTAAAAGACTCATTTTTATGGAACTCAAGGTTTCTAAAGTGTACAATTCATGTTCAAATACAACAATTACAAACTAAAAAGTGTTAATTTACACCTTAGAAGCATTCTACATGATTATTTCATCTACCCATAGGCTTTCTCGCCCTTTTCATGAACCTAGGGTTCTAATCCATAAACTCTCCATAACAATCTCCCTAGCGATTCTACAAGGATAATGAATTGCTAGGCGAAAAGATTGGTGAAATAACTTACCTCAACTAGAATTTTCACCCTTTGAAAAATCGCCTCTTTGGAGCTCTGGAATGAAGTTCTTGAGTTTATAAAATAAAACTCTGAATAACTGACTTAAACTATCACAACTCAACCTACCGGTCCGTGCGGGCGCCTACTCTAACCACCTAGATAGACGAACCCTCACCCCCTGTTCAACAGGTAACTTGCAGAAATAGGAAGTAGTAAAAAAAAGCCTTTCCTTTTTATTATGAAAACCTTGTCATTACAACATTTTTAAAATACAAAACAGTTGAATATAAATCACCCTCCCTAGGACCTAGTCTAAACAGGTACAAGAGCTACTGCAAGATGACACAAGAGGGAAAAGACACAACTTCCGCCATGGAAATCGAAGACAGAATCTGCTGGAGATCCTTATCACCGTGAACCTATGAAACATCACCAATCTACAACCAGACTATACCAAAAAAGGTATAGCAAGAGTAGAGTCAGTACAAACATACGTACTGGTAGGCATCATCGGTCGACCCGAATCCACTCCTATCATCATATAAGAAACAGGGAAATACATGACTGAAATTAATATAACTTGGTTGCCATCCTCCAACGTTCTTCCGCTACCAACTCCCTCATTCTCAAGACTTCCTAGTTACAATAACCTTAGACTCCCGCAAGTCACCCAATCCTGAACTTCCCAAGTCTCAATATTCTAGACTTCCCAAGTCTCAATATTCTAGACTTCCCAAGTCTCAATATTCTAGACTTCCCAAGTCAACTATTCTAACTGTCCTTCAGACTTAGCCCGGCTAATTGCCCCACTCAACTACTTATACTCATAACATTACTCACCAGGGTCCAACCCTCCACAGATCTCTAGTAAACCTTCTAATGTGTTCGCAACAACTAGAACCACAACCCCAGACTCTCAGTCTTCCTCCCAGTTTACCCACCACGTGGAATTCACCTACCAACCCTTGCTACATTTAATGAAAACACTAGAGTTACATCTAATTCCCTTTACAGCACATAACCCATACCCTCCATGGATCCCCTTAACCACCATCAGTGTTAACAAGCTACCCGGTCTATGCCAAAACTAACCCTTAGTCATTAATCATAATTAATCCCCGACCATCTAGTCACACCCAATGACGACGACCTGCAAGCACATATACACGAATAACCTCCCCTTTCTATTATCCAGACCCACCCCGAGATCCCTTCTAAGCAACACATAACTGTCAATGATCAACCCGGCCTAACTCAAGACCAACACAATAGTTATACAGAAATTCCTGGCCTCTTAAGGACCACCCATTGACATCACAATTCCACAACAGCCCAGTTCACTCAAGGAACCAATAATAATTAATCACATTTCAATAAGCAACCCAGTCTACTCACGGAACCAATATCAGTCAATGCAATACAACAATAAAAATGCAATGATGCAACAAAAGTAAACCCGTACCAGGTGTGGTACCCGAACCAACCGTTAGTATATTCTGTACCAAGCGTGGTACCCATGCTAACTATTTGTTATACCCGTACCAAGAGTGGTACCCGAGCCAACCGAATGTCAGTAATCCACAGTCAAATGCATGAACAAACAACTTGTAAACCAACAAGCAAATACCGTTCAAATCACAGACTGTAAAGCAGGAACCTTAGACATTCTACACAACTTCCCTAAGCAATGTAATTCATACAATCACTTAGATATGAGTACAAGAATATACAACATTCACAGAAATCGTAAGCCATCACCTACCCCATTTTTGGGTACAACACGAACCATTAAATCCCGTCCGAACACTAGCCCCGGTTCACCCTTTTTATTCTAGAACGTGTAATGAGCAATTCCCCTTTTTACATAATCATATGAGCAGCTACACAATTTCCTTTTTTCCTAACCTTAGCAAAACCGCCGCTAAGTCTCAGGCCATAAACATTCCTGAAACCCCCCACCTAGGAGTTTCCTATTCCCGTTTCCCATAACTCATAAGCACTTCTCTGGTTCCCCGAACCTTTCCGACATACTAGTCCCTTAATCTATCAAGTTATCAGACCAATATGTATAATGTGAACACATAACACAATCACAAGACCAGTCATTTACTCCGTACATCCAAGACTCAACACAACCAATCTCGAATCTGCCAAACTCTGTGCCTGGAGGCCTAAAATATTGATTCTTCATTTCCACTATACAACAAGTACAGAAAGTAAACAGGTCTAACTACTCATGAAAACCTAGCATACATGGACGCCAAGTAGCTGCAATGGTGCATTTCTGGCTCCGTGAATGCGTTCCCAGCTGAACGATGGTCCTGGAATCCATTGTCTCGCGTCTCTTCAGCCATGACCCCTCCTCCTCAAGATTCCCCAGCCTTGGAATAGCATGGGAGAATTTTTGGAGGAACCCTCGTATGTTTTCCAACTGAGGAGAAGAAACTTTTTAATAAAATCTCGTCATAGGCTACTACCTCCCGTAGCTCCGCTATAACGGTCTGTCCCTCCGCTATAGCGGAATAACAACCCGGATTATTTCCAAAAATCAAAATTTTTCTATGGCGTCACCCTACTTACCCCGAATGAATTTTTAACCATTTTCACCAATTTACGAAACCAGGAAAAATTACCATAATGACGGGCCCGGTCATTACAATAGATATCAATTTACCCCTCATTCATCCCTGAACGATCCCGAATAAGACCATAAGAGAGAACTAACCTGGGACTCTTACCGCTCCAAGAAAAGATTTATCCTTGCCTTGTCACAAACTGTAAAGCAGGAACCTTAGACATTCTACACAACTTCCCTAAGCAATGTAATGCATACAATCACTTAGATATGAGTACAATAATATACAACATTCACAGAAATCGTAAGCCATCACCTACCCCATTTTTGGTTACAACATGAACCATCAAATCCCGTCCGAAGATTGTCCCTGGTTCACCCTTTTTATTCTAGAACGTGTAACGAGCAATTTCCCTTTTTACATAATCATATGAGCAGCTACACAATTTCCCTTTTTCCTAACCTTAGCAAAATCGCCGCTAAGTCTCAGGCCATAGACATTTCTGAAACCCCACCTAGGAGTTTCTTATTCCCGTTTCCCATAACTCCCAAGCACTTCCCCGGTTCCCCGAACCTTTCGGACATACTAGTCCCTTAATCTATCAAGTTATCACACCAATATGTATAATGTGAACACATAACACAATCACAAGACCAGCCGTTTACTCCGTACATTCTAGACTCAACACAACCAATCCCGAATCAGCCAGACTCCGTGCCCGGAGGCCTAAAACATGGATTCTTCATTTCCAATATACAACAAGTACGGAAAGTAAACAGGTCTAACTACTCATGAAAACCTATCCTACCTGGACGCCAAACAGCTGCAACGGTGCATTTCTGGCTCTGTGAATGCGTTCCCGGCTGAACGATAGTCCTGAAATCCGTTATTCCGCGTCCCTTCAGCCATGACCCCTTCTCCTCAAGATTCCCCAGCCTTGGAGCAGCATGAGAGGGTTTTTGGAGGAACCCTCGTATGTTTTCTAACTGAGGAGAAGAGACTTTTTAATAAAATCATGTCACAGGCTACTGCCTCTCATAGCTCCGCTATAGCGGTCTGTCCCTCTGCTACAATGGTTTCGTTATAGCGGAATAATTATCGCTATAGCGGAGTGACATCAGCCCGGATTGTTTTCAAAAATCAGAACTTTTCCATGACGTCACCCTACTTACCCCGAATAAATTTTTAACCATTTTCTCCAATTTACGAAACCAGGATAAATTACCATAACCACGGGCCCGATCGTTACATAAACAGGTATTTTGCCTCCTCGTCACTCGTTGTGGCGGCCCTTTTCTCGCTATGACGAAATCGTTGTGGCAAAGTGAGCGCTGGTAAAATGATAGGTCCCACTATGGCGGTACTTCAATCGCTATGATGATCTTAATTCAGCGGAATTTCTTTCGCTGCAGCAGTGCCTGAACCAGTAGCTCAAAAATTTTGTACAATTTTTCATTTCACCGCACAAGTTTTAAACTTAAGACATCATGAAACTATCCCATTGCAGCAGCCACTATAATCACATGCTATAAATTTATTCGCAGTCCCAGAATTTTCTACGAATGTTTAGATTACTAGGTCACCCCCTAATAGAATACGCCAATACAAAATATAATATCGTGAATCATAATTCCCCACAATTAGACACAACACATGTTTTCAGCCTTAAATTACCCTATTTTGAGATTTTTGTCAATTCAACTCACTAGGTAAACTTCTAACAGGGTACTATGGCCCTAACCACCCCATAATGACTGGGAGGGTCGTTACAGTATATATGAACAAATGAATACAAGAGAAAGAAAACATAATTAAAGCATTTCTTATCGGTTAAATTAAAAATTAAATCGTTAAGGATAACAAACTAATTAACAAATATCTTATTGATACGATTATCGATTTAACATGTCTACGAATCACACCCTTACGTAAAACTACTCCATTACATTTCTCTTTGTATATTTGGCACTCCACAATTGTAGGTACCATTATTTTTTTCAACTTATCTCTTTTTTATACTTAGATTTTTGTTATGTTTAATTGATAAAAGAGTGCCCTTATTTTGACTTACTCTCATTTTAGAGGTTTATGTGATTTTGAAGTGGTCGAGAAGAAATCAAGTGAAAACAAGTTTAAGAAGGGCCAAATTAAAGAAAATAGAAAAGGTGGATAAAAGCGCAATCAGTAGCCAGATTTGCAAATTCGATAATCTGGGTATTTTTTGCCTTATTTTGATATGGGATGGAGATCTATAAAAGCAAGACTTGAAAAAATATCTTTCATCTTTGATTATTTATCCAAGTCTTTGGAGTTAGGGCTCATTTTCAAGTTTTGAGAAGCAAGGAGAGAACACATTCATGCCCTTTGAGATTGATGTGAAAATTGGAGCAAGTTTATGAGAATTTCTTACTCCTCTCTTTAGTTTCTTGTTTTATAGTGATGTATTTGAATTGTTGGTGTATTTTCGAATTTAGATATTGTGTTAGAAATAAAATAATATTTGAATTTTGATTATTATCTTGTATTTTTTATTATTTAAATACTTGCTATTTTTATGAATGGGTATTTGTTGATCTAATTAATCTTGTGATATTATTATTTTCAGAGGGAGTAGCTAATTTTAGGACTCGCCCATTTACTAAGCTCGGGGAAGAAATTAAAGTTGAAAAGATTAATTAGTGTGACTTGAGACTTTAAACCTCATCTAATGGATTTGAGCTAGAAATAGTTAAATCCAAGTGTAGCCTAAAATTGGAATACATTTTATGTCACTTAACTAGATTCGAGAGAACTTACTAAGATGAATTTGCTTGTGGTTGAGAGACTCTAGGGGGTAATGGAGAGTCCAATGCTAATTGCTAGACACACAACTAATTAGTGAATTATTGACTAAATACAATGGATCGTGCTTGTTATAAACTGATTCCTTATTTTCAAAATCCGTGTTTGTGAAGGTCGTTGATCATTTTACATGCTTCTAGTTAATTTTATCTTTATTAGTTTTTAAATAAAAATTTTAAAAAGTGTTTGTTATGAGAATCAGGTTACTTGAATAAACAAGAAAATAATGTGAAAGCGAAAATACTAAGATTGAAGATAAGAAATTAAAAGATATGTGAAATTTGAGAATAAAATTCCTAAATTTCAAGATTAGTGCTAAGAATCCTAATTGATTTTAATATTCATAAATTAGCGGATTAAAATTAATTATCATACTAATAGAGTCAATTCAAGAACTTAGATCAAAAGTGACCTAGATCCCTATTTCGAATAAATTAGAGACAACAACTAGTATAAGACTAATTAACTTATTTAATTTACGAATAAGAATCAAAGATATCAAGTTAAAGAATTAATCTTACCTCTTAAAGAATCGTTCTTCTAAGGTTGTAAGATAAATCCACAGTTACCACACACAAAGGTGTAAAGAAGAGAAACCTCTCAAATAATACTAATCATAATATTTTGTTTAAAATAATTGTTGACACCCAATTTTGGCTTTCCGTGCCTAAAATTAACGTCTTCAGGCCTCTTGATCGTTAAAGAGCACAAAATAAATTTTTTATACATTTTATTGATAATTATCCTTGTTTTAGGAGTTTTATCAATTTATTGATATATTTTTATTTTTTCATTGATAATTATGCTTAATTTATAAATATTAGAATTTTTATCAATTTATTTTCACACTTTTACTGTCTTACAATTTATTGATAAATATCCTTTATTTTATAAATATTAACATTTTTATCAATTTATTGTCATTATACAATTTTGATAAATCACAAAAAAAAATTACAGTCATCTGCACACGTACACAATAATAATACTACATTTTTAATCATTTACAATACATCACATTTTTTATGTTAATTATATTTTATTTTTTATTCTTTTTATATTTTTGTAATTACATATCAACACTCATATTTTTCATATTATTTATATTTTTTATTCAATTCGCTAACGTAAGAAGTCGGACTAATTAATTACAAATACAGAGAAAAATTTGGTCAAGTCAAGGTCTTGTCACTTTTTTAAGGTAATATTTGACATGACTAGGTGGGGTCATTGTCCATTAGTTAAAAAGCTTTACACATTAATTAATAGGGTGAATAATCCATTAGATAATAATCAAAGAATAAAAAAGTAAAAGTTATTATTTTTTGAAATTTTTTACTATGCATCTCATATACCATGTCATAGTTATATAAGGCTTTATTATTTTGACACATGAATTTATTGGGTCCCACCTGTCAGAATAATTCCCACCTTTTGTGTTCTCAGGCATTACCTTTTTTTTGACAAATCAATTTTTGCTTTTCCTTTTTTTTTTTGGAGTTATTTTTTATTTTACTATTTTATTTTTATTTCTTTGCCTTTTTTTTCAAATTGTTTTTTCCTCGTGTTCCAGTATACTTAGTTAATTGAAGTTTTTTTGTTCTCATAATTCTTATTTATAGATGTTTGTAAATAAATTAAATTTTTTGGTCATTCGGTAGTAATTTCTATTTTTTATTATGTTCTTTTTTTTTTGGTGTTGAAAAATTTGAATATCGAAAATTTGAAATTAAATTTTATAAGTGATGAATTTATTTTTTCTTGAGTTTATATGATACTGTTTATTATGGTTCAATGTTATTAAAGACATTTCTAATAATTAGAATATTAGAAATTGGAGAACCATCATATATTTTTTATTATTATGGGCATTTCTTGTAGAACAGAATCATCTTAAACGGGTCGGATCGATAATTGGATTGAATTTATAATAGGTTGGGTGCTAAATAAATCAAAATATTGATTTTAATTTTTTGATTTCCCCCCCCCCCCCCCCCCCCCCCCCTAAAAATCAGAGCTTTCACAACATTAAATAGGCACTGAATTGTGTTTTCTGCTAAAATAACAATGGAAGCTAACTAGACAAAATTAAATTACTTTTGGAAGACAATATAAAGTTGAGTGACTTTGGTGACAAACTATTATAAGTTGAGTGATTATACATACATTTAACTGATAAAACAATATTTCCTCCGCTTGAATTTGTTTGTTTGATTTTTGATTTCACACGGAGTTTAAGAAAATAAAGAAGATATTTGAATCTTGTAGTCTTTAATAAACATATACAAAATATTTAAAATATTTTTTAATCTTTGTGATTTTAAATATATCGTGTGAAAAGTTGAAATTAAAAAATTATCAAAAAAAATTATTTTTTTTGAAATAAATAAAAAAGAAAAGTAAGACAAACAAATTAAAACAGAAAGAGTATCATATAAATTTGATTTGCTTACAAATATTTACAAATAAGAACTAGGAGGGTGGGGGGACCTTCAACAGTATCAGGAGCGTTTTTTTTTTGAAAAAAAAAAGGATAAAGAAAGAGGAATAAAGAAAATAATAATAATTAAAGAAAACCAAAGAAAGAAGAGCAAAAATGATTTGTAAAAAAAAAAAAGTTAATGATGACGATGAGAAAAGCGCAAAAGAATATAAAGAAAAGGGGAGAGAAAAAAGACTAGCACTGACAGGTGGGATCCAAGATGTTTATGTGTCAAAATAATGAATGTCTCATACAATTATGATGTGACATATGAGATACATAATAAAAAAATTCTTATTTTTTAAATAAAAAGGTGAATTATTTTGTATTATTACTTACTAATAAGAGGGAATAAGCAGACAACATTGTGTCAATAAGAGGGAATAAGCAGATAGCATTGTGTCAACATGTGTCTTAATGTGCCTGCTTATTCATTTCATACACAAGCATTTGAGTGGCTTAGTGATAAGGATTGACATGCTAAAGTCTTGTGTTGCACTACACAGAGGTTTGAATCCCATCAACATATTTTGGTTTTTTTTCCAATTTATTCATGGACACTGTGCATGTCTTCCCTTTATTCTGGCCCCAATATTTTTCATTCTACTCCCCTTGTGCTTCTTCAAGTATCACTCTTGTAAAAATATGGGTCCATTAAAGTTTTCATTTGACACTCTTTTTTTGTATTCTTTTTAATGTATAAAATTTTGTGGTTTTTTCTACATAATTTTTATTCACTTCTATCTTCATTTTAATTTTTTAATTTTTTTTAAAAAATCTTTTATACATTTTAAAAATATGCCAAAAAGATAAATTATAATAATTAATAATTTAAAATATTTAAAAGAAATAAAAAAAATAATTGATTTTTAAAATTTTATTATTGCCACATAAATTGAAATAAAGAAAGTAACATATATTATTTTAAAATGATGAAAAAATTGTTATAAATCACAATAATTAATAATTTAAAATATCTAAAAGACATAAAAAAAAATTAAATTGACTCCAAATTTGGTCAATTTCCATAAATTAGAGTAGAAACAGTAACATATATTATTTGAATAAGCACAATGTGTGTGCTTTCCCGAATTAAAGTGAAATTCAAGGGTCTTTTGGTCATTTACGATTTTTTATTGTACGGCTAATAATTTTTTTTATTTTCTTTATGTATTTCAACAAATTAAGTTAAGTTTATTGTTTTCATTCAAACTTTTAAGTTTATTATTTTTATTCTGTAACGACCGGGTCCGTCGTTATGTTAATTTTTTCCGATTTCCGTAAATTTGGGGAAAATGGTTAAAAATATGTTCGGAATAAATAGGGTGACATCATGGAAAAAAATTTGATTTCCGGAAAGAGTCTGGGCTGACGTCACACCGCTATAGCGGTAATTGTTTCGCTATAGCGGCACCGCTGTCACGGTAAGGCGGACCGCTATAGCGAGGTTACGGGAGACAGAACTTGTGACGAGATTTTATTAAAAAGTCTCTTCTCCTCAGTTGGGCAATATACGAGGGTTCCTCCAAAAATCCTCACATGTTGCTCCAAGGCTGGGAAATCATGAGGAGCAGAGGCCATGGCTAAAGGGACGCGGAACAGCGAATTCCAGGATCACGGTTCAGCCGGGAACGCAACCACGGAGCCAAAAACGCATCAAATCAGCTGCTGGCATCCAGATAGGCTAGGTTTTAATGAGTAGTTAGACCTATTTACTTTCCGTACTTGTTGTATAGTAGAAATGGAGAATCCATGTTTTAGGTCTCCGGGTACGGAGTCTGGCGGATTCGGGATTGGTGGTGTTGTTTCTAGGATGTACGGAATGGCAGATCTTGTGAATGTTATTATGTGTCCAATTTATTCATATCGACGTGATAAAATGATGGGTTAAGGGACTACCATATCGGGAAGGTTCGGGGAACTGGGGAAATGCTTGGGAGCACGGGAAACGGGAATAGGAAGCTCCTAGGTGAGGTTTCAGGAATGTTTATTGCTTGAGGCTTAGCGGCAGTCTGGCTAAGGTTAGAAAAGGGAAGCGTGTCGCATGCTTGTGTGTTTATCTAAAAAGGAAAATCGCTAGGTACATGTTAAAAGAAAAAAGGTGAACCGGGAAATAGTCTTCGGACGGGAATTGATGGTTCGTAGTTGTACTCGGAAAGGGGTAGGTGATGGCTTATGATTTTTTATGAATGTGTATATTCATGTACTCATGTCTAAGTGATTGTATGCATTACATGGCTTAGGGAAATTGTGTGGAATGTCTAGGTTCTTGTTTACAGTCTGTGATTGAACGGTTTTACTAGTTGGTTTTACAAGTTGTGTGTGTTCATCTATTGACAGTGGTTTGTTGACATTCGGTTGGCATGGGTACCACGCCTGGTATGGGTACATCATTCGGTTGGCACGGGTACCACGCCTGGTACGGGTTTACTTTATTGCATCCTGCATCGTTTCATTGACTATTGTATTGCATTGGTTGATATTAATTTCGTGAGTGGACCGATTTTTTTTACTGAATGTGATACTTGATATTGGTTTCGTGAGTGGACCGGGTTATTTTACTGGATGTGATACTTGATATTGGTTCTGTGAGTGGATCGGGTTGTTTTACTGGATGTGATACTTGATATTGGTTCCGTGAGAGGACCGGGTTGTTTTACTAGATGTGATACTTGGTATTGGTTCTGTGGGTGGACCGGGTTGTCTATTTAAATATGCTATTGTTGGTGGTCCTTGAGTAGCCGGGAACTTTGTATAACTGCGGATTGGTCTTAGTTTAGGTCGGGTTGTTCCTTGATATTTGTGTTTGGTCTTGGGTTAGGCCGAGTTGATCATTGACACTTAGGTGTTGTTTAGAAGGGATTCCAGGGTGGGTCCGGACTATGTAAAATAGGACGGGTAAGTGCATTTATTTATATATATTGTCACCTTGAGTGTGCCTAGATGGTCGGGGATTAATTGTGATTAATGACTAAGGGTCGGTCGCGGTATCAACCAGGGCAGCTTGTTAATACTGAGGGTGGTTAAGAGAATCCTTGGAGGGCCTGGGTCATGTATAATAAGGGGATTAGAGGTAACTTTAGGGTTGTAATTAATCGTAGCAAGGGTTGCTGGGTGGATTGCATGTGGTGGATAGACTAAGAGTCTGGGATTGTGGTCCTGGCTATTGTACTTTTAATAGAGGGTTTACTAGAGATCCGTGGAGGGTTGGACCCTGGTGAGCAATGTTACGAGTATAAGTGGTTGAGTTGGGCAGTTAGCCGGGCTAAGTCGGAGGGATAGTTAGAACAGTGGACTTAGGTAAGGGAAGGGTAGTCCAGGTATGGATGTGGACATCTGCGAAGGGGAAGGTGACTTGGGAAGTCGGGGATAAGGTAAGGCTTAGGAAGTCTAAGGTTAGTGTGACTTAGAAGCCTTGAGAATGAGGGAGTTGGCAGCGGAAGAACATGGGGGTGGAAACCAAGTTATTTAATTTCGGTCATGAATTTCCTGTTTTTCTTATATGATGGTAGGAGTGGATTCGGGTCGACCGATGATGCCTACCAATATGTGTGTTTGTACTGACTCTACTCTTGCTATACCTTTTTGGTATAGTTTGGTCGCAGGTTGGTGATGTTTTATAGGTTCACTGTGATGAGGGTCTCCAACAACTTATGTCTTCGATTCCCTGGCGGAAGCTAGGTCTTTTATATCTTGTGTCATCTTGTAGAAGCTCGTGTACCTGTTTAGACTAGATCCTAGGGAGGGGTTTAAAATGTTGTAAAGGTTTTCTGCAAGTGTTACGTCGTTTACTTTCCTGAATATGTTTGTAACAAGAGATTTCTCATGTATAAAATGTTTTGACTAAGGTTTTACCATAATTTCCGCATGTTACCTATTGGTTGGGTGGTAAGAGTTCGTCTATCTAGGTGATTAGAGTAGGCGCCCGCACGGCCCGGTAGATTGGGTCATGACAGATGGTATCAGAGCCTAGGTTATCGGTCTCCCAGTACAAGAGCAAAATATTGAATAGGGTCCTACGGATTGGTGTGTTGACGTCCACATCTAATCTTTGGGGAACTATAAGGCATTCTAAGAATCGTCACCCTTCTTTCATTCTTTCGTGCAGTTCGTACTTGCTTGTATGGGTTGGGTCCAATTGGTATATCTCGATTCCAATTGGTATCTCAACAAGGTAAGGGAGGTCTCCGTACCTCAGTTACTATAGGACAAGTAAGAGAAATTGGAACCGGGAAGGTTCCAATTGGTATCTGGCCTGGGAGGCTGTGACAAGCATGAATAGCCGGCTAATGGGCATCCATGGTACAACAAAGGTGAAACTTGTGAATCGATTTGGTCATAATTTGCTTTTATTGAGACTTGAAAGTTTAAATTGTTGTGTGTACAATCTTATGTGACTTGATTGGAATGTGTGTGGAATTTTCAATTGATGTGCATGCAGAATCTACGGAAGGTCCGTAAGTGGAAAAGTTTGTGTGCCTTAGACTGTGGTAGTCTGTTAATTATCTTTATTTGAAAAAGGGGTACTACATGTTAAAAGGGCTTATCATCCTTTAAGATGGTAAGGGATTAGTGACTGGAACTGTAGGGAAGCTTCGGCTTCAGGGCAGTCAAAATGTTGGTTGGGAACCATGAGAACAAGAGAGTCATTAGTGTGTAATGGCGGGAAGGTAATGCCGGAAAACAATTGATTGTTGTAAAACCCTTATAAATTTTGATATGCTTATGACGTGATATACTTATTTTTAATGCATTCAGTGCTAGGAGTGGTCTTGATGGTGGTTTAAGACTATGTTGGGACTTACAGGTTGGGGCAGTGGTAACCGGGAAGGGGGTTGAGTGCTTTTAGCTTGAAGCTAAGTTTTCTGCAGTATTACCGTCGGTACCGCTATAGCGGTGAAATGTACGCTATAGCGGGACCGCTATCACGGCATAACCTTCCGCTATAGCGGAGGTCAGCAAAGCAGTGAGCTGCTCTGTTTTCCCTTGTTTTTGGTCCCTTCCGGGGATAAGATAAAACAAGCATAAATCACCAAAACCACTATATAAATCAAGGAAAAACAGTTCTATATATATATAGCATATGCAGGAAGGGGAAAGATTGTCTGAAACAAGCCTTAAACGAGGGCAAACCAACAGTAATTATCAGTATAAAGGGGGGAGTCCTAGGACTCATCCTCGCTCAGGAAAGGGAACTCCTGCACGTCCTCGAGCTAGAGGGTGGGGAGCTCCTGACCAGGGTCAACACAGGAGAACATGACCTTTATGGTCTTCTACATCCGGGCAAACATACGGTCCCGGGAATGCCTCTTCCTTTTCTCCTCTTCTAACTCCCTTCGGAGTGCTGCAAGTTCCTGAGTGGTTGGGTAAGGGGCTGCACCGCCAGTGTTAGGATCCTCCATGAATCTCCGGATAGCTTCTAGGTTCTCCTCCAGCTGGGCTCTAGAGATCGGGGGATGGGACTGGGATGGGGCAGGGGTATCATCCTCCTCATCATCATCACCGGCCTCCTCCACCGGCGACTGCTCCATGCCTCACCTACCTTCCTCTTATTCTTGGAAATGTCCTTCACCCGGACCAGGTCAAAGTGCTCATCCATGGCCACCTCTGCATCGGTGTGGTCCTGAGGCACACCAGCTCGCCTGCACAGCTCTGAAACCAGCCCGGGTAGATAAGGACCCTTCCTGGGGTCAGTATAGAAGCTCTTCCATTTCGAGATGATCTGCTCCCCCACATTCATAATAATCCCCTGCATGGCGCAAGCAATCACCAAAGCTCGAGCATAGGTTACTTTGGTTTGATTTCCCGATGGATGGATCCTCCGGGACACCAAATTTAGCCACATCCTAGCCTCGGAAGAGAAATAGGCGCTAGTAATACCCTCGGGGCTGACCCAATACACCTTGTCCTTAGATGCAGGGTCCACCAGAGTATCTCTCAACCAAGTCATGTCCCAAAGCCGGGACTTATCCATGTATGCTGCATTGGAAACGTGGGGCATCCCTAGTACCTCATTGATGGTCCGGGCATCCATGGGAACATCCACCTCTCATAGTTTGATAGTAGGATTCGACTTGCTCCAGTGGACCATAGGAAGGATGGCATAGAACTCCCACACCCAGCCGGTTAGCGCGGGAGGAGGAGCCACTAGTAAAGGTTCCCACCCAAACTTTCGGACCCAGCGGTGGAAATCAGCCGCTTTTCCATCTATCCCAGTTATGCGGTAACCTCTCTCATAGCAGAGGCTAAATTTTTGGTAATCTCAGAGCCTTTCCCGACTAGCTTCATCGGGGAATCGCTCATAGTCGTATTCAGGCGCTTGTTGTTGTTCAGCCATTGTTTTATCTTTCAAGGGTAGGAAGGTAACGGGGTTAGGAGAGTAATAGGACACTAAAAGGGAGAGGAAATTTTTTCTAAGTGTGACTTAGGAAGGCCAATGGTTTGCGGCCTTCCGCTATAGTGGGTGGTGTGTCCGCGATAGCGGGACCGCTATAGCGGTGAAATGTCTGCTGTAGCAGGACCGCCACAGCAGAGTCCTACCTCTATAGCGGTCTTCATTGTTCCAGACCTTCAAGGGGTGCATCAATGGCGCCCCTTGGTCCAAAACTCCGATTTTGTCATTCCAAGACCGGATCTACCCACCCAAAGTGCCCTATTGCTAGTTTCTACAAAACTTTAGGCATAATAACCCCTAAAATTTGCCCGAATCAATACTTTATTCAAGAAGCAACCCTTCCATTTCCCCATCCATTTTTGGCCAACATTAGTATAATCCTTACGCCCAGAACGCCTTGGAGACATTGTAAACGTAAGGGAAACATTCATGCTTCGAAAATCCGACTGAAATCCAACCAGGGGGGGTTCAAGTTCAAAACCCATTTCAAAATATACTACAAATTCCTAAAATCCTACCCCATTCATGTACAAATCAGTGCAAAAGAGTAAGGGAGAGATAGATTACAATCATTACCTGGAAATTCCGATGTGGGGGGTGGAACGATCGGGAGAGAAAATGTAGTTTTTGAATGGAGTGTGGGGATAATGAGGGGAGAAATCTGTTTCTCCCCAATTTCATTCTGCTGTCAACCACTATAGCGGTCGACTGTCCGCGATTGCGAGATTGCTATAGCGATAAATTATCTGCTACAACAGACAGCCAGTCAGTCATGGTACGGGAAAAGTTCTCCTAGGTCTTTTCAATTTCTTTCAATCCAAATGACACGAGGCCCAGAATTCTTGGGTGCTCGGGATGGGGGCATGAGTGATAGTCCTTGTAAGGATCGTAAATTCTACGTCGAGATAAGGTAATAATAGATTTACCTTTGGTTAATTAAACTTGTAAAGGGAAGGTTCGACAACTTGCGTAGGTCCTATAATTGTGTGGTCACTTGGGACGGTTAGAGTTTCGGGTCAGTTTCTCTCCTCCAATTTGATTCGAGATCATTCAAGGATGAACGATAGCTAAATTGATATCTGTTGTAACGATCGGGTCCGTCGTTATGTTAATTTTTCCCGATTTCTATAAATTTGGAGAAAATGGTTAAAAATATGTTCGGAATAAATAGGGTGATGTCATGGAAATTTTTTTGATTTCCGAAAAGAGTCCGGGATGACATCACATCGCTATAGCGGTAATTGTTCCACTATAGCATCACCGTTGTCGCGGTAAGGTGGACCGCTATAGTGGGGTTATGGGAGACAAAACCTGTGATGGGATTTTATTAAAAAGTCTTTTCTCCTCAGTTGGGAAACATACGAGGGTTCCTCCAAAAATCCTCACATGCTACTCCAAGGCTGGGAAATCATGAGGAGGAGAGGCCATGGCTAAGGGGACGTGGAACAACGGATTCCAGGATCACGGTTCAGCCGGGAACGCAACCACGGAGCCAAAAATGCATCAAATCAGCTGCTGGTATCCAGGTAGGCTAAGTTTTCATGAGTAGTTAGACCTATTTACTTTCCGTACTTGTTGTATAGTAGAAACGGAGAATCCATATTTTAGGCTTCCGAGTACGGAGTCTGGCGGATTCGAGATTGGTGGTGTTGTTTCTAGGATATACAAAATGGCTGGTATTGTGAATGTTATTATGTGTCCAATTTATTCATATTGACGTGATAAAATGATGGGTTGAGGGACTAGCGTGTCGGGAAGGTTCGAGGAACCAGGAAGTACTTGGGAGCATGAGAAACGGGAATAGGAAGCTCTTAGGTTGGGTTTCAGGAATGTTTATTGCTTGAGGATTAGCAGCGGTCTGGATAAGGTTAGAAAAGAGAAGCGTGTCGCATGCTTGTGTGTTTATCAAAAAAGGGAAATCGCTAGTTACATGTTAAAAGGAAAAGGGTGAACCGAGAAATAGTCTTTGGACGGGAATTGATGGTTCGTAGTTGTACCCGGAAAGGGGTAGGTGATGGCTTATGATTTTCTGTGAATGTGTATATTCATGTACTCATGTCTAAGTGATTGTATGCATTACATGGCTTAGGAAAATTGTGTGGAATGTCTAGGTTTCTGTTTACAGTCTGTGATTGAACGGTTTTACTTGTTGGTTTTACAAGTTGTGTGTGTTCATATATTGACTATGGTTTGTTGACATTCGGTTGGCACAGGTATCACGCCTGATACGGGTACATCATTCGGTTGGCACGGGTACCAGGCCTAGTACGGGTTTACTTTATTGCATCCTGCATCATTTCATTGACTATTGTATTGCATTGGTTGATATTGGTTGCGTGAGTGGACCGGGTTATTTTACAGAATGTGATACTTGATATTGGTTCCGTGAGTGGATCGGGTTATTTTACTGGATGTGATACTTGATATTGGTTCCGTGAGTAGACCGGATTATTTTACTGGATCTGATACTTGATATTGGTTCCGTGAGTGGACCGGGTTATTTTACTAGATGTGATACTTGATATTGGTTCCGTGAGTGGACCGGGTTATCTATTTAAATGTGCTATTGTTGGTGGTCCTTGAGTAGTTGGGAACTTTGTATAACTGCAGATTGGTCTTAGTTTAGGCCGGGTTATTCCTTGATATTTGTGTTTGGTCTTGGGTTAGGCCGGGTTGATCATTGACACTTAGGTGTTGTTTAAAAGGGATCCCGGGGTGGGCCTGGACTATGTAAAAGAGTATGGTTAAGTGCATTTATTTGTATATATTGTCACCTTGAGTGTGCCTAGATGGTCTGGGATTAATTGTGATTAATGACTAAGGGTTGGTCGCGGTATAGACCGGGGCAGCTTGTTAATACTGAGGGTGGTTAAGGGGATCCTTGGAGGGTCCGGGTCATGTACAATAAGTGGATTAGAGGTAACTCTAGGGTTGTCATTAATCGTATAAAGGGTTGCTGGGTGGATTGCATGTGGTGGATAAACTGAGAGTCTAGGATTGTCGTCCTGGCTATTGCACTTTTATTAGATGGTTTACTAGAGATCCGTGGAGGGTTGGACCCTGGTGAGCAATGTTACGAGTATAAGTGGTTGAGTTGGGAAGTTAGTCGGGCTAAGTCGAAGGGATAGTTAGAACAGTGGACTTAGGTAAGGGAAGGGTAGTCCATGTATGGACGTGGACATCTGCGAAGGGTAAGGTGACTTGGTAAGTTGGGGATAAGGTAAGGCTTAGGAAGTCTAAGGTTAGTGTGACTTGGAAGCCTTGAGAATGAGGGAGTTGGCAGCGGAAGAACATGGGGGTGGAAACCAAGTTATTTAATTTCGGTCCGGTATTTCCTGTTTTTCTTCTATGATAGTAGGAGTGGATTTGGGTCGACCGATGATGCGTACCAGTACGTGTGTTTGTACTGACTCTACTCTTGCTATGCCTTTTTGGTATAGTCTGGTCGCAGGTTGGTGATGTTTCATAGGTTCACGACGATGAGAGTCTCCAACAACTTCTGTCTTCGATTCCATGGCGGAAGTTGGGTCTTTTATCTCTTGTGTCATCTTGTAGAAGCTCTTGTACCTGTTTAGACTAGATCCTAGGGAGGGGTTTAAAATGTTGTAATGGTTTTTCCGCAAGTGTTAAGTCATTTACTTTCCTGAACATGTTTGTAACAAGAGATTTCTCATGTATAAAATGTTTTGACTAAGGTTTTACCGTAATTTCCGCATGTTACCTATTGGTTGGGTGGTAAGGGTTGGTCTATCTAGGTGATTAGAGTAGGCGCCCTCACGGCCCGGTTGGTTGGGTCATCACATATTCAAACTTTAAAGTAATAGTAGTTAAAAATTCAGATTTGCAAAACATAATTAATAAAGTTAATTTTTTAATAAAATTAATTATCTTAAAAAAAATATTATAATCCCTATTTGAGCAAACAATGTTTGATATAGTAAAATAAAATTCAATTGACGAAAAAAGTATAAAGCATAACTTAGTCAAATAGCTTTAATAATAAATTCTATAATTTTTTTTACAAGTTTCTAGCATTACAATTGTTGCCAAACATAAGTTTAAAAGAAATTTTTAACGCATGCTAATTAGTGCGACTCGAAAAATAGGCAAATTTTATCTTGAATTTCAACTTTTAGATGATAGTTTGGACCAATAAAATTATAAAAAAAAATTATATTATAAATATTTTGCATAATATTATTGGGCTCGTGCATAGCACGGGCTCATCATAACTAGTTATAAATAAAAGGGAGAAGAGTTAATTATTTTGACATATACACACGCTACACATACAAACATTTTTTTTCAGATTTTTTTCTTTTCTCTCATCTCGCTCACTCCATCTTCCTCCTCCCTATTCTCCATTTCCACCCAAGCTCCACCACCACCGGAGCTTTCGCCGAAAAACACACACTACACACACAAAGACACTCTTCACACTCTACTTTTCAGATTTTGCTCTCACTACCTTTTTCTCCAAACTCTACTTTTCAGATTTTGCTCTCACTCCCTTTTCCTCCAAACTCTCTCTCTCTTGTTGCTCTCTTCCCCATCCCCTTTTCGTTATTGCCTTACCGGAGGTGATGATCGGCGAGCTCCGACCTCACACCACCGGGATGCTGCTAGTCCATCTCCCCTCTCCCTTTGGTTTATTATTTGTTTAGGGTGAAGAAATGATGGTCACAACCTTGAAAGCTAGATCTGGCCAGACTTATATGGTTCAGGCGTTGCTCCGGCAAAACCGTGGTAGAAACACCGCGCCATTCTCCTTTGTCCTTTTTATTTTGTTCAGTTTTTAATAACTGGGTTTCTCAATTTTGTGATGTTGATATGCTTATTTTTTAGCAGATCTGGAGATTTTTTTTTGTTTGTTTACAAGCAAGTCACCATTTTTTGGGTTAACTGTTGGCTGATTGTTTCTTCTTTATTAATTTTCTTATGCTTTGTTGTTCTTTGATTGATGCATCGCTGCTCTGTATGACTATTCATGTTTGTATTTACTGATTTTGTTGGCTGTCCGGACTCGCTTGATGCTCAGTCCTTGAACAGTTTGTTGCTTTAAATTTTCTGAAAGCTTGTATGGATTTTTTGCCTTCACAAGCTTATTAAACTGATTCAAACAATATATTACATAGTTTGGCCGATGAAAAAACTCCCTGTTGTAAAATAAAGACTATTAAAGTAAGAGTACAACAGAGAAAAGTATATAGAGAGAAACTTATATGTTATTCAACCTCAAACTGATGTACAAATGAACTGAAAGAACTTCCTATTTATAGAAGAAGAGAAGCAGCTTGCAAAGCTACTTATAGGCACCTGCTTGTGAGATGCTTATCGGAGGAACCTGCTTGCAAAGCTACTTGTGAGTTGCTTATAGGAACCTGCTTGAAAAGCTACTTGTAGGAGTAACAAATGGGCATCCACAATTAAGTGTATTCATAACACTCCCATCGAGTTTTGAGGCCTTCACAATAAAAAGACAGATACATATATATATGTACTGGAAAAAATAAAATTTGGGCGATGACGAAATTTTAAGGACCAAATAAAAAGTTGTATGATTTGTATCTTGGTGAGGTGATCTCGGATGGCCAACCGATGCTTCACAGCCATGGCGTATTTAAAACTTAGTACAATTACATATCTGAGCCCACACTATAATAAAATTCTAATTTTTTATATTTACACACATATACGTATTTCTTTTACTGATTTTGATAAATATTTATTTATTATTAATATTTTGCTAAGTGTTATACATGTATGTGAGGATGCTTCCCGAAAATGATAATTAAAAGGAGTTTGAAGATCTCCCCAAAATTCATTGCTTTTATTTATATTCTTGTAATTCTTGTAATTGTACAAAAGATAAAGTATAATAAAAACTTTACTTTTGGGGTGTCGGGTGGGAATGTCCCTTTATTTATTTATTTATTTATTTATTATGTGCTTGGGTAAAACTTTAAGTCGTAAATACTTTTATAAAATAAATTAATTTAACTTAGATACTTAAGTTAATTAATTCATATTTTTCACATTACGCAAACATTAGGACGTCATTTCTTTTAAAATAAAGTTTCTTCTAATTATTTTTATTTAACCCTCACAAATGATATCTTACATATTTTTTTATTAAATATTTCTTTTCTTTCTCATCCCTAAATACATTTTTATAAAAAGTGGAATATTTTTTAAATATCACAAACTGATTGATATAATCGTCATACAATCTTTTGATACATTTTATTTACATTATAAATATGTTTACACATTTACTACATGCTTTACTCAACATATTTTTTCTTACATTATTTGTACTTAGATACATGTTTCTTACACATTTTTCTTATATATATTTCGTAGTAGTATTTACTCTTTTATATTAACATATTTACATACTTTTCATATTAACGATATACATTCTTTTACACTCTTTTATGTACTTTCTTATATATAAATTTTTATACATACTAAATTTTCTCATACGGATAAAAATACTTTACACTCTTATGCACATATTTTAAAATTATTCTTTGAACATGTATATATATTTTTATTGTTCATATTTATACTTTTCTTAAAAAATGATTTTTTACCTTCTCTCTCTTTAAAAAATTAAGTTTAAAGAGATGTGTGAACAAGAAGTATAAACATTAAGTTTAAAGAGAGGTGTGAACAAGAAGTATAAACAGAAGGAGTTAAAGAACTATCTACGAGCCAAAAAAGTCAAACTGGTTGGAATAGTTGAAACGAGGATTAAGGAGCATAAATTTAGAGGGATTGTCAATAACATCTTTCATGGTTGGGATTCTCTTAATAACTACCATCATGCAGAAAATGGGAGGATTTGATTGTTGTGGGATCCTAATTGGTTCACTGTTAAGATGGTGAGAGAAGACAGTCAGTTCATCCATTGTCAAGTTACTAGCAGAGTCATTAATTTGGACTATTTTTTGACTGTGGTCTATGAATTTAATACTGTGGAGCAAAGAAAACCTCTATGGGATGGGTTGCACGACTTATCAATCGGTGTTGTCAAACCTTGGCTAATAAGTGAAGATTTTAATGTTATTTTAACCTCACATCACATATGATAGGTTAATGGGTCAGCCGGTGACTTATGCAGAAATACAGGGGTTCTCTGATTGTACTCACAACTTAATGCTAGATGAGCTGCCTGGGAAAGGATCCTTTTATACATGGTCCAACAAACAAATTGGCTCGAACAGAATATGTTGCAGGCTTGATAGATGTTTTGGAAACTTTGAATGGATGATGCAATGGGGTGGTACTATCACTGAGTATGATTTGCCTAGTATATCTGATCACATACCAATGTTGATACCTTTGAGTAACAATCAGATACTTAGCAGAACTTCTTTTAAATTCTTTAATATATGGACTACACATACATTATTTATGGATATTGTTACTCAAATATGGGCTCAACCTCTCACCAGGCCAAGGATGAAGAGTGTATGGCTGAAACTAAAGGCTTTGAAGAAACCTTTGAAACAATTAAATCTACAGGAGTATAAAGGTGTAGCTCAACATATTGATAAGACAAGAGTGGATCTCCAGTGTGTGCAGCAACAACTCAATGGGCTGATTGATGATGACTTGTTGAAACTGGAAAAAGAGCTTTTCATGAACTTGGAAAGGTGGTCTAACATTGAGAAAAGTGTGATGCAACAAAAATCTAGAGCTTTCTGGATAAAACTTGGCAATTCTAATACCAATTATTTCTCAGCAGTGGTGAAAGAGAGACATAGCAGAAAGCAAATCCTTGAAATTACATCATTAACTGGGCAACTACTTACTAATCCTGAGGAGGTCAAAAAGGAGATAGTGGAGTTCTACTAGGGATTAATAGGCACTGCTGCTCATTCTTTGGAGGCTGTGGATAAAGTAAAAATGAAGTATGGACCTAAACTGACTCAAATTCAGAGGCAAAAGCTATGTGATACTGTGAATGAGGATGAAATCAGGAGAGCACTAAATTCAATAGGGGATGCCAAGGCACCTGACATAGATGGATACAATGCTTATTTTTTCAAGAAAGTGTGGCCTATTATACAGAATGAAGTTATTGAAGCAGTGAAAGAATTTTATAGCTCTGGAAAAATGTATCCTCCTATTAATTGCACTCTCCTTACTTTGGTGCCTAAGACAACTAATCCTGCTACTATTAAAGAGTATAGGCCAATAGCTTATTGTACTGTGATCTATAGGGTGATTTCTAAGATTCTGGCTGCTAGGATGCAAGTAGTAATGCCTCACATCATATGTGAATCATAAGTTGGTTTTATACCAGGGAGGAGGATAACAGAAAATATCATGCTGGCACATGAACTTGTCAAATCCTATACAAGGAAGCACATCTCAGACAGAGTCATGATTAAGATTGATTTGCAAAAAGCCTACGACTCTGTTGAGTGGCCCTATTTGCGACAAGTGATGGAGGAAATAGGATTCCCTAACATGTTTATTGTTTGGATACTACAATGTGTAAAGTCTGTGAGCTACACCATTATGGTTAATGGGGAAACTACTAAACCTTTCCCTGCTGCTAAAGGTTTACGACAACGTGATACCATTTCACCTTTCTTATTTGCTATCTCCATGGAATATCTTATCAGGAAGTTGGCTGAGCTCAAACAGGATCAAAGCTTTAAGTATCATCCAAGATGTGCTAAACTTGGAATCACACACTTAAGCTTTGCGAATGATCTATTGCTTTTTGCCAAAGGAGAAGTGACTTCAATAACAGCTATTCAAAAGTGTTTTGACCAGTTCTCTAGAGCTTCGTATTTGCAAGCCAATTTGAGCAAGAGCTCAGTCTATTTTGGAGGTGTCCAACAATCAGTAAGAGACAACATTGTTACAAGGCTAGGATTTGACTATGGTGACATTCCTTTCAAGTACTTAGGTATCCCTCTGTATACAAAAAAGATGAGTTTAATCTAATGGCAACCACTCATTGATAAGATTGTAGCTCGAGTCACCTCTTGGACTGCAAAAAGCTCTCCTATGCTGGGAGAGCTCAATTTGTGCAAACAGTCCTATTTGGCATGCAAGCATACCGGACACAAATGTTTAACCTACCAACAAAGGTGCATAAAGGCATTGATGGTCACTGCAGGAGATACTTGTGGTCTGGTACTAGTATGATTCCTAAAAAAGCTCTGGTTGCATGGGATAAAGTATGCACCCCAAAGGCTGGAGGAGGACTGAACTTGATAAATCCGAAACTGTGGAACAGGCTTCCTTAACAACAATTTTTTGGGATTTAGCTCATAAGAAAGATTACTTGTGGATTAAATGGGTGCATATGTATTATATAAAGGATATGCCTATTAATGAGACCCATGTGCCAAAGCAAGCCTCCTAGATGATCAGGCAAGTAATTGTTGCTAAGGGGACTTTGAATCAGATACAATGCAGGTTCAATGATAAACAAAGTTTAACTAGGCAGATCTATCTCAAGCTCCTTGGTGATTATCCTAGGGTAGAGTGGAAGTGTTTGGTATTCAAGAATGATGCTAGAGCAAAGGCTAGATTTTCTATGTGGTTGATGTTACAGGGTAAACTTCTCACTGCAGATAGGTTGATCAAGTGGGGGAGGCATATAGACCCTACCTGCCCTCTATGCCAGAGCTATCAGGAATCCATAGATCACCTCTTTTTGGCCTGCCAAGAAGCAAATATTCTCTGGGCTAGAGTCTTCACCTAGGCTCGGAGGAACTGGTACCATGTTGGGAACTGGGAGGACCATCTACGATAGTCTATTGCAAATGCCAAAGGGAAAACCCGAGCAGCCCAAGTTTTTAAACTCATTTATGTAGAATGTGTGAACGTAATATGGTTAGAAAGAAATCAAAGAGCATTTGAGAAACGAGTCACTAGCTGAGAGAGAATTGCTAGAGAAGTGATGAACACTTGCTGCATTCGAGCATCTGAAGGGACTAAGCACCTAGTTCATAGTTTTGTTTGCTAATTCTATTAAGTAATTAGAACTAGATTGGTTTATTTCTATGACAACAATTTGAGTTATGCTGTGATACTGCTATGTAATTTTCTATCCCTTGGTGGTTAATAAAACTATTAATTACACAAAAAAAAAGTTTTAGTTGGGCACCACATTTGTGGATTCCGAAGGATACCTAACACCTTTCCTTCGGAATAACTTGAACCCTTACCTAGAATCTCAATGATTTTTCGCAGATTAAAATGCGAGTCATCCATATCAATAATCAAAATAGGTTTCCTTATTTTCCTTAAAAATTAGGTGGCGACTTTGTACATAATTAAATTCTTTTAAAATTCATAAGTTGTGATTTATCTAACCTTGATAAAAATAGGGCATGACAATAATAAAATTCACCCCTATATATAGGGAAAAACCTACTCCAAATAGCATGGGATTCGAATCTACTTTTATAAAAATATATAGAAAAAACTAACTAGGAAACTTTTAAACTAGGAAACTTTTGAACTAGAAAACTAGTAAAAAATATTTCCAAAAACTGGCTAACAAAAATAAGAAAAAATGGTAAATTACACCCAAAACCCACATACACTTTAGCTCAATTGGGTGTCCTGCTATGCAGTCATATTTGACTTGATTTCACGTGAATTCAACCCTATTTGGCCAAGCAAAATTAGCTCTTTGTTGGGCATGGAAATCCTCCTTTGAGGCTCCATGTGGGCATCCAAAACTCAGATCTTCGGAGCTCTTCTATGAGGCTCAATATTTCTCTTCTTGGACTTGGACTTGGATTTGGACCATAGAATATGTGTAGCACCTATCCACTCTGTGCCCTAATTCTTGAGTCATTATTGGGCTCATATTTGGACACTTTTTTCACAATAAGCATCTTCTTGATTTTCTATTGAAATCCATAAACTTTAATGGAGGTATGTTGATGTGCCGATGTTATACGGCACATTTTACTCCTTTAACCAAAGAATAGACGTAAGTTTTCAAGCAACCATTGTTGATTTTGATTGGTTTTATGTTTAACTTGCAGGAAATTAAACCAAGATAGAAAAAGGGTTGAAAAAGTACTGAAAGGGAGTCACTGGTTAGGGGTGGTGACTCACCTGACGAGCCATCACAGTGTTGGTGAATATCATGTATTCGTGATAGATAATTGTTAATTGAGAAGTTTTTTTGTGTTTTTTTTATTTATAATGACTCATATGCAATTAATAATTTTAATTGATTTATTTACAATTTTGATCAGGTTCTTTGAATCGTTAGATTCCGTCACAAGAAATTGGTTAGTCATTTTAATTCTATATGAATTCTCTTTTAAAATTTTAATTATATGCAACTGTTATAATTGTGAATAAACTGTGAGATCTGACATATTGTCATTATTTTTAATAATAGGCTCTAATCTTTATTTATTTTTTTGGGTACAAGCTATATCATTTAAATAGATGTAAAATTTATTTTAACATTAAGTGTTACTTTCTAATAATTTTGCTCTTACATATATAGTTTTATTGATTTACGAGAGACACACGTGCAAAGCACGTACACTAAACTAGTTATATTAAAAGTGTGAAAGACCTTATAATGTGATTTAAACTTTTTGACGTTCATTAAAAGGCTTTACAATAGACGAAACTGTCATTTTACTTTAAGATTATAAATATAAAATTTTTTCATATTTGAAAAATATAATTAATTCTTAATATTTAGGACTTTAAAATTAATTAAAAGTGTACTTATTAAATCTTTCCTTATTTGCATTATGTTAAAATTCTAAAATTTTAAAATCAACTTAAATTTTGGATTTAAATTGATTAATGATTAGGTAGGATCGTAAGAGCAATACTTTTATTTAACGTTTTATATTTAAAAAATTAAAATATTTAGAACTTTACCTTATTTAGGACTTTTAGTAGTATATAATAAATCTTTTACATTTAGGTCTTCTTCTTTAAGAAGAAATCAAATTCCACGGCATGTGTAATGCCAAATATTATATAATCAAATTCTGCGGCACTTGTGTCTTTCATATTTTTTTTTAATCTCTTCTTTACAAGAGTAGATTATTTTGATGTATTAATCTTCGTTGATATTATATATTAAAAATATGAAATTATATGTAATTAATTTCAATTGTGAATTAATCATAAGATTTAGCATATCATTATTATTATTTAATTAAAGGCTATACTGATTGTCTTTTTTTTTATATAGGCTTTAATTGTTATTATACCCACAAAATATGATTAAACAATCTTTTTTTGAGGTAATTTAATTTCTTTTATTAATTTAAATAACTATATTTCTTCAATAGAGATGCTTTGCAAGCATGTTTTTCCATCCAAAGAAGTAGTTCAAAATTGATACTTATTTTTTACTATCAGTTATTTATTATTTTTATTTTTATTTGTTAAATTATTATTGTTCTTCTTCTAAAATATTTTAGACAAAGCACATAAAGTCTACATTTAACTTTTGTTCTTGAATTTTTTTTCGTTTTCTTTTTAGTTTTGAGCATCAAATTTTATGTTATTTTCTTATTTTAATCTAATCATATTTATGTTTACAATCCTATTATGTGATATTTTTTGTGTTTTATAATTAATCAGGTTTTGATTTTATGGGTACTTAAAATTGAATGAAATCTACGCCTCAAAAATATTATATTATTCTTCTATAAGCTTTTTTAGAGTAAATTATATACTTCATGATATTCGATTATCAAGGAGTTTTGCTAGACGACATCCTTGATTAGTATAACGTCAATTGCTATTTTTTTAATGTTATTATTCTTTTTATGTATATAATTTTATTGATTGATCCAAAACACATCATTATTTATTATTTTTCTAATATTTAAGACTAAAATAATCAACTAAAAATTTACTTAAAAGAAAAAAAAAGTGATAAAAAACAAAGGGAAAGAAAGAAGAACCGGACTAGATAAAGAAGAAGAAAATCAAGCCTTAAAAAGAATAGAATAAAAGAAAACAAGGAAAGGAAAAATACTGTAAAAAATTTGCATAGATATTACCTTATTTAAATTGTAAATTATAATGTCCTACATAATATTTAGATAAAAATTTGCATACTTATTTAAATTATAAATTATAAAGTGTAACGACCGAGTCCGTCGTTACGGGTAGTCCAATTGTGCCAAGTTTTAGAGTTAGAAAACTCTGGGTTTGGGAGTTTGAAATTCTGGGCTAGGCTAGCCTCGGCCAGTTTTGGAGCGATGTGGAGTCTAGGAAAATTCGGGTAAGGATTGGTTTATGTGTCTTGTGTTAAGCTAGTTTTTCGCATAGCCAAGACATAAAGGAGTCCGGGGGACTTTTTGGAATTGAATTTGGGTAAGTAGAACTCCCAGAATCGGGTTTGACGTGAAGGGGTTGTTTCGGGTCATCGGGGGAAGCAAGTGTGTTGTAAAATGGCCAAAACTGAGAAATTTCTGGACATTCTGTCCGTGACGAGCGCAACAGTCCGCAATAGCGGACCGATGGGATTTTAATACAGAAACATTCCCCAAAAATATTCAGTTTTCACAACTTCATTTTGGGAGAAGGGCTAGGCGATTCCAGGCGATTTTCCTCCTTCTTCCTTCGAATTTCTTTCCTAAGGTATGGTTTCTACTCCCCAATCTTTGTACTACGTTTCCTATGCGGTAGAATTGCTAGGAGGGAACTTGGGGAAATGTTGGAATAACCTAGGAATGGTAGAATCCGGGGAAGGAAGGGGATTCCAAGCATGAATGTTCTTGGACATTGTTAAAAGTAGGTTATTATGATCATTGGTTGTTAAATTCTCTATTTTTATTCGTAAAAATGATAGAAGTAGGTGAATTAATGGTGGAAAAGCTCGTAAAAAGGGTGGGATGATCATGGGTGGCCTAGGGTTTGAGGATTTGGTGTAATCCGAGTATTGTGCAGGCCTTGTTTGTTAATTATATGTACTTGTGTGTTATTTTAGACCAAGAACGAGAAAGGAATCCGAAACACGGGAAAGCTCGGGTTGAATAGAGCTTGGATCATTTTGAGGTAGGTGATGGCTTACGATTTCTGTGAATGTTGTGTATTCTTGTACCCATATCTAAGTGTTTGTATGAATTACATTGCTTAGGGAAGTTGTGTAGAATGTCTAAGGTTCCTGCTTTATAGTCTGTGATTTGAACGGTGTTTGCTTGTGGTTTACAAGTTGTTTGATCATCTAGTTGACTGTGGGTTGTTGACATTCGATTGGCTCGGGTACCACGCCTGGTACGGGTATAACAAATGGTTGGCTCGGGTACCACGCCTGGTACGGGTATAACAAATGGTTGGCTCGGGTACCACGCCTGGTACAGGTATAACAAATGGTTGGCTCGGGTACCACGCCTGGTACAGGTATAACAAATGGTTGGCTCGGGTACCACGCCTGGTACAGGAATACTAACGGTTGGATCGGGTACCACGCTTGGTATGGGTTTACTTTTGTTGTATCATTGCATTTTTATTGTTGTGTTGCATTGACTGATATTGATTTCGTGAGTGGATCGGACTGCTTATTGAAATGTGTTATTGGTTTGGTGGCCCTTGAGCGGCCGGGAATTTCTGTATAACTGTTTGTTGGTCTTGGTTTAGACCGGGTTATTCATTGACATTTTGTGTTGTCTAGAGGGGATCCCAGGGTGGGTCCGGGCTAGACGGAAAGGAATAGTTATTGGTATATGGTTGAGGCTTAGAGTAGAGGTCGTGGATTTCAGACGTGAACAAACTAAGTAGAGACTTGTAGTCTAGGTGTGTCTGTTAATATTGTTGCATGTCTTCCATACCTTTTACTTGATATTGTCGTACTGTTTATACACTGTTTATTTGAAAACTGGCTGATGATCCTACCAGTACACAGTGGTAGTGTACTGATACTGCACTTGTTTTTCTTTTGGTGAGTACAGGAAATCTTCCAGCGGCTGAGACGCGACCTCATCTATACCACCGGCGATTTCTGACTTCAAGGGTGAGATGCTTGATCAAACTACCTTGGATTTATTTCTAGAGTTTCAGCCCACTTGTTTTGGGTTAAAACTACTTCCGTATTTCTTTTTGGGATTGCATCCCCGTACTCTAGATATTGGTAGTAATGTTTGGTACTGCGACTTTCAGTTTCTAGGGATATTTTCCACAGGATGATATTAATGCTATAGTTCTTTACTTATTTAATTGCTAGTTTACTTTTGTTTGCTGGTTTTAGGCTGTTATTCTAGGCAAAGGGTTGAACTCTATTGGTTCGCTCATCCGGTGGTTGTGTGAGTGCCACTCACGACGGTCTGGGTTGTGACAAAGATGGTATCAGAGCCCTAGGTTCGTTGATCTCGTCGTACCAAACAAGTCTAGTAGAGTCTTGTGGAACGGTGCGGAGACGTCCATACTTTTCTTCGAGAGGCTATGGGGCTTTAGGAAAACCTATCTCTTCCTTCTTTCCTTCGTGCTATAACTTGATTCCAATTGATATCTGGTGATACAAATTGGTATCTAACCTCATTCACTCTTCTGTCCGCAGATGGTTACTACAAAGAATAACGGAGCGAGGCCAGCGGTCCCGGTAGCGAGCCCGGTAGCTCATGGCAGAGGTGGTTACATCTATTATGGTGAGCTGGGCCACTTTAAGAGGGAGTGTCCACATAGGCAGACATGTAATCAGGATCAGCAGCAGACTAGAGCAGTGGTCCCGGTAGGCAGAGGCGGTAATGCTAGGGGTCGTCCACAGGGTGGGCGAGGTAATTTTCAGGGAGGTCGGGGAGACGGGGAACAACGCAGCCCGCCCGAAAAGTTGTCTAGATTGATGATCGGGCTCATTGTATGCTTTTCCAGGGAGGACCGAGGCAGAAGCCTCAGATGCGGTGATCACAAGTACCATTCTTGTTTGCGATAAAATGACTTCAGTATTATTTGACCCAGGTTCTACATATTCTTATGTGTCTGTGAGTTTTGCATTGGGGCTGGATTTGATTTGTGATATCCTTGATTCCCCTATCCATGTTTCTACCCCGGTTGGAGAGTCTGTGATTGTGACTCATGTATATCGTGACTGTTCTGTTGTGTTTGTAGGGTTGCATACTTGGGTAGACTTGGTAATTCTGGATATGACTGATTTTGATATTACCTTGGGTATGACCTGGCTATCTCCTTATCATGTTGTGTTGAACTGTAACACCAAGACTGTGGCTTTAGAGATTTCGGGTAAGGATAGACTGAGTGGGAGGGTGTATACAGGCCTAAGCCAGTTAAGATATAATATCATTTGTTTGGGCTAAGAAGCTAGTGGGGAGGGGGTGTCTAGCCTTCTTGGCTCATCTCCGGGATGATAGTATGGAGTCCCCGCCTATTGAGTCAGTTCCAGTAGTTTCTGAATTTTTAGAGGTGTTTCTAGCGGACTTGCCTGGTATGCCTCCGGACAAGAATATAGATTTATTTTTAATGATTTGGAGCCAGGAACTCATCCCATTTCCATTCCTCCGTATCGTATGGCTCCGACGGAGTTAAGCAAACTTAAGACTCAGCTGCAGGAACTCCTAGATAAGGAATTTATACTTCCCAGTGCTTCGCCTTGGTGTACTCCAGTTTTATTTGTAAAGAAAAAGGATGGTAGTATATGGATGTGCATAGATTATAGACAGTTGAACAAGGTGACCATCCGGAATAAGTACACTCTACCCCGTATATATGATTTTTTGACTAGCTTCAGGGTGCATTAGTTTTTTCAAAAATCGACTTGAGGTTGGGGTACCATCAGTTAAAGATTAGGCCTGAGGACATTCTGAAAACTGCTTTTCGGACTCGGTATGAACATTACGAGTTTCTAGTAATGTCGTTTGGTTTGACCAATACACCGGCAACATTCATGAGTTTGATGAATGGGGTGTTTAAGTCCTACTTGGATTCCTTCGTTATCGTGTTTATCGATGATATTTTGATCTACTCTAAGAGTAGGGAGGAGCATGCTAATCATCTTCGTATTGTGCTGGGTATCTTGAGACACCAAAAGCTTTATGCAAAATTCACTAAGTGTGAGTTTTGGTTGACTTCTGTGGCATTCTTGGGGCATGTAGTGTCAGAAAGGGGGTGATAGTGGATCCCCAAAAAATTGAGGCAGTCAAGAGTTGGGTTGCCTAACTCTGTGACAGAGTTGAGGAGTTTCATTGGGCTCGCGGGGTACTACCAGAGGTTTGTTAAGAATTTTGTTTCTATTGCTACACACCTGACAAGGCTGACACAGAAGGATGTACCATTCGTGTGGTCCAACAAGTGCGAGGAGAGCTTTCAAAAGCTCAAGACACTTTTGACCATAGCCCCTATTTTGTCCTTTTCGGTTGAAGGTAAAGACTTTGTTGTTTACTGTGATGCTTCACATTCCAGTTTGGGTGTTGTGTTGATGCAGGATAGGAATGTGATAGCCCATGCATCTAGACAGTTGAAGGTGCATGAGAGGAATTACCCGACTCACGACTTAGAGTTGGCAGCGGTGGTTTTTGCATTAAATATTTGGAGACACTATCTTTATGGTGTCAAGTGTGAGGTATTCACAGATCATCGCAGCCTGCAACATGTATTCACTCAGAAGGATTTGAATTTGAGGCAGAGAAGGTGCATGGAGATATTGAAGAACTATGATGTGACCATTCAGTACCATCCGGGTAAGGCTAATGTGGTGGCAGACGCATTAAGCCGAAAAACTGTTAGCATGGGTAGCTTGGCTTGTTTGGGGGTGTTCAAACGACCACTAGCTAAGGAAATTTGGGCTTTGGAGGCCAAGTACATGCACTTGGGTGTTCAGATCAAGGTGGGTTGTTGGCCAGCATTGAGGTCAAGGCCACCTTCATAGAGAAAATAAAGGTGAAACAGTTTCAGGATTCGAAACTGAGTAAGTTGCGAGGTAAGATAATATCTGGGGAGTCCAGAGACGTTATCCTAGATTCTGGTGGAGTGTTGCATTTCAGAGAGAAGATTTGTGTTCCTCGGGTAGATGATATAATTCAAAAAATCCTGGCAGAAGCTCATCGTTCGCGGTACTCAATTCATCTGGGTGTGACTAAAATGTACAGGAACTTGAGGCAGCGTTACTGGTGGCCAGGAATGAAAAGGGACATAGTTGATTTTGTGTCAAAATATCAGAACTGCCAGCAGGTAAAGTGCGAACATCAGAGACCTGCAGGACTACTTCAGAGAATGCCAATTCTAGAGTGGAAGTGGGAAAGGATAGCCATGGATTTCGAAGTGGGTCTTCCCAAGACATTGGGGAAGTATGACTCAATTTGGGTCATTGTTGATAGGCTAACCAAGTCCGCTCATTTCATTCTAGTCAGGGTAGATTACAATTCGAAGTAATTGGCTAAGATCTACGTGAAGGATATTGTGAGACTGCATGGGGTACCACTGTCCATCATTTCAGACATGGGTACCAGTTTACTTCTAAGTTTTGGGGCAAGCTACATGAAGAGTTGGGTACACAACTCACTTTTAGCATAACTTTCCATCCTCAGACTAATGGTCAGTCGGAGAGGACGATTCAGGTATTGGAGGACATGCTGAGAGCATGTGTGATGGACTTCGGGGGTCATGGGACCAGTTTCTATCATTGTGCAAATTCTCGTACAACAATAGCTACCACTCCAGTATTGACATGGCACCATTCGAGGCATTGTATGGGAGGAACTGTAGATCACCGGTTGGGTGGTTTGAGGAAGGCGATGTAAAGCCTCTGGGCGTAGACTTAGTGAAGAAAGCGCAGGAAAAGGTAAGGGGCATTCAGACCAAGTTGCTGGCTGCTCAAAGCAAGCAGAAGAAGTATGCAGATCGCAAGGTCTGGGACATGGATTTTCAGGCTGGTGAACAGGTATTGTTGAAGGTGTCACCAATAAAAGGGGTTATGCGGTTTGGTAAGAAGGTCAAGCTTAGCCCTCGGTTCATCGATACATTTGAAGTTCTTGAAATTGTGGGGACAATGCTTACAAGTTAACACTGCCACCTAGTTTATCGAGTGTCCATCCGGTATCTCATGTATCCATGCTTAAGCAATACTATAGGGATGGGGATTACATCATCAAGTGGGATGAGGTACTTTTCGATAAGGATCTTCGTTATGAAGAGGAACCAATTTTGATTCTTGCTCGGGATGTACACTTCCCTCCTTTTATTTCCGTAATTTCGTGTTTGATCATTCGGGGATGAACGATGGGTAAATTAGTATCTATTATAATGACCGAGTCCGTCGTTATGGGTAGTCCAATCATGCCAAGTTTTAGAGTTAGTAAACTCAGGGTTTGGGAGTTTGAAATTCTAGGCTAGGCTAGCTTCGGCCAGTTTTGGAGCAAGGTGGAGTCTAGGGAAATCCGAGTAAGGATTTATTTATGTGTCTTGTGTTAAGTTAGTCTTCCGCGTAGCTAAGACATAAAAGAGTCCGGGAGACTTTTCGAAATTGAATTTGGATAAGTAGAACTCCCGAAATCGCGTTTGACATGAAGGGGTTATTTCGGGTCATCGGGGGAAGCAAGTGTGTTGTAAAATGGCCAAAACTAGGAAATTTCTGGACATTCTGTCTGTGACGAGCGAAACCATCCGCGGTAGAGCCCTCTGCTATAGCGGTGGAAAATACCGCTATAGCGGTGGTCAATACGGTCAACACTTCTTAAGACCGCTATAGCAGTGGTCAATACGGTCAACACTTCTTAAGACCGCTATAGCGGAGGCAGTCCGCTATAGCGGAGCGGGAACCGTTATAGCAGACCGACAGGATTTTAATGCAGAAATATTCCCCAAAAATATTCAGTTTTCACAACTTCATTTTGGGAGAAGGGCTAGGCGATTCCAGGTGATTTTCCTCCTTCTTCCTTCGAATTTCTTTCCTAAGGTAAGGTTTCTACTCCCCAATCTTTGTACTATATTTTCTATGCAGTAGAATTGCTAGGAGGGAACTTGGAAAAATGTTGGAATAACCTAGGAATGGTAGAATATGGGTAAGGAAGGGGATTCCAAGCATGAATGTTCTTAAGCATTGTTAAAAGTATGTTATTATGATCATAGGTTGTTAAATTCTCTATTTTTATCCGTAAAAATGATAGAAGTAGGTGAATTAACGATGAAAAAGCCCGGGAAAAAGGTAGGATGATCATGAGTGGCCTGGAGTTTGAGGATTTGGGGTAATCCGAGTATTGTTCATGCCTTGTGTGTTAATTGTATGTACTTGTGTATTATTTAAGACCAAGAACGAGAAAGGAATCCAAAACACGGAAAAGCTCGGGTTAAATAGAGCTTGGATCATTTCGACGTAGGTGATGACTTACGATTTCTGTGAATGTTGTATATTCTTGTACCCATATCTAAGTGTTTGTATGAATTACATTGCTTAGGGAAGTTGTGTATAATATATAAGGTTCCTGCTTTACAGTCTGTGATTTGAACGGTGTTTGCTTGTGGTTTACAAGTTGTTTGATCATCTAGTTGACTGTGGGTTGTTGACATTTGGTTGGCCCACGCCTGGTACGGGTATAACAAATGGTTGGCTCGAGTATCACGCCTGGTACATGAATACTAACGGTTGGCTCGGGTACCACGCCTGGTACGGGTTTACTTTTGTTGCATCATTGCATTTTTATTGTTGTGTTGCATTGACTGATATTGGTTCTGTGAGTGGACCGGGATGCTTATCGAAATGTGTTATTGGTTTGGTAGCCCTTGAGCGACCGGGAATTTCTGTATAATTGTTTGTTGGTCTTGGTTTAGTCCGGGTTGTTCATTGACATTTTATGTTGTCTAGAGGGGATCCCAGGGTGGGTCCGGGCTAGACGGAAAGGTATAGTTATTGGTATATGGTTGAGGCTTAGAGTATAGGTGGTGGATTTCAGGCGGGAACAAACTAAGTAGAGACTTGTAGTCTAGGTGTGTCTGATAATATTGTTGCAAGTCTTCCATACTTTTTACTTGATATTGTTGTACTGTTTATACAGTGTTTATTTGAAAACTGGCTGATGATCCTATCAGTACACAGTGGTTGTGTACTGATACTGCACTTGCTTTTCTTTTGGTGAGTACAGAAAATCTTTCAGCGACTGAGACGCGACCTCATCTATAGCACCGACGATTTCTGACTTCAAGGGTGAGCTTCTTGATCAAGCTACCTTGGATTTATCTCTAGAGTTTCAGCCCACTTGTTTCGGGTTAAAACTACTTCCGTATTTCTTTTTGGGGTTGCATCCTCGTACTCTAGATATTGGTAGTAATGTTTGGTACTGCGACTTTCAGTTTTCTAAGGGGATTTTCCGCAGGATGATATTAATGTTATAGTTCTTTACTTATTTAATTGCTAGTTTACTTCTATTTGCTGGTTTTAGGCTGTTAGTCTAGACAAAGGATTAACTCTATTGGTTCGTTCATTCGGGGATTGGGTGGGTGCCACTCACGATGGTCTGGATCGTGACATAAAGTCCTACATAATATTTAAAACTTCAATATAGTTAGAATTTTATATTATATAAAATACACTTTTTTATTTTTAATAATATTTGAATAAATATATAGGGTAAGATTAGCACCTGACAATATTATTGTCATTAAATAAATATTATATATATTTTAACGTCTATCATTATTTTACATAATTTATTCTTTTTATGTAAAATTATTAATTTATTAACACATGCAACGCACATATGCCAAAATTAATATCTATCTGTTTATATCTATATTATATTAAAAATGTGAAGGACCTTATAATGTGATTTGAACTTTTTACTTTTCATTGAAAATTTTTCTGTAATTTTTCATTAGTTATTATATTATTATTTTTATAATATTTTAAATTAATAAAATTAATTATGTATAAATTCTATTAATTAACGGTGTATCTCCATCATTAAATAAACTGACGGTGAAGCTTCTCAAGCACAAGAAAACTGAAAAGATTAGGCTTATAATGAGACAATCCAAGACAATGAAAATTTGCGCCAACAACTTGAGTCAGAATCCTTCTATCTAATTTTGTTATTTTTTATTTTTATTTTTCTATGTTTTGATTATGTGATTGTGGTTGTATTTATTTTGATCTATTTGATAAAATATTTTGTGTAGTCCTTCCTACTATGTCGATTCAAGAACATGCTGTGAATGAGAACTCTTGTGTGTGGCATGCTGCTGATTTTGCTGACGAAAAAATAAAAAAGGAGACTTTTTTCATTCATTTTTCTTCAATTGAGAGTGAGTACTCTGTTTATGCATTTTTTGAGTATTATTATTATGCTTTTATTTAAAAGATGCTTTTTGAGTAATTTCACTTCTTTGTATTTGATGTGTACTTATCACATGTAAGTCCTTCGGATAGGATTTTCACTGCTATTTGAATCTCATTGAATGAATTGAGTGTTGATGCTTAAATTTTGTGACGTCATAATTATATATAACGCTTTCTAAGTTCAGATCAGGAAAGTTCCTTAGAAAGCGTTATATATAATTATGACGTCACAAATGTAATAGCCTGAATATATAACGCTTTCTAAGTTTCACAAATGTAATAGCCCGTGGATTGAATATCAACAACGTTCAGTTAATTATTCAGGTTTGATACTATTAAGTTCATATTCAACATTGATGCTCAAATCTTATTTGGTATTTGTGAATGTTGAAGTTAGTATATGTGTTCAGTGTGAGCCTTCGCGCGATGTTGAAGCCTATATTCATTGCTCTTGCAAGATAGAACGAGCAGGTGAGCTGCTGATATTCGAATTGCTTTCATTAGATCCTAAAATTCACAAACATTCTTACTTATATTTGTTTGTTATTATGCCATTCAGGAAATACTGATGTTGTTGTAATGGTTTATGATCCTAAAAAGTTTTAACATCTAGGGGAAGATGGAGGAGAAAAGTAATGAAAGAGGCATTGTTAACAATCTCAGCCATCCATAGAACCATATGATTTTGATTTTTCAGAAACACATGAGATCTGTTTATACATGAAACATATGGGATCTGTGTGTGATGACCCAAGCAGATGAGAAAAGATTTATGTATAAAAACATTAAGATATCAGAGAGCTCCTATAACTTACTTTGTGCAATCTTAATTTAAAATGTATGCAGATAAATACTGTCATTAGTGATTCTTTAAATTTATTTTCATCTTTGCAAGCTTCTTATTTCAGCCTTTGATATTTCTTTAGTTGTCTATACAATTGAACAACACATTATTTTTGCTGGTACATATCTTTTGTTCTGTCTTTGATTAAAGTTATTTCTGCTAATGGGCTTCTGTTTAGCTAAACATTACAAATGCTTGTTGTTATTTGTGCCTTGAATCATGTGCCTTTTGTTATGTTAAGTGGCAAAATATTCTTGTATTATCATATCTTTTCTTTGTAATTTCTTTTTTGAGAACACCAATGTGTATAACTTATGCTCATATTTGTTTTAAGTATTTGCAAGATAGTTGAGTATGCTTATGACGGTGTAGCATGGTGAAGCCGAGGAATTATCTAGAGTATAGTTCAATTTTAGTGTATAACTTTTATGGTTATCAGAAAATATATGGCAAGAGGTATTAGAAAAATTAATAATTAAATAGTCCTAAAATATGGGGTAAGAATTCTAAAATTAACGTAAACATAATTTTTTTTTATATACGTTCATTATTAATTAACACAATACACGAAGGACCTTATAATGTGATTTGAACTTTTTGCCCTTTATTAAAATTTTTTATTTTAGATAAAATCATCTTTTAATCATTTTCTCAAATAATTATCATTTAATTATTTTTCAAATATTTAAGATTTTGAAGTTAATAGTAAATTCTTTAGCTGTATATCTATTTTTGGCATAATCATTTGAGTTACAAAAAGAAGCTAAACCATGTAAAAGGAATCACCGGGTATTTGAAGTTAAAACATGTTGTAAATATTGATGGTATTCAATAATTAAATTGAAAGTGATTTGATATCGTACAAAACATAAAGATGAATAATTAGATTAAATTAGATAGATATTATTTATAATTATATGACTTTCATCTTAAAAAGTGCATAAACATTGGGTGAAAATCATTTACACCCCTCAATTTTGCTTTAAAAATCAAACTCCCCCCTCAACTTTAAAAAATAATCATTCTCCCCCTTTTTTCTAATTTATTTTTCTAAATGTCTATTCTATCCTTACATTATCAATCATTTTTTTTTCTTTTTTACTTCTTTAAAATCATGATATTTTTATTTTTTAATATATGTAATAAATTATCTATTAAAATATTATTTTTGTTGAAAAAAATGAACAAAAAATTTGATTGAGTATAAAAGCTAATGTCGTTCTATAATAAAATAAAGGAACACAATTAAAAAATAATTTTATTGATAATGATGAAAACTATAATGTAATAAATTTATAAATATATTTTGATTCATGTAATAAGAAAATAATTAATAAAAATAAAAGTATATTTTATTTTAAAAAATCTTTAAAAATATTTATTTATATTATAAATAGATTTTAAATTATATTAAAAAATATTTCATCAATGAAAATCAATTCGTTTATCTATATAGACAATAGAGAATAAGAGATAAGTGAAAGTTAAAGGAAATATGCAGGAGCGTATCTAAGAGGGAGCGAGGGTATTCACCCGAATTCTCTCGATAAAAAATATATTGTATATAAAAGGTATTTTTTTTAATTTTAGTGTGTATACATATATTTTGAATCCATTTAATACAAGACTAGATGTTGACTCAGTGATTTAGGAAGCTCAAATTTATCTTAAGGTTTCAAGTTTAAATTCATATATATACATATATACATATATATTTAATGCACGTGATATTAGAATAATAATTATAAAAAATAATATTTAATTTTTTGCAATAAATTTATAAAAGAATTATTCTACTTATAATATTAATGAACTAAAATAAAAAACTATAAATACTTAGATTAAAAAATAAAATATTATATACAATATAATATTTTTTTACATAAATGGAGAAATAAATGTCGAGGATAAAATAGACATTACATATGATAAGGGGGGGAGAATGATTATTTTTCAAAGTTGAGGGGGGAGTTTGATTTTTAAATCAAAGTTGAGGGGTGTAAACGATTTTCACCCATAAACATTTTTTGGTTGTATCGCGTACACTAAACTAGTATTACAAAAAATCACTCTAAATTTCCCAATATTTAATTAGAAATTTTTTTTATAAGGAAAATTGAAATTTATTAATTCAAATGAAATTTCTTCTTACAAAAGTTAAGTGGGCGTTTGGCCATATATTTTTTTACTTTTTTTCAGAGTTGAATTTCGAAAATGATGTTTGGCCATAAAAATTTAGAAAATTGTGAAAATCAACTTCAAGTTGAATTTTAGAATTTAAAAAATAAGGAAAACTTATTTTCACTTTTTTCACTCTCACTTATATCATTAAAACAACTATAATTTATATTCATAATCAAACACAACTCAAATTTCAATTTGTATTTGATTTCGTAGTGTTGTGACTTGTCAAAAACTCCTTGGAAAATATACATACTTTTTCATGAGAACCTTAGAATTGATATGTCAAATGTGGGATAACGCACTAATTTATGCCTTAAAAAAGACCTCCTATTACTACACTTTCCAAGTCGAAAAGCGCCATTTGGCACCACCGGTTTCCAGTTTCTATAGAGGGGCAGAACATCGTTGTAAGAGTCAATTGCAGCAGAGTTTCATCTACGGCGAACGCCATGCACGCTCTAATTCGCAAGTCCGCCGCCGCTGCTCATTTACGAGCCAACTCCCACTTCATCCACATTTCAACATCTACAGCTCCTTCAATCAAACAGACCGGCCTCTACGGCTATCACCATTTGAAAACTCCCAAAGGCTTTCAACGATTCGTTGACGATGCTATTGAGAGGTAACCATTAACAAAACACATAGCAAATTGAAATTCTTTTCTTTCTGTTTCATGTCCTTCACATGCTTATTAGGTCAGAAGAACTTGTGAACTATATAGCTGGCATGCCGTCATCTCCTGAAATTATCCGAGCAATGGATGAGATTTCTGATACTGTAAGTTTGGGGTTTTTGTGCTCTAATTCTGCCTTACAAGTAGTGATAACTGACCTATTTAATTTGATAGGTGTGCTCAGTAATTGATTCAGCTGAATTGTGCAGACATACTCATCCAGACAGGTGGTGAACTAGGGTTGAGATAAACTATGGATCCGTATCTACAGTTTCCGATCTTCTTTTCAATTGTTATGAGTACTTACATTAAAATTGTCACATTTTAGGGAGTTTGTTGATGAGGCAAGCAAGGCATCCCTAAGAGTAAATGAGTTTTTACACGTAAGGTTCCTGAAATTTGATTGGGTTTATTAGTTTGTTTTCTTGCCTTGCTGGCTATATCGAATTTGAAAGAATATCTGCTTAAGCTGTATAATTCCCTATCATCCAAGAGCTCTTACCCACTCTACGGGAAAGTAAAACCTGGAGATCCATTTTAGACGACTGATAAAAGTTGAAGGAATATGAGATGACGTTACTTGAGTTTACACTGACTGTTGTATTGGATCTAAATTGCTTCAATTTAGCTAGTGATGTCAGAGAATAAATAGTTGAACTATTTAATGGTAAACAAGAGTAGGATCAGTAGGATTTTTCATTTTTATGTCACTTGACTGTCTCATTTGGTGTATGCTCCTTGATACACTTTGTGATCTTTGTCTCTTCTCTCACTTGATTGTCGCCAATAATTAGGCGTGAACTTCAGTAGACTCCTGAAGTTTGAGGTGATCTGGATTCAGCTTCTTCGTGGTATACTAATCTATTCACATCCACTAAGCATCATTATGATATATTAGCTAAATTTCATGTAAAGTTCTTTTACCTCCCTATGTATGGTATTGCTCTGATTATCCTTTGCACATGTCTTTGTCAAATTAGCAACAATTGCCATGAACTGAAGAGTTAGATTAATACCGATTAGAAAATGAAGAAGGTAAAAGTAAATCCACCATCATGTAGAATCTGTTTCTACCTCCTTTCCCCCTCCCACCCAAAGTGGGTGGGTGGGGTGGGGTGGGGAATCAAAACTGTCTCCAAGTCGGCAATGTTCACTAGATCAATGAAATACTTGTATAAGGGTAGTCTTATATTCTGGAAATGTCACTTGCCAGTGATGGATTCTCTTCAAGATGTAGTTGCTTTGGAAGATTCTCAGTGCAATTGGTTTATTGACTCTTTTGCTCCTTGGCATGCAGTACCTTAATACAAACCATAGTATATACAAGGCAGTGATAAAAGCAGAAAAAGACAGCAATTCACTCACACATGAAGCACAGAGGGCAGCCCGCTTTCTACGAATGGACCTGGAGAAGGGTGGAATCCATCTTTGCTCTGGTACTTGATTTCTTACCACTGCTGTTTTTCTCAGTAAATCATTTCTGTTGAACTAATTTAAGAACCTTTGGTGGCTTCACAGAAAAACTGGATCGAGCTAATGAGCTCTCCATTGACATTATTCAGTTGGGTAGAGAGTAAGTGAAAATTGTCTCCTTGTTAGTCTTCCTGGAATTTTATTAAGTGATGGACCTTTTTGACGTTTTCTGTAATTTTCACGTTGTTGTTAAAAGAGATCACATGATGCTTATAGGTCTAGAAGTTGGTTTTGTATTTGAAATGGGATTTACCCACTATTTCTTGCCCTCTTGTGTACTGTTTGTTTTATATCAATTGATTTTTGAATCATGGCTTTATTCTTCAACTAAGTGGACTCACGCCATGGAATATTTGAATTTTGAATCTATGTTGGATGCAGTCTACTGAATCTTTACCAACTATGCTATTTTAACTTACATTTAATTTCTGGGGTGATTATCAAATTTACTCATATTCCTAAGGGAAAGAATTATCTTCAGTTCTTCACAGATCCCTAGTTGAGTTTAAGTGAGCACCCATACAGCAAGTGCAACTTTTTTTGAGATGATTTACTGAACTAGCATATGGAGAAGTTAAGATTTGGTGTTTGACTGGGATTTGTTTTGTTTCTTTTTAATGTTTTCTTTAATTTGATTGTAAAAAAGCTCGTATCTTTGGGACAGAGTTTATGCATCTAAATGTTGAAATTCTGCTCAAATTTGCATAAGTAGAATTGAGAAATAGGTCTTCAGTATTTTGCTCATCAACTATGAACTCTTGAGTAATACCTTTGAGGGCCTCTAGCTGGTGCAGGGTCAAAAGGAGCCGTTCATCTCCTCCCTCCATTTCCTCTTCCTTAACGACAGTCCAATTTTTTCTCTCTGTTCGTTGTAAATGGCAGTTATGGGACCAATGATGTAGTCTTTGTGATCTCACCTCTGGATTATCTACAATTTTGCTAGGTGGAACTGGACTCTATTCAGCTCTTAATTTCATTTTGACTATTGTTTAATGCATAATGTATCAATTTGTCCTTAATGTTTCTAGTTGCAGCTCCATATAACTGGATGAATGCTCATATTTCCTTTTCTTTGTCAGGTATAATGAAAATATTATTATTGACCCAGGCCATGTGGATATATTTCCAGCGTCTAAGATCCCTAAAAAATTGCACCACCTTGTCAGCCCTATCTATCGTAACCTGCCAGGTGCATCTAAGGGAGCTCAGGGGTCAAGAGATAACATCAAAGAAAAAGGATTTCACTTAGTAACTGAGTCAAGTACTCTGCAAGGCTTTCTTCAATGTGTACCAGATGCTGGGGTAACATTGAACAACCTCGGATTTCTGTTAGTTATAACTTAATCCTGTTCAGAAAATTTCTAAATGGTTTTTAGAGTAATCAAAATTATGCATATTTGTATCAGTACAGCAACTTCCTCCCTGTTCACTCTCTCTCCTAGTGTTAGGAAACTAAATCATTAGCAGCTCAAAGTAAACCTCTTACAATGACATAGATAAGCATGGATGAGAATGCAAGCTTAGTAAACGTATATCTATTATAACAATTAATGGCTTTATGTATGGGAGCTCTTGAATGATGAATTTAGGGTTTAGACTTGGGGAAAGGAAAAAAGAAGACCACCAAAAAAAAAGAAATGATTCTGGCACCAATTCATGAATTGTGCATCATTTTTGGACCTGGCAAATTGGAGAATAGAAAAGAAGGATTTTACCCCTTTGTTTCTACTAAAGTACAAGTACCTTGTTATTTGTTTCCTCACATAAACACCTTTCTACGTCCAAAAGATTCCATCTAAATCTCTATATACATTGACAAGTCAAGAAGAGACTTAAAACATTTATATTTCTCTCAAGTGTTTTTACCTTATTTGTTGTTTTCACGAGGTTTCGTGCAACTACTGATGGGAAAAAGAAAAAAGCTTTACCCATTCAATGACTGAATGATTTAGTGTGTTTTTCTCATGATCTTTTCCAGGTCAGGAAGGTGGCATATGTTCAAGGAAATTCTGTTCCACATGCAAACCTTGAGGTTCTTGATAAACTTATTGCAACTAGACACGAATTTGCACAGGTTGTTGTCTGAACATTTGGTCTGGCAAAGTTATTAGTTTTTGTTGAATTGTCTTATGTTCTCATCAAAAGAATTGTGTGATCTTCTCATCAAAAAGCTTAAGTTTTTAGAGAAAGGGCACTTCGAAATTACTTTGTTCTAGAACAAGCCTCCCAAGCATGTGGAGATATTTTTTGTTAATCGGTAGCAGTAAGGCTCCTACAAAGAACCTCTGCCTGTTGTTGTTCTATGTTAAATTTTGTGACCATCTTATTTAAAAGTTTTAAGTTGTTAGAGAAGGGACAATTTTGATTACCAATTTAGTTCTGAAACATTGTGTGAAATAAGAGAGGAAAGTTGATTTGATGATAATGAAATACAAGATACACTTATTTATTTTGTGTGAGATACATTCCACAAAAGATGATTTGATGATAATGAAATAGAAGATACACCTATTTATTGGTCTGAGATACATTCTATGTATCTGCATTTTAAATTTAGTCGATGAGCGGCTAACTTAATATTAACACGTAATGTTGCTACATTCAAACACGCCCCTCAAACTCATGGTAGAGAAACCATGTTGAGTTTGCTTATTTTGAAAACTGTAAAGCAAATAGTCCAATTGGTTGTTGAAAAATTTGCAGCAAAATCAGTCAAAAAATTATCATCGCAGAATCGGTTGGAAAAGTCTAGTCGTTGGGATCTCACTGGAGTTACAGCTGGAAAATGGCCGGAATAGTGGCTGAAAAGAGGAGCGCCGCTGGAAAACTCACTGGAAAAGACATATAGTGCTGTTGAAACTTTCACTAAAGAGGCATGGTGTTGCTGGTGCAGCCAGACTGGCAGTATAAGGTCGTTCGCCAGTAGACAGAAGCGACTTTAGTCTCTACCAATTTCATAGAGGTTTTGATGCCATGTGGAGAAATAAGAAAATAAAGAGATGACCTGATGATCATAGAGTATAAGAGAGACCTAATTATAGATGTGAGATACTATTCACATCTTATATTCAGTTCATGAAAAACTAACTTTTACCAAAAATATTCTAACATGTATCAGTTTCATTACACATTTTGTAGTTGTGCATTTTTGTTTCAAAATAGAACTTCAAATTATGCTGAGAGGTGATGGAAGGTCCTTTAACCTCACTCTTTCCAAGTTCAAGGATTAAGTCTGGGACGCTAATAACACTTGTTGTATGCATGAGTCTGTATGTACATAGGTAACAACCTTTGTGGATATTTCATCCTAATTCCAGGAAAAAAATAACAAAATCGCGGGAACATGGTGCAAAAAGGTACTATTGGAGTAGAAGACCTTTCATTTATAGTTTCCCTAGGAATAGGAGCATAAGAAAATATGTAGTAAAACATCTTGTCACAATCTAAATAGGAAAGTAAGATAACTATTTGGGGACGCAGATTGTAACTCGTGATTGGTAATGCTGAATTTATATTTTCCTGATTCGGTCAATCATTATTCAGTACTTTTTTCACCTTGATTCTCATTATTCACTATTACTTCCGCTTGTGCATTTATAAACGATATTTTAGATTCTTCACTAAGCATCTTTCCCCCCCAAAAAAAAGAGAGATTGTGGTCAATACTGATATGCTTTATCCTGTTACCTTGCAGCTTATGGGGTATAAATCTTATGCTGAATTTGCTCTGCATTCTACTATGGCTGCATCTCCTGAAGTAGTCACATCCTTTTTGCTTGAGATGAGCAAAGTAGTCAGACCCAAGGCTGATCAAGTATGTTCTGGAAGTAGATTTTACTTATATGAATGAGACACTGATTATGTTACTCTGCAGGAGTTGTTTCAAGCTCTTCTAAATGTTCATATGTTTGAATAGGAGTTTGAGGCGATTCAGGATTTCAAGAGAGAGAATAGTGGTGATCCAAATGGAGAGTTAGAGCCATGGGATGAGGCATACTTCACGTGGTTGATGAAGTCTGCAACATACAAGTTGGACTCCTCGGTAAAGAGTGAAGCCTAATGGATTTTCTATTATCTTTGCTACTTCTTTAAGCTTTTATTATCAAGGTGTATCAGGCTCTTCTACTCTGCATTCTTGTTTTCGTGTCTCCATAGATAGATGAGAACTTATAATTTATTTGCTGATAACTAATCAGCGATGCAAAGTCATTGGTTAAATTGAACTAAAAATGAAAACCAAAACATGTTTCCCAGGCATTGAGAGGTCAGGGTCCTCCTGGAACTTAAAGCATTGAGGTAGTTACATAGCCTTTAAAAAGGATGTTTCTCCATCCTTGTTTTTCCTGCTTGGTTTGCTGGAGTTCTATTTCTTTTGTTGGAACAATCTGTGGATTGATGATGTGAGTTTAGGAAAAACTTGAATCTTTAATGGCTTTGGAAGAACTAGTTAAACCCAGAAATTTGAAGTTGACCTTTCTATCAGCAATTTACTTATTCAACTCAAGTCTATAAACCATCTCAGCTGTTTGCCTTTTGAACTTTTCATCCACCTGTTCTGCCATATCGACAAGAAGTGATTATTGCAATTCGTACTGCATTGGTAGAATTTCTATACACTATAACAGAGTCTTGGTCAGCCTGTTTTGCTCTACCAAGTGAAAAACAAAAAGCAAAAAAAAAAGAGAAGAATTTTCTACCAGTGCACATCGATGAGCTATGACTCCCTACTCAAATGTCATAATCCCCGGTGCATTTCTATTTGAAGGTTCTTCTCAAAAAAAAATAATTCTATTTGAAGGTTTTGGAGCAAATCTAGCGCCACTTTCAGAGACTCAGGCTCTGTCAAAGTATAGTCTATTTCATGTGTAATTAACATGATTAAGTAAATTGGACTTGGTCTTGTATTCTTTTTTTTTTGTTTGTTTGCTTTTCATGGAAATGTTACCTTTGTTTTGTGCTTGTTGGTGAAGTTGGATGTAAATCTTAAAAAGAGGTGGACTGAGGAGAGAGCATATGATACAATAACGGATACGCGGAAGATAAAGAAACAAAGAAAACAAGGAATTAAAGATAAAAAGGATAGAAAGGTAGACACAAAAGTGAAATCAAAGGCAACCGATACTCTATTAAAGTAACGACCTCCTTAGAATATTCAAATAAGCACCTAACTTATAGAGATAACCCTCAAGAGGAATGATTTCCTCTAGCAAGCAATCACATCAACATTTCAAGCAACAATGGCCTTAGCCTCAACTCTCACAAGAGTTTCACACATAATCTCAATAATCAAAATAGTCTATCTCATAAAAAAATGTATAAGTGTAGTATTTATACTAAGCTATGCTAAAGATGAAGACTAAGGGTGATTATTACAAAAATACCCTTGATGAAATAAGGGCCTTCTTATTATTCTTAGGCTTGAGGGCTTGTATTTTAAAAATAGCCTCTTTGCATACATAGCCCGTTTTCTCTCTCCTCCCTTGTACTTCCATTTGAGCAAGTTGTTAGCCTTCAAGTCTTCATCCCAAGCACCCTCTAAGCCTCCAAAGTATTGACTCGATGAAAAGTCTATAAACTCCCTCGTCTTTGTGTGCAAGGTTTTGAGGAAACTCGACTTGCATCAGCATACACTTGAAATTTTGAGGTGGACTTATTCCCTGTTTCCGCCTACTTTTGTTGTGAATGGGTATGGCATACAGACACTGTCCTATCTAGAAGTACTTATAGATTTCTGATTCAGCTGACATATGTAGTGCTGAATGCTGCTCTCATGAAGACTTTTACATGCTTTGAAGGTTTTTTTCCTTTTTTGACAGAACTGTTCTTGTTTATTAATATTGCAGGTTATAGCATCATATTTTCCTTTACGACAGTGTATTGAGGGTTTGAAGGTTTTGGTTGAGTCACTCTTTGGTGTGACCTTTCATGGAGTACCCCTTGCACCTGGTGAATCATGGCATCCTGATGTGATGAAGATAGTGCTACATCATCCTACTGAGGCAAGTCTAATATTCTACAAGTAGTGGTTGTGTCTTGTTACATTGTAAAACATATATCATTTTAACTATGAGATTACAGGATTCCCAGTTCCAACCTCTTTAAGAGAATTCTTTTTCATTTTCTTTCTTTAATTTAGCTTTTCCTTTTGAGATGATAAATTTGGTGTAGCAAAGGGGAAATTTTCTTAGTGATTGTTATTTGCTAATGCTATTTCTTTACTAATCAACCTATCAGTACGCCGACATAAATCATTCTTCTTCTTTATATTGACCTTTGGACGGGGAAAATGGACGGTGGTCAATAATTCGGAATATTGGCAGATTTAACTCAACTTTACCTTTCTTTTCTTTGTTGAGTTGATCATTTAATATCCTGATGTGCATTTGCCTCTTTCATTAATGTCCATTTAGTGGTAGTCTTAACATCCTTCCACTTGAACTGGTTTATAACACATGTTTTCAGGGAGATCTGGGGTACTTATACCTCGATTTAAAATCAAGAAAAGGTAAACATCCCATTTGTGCTCATTTTGCTATCCGAGGAGGGCGTCGAGTTTCTGAGACAGAATACCAACTTCCTGTATGTAAGAGCATTATTCTCTTTTTCTTCATTTCAGTTTTTCATTACCGGAACCTTTTTAACAAAGAAAAAATTAAAAGTGACCGAAATAGCACACGTTTTTAAAGAGATACCAAAATAGGAATAGCGCACTAATTTAGTGCACTATACCCTCATTTTAAAGCCCCCCAGGTTAACTGAGGTTAACTTTAAAAAGGCCATATAGCGGCGCACTAATGTATAAAAAGGCAATTTAGTGCGCTACATGTATAAAAATCTGCACCCCACCATCTTCTTCCCTGATGGTACCCTCCATCCCCTAAACAAAAGAAAAAACGTTAAAGATTAAAAAAACTCGCGGCCCCACTTCCAAATAACGACATTTTGCATATAAAAAACTCCCTTGAATCAAGATTTGAGATTCGAGGCAAAAAACAAATATCTAGCTTCAAATTTTGGGAAAAAACAACATTCAATCGGATTGAGAAATCAAAGTTCACAATATCTTGTTTTTAGTACCAAGTTTCACCCTTTTCACTTCCAAATTCAATACTTCAAAACAATATCATTATCCTTTTAAAGAAACACATGCAATAATTTATCATATAACAAATATTAAGTTTAACAATCCAAAATTCATACAATAATTGATCAAATAAATTTAAGAAAAAGTTAGGGATCACAAATTTAACGAATATTAAGTAGACCTGACACTAAAGTTGATCATATTAATTTATTGGTATACAATAATTGTCAGATGATGCTAAAGACTACTTAGGGATCACAAAATGAGAATGAAAGAAAAAAGAATGAAGAAAACAAAAGTAATAATGAAACTATGTTATGATTAAGGAACTAAGGAGACCTTACTAGCTAGCTAACAACAAAGAAATACTTCCATAAATAATACTAGTATTCAAACTATATAACTTTTGTTGTTGGAACTTCAAAATGGACTTCTATTATTGTTATTAGTTTATTGTTTTTAGTTAATTAATTGTTATTAGTTTTTTAATATAGTTAATTATTTTTCCCTTAATTATTAGTCGTTAATATTCGTTTATTAATATATATTAGTTTATTAGTAATAATTAACTATTAATTAGTAATAGAAAATTGGAAATTAGTAATTTCCAATTAATAATTAGTAATTAGTGAACTATTAATAGTAAAAAAAAGTTAACTTTATATGACACATTTTACTGTCAAAATACCCCTACAATTTAGATAACACATAATTTGTGCGCTATACGAGTGAGCTTGTACTTTTTTTTGATTGACTAGTCAAAAAAAAGTGAACTTTATATGACACATTGTACTGTCAAAGTACCCTACAATCTACATAATGCACATAATATGTGTGCTATCTACATAACGCACATAATTTGTGCGCTATAGGAGTGAGCTCGTACTTTTTTTTGGCTAACGTCTTTATTGACTAGTAAAAAAAAAGTTATTTTATATGACACATTGTACTGTCAAAGTACCCCTACAATCTACATAATGCACATAATATGTGCGCTATCTACATAACGCACATAATTTGTGCGCTACATGAGATTTAACATTATAAAAACCACAACTACATTTATGATAATTTACAAGCAGTGCAACAGGCCTAGATACAACAAGCTATCCTATACCAATACCTGGAAAAACATCAGAGGGGGATGGAATAGATGTATGGATGATGCACTCTGGGTCATTGGAAATGGCAACAAAGTAAACTTCCTCCCTGATAGATGGATCCCCAGCATCAACACAATTAGAGCCCACATAGCTGGCTCTCTACAAAACCAAGAGCATCTCACCACTATCAGCTCCTTAAGAGCTAATGATGCTTGGACCTTGGACCAGCTGTCCTTTGATCTGCCTGACACCATCAAAAACCATATCACCTCAGTCTTTATTCCCACTAATGCTACTGTAGATGACAAGCTCATTTGGGGTACCACCAGCAATGGAAAGTTCTTCATTAAATCTGCTTACTCAGCTTTAGACTCTAAGGACTTGACCACCACCTCAGGCCCCATTAATCGTTTCTCCTGGATATGGAACCTGCAAGCCCCCAACAAAATTAAATTCTTCCTCTGGCTCATGCACCACCATAGACTTCCCACTGCTATGCATCTCCACCATATTGGGGTTCAGGTTAATCCCACTTGCAGCTTCTGCAATACTGGCGCAGAGTCTATTCACCATATCTTGTTTGACTGCTCCAATACTATCAGATTCTGGCAGGGTATCCTCCAACTCTGCACCAACATTGACCAACCCACTACTCACATGCTCCGGGGTGACCAGTGGGAGGAAACTTGGAAACAGTTTAAGGATAAAGAGTTTAATAGTCACCTAACCTGGAAAGAGTTGATTCCCTTATGTTTGTGGAGAATTTGGATCACTAGGAATAATAACCTTTTCAACCAAAGGAAGGATATTACCCCTGTGAACAACACCATCCATATGGCCATAGAGTTTAAGATGTTGGGCTTAAAGCAAAGTAGGACTAAGCAAACCAACCTTGTGTAGCTCAGCTGGTCTCTGCCTAGTCGTGGATGCTACAAACTTAACTCAGATGGCTCTGCCATAGAAAACCCTGGGAGAGGGGGTATAGGAGGGGTGATAAGGAACAACCAGGGGGATTGGATTGTCGGGTACACCCAAAGCCTCTTCTACACAACCAACACTAAGACTGAACTTCTAGCACTTAGACAAGGCCTTCTCCTAGCCGGGAATCAGAACTTGTTACCTATCGAGATCCATACAGACTCCACTGAGGTGATAACTATGCTTAACCAAGGACACCAATGCTATAACCCCCTTATTTTTGAATGCAGGTACTTGCTGAGGAGCTTGGGGAACCCAGTGGTGAAGCACATCTTTAGAGAGCAGAACAAGGTGGCTGATCTACTAGCCAAGGAAGGATCCAAGACAAGTCGTTTTGAAGCACCAAACTTTTTGGTAGTTCCACCCATGTATACCATGAACTCAGTATGGGAAGACATAGTTGGAACTACTTGTAATAGAGTAGTCTCTAATTATAACCCAAACACTTGGAGGGTTAACTATGACTTGTTTAATGGGGAAAGCCATGCTACCCCCCTAACTATGTAACCGTGTTTGCTTAATCCATTTAACCAAAAAAAAAAAACATTTTTTCACAATGCATAGGAAAATTACATTGAAAAGTTGGTTTAAAATTGAACAAAAAGGTGATGGAAGCTCAAAGAACCCTAAAAACATTAGGGTGCTACACCGACTTAACGGTTACAAAATGGTATGGTGTAATTCATCCATTTCATAATCAACCTATTTCTATTTATTATGATTTAAAAGTTGTTGGGCACATCATTGAGGAAGAAACACACTCCTCTAAATCAGAAGATGTTATAATTTTGGGTGAAACACTTCACTTGGGCTATATTCTAAAAGGTGTGATTATGAGGTCTTATGTCGCTGGCATGGTTTGGTCGTACCACAGGCAGTGTCAGCAACTTTTCAGATCTGTAAATTCAGGGATGAAGCACGGGTTATTCAATACTTGATGAAGGAAATCTCTGAAACGGAAAGTGTTAAGACACCTTTTATGCATTAGAAGATCTTAACTATCAAGGAACATATGAAAAAGAGCACTGAAAACTCTTAGAAAATGAGAAACTGCATCGAGATTCTACCTATCATGTATACCCAATAGTTAACGAATGGATAGCCTTAAAAAATATTTACCACAAACATTAGATTTTGGAGTGCCGTATTGTTATATAAATCAAGCAAGTGCTTTTTGTGAGCCTACACAAGAAACTGGTGCAAATTGGAGTCTAGATTATAGTAATAAAGACGAAGTAGATGTGGTTCCTGAAACTGACAAGATTAATTGATGTTAAGATTGTACGTTTTCCTGTTATTTGATGGTACTTCAATGAAAATCAATGTTTTTTTTGTGAAGGTAAACTTTTAGCTTCAAAATGATTACTCATATGAAGTACCATCAAATAATTGAGAAAATGTACAATCTTAAAATCAATTAATCTTCGTCAATTTCAGGAACCACATCTACTTCGTCTTTATCACTATAATCTAGACCCCAATTTGCACCAGTTTCTTGTGCAGGCTCACAAAAAGCACTTGATTGATTTATACAGCAATATGGCACTCCATAATCTAATGTTTGTGGTAAATATTTTTTAAGGCCTATCCATTCGTTAACTACTGGGTATACATGATAGGTAGAATCTCGATGTAGTTTCTCATTTTCAAAGAGTTTCCGGTGCTCTTTGATAGTTAAAGATCGTCTAATACATGAAAGGTGTCTTAACGCTTTTTCCATTTCAAGAGATTTCCTTCATCAAGTATTCAATAACCTGTGGTTCATCCCTGAATTTACACACTGCCTGTGGTACGACCAAACCATGCCAGCGACATAAGACCTCATAATCACACATTTTAGAATATAGCCCAAGTGAAGTGTTTCACCCAAAATTATAACATCTTCTGATTTAGAGGAGTTTGCTTCTCCCTCAATGATGTGCCCAACAACTTTTAAATCATAATAAATAGAAATAGGTTGATTATGAATTACACCATTTTGTACCCGTTAAGTTGGTGTAGCACCCTAATATTTTTTTAGAGTTCTTTGAGCTTCTATCACCTTTTTGTCTAATATTAAACCAACTTTTCAGTGTAATTTTCCTGTGCATCATGATAAAATGCATTTTTTAACTATCATAAATGCAGTTATTGGTTTTTATAATGGTAAATCTCGTATAGCGCACAAATTATGTGCGTTGTGTAGATTGTAGGGGTACTTTGACAGTACAAATACAATGTGTCATATAAAGTTAAACTTTTTTTGACTAGTCAATCAAAGACGTAGGTAAAAAAAGTACAAGCTCAATCGTGTAGTGCACAACTTATGTGCGTTATGTAGATTGTAGGGGTACTTTGACAGTACAATGGGTCATATAAAGTTAACTTTTTTTTTTACTAGTCAATCAAAGACGTTAGTCAAAAAAAAATACGAGCTCACTCGTATAGCGCACAAATTATGTGTGTTATGTAGATAGCGCACATATTATGTACATTATGTAGAATGTACGGGTACTTTGACAGCACAATGTGTCATATAAAGTTAACTTTTTTTTGACTAGTCAATCAAATGCGTTAGTAAAAAAAAAGTACGAGCTCACTCATGTAGCGCACAAATTATGTGCGTTATGTAGATTGTAGGTGTATTTTGAATCCATCTTATTCTATTTTTTCACTGTCCAGGGCCGTACCCTACAGAACAAGGCCTTCTCTTTCGGTGCTAGGCGAGGTTTAGAACCCTACCATCTATTCTAGATGCATCTCAATTGCTTCGCACCTCTGCTTGGAAACCTCCATACAACGCCCCTTATTTTGTTCTAGCCGCTAACCATCTAACGATTTTGTCCGTGAAGATCCCACTAGAGCGCCCTCTACTTCTAATAGGCCATGAACTAGATCAGAATCATTCTCAACGAGTCCATAAGAAGTGATCCCATTTTTTTCTCTCTGTAACTAGAGAGGTAGGCAACCTGAGTTTAGAGCCACCTCGATTCGGGATGTCAGAACATCAACCGGATCGGAAACCGAATCCTAAAATGACTTCGGAACAGGTTCGAGAGCTTCGATCGAAAACCTTTCCTATCTAGTGTCAGCTGATCCTTCAGCGTCTGCACCAACTAAATCGGAAGCTTAATTCGAAAGACGAGAGTAAGACGAGAGTAGGCTCTTCCTCTAATGTCTCCAAGCTGGCCATAATAGAATAGATAGGCGAAGCAGTCAATAGCAGTCTGTTCTCGCCTATTGATAGATAGCAGGTTGCTTCCTTTTTCGTCTCCTCTGTATGAGTCGACGTATGGAATGCGCCAAGACATGACTTTGTATGCCATGGCACTGAGAGAAAGACACAGGAGAATTCCTCCTTCTGAATCCGCTGATCAGGAAGAGAGAAAGGAAGAGGTTTTTTCTTTAGATAAAGCGAAAGCTCGTTCCTGGCCTCTTTGCCAGTAGCTAATCTGAATTCGTAACCCGCCATCTTTGGGCAGGAGTCGTCAGATCTTGCCCAGGCAAAGGAGCGATCGACACTCGCTCGCAAGTTTTAAGAAGTGGTTTCAGTGATGGGTTTTATCCTTTTAGGATTAGGTTTCTACCCCGTGTTGTGCTAAGCTCTCTCCCGAAACACGTACGTCCTCCCTGTAATTGTCTTGTCTTTGTTATGTTTCAGGGCCTATGTCTACCCGTATGGAGCCACCTATGTCAGTTCGAACTTGACGGGTCGTTCGTTTGTGTGGAGAATCTCTCTCGTTACTCAGGATTTCTCTCAGTTGAAGCCCCAACTGATCTACCATCTCCGTGGACGCTATGTTATCCAAACTCCCAGCTCTCTTTCAAGTCCTCATCGGTCGAGTAGAAAAAGAAAGCCAAAGCCGTTCAGTGGTGAATCGGTGGATCAGAGATGCCTTCCGTCGATTGGCTGTAGTCGATAAAGGCCGTCTAACATAGGAATGCAGTACAATGTGTCATATGAAGTTAACTTTTTTTTGACTATTCAATGTGTTCGGGAATAAGATCCCCCCGTATATCAGTAGCATGTACAGTCGAACTATCCTCTCAACAGTAGTATCAGCTGTAATGGGGTCTCAGGTAGCTGATCTCGAAGGTACTACATGGTGGTACTAATCTTAACCCGACTCCTAGCCGACATATTGTCAACTGGTGCCAGGCAGCCCGTGAGCTGGTTAGTAACGTATGCCAATCCGAACTCCGTTGTGCAGGATCCGTCATGTACACAGCATGCCCGTCAGCGCACAGTCCAAACATGACTAGAATGTCCTGCAACGTAATCGTGACCTCACCGAAGGGTGGTGTGAGTCTCTCGCCTCCGTGGCTCAATCATGGTCGTCACAAGGCACAATCAAACTGGACCCCTCCCACTCGAATGAGTGAATATAACCCAGCCCTGGATAAATGCTCTACAATTCAATCATGGGCGGGTGTGTCTGAAAAATCGTCCAAGTCTCGTCGACGCGTTGTGGCTTCATTTGGGAACCAATAGGTTTCCAACCACGCCACAACACCTCGAACCAATAGTAACTTGTAAGTTTGAGGAATACAGAACCACCAGGAAATGCTCTGTCGATCAGTCAACCTGTATTAACATTGACTTTTCAACTACCTGTTTAGATTGGGTATGATGTGGGCATTGGTACTTATCCTTAACAATTCCCTGGAAATTGATAAAAATTAAGTGTTCTTGCACCTGGCTAGCTTAAAACTGGACAATAATTTTGAAGGTCCCCTATAAGTTTATTATATTATTTGGCCTTATACTGATAGACCTCAAAATTTTCTTAAATGAAATGTTTGTTTCTACTTGTAAGTTGTAGATTCTGTGATTTTTACTTCCGTTGTCCCAATTTGTAAAATGCATTGTCCTTTTTAATTTGTCCCAAAACGAATGATACCTTTCTATATTTACTACTAACAATTTAGCTTCAATTTCACCTTTTACTCTTTGATTTGCAGCCACATAGATATCTATGGCTTGTTTTAGACCAGAAGTTCTAAAAGTGTTCCTTTCTTTGTTTCTTGAACTCTGTGCACAGTCAAACTGTATCACATAAAATGAGACTTGCATCACATAAAATGAGACGGAGGGAATATTATTTGAATGTGTTCTTAAAGGTCATCCAGGGAAGTTGTTTTTATTTTATGCTAATAGAAACTTGTCCCAAATAAAATGTTTGTTTGTACTTCAAATTTTCAGGTTTCTAAAATCTCAGGGTAGTCTCATTGAATGAAATTCAGCTATAGTACCACTCTTATTGATGGAGCAACTGTATAACACTGGAAATTTTATCTTTAAGCTTTCATACCCTGTCCAGATATCTTAGCAGAACCTAACTTTTTCAGTATTTCTCACTTCTATTTTAGTATGTGACTGAAATTCATCTCACAACCTGCTAATGTTTTTCCAAATCCTCTTGAATGTGAGTTTATAGGACAAGGTCTCCAACCATCTCTTATACCATTGACAGCTTCAATTATCTTCTTCCATAATGCTTCATCTTCTGAATTATATTTCCACAACCACTTGAAAAGCAAACTTCTTGTGCATCTTCAGATTTCTTACTCCCAATCTTCCCCCCTTTCTGTCCCTCATAACCTTCTCCAATTTAACCAGATGAAACTTTCTGTCTTTGGCATTCCCCTCCCAGAAGAACTGGTTCCTTAAATACATATATCATGCTAGAGTCTACTTTAAGCTCACCGCGTCATGGATATTCTGTGGATTGTTGCAGTATTTCTATTTTATTTACCTAGTTATTGAAAATTATCTCTGTATGTTAACTCATAGGTAGTAGCGCTTGTTTGCAATTTCTCTGGGTCAAGTTTGGCTCCGGTGAGGCTTAACCACTCTGAAGTAGAAACACTTTTCCATGAGTTTGGGCACGCTCTACATTCATTGCTTTCAAGAACGGTACTAGTTTTATTCTGCTTCTATTATTTGCTAGTGGTTTTCTTTTTCGCTTTGAAATCGTCATCTAGTTCACTTTATGGCTGGCTACCTGTGCAGGAATACCAACACTTTTCGGGTACGAGGGTGGTTCTTGATTTTGCTGAAACGCCTTCAAACTTATTTGAGTGAGCCAAATGCAGAATCTTTGATCCATACTTTTCATCAGCGATGAAGAGAAATGTTTAGACGCAAGCTGCTCATTTGATTATCTGCTGTTTACTTACCTTTTTCTTTCTTGTGATATCGTCGTCATTAGATTTGGCACGAAATGGAAAAATATTTTAATCCTAGTTTCAGAATTAATCCACCACTATTGTGCAATATACATGCTATTTATTCTATGTTCAGGATAAATGCTGCATGTGCATGGTAGTGCTGTCTTATCAGTTATTACTAATTTTTTTCACTTTTGTTGATCATAGGTCCTATGCCTGGGATTATCGGGTGTTAAAGACATTTGCTAAACACTACTCAACTGGTGATATCATTCCCAAAGAACTTGTAGAATCAATGGTGGGAGCTAAAAAGATGTTTGCTGCAACTGAATTGCAACGCCAGGTGTATTTTACGGCCCCCTTCCTAGTTAACTCTGTTTGTAAGCATTTCTTCAGTTCAACTTGAGGCAAGAACTTTGACCTATGCAACCTTTTTCAGATCTTCTATGCACTAGTTGACCAAACACTCTTCGGAGAGCAGTCATCCACGGGGAGAGATACAATAGCGATTGTTGCAGATTTAAAAAGACAACATACAAGTTGGACGCATGTTGACGGAACACATTGGCATACCCGATTCAGTCACCTTACAAATTATGGTGCAGGTATTGAACACTATAGTTAATTGACTCATGTTTGTGATAGTTGCCTGTATATGTGAGAATATTGCAGTATTATTTGTCTGATCTACCATCTGCACACCTACTGTTTCGCAATTTGGACATAATTCAGTAGAAATGCATGATTCATAGTTGGTGGTCAATCATGACTTTCTTTTATGAACTTTATATTAAGATCTAAAGTGTCTGTCTTGAAAAGTGAATTAAGTGATAGATTGGTTGCTTGTTAGATGTGGCGTTCCTCTATAATCTGTTGTGCCATTCTCAGAACTCAATGGTAGTGAGAGAGTGATGGGGCTAGTAGAAAATTTGGCAAGATGTTATGGTGGGTGTTATTTCCGTTTTTGCCTTTTCTTTTTATCTTAGAAACTTCTGCAATCATATGAAAAGTGGATTAGATTGATGAACCGAAATATTGAGATGCCACAACGACTACGAATATAAATTATGATATGTTTTGTAGTCAAATGATGTTCATAAAGGTTTTTTATCCCCTTAAAGGCAATATTTGACGTAGAACATTCACTGCTTCATATAGTGTACCGAAGAACTGTGAAAATAGCGGATGCAAGAAATATTTATTCCATAACATACGACCATTTTATTTTCAACTTGTTCTAGTTGTAGAGTTCTGTTCTTAAAGCTGTACATGCAGAAGATTTTAGTTTAGAGTGTTATAAATGTGAAAGCTCTTGTTACTATAATGCCATCGAATCGTGAAAAGTTATGGAAATAGTACCTTTCCAGAAGGTAGAGCAACATACATATTATATACTTGTGGGGATTTTGTCTTAATTGTTATTTGATTTATTTGTTTTTCTTTTTTCTTTTTGATAAATATTGCTATTTGGAACGTTTGGTTTTGAATCTCTGGATTTGTCAGTTCTTTTTTGAGAATGGTAACAGTAAGGATTTTGTCAGTTCTAGCGTAGCTTATATCCATTGTATTTTAAATTTTGCTCATTGCACTTGCTAAGAAAATGGTGCAACAACTTTTGCCTTACTTGCGCAGGTTATTATAGCTACTTGTATGCGAAATGCTTTGCCACGAGTATCTGGCAAAGGATGTGCCAAGAGGATCCTTTATCATTGGACACTGGTTCGGCTTTAAGAACAAAGTTCTTGCAGCATGGAGGAGCCAAAGATCCAGCTGATATACTGAATGATCTTGTTGGGAGTGGCATTGTAAGGAGTTGCAATGGGGGAATAGTACCGAACATCACAGGCCTTTGCGAGGAAATGGAACTCTTGAAATGCTAGCAAAAGGAGTTCTGAGGCCAAGTAGCTGTGCACGCAGATAGTGACTCACCATTGAAGAATTGGAGTTGATTTAAAAAGAGGCTTCCCATCATAATAACAACTAAATAGCGCTGATCTGAAGAGATTTCATCACGGTCAAGCAAGGAAATTAAAGTATTTTCAAGCATGTCATTCTTTAAGTTGACGGTCAGAGGGAACATCTCATGGCCAGACTATTATCTGTTGAGCAATTCTTCGAAGAAACTAATTATGTGTACTTTGATCATCTTTTGCTTAATTTGATCGTGTTTGTATATTCCAGTAAAACAGAAGGATGTAATGACGCTAGGAGTAGAATCAATGTGCGAAATGAATTTTGACCGAGGAAAGGTTATTTGGTTAATAGTTGAGTATTCCTCGTACATTTCCCAGCATGTCCTGTAATATTACTAGAAGGAAAATACACTTTTCTTCTTCCCCTTTTCACTCCTAGTTCCAAGTTTGTTATTTTTGGTCTGAAAATCTCGAAGACCTCCTCTGCCTTTTATAACGGTAACTTGCCACACCTCCCTTATTTTGATTGAATGGTAATATTGGAGAATCTTAATAGCTTAGTTGGCCTTGTATGTGAGGATTCGATTCCCTGACTTGGTAATCTCTTCCCTCATTCCCCGTTCCCTAATAGCTTTCCTTATCATGTGATTACGAACAAATATATATATTTTAGATAGTATGGGATAAGAAGGAAGGAAATGGTTCAAAATAGAAGGCAATTGACGGGGATATATAATAATTAAGGAATTGAGAATATACAAAGAGGGAGTTTAAGAAACTAAACTGAAAAATGGCGCTACTATTGAACTCACCACATACCAAGAGACCTCATCTTCTTCTCCACTCCCACCCCCATCAACACCCCACCCCCAGAAATTTCTCCATCAAATTGCAGGACCCTTCTTCTGATAAATCTACAGATGACAACACTGCATCATCTACGGTGACCAAGAAGGCAGCCAGCTCCTTAGGTTTTGGGTCATCGGTTTCCAGCACACAGAAGAAGAAACAACAAAAGGGGAAAAGAGAGAGGGATACAATTATCCGAAGAGAACCCATTCAAAAGCCCAGCTTTGCTACCCAACCTGCGGAAGAGGAATCTGGATCCAAGGAGTTTCAGAAAAATGAGAGTGCTTTTCTTCTTGCTTGGTTAGGACTTGGTGGAATTATCCTCGTCGAGGGTATTCTCCTTGCTGCCTCAGGTAATATTATTGCCCATCCTTTAATCGTATTTTTAATTTGCCCCTTTTTTCTTCATTCTTAGTAAAATATAAAAGAGTAGCTTCTTTTCTTTTGATAAGTGACTGATTATCTGATTAATTCTCCCAATGCTTGAAATGTTGTATTGAATTAGATGCATACTTGTGTACGGGTCTAGTACCAATTTGTTCTTGGTTACTTCTTCCCATGTATAAGCAGGGGCGCAGCTAAAAGGAGGGGAAGGGCTCAATCGAATTCCCTTCGTCAGGAAATTCAGAAATTGTACTGTGTAAATCGGGCAAAAATGAAATGTCTTGGTTATATGCCCTTGACATAAGAGAAGATTCTAGTGTAGTGGTGAAGGAGTTCAAAAGTTGTTTTAGATCACATGTCAAAATCCTAGGTGTGACACTCTAGTACTTGTTTTAATTCCCTAGTATGAATTTCTTACTTCGTCACTGCAAATAGCCTCATTATTATGCTGGGAGCATCGGACCTCAAAATATGTCATTGGGTAGCAATAAGCTAATATACTTTATCCTAATTATTCTTGGGATATATCATGAACAATTATTTCCCATGTATAAAGATATTTCTAAGATCTTTTACTCCCAGAGTGATCTTTTGAAATCAGTAATGAACATTACATCTATGAAAAAATAGTGATGTGCATATGACCTATATGAAATGGCTGTGCCTTAACAAAGTGTATCATTCAGATATGAAAGCATGCTTGAGTGAAGAAAAAAATAATGATGGTAACAATTACATCACCGTCCTCAATAGAAAATGAAAACCAGATACAGTTAATAATTGTAAGTAATACAAGGGATAACTCCGTTACATTATTTTCTTAAAGGATGCTAAGCGTATTATTGATATAGCATCAAAGAGGTGCTGTCAAGTCTTTACAAAGTACCGACAGAAGATCCCTTCCTATTGTTAAAGGGATTCTATGAGTTCTATTGCTGCTTCAACATCATTTTCAAAATTCTGTTTACATCAAAGATGAAACAAATTAAACAGTTCATCTTGATCTTCTACATATAGTTTCCTTTATCTCCAGAACACCCAGTGTTTCTCTCCCTCTAAATTGTCCACGATATGCAAGCCGAGATGGTTTGCCACCATTTCCTTTGATTGGAATTATTGCCTCTGATGCTTGAACATTTCAGTAGCTGACAAGTATACCCTGGCCTGTTCCACTTTAGTCTATATATGACAGTGCATAAATAAGTGACTTATGCTCTCGGGCTTGTCTCCACATAAGTAGCATTTAGAGCACAGCTGAAATCCTCTTTTTTGAGATTTTCCTGTGTTAAACAAGTCTCTTGGGCTACCAACCAAGTGAAAAAATCCACTTCGTGAGGTGCATTTGTTTTCCAGATTTGCTTCCATGGCCAAAAACTGCTTCCAATATGAATCTTCCAGTTTAGCTTGTCTATACTATGAAGCTGCCCCTACTATGAATCTTCCGATTTAACTTGTAAGCTTTGTTATTGTCCAGCCCTTCAAAAGTCTCTATACACGCAAATATTCAGCAAGCCTTCCCATTTCCCAGTCATTCAAGAGTCTTCTAAAGTTGAAATTCCAACCTTCATGTTCTCTGTTGGTGGCCAAACTTGAGCAAGGCAGCAAAGCAAGTCCATAAAGGTCCCGGAAATGAGTCTTTTAGAGGGGTATGACGTATCCAGTTGTCTTTCCATAAGGCAAGTTTCCTTCTATAATCCACTTGCAACTACTTGCAAACTTGTGCCATAATAATATGGCGTTTTTCCACATACCAACACCAGCTGAAGTAGTTGCTAGTTTTGTGATCCAGCAACCCTCCAATTTCTCACTGATAATATCTCCATAATGATTATTCTTGTGAAGAAAACCTCCATAACCATTTAATCATCAAGTTGTTTTTGTGATGTCTTAGAGTCCTAATGCCAAAACTTCGTTCCTTCTTTCCATCTGTGAGACTACATTTCACCAAAATGCAAGATTCTTTTTCTCTATAGACGTGCCAAAGAAAAATCTTTTCTCACTTTATCCAACCTTTTCTCCACCTTAACATGAAGAGGAAACAGGGACATCACATATGTCGTGATTAAATCTAGAGCAGTATTAATCAGTACCAATCTATCCCAATACCCCAAGGATTGGTATAACTCTCTTATATTGTATTATATTATTAGGCTTTACAACTTAATGCGGAACTTACACGTAAATTAATAAATTATATTTTGATATTTGACCTGTGATAAGACACTATAGTTGTCAAAATGAGTGCCTGACATTCTTAGCCATGGTTACGGAAGTGTTAATTTGGAATATAAGCATATATAGTGCCTGACATGCTTAGCAATGGTTACGGAAGTGTTAATTTGGAATATAAGCATATATAAGGACTAAAAGAATTAATCTATGACATATACATAAATTTACCAATAGAGAATACTAGATGGCGAGCACCCAAGGGTGTGGTCAATGAAGTGGGTTAATGAACCATGAGGTCTGAGGTCTCAGATTCAAATCCCAGCGGAGACAAAAAACACTAGGTGATTCTTCCCATTTGTTCTAGCCTTGGTGGACAGAGTTACCTGGTACCTGTTGTTGGTGGGAGGTGGCAGGCTATGTTGCTCGGACTCTTCAAAAATACTAGCGGGTGCGTGTCAGATCCTTCAAATGAAGTGCTTGACATTTGAGAAAAAGTTCAATCTTTCTTGATAGAGCCAATTATAATAGTTTTGACTATGTTCCAAACCCTTTGTGGTAAATCTCCTAGTTCACAAGTGGACACATTTGCCTCTGATAAAATTGAAGGTATAAATTCCCAATGTGCCAAGAGAGTAAATATACACAAGAGCCCCTCGGTGACCTATCCAGGATTTGCCACAGTTTCCTTGTCAAGATAGTGTTGATATTGGACATGATAACAGTTTAAATAGGCAGCATAAAGTTTGGTGTTCCTGTTTCCTACAAGTTCTCCTTAATAGCATTTACTTGGAATGACATAGCATTAAACAACCAAGCACTTCCCACAATATGATGATGTTTGATAACATCAAGTTAGGAAGTATGAGCATTGTTACAGTCTATAATCATAATTTTTCACTTTTTTTTTCATCGGAGGTTGAACAGTTTTTCTTGTAACTAACAGAATGAGTAGATTACAGTTTCAGAACGACTTATAAAAAGTAGTTTGACATGAGTTGTGTTGTCATGATACACATCATAAATCTTTCTCGCTTTAAATTTCTCCGTAGATAGAAGTGTTTGGATTTGGTCGAGGTGCGCGAAAGCTGGCCCGGACACTACGGTCATCAAAAAAAACAAGAGAAGTGTCTGGATTTGATGAATTAGTTTGACATTACAGCTGAATGTATGAGCAATTACTTTGCATATGTATATGTGGTGATTTTCTAACTCTTCCATTGCATGTAGGCTTCTTACCGGAGGCATGGGACAATTTTTTTGTGAAGTATCTGTATCCATCTTTTACTCCGACAGTCTTCCTGTTCGTGGCCGGAACAGTGGCCTATGGAGTGTTGAAGTACCTGCAGAATGAGAAATTTAATAGTGAAAACTGATACTTTTTGCATGTTATATCAAGTATTTAGGTAACTTTAGTTAGTTTGTTCAGTATTGTAAACTAGAAATGTGAAACTCTGACATTGTAATTCCAAGAAATACTTCTGAACGTGGATTGCACCACAGGTAAATGTGTTATACTGTATCTCCTTCATACAGAAACAGTTGGAATCAATCATTCTTAAACTCTCACCAGAGTTGATGTTACCATATTTGCAAGCTCAAAATGGAAATTCAATTATTGATTTGGATTCGTAGGGTTATGGGAAATCTAGGTACGGATGGTATATAGTATTTCTCCCTTTTTTTTCTTTTTTGTTGCAAATTCCCAGTCAAAAATTGTAATTTCTCACTTGCCCTTTTCCTATTCTTCCGTCCTTTCAATTTTGTTTTGGGCATTGAATGTTTATAGCTTGAAGGTGGCATTGTGGGTTGATAAGGCATTTTAACACATGGAAGGTAAATCAACTGAAGTTTAATTTTGTTTCTGCACCGTACAAATAAACGATAAGCAATATGCAGGGGCGGAGCTAGAGTTCTAGTTGCGAGTTCAATAATTTTTTGTCAAAGCTCTATATTCATGTTAAGAAATCCACTTAGTATGGATATATAATTTATCCATAATTCAGAAAATTGCCTTTTCTAGAATCTAGAATCCATGAACTCAAATTTCTGGATTCGTCTCCGTCAATATGCCCTAATGCCAAATGCATTTGGATCCAGTCTCTTAATAGGGGGGCAATTCAGCAAACTTTGAGATTGGGTATCTTTTCTGCCAAGTTTTGGTAGATGTTTGTTTTTTCTTCTGTAGTCTTAAGTTCGTGGTGGGACTGTAGGGTCAAGGGGTTCATCCAAACCCCCTTCGGTGGAAATTACATTGTTTATACTTAGTTAAAATTATTATTTTTTATGTACAAATAATAGATGTTGAACCCCCTTTAATTTCTTTGTGTGTTTATTTCTTCATATTTTGAACTCCTTAGTGAAAATCCACGCTCCGCGTTTGCAGGTAAATATTCTACACTTGTGCAGCTGTCTTGACATGACATCTTGTAGGAGTACTTATTTCTGTCATGCTATAGGTATTGTTCATTTGGACATGTGTATGAACATTCGACTTACTCACCTCAAAAAGACAAGGATTGCTTAAAACTATATCAAGAGACTAATCTCACATCTCACAACTGATGTGGGACAACTTAATCACAAGTTGTGAGGGGATGCACCTAAGGGGTTCAAAGCATGTTAGTTTATTTAATACTCATGTAGTAATAGCAATAGATAGGTATTTAAAGTTGTGACTTCAACTTCCTATTGAATACCATGTTTCCAGGATATTTGCTAAAATGAATTGGTACCTACTATCCATCCACTATTCATTGGTCTCGCAATTTCCTTCATATAATTTATGCTATGGTAAACAAACCTAATAAATTTACAATTTCATCTATTTAATTAAATCCACATTCATATATATAGTACAGCTTAGCTTGCAGATGGCTACCTTTATTAGTCAGCCAGCCAGCCAGCCAGTGCAAGTACTCATAATATTACATCCACCCATTATTATAATTATGCCTATCTATATTATTAATCAGTCTCATTCATATATAGTTCCAAAAATGTGGCAATACTTTAATTTGTATTTAGAGGAATTTTTAAGGACCACTAGGATTATCAACTGATAGCTACATTATATATAAAACTCAGGAAGCTGTCTTTGATGTCAAAAATAACAATGAGAGGTCCCTAACTGTTGTCATTCTTTGCCTCCAGCTTTTCCCTTTTAAAGCCAATCAATTAACATCAAATCCCATTAGGACTTTGTCATTTCCCTTATTCTCTTCTTACCCACTTAACCAAGTTGACCACAACATAATTTCTCAAAGAAAAAGTGTTCTCTTCCCTGCCACTTTGTCTGTACTAGGGTTGCAAATAGACGATTTCGCTTGAATTTAAACGGGTCAAAATGAGTGGTTGGCTGTGGAAAAGGACGAAGTGCACAAATACTTGATTTTGGAATCGTTATTTAAGTTATACCCAAAGTTAAATTATTTTTACAAATATATCTACTTTGGAATCACTTTAGACATGCACGAATGAAATTTGTAAAAATTCGTGTTTGGAGTTTGAAAATTTTGGATATTTTTTGTTCGAAGTGTAGCCTTGTCAAGACCAAACTTTTGATATTTTTCCTAGAGTTTGTCCTGACTTGATATTATTTATTGAAGTTGTGGTCTTGGCAAAGTCAAACTTAGGACATATTTTTTATCGAAATTGTAGCTTTAGCAAGGCGAAACGTCAAACATATAATGACTTGTCAAAGCCAACTTCGTATATTTTTTATTGAAGTTACTTCGGACATATTATGATTTGCACTTTGATAGTATAATGGTTTGTTAAGGCTAACTTGACAAGGACAAGCATAGGACATTTTTGATGAAGTTGTGGCCTTGGCAAGAAAAACTTCAGACATGTAATGATTGCACTTCGAACATATAATCGCTTGCGAAGGTTAACTTTGGATATTTTTATACTGAAGTTAAGATCTTGACAGAGCGAAACTTTGTACATTTTTTATGAAATTATGGTCTTGTCAAGGCCAACTCTAGACATATAATAGTCGCACTTAAGAGATTTTGGCATTAAGTTCAGGCATATTATATGACTGCACTTTTCACATTTTGACATACGACGACTTGTTCTTTAAATTTCAATAATTTTACACACGATTCAACACTCAAATCTACTTCAAATTTAAAAAATAAATTTTAAATCATCAATTTATTAAAATAATAACAAATCTAACAAATATATTTTACAATAATAATAACTTATCAATGTGTTGAAGGTTTTCTAATTACAACACACATTTAATTTAAGAGGAAGGATGAGAAATAGTAGCAGTTTTGTTTGAAGTTACCAAAACTTGGTATCAACTAAACTTTATTAAAGAAGTGGTATGGAGGCGATCAAATAGAGTGTCTCGTAAAAATTTTACTGCTCGAAAATTAATTGGGCTCAGACGGGTTGAATTAAGATGAGATAAATGAAAATCCATGAGAAGCGATTGAGAGTATTATATATGCCAATAGTCATTTAGCTAATAAGCTCATTAATTTCGTTGTTCGATTTTTAAAATTTATTTAAGAAAAAATTACATAACATGTCAAAGATCTAGTCCTAATTACAATCCATATCAATACTATATTTAAATTATATTTCGCACCATTTTTTTTTCATTTTATTGGTATAATATTACCATGGGCCCCATGATTTTTGATATGCAATTGAAGTGGATCTTTTCACAATTTATATGCCTAAAATTACTCCCACTTTATTAAATTCGTATCTCTTAACAGTTTCTTCCTCAAATTTTGTGGCTTACCCCCATCTTCCATCCTCAGCACGTTTTCAACCACCTTTCATCTCAAAATTGTGTTTCTTACCTTTCATCTTTCGATTTCACAATTTTTCAGTTGTGGTTAATCTTTCTTCTTCGAAGAGTTACTTTAATGGCGAAAAATACACCATTTAATAAGTTAACAAGAGATATATATCCGTTCTAGCAATCTTCAAAATTTGTATGTTCCCTCATCACTTGAACTGGGGCTGTCACTGCTACTCAAAAGGAAGAAGAGAGGATAACTACAGAATTTCAATTCAAATACAACTGAAATACATTTGTATTGCATTTATTTTTCTTTATCAGTCAAGGTCTAGATGAAATTTGTATTTGCTTGATACAAATACAAATATATCATCGGATATAAATATATTATTTGTATTTGAATGATTCTGCAGTGAGTGTATACAATTAAAATGCATTTTGTATCTTGTATTTTTTGTATACATGCTGTAAATGTATTTTGTATCTGTGATTTTTATATAATTAAAATGTGTTTATATATATGATTCTATACAATTGAAATGTATATGTATTTGAGAATTTATATCTTTGTATACATAATCTTGATTTTGAACAAGTTTTTGTATTTGTATTTATATATTTGTATGTCAAATATTACTTACATCATTCTATATAAAATAGAGAGAAAAAGAGGTATAAATACAAAATATAAAGAGGAAGAGAGGTAAAAATACAAAAATACAAAGAGGGATCAAAGAGAAAGAGAACAAAGATATGTTTAATACAATTGTATTTGTATTTTGAATATTTTTAACATCACATCCTTATGCATTTATATTTACATACGTATATTTTGTTAAAATATTCTATGCCAATACAAATGGTATGAGCAGTAGGCTCTCTCTAATGAAAGATTGGAATTAAGATACTTTCCTTAATTTAATAGATTTTTTTCATTAGGGGATCCTATGTAACGAAAATATTTTGAGCTTGATTTATGAGATTTTTCTTTTGAAAAAAATCTTACTGTGAGAGTCAAGATCCTAGATGGAAGTAGGAGAAATTTTTTTGAGCGTGATTTATGAAATTTTCCATTTAAAAATGATCTTCTCAGTACAATTATCTCAATCAAATTATCTCAATCAAGACTAAATGTATTTGTATATGTGTGCCGAATTCTACACAAAAAATAGGCGCGAAAATATAATTGGTATATAAAGTGTTGGAACGAATTGTAATTATGCTAAATGTTGCTATGAAGGCCTAATTAAGTTCATCTTAATTGGTATTTTTGAAAGTTGTTCTTTATTTAATTATCAGACAAAACTAATTGAACTTTTTTTTCTTCATTATTATTGCTATATATAACGTATCAAATAAAAAAAAGAGAAAATGCATAAACTCCTCCCTAAAGTTGGACGTGATTTGGATGTAGACACCTAAACTTTACGGGGGTCCTATCACCCAACTCAACAATTTTAAACTGATATTATTACATTCATTTTGTGTCAGCCTCAATTTTCAAAAGTAAGTGTTAGTCACACCCCAATCATCAATCGACACGTGTTAATTTAAATTAAAAAAAATTATTTTTCTTTTTCTTTCTTTTTCTCTTTCTTATTTTTGACTTTATAACTTTTCTATTCCACAACCCATTCACCCCCTTTATGTGCTTCTTCTTCACTAACCCATTTTTCCCATATTTTCTCTGTTCTTTTCTTCTTCTGCAACTAATCTTCTTCATTCTTTTTATAGAATTTTTTTTTTTCATATTCTTTCATTTTGAGCAAATTTAAGGTTATGGAATATCAGTAATTAATTTAATTTTTTTTATATAACTTTAGCAAAATTGAAAATGAAGATTTTGAAAAAAATCAATGAATTCTCAAAATTTGTAAGGAGTTGAATTAATTTTGAATAAAAGTTAAATGATATCTCCTAATCATCTTGAAATTCAATAAAATTTATAAAATTATTCGAAATGTAAGAAAATTTTCAGATTTGAAAGTGAAGATGATAAAATTGTGAAGAAATGATAAAATCAGAAGTGGGTTTGGGGTGGGGTGAAGTGGAGTGGAGTGGAGTGGAGTGGGGTGGGGGTGGGGAGAGGTGTGTGTGCCTAATGGAGATGAAAAAATGGTGGCAACAAGCTAAAGAAGGAAGAAAAAAAAAAGAAAAAAAAAATTAAAATAACAAAAAAATGAAAAAATATATTTTATAAAGAGAAATTTATAAAAATAAAATTTTAATCTTTTTTTCGATTTCTCACTCTCCTTAAGAGAGTGCATACACTTTCTATGACAGGTGGCCAAAAAAGAATGTAATAATATCAATTTAAAATTGTTGAGTGGGGTAATAGGACCCCCGTAAAGTTTAGGTGTCTACATTCAAATCACGTCCAACTTTAAGGGGGAGTTTATGTATTTTCTCTAAAAAAAGTTTTTTTATTTAAATAATTTGACAAAAATTCTCATGAACCAATTTAGACTACATATTTAACCTAAATCAATTAACTTTTTAGATTAGCTAAGTTTAAGCGAATTGAAATAGACTGTATTAATTGATTCGCCCAAACTTAAACAAGTCAAATAAAATATATTTTCATGAGCTGATTTTACCAGCTATATTCTTCACGATCTTGCTCATATTGTAGCCCTCGAAAGCTTGTCTTAAACTTGATGAGCTGATTCGTTCCAAGTTGCAGGAAACGCTAAAAAATAAAATGTCACACAAAATAGATCTAGCTGTCATCCAAACACAAGGACAACAACTAGTAGATTGGATTGAATGGAACTTGCCAATCAAGTAATTAAAGCTAAAGATGATCAATTACAATCATAATTAGTGGATTAATTTACAAACATCGAGGCACTTAAGGACAAATATATTCTTTTTATTTTATCCCTCATGGAGAGGTGGGTCAAACAACACCTTCCCTTTAGGCGCCGCTATATATACTTTTTGCTAATACTAGTATTGACTATTGTCACTCACTAATCACTACTGCTCCCTCCGTCAAATTTTACTTGTTCATTATTGAGTTGACACACACACCTTAAGAAATAATAAATAATGAGAATACTATATCACTCTTTGAATATTATAAATTTAATATTTTAAATAATAAATAGTATTTAATTATAAAAATAAAATAAATATAAAATGATAAATTATTTATTATTTTTTCAAACTAAACAAATATTACTTAATATAAAATATTTATTTTTAGTATATTGGACAATAAACATAGAGGGAGTACTATACTAATGGTGTCTAAACATTAATGATATTTTTATCAAATCTGTAATCCAATAGTATGTCCTAATATTAGAATAATGTTCCACCTTTTGCTAGGGTCCCTACTTTTGCTTTGTTTGCGGAGTGAGTAGTCTCTAGTCTAGTAGTGGAAGCAAATGAATGTTAGATTGTACCCCTTCTCATTCATTCACGATGTGACATATTCTGTTGATTAGTTCTTTTTAATATATTTCTAAAATTTAGAAATAATGTATTTTGTACTTCTAATTGTATCTTTAAGGAGTAATTTTTATAATAATAACAACAACGTATATAGCGTTATCTCAAAAATAGGGTCTGAGATACTGAGAAATTTTTATAACTATGTGAATATATGATATATATTTAAGGTCACAAATTTTATAGCAATATAAGTACTATAATGTGTATTTAAGTTCGTAAATTTCAAATATTTTTATTTTCTTTAAATTCATTTCGATTTAAATGTATCACGTAAATCGAAACATAAGAAGATACCAATTGTTATTGGGGCCAAGATTCTAACATAAATGTAGAGAGTACCCATTCTGAAGGCAAAGCAAAAGTCTATGAGCAAGCCTCTTTTAAGACCTCATTTGTTTATACTCAAACTCAATGAAGGTCTGAACAGCTGAGATTTTAGGTCATTAAATATATTTATTTATATTAAGATTAAGCATTTATTTGTTCTGAACAGATTTTAAAATTGTTATGATTTTGAATAAAGTTTTAATATCATTAAGAGGTATTTTATATGGATAATTTTCACCATCATTCTATCCACAATCACTAGTCACCACTATTAACCATCTCTGTCATCACAATCACCATCAGCATTACTGTCACCAACCACCACCAACCACATTTGCCATCACAATCACCACAAGCAACTATCAGTGCTGCCAATCAATATCATCAGCTGCTATCGCACTTGCCATCTTTACTATAATAATTATCCAACTGCCATCTTACCAGCACTATCAGCCACTACCACCATTACAACCAATCTCTACTACCAATCACTTCCACCATCACAACTGCACTGTCGCCAACTATCATCAACACATCGTCAATACCATTCATTCTTCAACCATTACCATTAACACCGCCAACTTCTAACATCAACCTACTTCATCATCACTAGCTATTAACATCGACCATTACCACCACCATTACTACAAACCATCTCCACTATTATTATGTTACAAATAAATAAATTATGTATATTTAAATGTTAAAAAAAAAAAATTAATTATTCAAAGTTTAAATCTAAATACAATATTGTAGTTATTTAAATGAAAATCGTTTACACCCCCTAACTTTGCTTTAAAAATCAAACACCCCCTCAACTTTGGACAATAATCAATCTTCCCCCTTTATCCTAATTGACTTTTCAAAATACCTATTTTACCTTTGTATTATCAATCTTTATATCTTTTTTTAAAACTTCTTTATAATCATGTGTTTTTTTTAAAATCTATATAACATATTTTCTATGAAAAAAGTAAATATTATTCTTTAGATTAAAAAAACAAAAATACTAATTGAGTATATAAGTTAATGACGTTCTATAATGAAATAAGTGAGAAAAATAATAATAAAAAAATTTATTAATAATAATCAATACTTTAATATCTATTTATACAAGTAAAAATAACAGGTAATTATAACTTTATAAATATATTTCAATGGATGTAATGCAAAAATAATTAATAAAAATACAGGTATATTTATAACAAATTAAATAATTATTATTAATAAATTTAAGATTATAATTTAAAAAATATTTCATTATTGACAACCAAAACTCGTTTATCTATATAGACATTAGAGAATAAGAGTGAATTAAGACATGCATCGATATACATAATTACATATATACATACATACTTAATAAATATAATATAAAAATACCGATCATAAAAAATAGCATTAGATTTTGTGATTAGTTTATAAAAAATAATTTTTTTAATAATATTAATGAATTTAAACAAAAATGATAAATACCTAAGTTAAGAAAAATGAATATATATAATATAAAAGAATATTACATAAATAGAAAGTTGAAAATGTTAAGGATAAAATAGATATTGCATAAGATAAAAAGGGAGAATGATTATTGTTCATAACTAAAGTTAAGAAAAATATTTAATTTTTAAAGCAAAATTAGGACGGGTACTAAAAACAAATGAGGACTAAATGTGCATGCAGATTGAGTGAAACATAGAAGCAACAATGTGGTGGAGTGTGAGGCTTAGCCTTTCCACAGAGAAAGAGACAAATTCAGGAGCACTATTCTTAACTCACCCATTTTTGTTGGTGCGTGGCATACACCTGTTGAGTAAAAAAAATGGTCAAAAATCAAGGAGATGTGTATTAGACACGTTTGAAGAAACGTTTGGTGTGTAAAAGAATTAAGAGGTATATGAAGGGGATTTGATTACAAGCTCATGGAGTAAACTATGTATTCATAATGCTTTATCTTATTTAATTTATGTGATTTTTTTAAAACTTATCTTAAAAAAAAGTCAATTTTTACTTACAAGTTCTTTTTTCTTGTATGCCTAATTAAACAGTGTTACATAAATTAGGACTAAAAAAATAATACTTTCTCCGTTTATTTTTACTTGTCCGCTATATTAAAAATAGATTTTCACTTTTAGTTGTCTAGTTTAAAAAATCAAGACATAATTTATAACTTAATTTCTAATTTACTCTCATTATTAACTATAGTAATTTCTTAATGCATTCCAAAGCATTAAATTTATTATAGTCAGAGGATGACAACAACAACAACAACAACAACAATAACTTCAGTGTATTCCCACAAAGTGAGGTCTGGGGAGGGTAGAATATACGCAGGCCGTACCTTTACCTCAGAGGTGAAGTAAAGAGTCTATTTCCGTTAGACCCCCGGCTCAAGAAGAAAAAATGACTAGAAAAAGACGAAATGAAAGTACAAGAGATATAGACAATAGACGAAAACAACAGATATACTACAACAAAATAATACTACAATCAAACGACACGAAACACTAGATAGCATCAGAAACTACAAGAGTATTTCTACAATTACTAATAAGAGCAACCAGACACTGCGCTCCTACCTACTAGTAAGATGCAACCCTACCTCCTAACCCTCTACCATATTCGTGCCCTCCGCACCTTCCTATCTAAGGTAATGTTCTCGGTAAGCTGCACCTGCACCATATCTTGTCTAATCACCTCTCTCCAATATTTCTTCGGTCTACCTCTACCCCTCTTGAATCCATCTATATCCAACTTCTCAAACCTCCGCATTGGGGCCTCATTACATTGCCTCATCACATGCCCGAACCATCTCAGCCCCGCCTCCCCAATCTTGTACTCCTCCATTGAAGATACTCCCACCTTATCTCGGATATCCTCATTTCTAATACTGTCTCTCCAAGTAAATTCACACAATGCAACATCCTCATCCCTGCCACCTTTATTTTTTGAACGTGAGAGTTCTTAACTGGCCAACACTCTGCCCATACAACATAGCTGGTCTAGCCGCCACTTTATAGAACTTGCTTTTTAGTTTAGGAGACACTTTCTTATCACACAAGACTCCAAATGCGAGCCTCCATTTCATCAATTCTGCACCAATACAATGAGTAACATCTTCGTCGATCTCACCATTTCCCTGGATAATAGACCCAAGATACTTGAAGCTACCTCTCTTCTAGATGGCATGTGTATCAAGCCACATTATCACGTCCGTCTCAAGTGTCACCTCACTGAACTTGCGCTCTAAATACTCTGTCTTAGTTTTACTCAACCTAAATCTTTAGACTCCAGTGTGTGTCTCCGATCCAAACCTCCAACTCAACATTAACTCCTTCACGAGTCTCATCAATTAAAACTAGGTCGTCCGCAAATAACATACATCATGGTACCTCGCCTTGAATTTGCCGCGTCAATATATCCATCACCAAGGCAAATAAAAATGGGCTAAACTCCGAGTCTCCTCCCATAGTCCTAATTCGAGTTTTTGCACCATCGCACTTCCTTAATCGACCTAATATATGTCACAGTTACACCTCTAGCCTCTAAGCACCTCTATAGAACCTCTCTGGGAACTCTATTACTTCTTGAGGGTGTGCTAAATCAATACTGGACAAATAAAAATGGACTGAGGGAGTAGTTTTTTGGAGCCTTAATTTCTTTAGGCCTTGTGCATGGGCTTCACTTGCTTGGACATAACAGCTGGCACGAGATAAAATAATAATAATATGTAATTCTCTATGATAAACATAATGTGATAACATAATAATTAAAAAAAGATGTGCTCTTAAAATATATCCTTGGTATAAAAATTAATTATGCAATTAATATATATAAGTTAAATCGTCGACAAAGATAGCGTTGAGTCGACTTCAGTAGGAGAGTTTCTCAGAGTTAAAATAGACAGCCTGGATTTTGTTTTTCTCTCAACTTGATGCATTTCACTCACTACTTGTTCAGTCTACTTAGTGAATTGGATGACACATATATGCATTTGCTTGAAAAATTTTATGGTGGAAGAGGCATAACCAACAAAAGGTGTGTGAGACTCCATTATATTTTTGACACATAAGATTATGGGTTCATCTTCTACTTTTTTAAAGAAAAGCAATAAACAAGAGAGAGAAAATATTTATATATATAAAGAAATATTATTAAGAAAATAGATTCATTATTTACAATAAATTATATTAAATAAATACTTAAAAAAAATATTTCATCAGTAACGCCTCTTGCCAAAAACTTATATATATATATATATATATATATATATATATATAAATTTGATTTAATTTTTTGTAATGTTATAAAGTCTACTTAAATACTTTATAATTTAAAATATGTGATCCATCATTAGTTTTGAATGTAACTTTATTGGCATCATTATTTGAAATAAAAATTGTACCAAATTTATATATTGATCCATTTTTTATTAGTAAATACTCCTTCTGTTCTAATTTTTGACATTTTTTTTCTTTTTAGTTAATTTTTAAAAAGGGATATTTTTATATATTTAGTATTAATTTAACTATAAAATATACATTTTAACCTTTATGAAATAATTATAGTCATACAAATATTTTTAACTTATTTTAAATCACAAATTTAAAAAATCTTCTTTTATTTCTTAAATTAAGTGATCAGTCAAACACTTTCACATTAATTCAGATATAATAAAAAATAATTCTATGTTGACAGTTTTTTCTCAACAAGTGATGAAAGTAAGCATGTTCACAAGAAATCAAACCAAATCAAAGAAAAATTCACATTTTTTTACTTGGTTTGGTTTATTTTAAATTTTTAAGATCAATTTAATTTGATTTGATTTTATGTTTTAATAATGTCAATATATTGATATATCACAATTAAAATTTTAATTTTTTTGCATAAAAAGAATTCACTGTAATTTTTTTTATCATATTCCTTATAAATGAGTAAATTCTTGAACAATGCATATGATATTTTGAAGAAATAAAAAAAAAATGTAGGCAAGAAAAAATTTAAAAAAAATATGCAAAGGTACGTATAATCCCCCCCCCCCCCCCATTAATGTATATATGTATATTTAGTATATGATTGCACAAATATAATGAAAGGGAAAAAACAATAAAGAAATAAGTTTATAGACTAATTACATTTAGATTTTTTTACACAAATAAATAAGTTTATAATTATTTAATATAATTTATTATGTTGATGGACCCACATGCATTATATAAATATTTTTCCTCTCTTATTCATTGCTTTCCTTTGAAAAAGTAGAAGAAGGGATCCATAATCTTATGTGTCAAAAATGTAGTGGAGTCTCACACATCTTTTGTTGGTTGTGTCTTTCCCACCATAAATTTTTTCGCATTTGCTTATTTAGCACTTTATTTTCATTGCGCACCGAGACGAAGTTAGAATTCTAATTTTATGGGCTTTGAATTTTACAATGATGTCATTTAATAGAAATGCACTGTTTGAAACAAAAGCTATTGAAATTCTAATCCAAATCTGTATAATGACTTCTAGCTCCACTCCTGATTGGGAAGGTCCTAACAAAAACCCTTTAAGCAATTAAGAAGACATTCAAATGTTAATCCTTCGAACCTCTTTTAAATGATTAAATAAAGAGAGGAAAAGAAATTTCATCATAGCTCCTGGGCAAATCCCAAAAAGAGTTATTCTCCTGCTGGATTTTAAAAACAAACCATAAAGTAAAATTAATTGACGATAATGAGATACTAAAATTTTCCATTTTAAAGTGATAAGAAACTCTTTTAAAAAGATTTAGGGTCGATTGACCGGTGGGATAAAGATAATAATTCGAAAATAAAATATGAAATTATTTTAGTTCATATTTAGTAATGAATATTAATTAGTCCTGCAATTATTTTATTTCACTATTTATACTAAAATTATAAAATTAGTTTATCTCAGTGAACTGTCGAAAAGTGAGAAGAAACTAGAAAGAACGATTGGGGGCAGGGAGAAAATGTAGCTCATTTGAACTAACACAATACCAAAATATTTTACTCCATCTAGTGTTAATGAACGTAATATGTGAATTTTATAAATGAACATTCTTATAAACTCTTATGCTTGCCCAAAGAATAGTACGAGAGAGGTAACGTTTGTCTATTATGTCAACAGGAAGTAGCACTAGTAAAACGCTTAATTTGATAATAACAAAAATATGTATGAACCCTTTCTCCTTAATGAAAATATATCAAAAAAAAACTTCTTTTTTAAAAATTAAAAAATAGTACTAGTACCTTACTACCTTATAGAGCTGCGATTTCAAATTTACAAAAGCAAGATGTAAAAGTAAAAAAATAATAATAGATGGCCAAATTTTTCAAATGTCCCCACATATCTTTTTCATTGACATTATGCTCTCTGTTTTCTGTATTTCTCCAAGACAAACACTGCCAACTTCTCTATTAGTGGCCGATTCGCCGTGAAAATCAAATACCAAGTTAGAGTTGGAGTTGTGTTTAACCATGAATATAAATTGGAGTTGTTTTTGATTTTTTGTGAGAGAAGTGAAACACCTCATTCTTATTTTTTCCAAATTTTCATGGCTAAACACCATTTTCGAAATTCAACTAAAAAAAAAAAAGTAAAAAAATTTCATGCCAAATGCCCTCTAAGTAGTCGTAATTTTTGAATTCTCTACGGGTACGGGGGATGTGATGGTACAGTAAAGCATGTCCAACAGATCCTACAAAGAGTAGAAACCGATTCAAATTTAGATAACTGATCAAAGTACTTTGTATACAAAATCAACTACTTTTATTACATTACACTATTTTATATAGTAAAAGAAAGCTTAATTAACATGCATCGATCAACAAGCTCAAATTAACCCAAAATTTAAACATAATGCTAATAAGAAAAGGACATACAGTGATTAATTGAGTTTGTAGTAAACGATACATTTACTGATCAAGTGCATTAGGGCCACTGCAATAATTCAGAATATGATTCCACACCCACTGAACCAAAAATCTTCTTCTTAGCCCATTCATGTTATATGTAGCACCGTCTTCTCCGTTCAACATTTGCCCTGTGTACGACCCCCCGCCGCCGGTCCCGTAAATCCCTTCACAAAGATCCGCTATCTCTACCGGAAAACTCGGGTCCTGACCCGCATACCAAGCGTTAACTAACGGGTTCGTCGATAGCTCAGCAATCTCATGAGCTATAACGCTTATCATTCCGTCAACACCAACGTCGTTATTGGGGGATTTCACCGCTTTGAAACCCGGCATGTAACTGGGTACGGAAAACGGGTAAGCACAAGTACCGGGGCAGAGCTTGGCGGAGTTACCCACCCAGGCATAAGGCAAAGTGTACCCGACGATGGACGGAAAAGTGAAGTAGTGAAATCCGCAAACGTTTTGGCAGAAATCCTGAACGTATACATCATCAGAAGTGAGCAATAAGTAGACGCCGGCTTTCGGGTTTAACGGTAACGGACGGGTACGGGCCGTGACGGCGGATTTTATCACGGATTGTACGGATAACCGGGTTAAGGATTTACCGTGTGAGTAAAACCGGTCGTTTTTTTCTTCTCCGAGATAGACATTACGGGAAATGTTGTTTCCGGTTTGATCGGTGTAGAGCTGAACCGTTTTCCACCAACCGGCAACTGAAGGCCGTTTAGAATCAACGGCGGAGAACGAACCGATGAAGTCTCGGATAATACGCTTCTGGGATTTGCCCCACCGTCCGTACCAAATGGGATAAACGGTGATATTTGCAGTGAGAACAGGGCCCATGTGATATTTCAAATGGACAAACTCCGACGACCCTTCATACTTTTTGGACCCGCCGTAGAGTAACTCGGTGGCGTTTGGATTCTGGTTGGGCCACGGACGCCAACCATTTACAGGCAAACTCAAGAAAAAGAATAAGAAACCTCCGAGAAAACAAAATACTGCCGGTACCGGAGATGCCGGTCGAAGGGGAAGGGAACTGTGGGGCATTTTAAAGAGTAGTAGCTGAGAAGAAACTAACAAGTGTGAGAGTGGAATAAATGGTATTTATATGCACAAATTATCACAAAAGGCGAGTAAATTCAAATAGGTACGACAAAAAATATTAGTACTCCTTCAGTTCAAAATTATTTGTCGCTTACTTTTATTTTTAATTATCATTTTTAATATATCAAAAAAATAATTTTTTTTCATATTTTACTTTTAAAATTAATTATTTATTTTTCAAATTATTTTTTAAGACTTAATACAACATTAATTAATATGGACAATGTGATAAAATTACTATACTAATTTTTTTAATGAATATATCAAGTCAAAAAGTGACAAGTAATTTTAAACAGTAAATAATAAGGGAGTGTTGCTTTAGCTTTAGAGCTTGTTTGGGGGGTTTTATTATAGTGTGTTGTTAATATACTCATTTGATTATGAATATTACTCATTTTATTTTAAAATATTTATTTATTTTATTTTGGGGCCATAAAAATACCAAATACAATTTAAAGTTATATTTGAGATTTTAAAAAATATCACTTTTTTCACTTTTTAATTTTACTTTTTCTTTCAAATTCTTTTTCCATAAGAACCCCATTTAAATTAGATTCCATGCTCAAATTATATTTTATATTTTTAAAAAAAATACATTTGAATTCTAAATATTAACTATAAAAATTATGGTCAAACACAATTAAATAAAGTGATGTTTTTAAATTTTCATGGTCAAACGCTTACTAAATATAATGTTTGTCTTAATTATTTTTTATTATATTCAATCATATCATTAAATTCATTCTTATGTATCGATAGAAAGTCTCATTCTATGTGACGATGGCTTTAATGCGATCACATTGTTACTTTTTTATAATAACTTTACCAAATATCTTACTTTTCTTGTAGATTTATTCTTCAAATTTTGATGTGTAACAATATGAAACGATAAAGAATAATAAGTATAATTTATTCAAACATTATATTCACTAAAATAATACTCCTATAATACAATACTCCCTCTATTTCAATTTATTTATCTATTATTTACATAATATATTTAAGATTACAAGATTAAAAATTATTTTAATATATTTAATATATTTTTATATTAAAATCTAAAAATATTTTCTTACTTTTTAAATTTTATATTAAATTAAAATACGATAAACAAATTAAATGGGAGAGATTATAATAATACTAGGATGGATGAAACGATAGATAATAAGGAGCGTCCAAACAAGGTGCAAGGGAGGTGTGTAATGGAGGACAGAGGGATTCTTAAAAGTGTAAGGCAGAAGAAGTGGGACCCACAAACGGTGGAGAGGTAGGGCCCAAAAGAGAACCTCTATCAATGATGGTCATCGTCGTCATTTCATCTGACCATATCTGATGAAGCCGATTAATTTTTTTTTCGTATCTAATTGCTAAGGTTGCGCGGGAAACAGGAAAAAGGGTATTTTGGGAACATGAAAATATGTAGCACGTCTTTTAATCGATCATCGCTTTTTGGGGACCGCAGCTGGTGCTGTCCCTTTGTTTTTCTCTGGCAAGGCAAAAAAGAAGAAAAAAATATTTCAAGTTTGAAATGGAAATTCTCCCATCCAATCACACCCCAACATAAAAGAAAAATATGTAAATATTTACTCGTCTACCTGATGTTTATAATATTAAAATGTATTTTTCTAAACGTTTTAATTTGTTTGATGTATTTTTTCTAATTCATTTTTTATAAAATATTTTTTTTCTTTTTAGCAATTCTTTAATTTTAATTTTTCATGTGATATATTTAAAATCATAAGATTAAAGGGCATTTTGGTACATTGACATATCTTTAATTTAAGATCACAAAATTTAAAAGTCGTCTTTATTTTTTTAAACTCCGTATCAAATTAAAATAGACGAAATAAATTAAAACGAAGGGAGTATATACTTTCTCTTTTTTAATTTGTTTATTTAGCTTTAACTTGGCACAATATTCAGAAAAATAAAGAAAAATTTTGAATTATAGATTTTAAATTAAAAACATGTGAATTGTACCAAATATCATTTGATGTTGTAATTTTAAGCTAAAGATACGTAGAATATGTCAAAATATCTATTGATTTAGTATAAACTAAAGATCTTGTATTCGTTGATTTAGTACAAACATTAAGGGATCGTTTGATACGTAGACTAAATTATCTCAAAATTATAATTTCTAGACTAATTTATTTCATATGGGAGGTGGGATAAATAATTCTATGTTGGATGTGATAAGGTAAGATATGTTAAGACTAAGTTTGATATTAGCTTTACACTATATTTGATTGATGGTATAAATTAATCACGAGATAAATTATACCATCAATCAAATATGATATAAATTTAATATCAAATTTAATTCTGAGACGTTTCATTTTATCCCGCGTACCAAACTAATAACGTGTTTGGCCAAGCTTATTTTTCTCCAAAAGTGCTTATTTTTTCTCAAAAAGTGCTTATTTAAAAAAAGAAGAGGTGTTTGGCCAAACTTTTGAGAGAAAATAAGTGCTTATGTGGAGTAGCAGAAGCTAAAAAAATAGTTTCTTCCTAAAAACATTTTTTTGAAAAGCATTTTTGAGGAAAATACACTTAAAAACACTTTTAAAAAGCTTGGTTAAACACTAATTGTTGCTCAAAAGTATTTTTTAAATTTATTGATCAAACACAAACTGCTTCTCACCAAGAGTACTTTTTAAAAAAACGCTTATGAAAAATGCACTTTTCAAAATAAAAATTTTAGAAATTTGACCAAATAGATAAAATTTTGCCCATAAAAAATGTTCCTTGAGAAAAAAGAAACTTTGGTGTAGATTAGGGTAAAAACATGTATTAAGCCATACAAAATTTCATGAGCCTTTTCAGCTTTGATCAATTCCCTTTCTCATTTTGATTAGACCTTCATCTCGAGAACAACAAGAAGCTATGGATCCGTTTGGCCATAGATTTTTCAAGTAAAATTTGAATTTTTTTTTAGTAAATAGTGTTTACTCATATAATTTGTCATTATTTGGTAGATGTTTTTGATAAATAACTCAAATTTCTAAATATTAGAAAAAATTAGTATTTGGGTTAAATCTCATTATTTGGGAGCTTTTAAAAATTCAAATTCTACACTAAGCTTTTATTTTTTATAAAAACACCCTCTATTTATTCAAATTCTACACCAACTTTAATGTTTGAAAGGAACAATTGTCGTGCTTCATTATTTGTTATTTGTTGAAATGAAGATCCAACTGACTTGTTGCGGAAGTCATGAATCTTGTTATATCGACGTTTCTATCTTGCTATGTAATACAAACTTATAGTTAGTTTTGATAGTTTTTAAAATCTTATGGATATAAATCATATTTCTTAAAAAAGTAAAATATGTTTCCCAAATACGATAGTCAAACACATGGTAAAGTTTTATCGAAATAATATTTGCCAATTTTTTTTGAAAATTTATGACCTAACGCTAGCTAAATTAACCAGTTCAATCTTTTTTTTTTTTTTTATTACCAAAAAAAGATCTTTAATTTTTTATTACTGAACTTTTTATAATTTAAAATTATGAATTCAACATATAAAATAATCAAAATTTTAATATTTTTTTTGGGTTCAAATTGGGGGTTGGGGAAGGAAGAAATGTAGAGGGGATTGTAACGTGATAATCAAATCCTCACCAATCTAGACCTGTATTATTAGATTGGGACTTTATTTCTTATTTTTGATTGAAATTTACGTAAACTATTTTCAAGTGATATCGTTTATTTTTTTGCATATCTCTATTTTCCAAGTATAAAATTATCTACACATATATTTATGAGATTTTGTTTTGTGCAAAACGATGTTAGATGACATCCTTTATTAAAAGGTGTCTCTTTTCTTTTTTTTGGTCTAGTAAAAAGTGTTATAAAACAAAATCATTTATTAAAGGTGTCTCACCACTGCATATATAAGTGACAATTCCTGAAGCTCTCTCATTTGCCTTGGCATACAAATTACTACTCATTAGTGACGTAACTCACAAGCCGAACGTGAAAATTAAAAATTTAAAATTTTTCTTTAAGGGGTAGAGTTGTCCCTGGTCATTACAAACTTGTCAATCTCAATTTTAGCACTACGATTAGTTGATACATATTTTTATCTCATTAATTGCTAAATATTTATAAATTATATCAATTTAATATAAATATCGAATGCAAATAATTTTTTATCGCAATCTTTCTGTTTAATAAATTTGCTTGGTCCAGAGGAATCAATATAGGATCCATCAAGCGGAATAAACCTTGGGCTAATAGGCCCCTACTCCATCACAAGTAGTATTAATAATTAAACTTTAATGCTTTTCATTAGGCGCGATAAACAAAAAATATTTGAGAATCGCACCCACTTTAAATTAACTTCTTTACTTTATAATTTATTTATTGTATTTGCGTCTAAATACTGTTTAATTTTTTAGATGGATTGTAATGAAGTTTGATTTAAGATTTTCATGTTTTTACGTGTAGTCCTAATCAACTTTTTCCCCACAATAATCATATAATTTTTAGACGTAATTCTTTTAGTTTCTTATACATGGAATATTTACTTTATAATAATGCACAGACATTTTTGGTATGTTAGATGAGATAGATAAGGATATCCTATTGATTGGAATATTTCATAGGATTAGATATCCCACCTTTTATATGTGATAGTTAATTCCATTATTTTAGTACAAAATGAAGGAATAAAGTAATTTCGAGACCAATTAATACCAATAACAACTAAACGTGGAATCAAATAATCTCGAGATATTATTCTTGTCCTATCAACTAAACAACTGGTTACAGTATGACGTAAAATATCATAAACAAGCATTAAACTTGAAATTTCTCTTTCTTTTCTTTTTCATTTTAAAGACAAAATTATCTAAACAATGGACTTGTTGAATTAAGAGTTAAGACATATTCAAGATGAAATAAGAATTGTCAGTAATAAAAAGAAGGGGTTTAATATTAATCTATCCGGTCTATATAAACATGATATTTTTAACTTGTACATACCCCTTGAGAAATCATTCATCCCTAAAAGGTAAGAAATATTTTCACTATATTATCCTTAGTTAAATAATACCAACTTAAGTTAATATGGATTCTTAGGTTATGTAAAACTTCATTTATCCAAATAAGGGTAATTTTTTAAAAAAATATTATTAATATCTTATTAATTATGTAAAAAAATCTTTATTTTAAATTAAATATAAAAACTAAAATTATCCTATAATATGAACCGAAGGCAGTAAAAGTGAAAATTAAAGGGCTTTGTGTTCAGCCTAAAATGATTTTGGAGAAGTAATTTGTCTTTTTATGTCACGTTAAAAGGGGTTCTAAGCTCGCTCACCCTTATCTTTACTCTACGTAGCTAATGTATGCATAACAACAATTAAGACTTAATTTTTCAACTATTTGGTTTTGTCAATGTAGGTGATTTTGGTTTCATTGTATAATTTTCTTTGTTAATATTTACTGATCTTATCATTTTTTAGGTTTTTTCGAAACAATTTTTTCTATGGGATTTTATATTAATTTATCTCATCCTTTTTAAAAATCACCACAAATGACACCTGTAAATTAGTTCATTTGGAGATCTTGGTAGTATATGACCAAAACTAATTGACTTAATACATTTACAACCTCTTAAAATTATCAGTAAATTTTATTTAGACATTCAGAGTACAATTCGTTTCAATTGAGCAGCTGAACCCATGATAAAGTCTTTCTAATTTCTATTAGATACGTGCGGTTCAAATTTTAGAACAACTTTTGTACGTATTCTCAAGCATCTATTAGGTAGGCAGTTAATCACATGAAATATGTCATTTATTACACACACTCGCCTCGATTGAATCATGTCTTAGAATTTACAGCTTATTGAGGCTAATGCGCATAATTAAAAGAAGTGACATATTTATTTAGCAAAAAGTATTTACGAAACACTTTACAAGTATTTACGTTACATATTTTCCATTTATAACTCGTGATGTAATTCAACTATTCTTACTATTGTATATCTTCAAAATATATAATTATATTCTTCGAATATATACAATATACTTTGTTAATGAATAAATATTATAAATGAGTTCAGGTAATGCTTACTAGGAGCTGGAGATAAAGACATTATTTGCGTCGACATATGGGGAGATTATTTTTTTTAAAAAAGAATCTTTACTTAATTCATGTAGTATTTGCATTTCAGTATTAATTCTTACTCCTAAATTGTGAGAGTGGAATTCAATGTAATATTTAATTTTAATTCTTAGGAGTAAATTGTGACAGGGATACTGTTTAATTCACTTTATAACTGGAGTGGTGGTGGGTGGGGGTCTGAGAATTATAAATAATTATTTGTTAGTTGAGAAAATGAATGAAGTGTGTATATGTAAAATTAATGAAGTGTCTGTATCATCTGCTATATATTTACTGTGATGGAAGAAAATCATGAAAAATAGAACCTACTTTATTTAACCAAGCAATGAATTAGCCCAAAAAAGAAAAGGAATCTAATCTATTTGTACTTTATGCTCCTTATGGTTCCTGGAACTAATACGATGATGATCTTCATCTATTTTGCGACTGTGAATCATTTGAATCTGATGTTGTTGTTGTTTCTTGCTTGAATCAATTAATGAGCTAGAGTTGATTTCTCGGATCGTAATTTAACTAATACTTATTAGTTTTCTTTCTCGATTTTAATTTTCTTCAATTAAAAAAAAAGATAATAACTATTAGTTGAGTGACTCTATAAAAAATTAATTCGATGAACTAGATATCTTTTCATGTATAAAATGAATATAATTTACATAGTTTTTGTTGTTTAATTGTTTTGTCCCCTTAAATTTATTTTATAGCTAGTCCCTTGTCTGGTGGGATGAGCCGGGGGCAGAGCTAGCTTGATCCTAGGGGTTTATCTGAATCCCTTTTGGAAGAAAAGATACTATTTATATATGATTTAAATTATTTTTTTTATGTATATGTAGTAGATGTTGAACCCCCTTCGATTAGTTCCCCATGTACCAACACACCATCCACAAAGAGCTGACCACGCGCACTCGTTTGCCGCAACACCATGCCACCATGCGCTAGGCCCTCCATGCCGTGCCAAAATAAAAAGAGCGTAAAAATGAGCACAGTGTATTTACTTATTAATATTTTGAACTCTCACAGTCAAAATTTTGGCTCCACCACTGAAATGAGCAAGTCTATTTATATGAATTTGGACAATTCTCATCCCATGAGTTAATTTTTAAAGCAGACTTAGATTCAAGGTACACATATTTTCTTATCATGACATCAGGGTTAGATTTATCTTTTTTCAATATTGGTTCATCATGTTATATTATTCATGTTTCAAATGTCTAATAATAGCTGGAGTCCCTCATTTGGTTGGATGAGCAAGTCTATTTATATGAATTTGAATAACTCTCACTTAATGAGTTAATTTTTAAGGCTGATTTAGACCGTAAAAGTGTATTTTCTTATTGTGGTGTTAGAGTTAAGACTCATCCTTTCTCAATATTGGTTCATTCTCATTGTGTTATAGGAGTATATATTATTTACGTTTCAAATGTCTAGTACTAATAGACATCCAGGCGGAAGTATAAGAGTCCTAAATGAGGTCATGATGGGATAAATAAGTTGTCGAATATTAACCTTGAACAATCCTCACATTTTGAGGTGGTTTTTGACGTAGAAAGCATTAAAATTTTATAATAAGCTTTGTACGATGTGAATTGAAATTAATCGGATGACTAAGTTACAAAGGTATCCTGGACGGTTGGACAAACCACAGTCCATTATATTGTGTACTCTCTAGTTCTCTAGCTACCAGAACTACTTAAATTCAAACTCCACAGAGCCAAGAGGGAACAAAAAGTCAAATTAGTAGAAATTGGATGACTTATATGGTTGTACTACATTACCATTTTCTTTAAACCCATGCCCCACACTTCAATCAACTGCCATCCCAAATTTATGTTTCTTTAATTTGGTACCAATAATAATTAAAAAAAAAATAGATGTTTTTCATTAACATGTTTTTTCCTCTACCAAGGTTGCTTGCTCTATATGTAGTATAAATAAATCTTGATAAAGAATTTACTAAACAAAAAGGTTCACCTGTGTACCATATTAATTGAGTCAGATATTCTAATTGAGATGAAATAAAACAACTTTTTTTCTGCCAAAATACTAAACAATTTTCAATTCATTTGAACGAATCACATATTTGAATGAAAGAGTGATTAGCTAACAAAAGAATATGCAAAATTTGATAGTCAAATGCCAATAGAAAACATAATAAACAATTGAAGGAGGAGGTTATTCTATTCATCCCATAATTTGTCTCTATTTTCAATAGTCAGAATATTTTAACAAAATCTAAATTAATTGGTGGTGTACAACAGTTGGATAACTATTAATTAGTTTTCAATTCTACCACTTTATAGATGCTTTAATTTTTACTCGGTTCACACTTGTATATATTGAATGTAATCTTGGAAAGTCAGAAAGAAAGTTGTTGTGCACTTAGTATTGAAAGTGGAAATACTCAAGACCAAAGTGTTGACAATAATTATAGAACATGGGGCCTAATCAAACTTACCAAATTGTACCTAGCTAGTTTTCTTTAAAAAAAAAAATTGGGGTAGGTAGGAAAGGGGATTACATGTGGAGAATCGAACCCTCACGAATAAGATGAAAGTTCAGGTAGCCAATTAACCAAGCAATTAAGGGATCGTTTGGTAGAGTGCATAAGAAATCTAATGCATGGTGTATTACTAATACCTTATAATTTGGTACACTTTTTCAACCTATATATAAGTAATGCAAGCATTAGTTATACACTCTATTGTGTATTGAGGTATGTATTGCTAATACCATGAATTTTCATATATTAGTAATGCAATGAGTTTTAATGCATGCAGTAGCATGGTTAAAGACACAATTGCCCCTCAAAACCTTTTCTACATCCTTTGCACTATATTTGTGGAGGGTATTTTTGTAAATAATTTTTTTTAGTAATTATGCAATACATGTTATTTTTAATACATCAAATCAAACACTGTATAAGAAAAATCTCAGCATAACTAATGCAAGCATTATTAGGGTTTACCCTGAATTTTCTACCTTATTTGGATTATACACAATTGTGTTCTAATTCAAAAAGGTTTTCTTTGTGAAAAAAGTTTCCGTGTAGGAAAAGATCTCTTCCATAATTGGTTAATTGTTTTTTGGAGGAGAAGTTTGGACTTCTATAAATTGAAGATCCCTCTTTTCATACCACAACACAATAGCATCCACAATGTAGTCGTTTAGAGAATTTTGTTTAGGGGGAGATTGTTCTCCCAATAAGTCTTATGCTTTTTAACTTAGTTTTTTATATGTAGGCCAATTGGTCAAACCATATCCAATATTATGTATTTTCTATAGTTTTTCTTTGTCATCTGATTTATCGCCTTAAAGATTTGCAATTATAAGCTTCTGCATGACGCCCTCTCGATTTCGATCCCAACAAGTGGTATCAGAGCATATGATTTAATGGTTAAACGAGGTCAAAGACGCAGTTCATGGCAAGTTCAGATCAAGTTGCAACCAATTTGAAGATAATGAAGAGTTTTTTGTCAAAAAAAGAGTCTGAAATACTACATGTGACTTAAAATTTCAATCAAATTTTCAACAATTCTGCTACTCCATCTTTAAAACAAAATCAATTTTCAACCCGTGCTTACTTTAATGCATGGGCTCCAACTTTCAACCCTAGCTAACTTTTAACGCTTGGGCTCCTTTCAACGCATGAGCTCCACTTTCAACTCTGTTCACTTTTAACTCAGGGCTTCTATATTATTAACTTGTGCTTACTTCTAGTGCACAAGGCTCCAATTTTTAACCCATATCAATTTTTAACCATGGCAAGCAACAGTGATATATGAAGATTATGTGAAGAACGAAGATCAAGATTATTTTGGCAGAAAATTCAGGCCAAGGGGAGATTTGTTAGGGTTTGCCCTGAATTTTTGACCTTATTTGGATTATACACAATTGTGTTCTAATTCAAAAATGTTTTCTTTGTGGAAAAGGTTTCCGTGTAGGAAAAGATCTCTTCCATAATTGGTTAATCATTTTTTGGAGGAGAAGTTTGGACTTTTATAAATTGAAGATCCCTATCTAGTTCATTTCTATCTGAAAGGAAAAATAAATCTACTCTCATCCTATTTTGTTAATTCACTTTTGACTTGGCATAATCAGTTAAAATTAAAATTGAAAAAAATAAAATATTTTTACTTTTACAGTGAAATAATATACTAATACATTAGATCATCTTCGATTTTGCGTTACACAATATAGTCAAATCGAGATTATAAAGTTGTATTGAGAACATATATTAACGTGAACAACTAGACCTTGTAAGTTCTTTTACATATTTGCAACGAACAATTTTAAGAATATTTTAAAAAGGAAGTGGAAGAAGTCTTTTGGCAGAGGAACAAATTAACAATCGGGGGCACCATCAAAGGCTTATAGTTTAGCATTATCGATAAAAGTTTAATCTTTCACACAATAAGTATGAGTTTGATTCTTGTTGCCTCTCTCTCTATTTATACATATAACAGAAAATATAAAAGAACAGACAAACAACCAAGCAATCAAGCTAGGTTTACAATCTTCTTTTTTATGACTGCGGTGTTCGGCCCAGTTTTGGCGTATCTCGATTAAATCTCCGGGATACCTGTCATCTTCCACCAACAACAGGTACTAGGTAACTTTGTCCACGAAGATTAACACAAATAGGAAAAATCACCTCGTGCTTTTTATCTCCACTGGAATTTGAACCTCAGACCTCAGAGATAAGTTTACAATCTAATAATATCGATATGAACTTTTCACACGATATACGTAGGCCCAAATCGTACTATATTCTCTTTTCACTTCCCAATCTCTTGGGTAATGAATTGAAAAAAAAATGAAATTTTGGAAAACAGAAGGACTTGACTTATAGTGCATTAGTGGTTGTGGTGAATGGTCCAAGTGCAGGAGATGGATAGCTTATAGTCTACCACAATTTGTCCCTCTAAAGTACAAATAAGGGTCTGGTTAATCACGGAGCGAATGGCGCGGTCCCTCTTTAATTATGGGCCCAATAAAGCCACAATCTGCTCTGCTGCAAGGAAAAGGATTTCACACAATGTAAACTGATAAATACTGTCCAACCACAGGTCAAATACGTACTAATGTTTAAATTTTACTAATACTCTCAATTGTGTAGTTGAATCTATTTTACTCCTTAGTATAACAACTTAGATGTAAAACAGATTTAAAAAATCTCAAATTGGATTTCCAAATTTATTCATGTCGTACGGGCAGAGTGTTACCCAGTCAAAAACTTCCACGTTCAGAAGATGAAGATGCTTTACTAGGAAAGATAAGATTAGGAACGAAGATATATTGATAAGGTGGGAGTAGACTCTATGATGGACGACAAGATGCAGAAAATGAGGCTAAGATGGTACGGATATTTGAAGAGTAGGAGCTAGAAGCCCTAGTGAGAAGGTATAAGAGATTGACGGTGATAGATTTGAGGAGAGGTAAAAGGTAGACCAAAGAAGAATTGAGGAAGGTGATTAGACAGAACACGACACATCTTCAACTCACCGAAGACATTGTTGGTATCCTGAGTTCAAAACATTAGATCAAAAATGTAGAAGATGTGGAATATTATTTCGAGCCCACATAATTCACTGTGTGTCCTTAAAGAATTATAACCCCTCATTGTTGCCAAAGTTATGGATTACTTCTTTCCATGATAGAACGAAAAAACGTTTCTGTAATAGTAGCAATGCAAATTATAGAACTCCAACGAACTCAACAAACGATCAACAAATCACACATGACTCTATATTTATTTGTTAGAAAATATGCAAAGAAAGTTCAGAAATTTGATACAAAAAACTGAGGCTAGTCTTCTAAATTTATAGCCAATGAAAAGGTAATATGAAGAGGTGCGTATTGTGACTTATCGAAAAAGTCACAACTTATAGAAAAAATCACAACCCATCGAAAATGTCACAACCCATTCAATGTAAAAAAGTGCCTTTTCAAATTAAATGCGTCATTTCTCTTGGTGTCTTTTCGAAAAAAAAAATATAATTCATTTTTCATTTACATCTCTTAAAAACCTTGCAGACATGACCTTAGATAAGAGAACATAAAGATCGACGACTAGGATAGATGATAATTAATAGGTAGTTAAACGTTTTCTCTTCTCTCAGTGGTAGAACTGAGTTTTAGTCTGGAACATCTATACGTTCTCTAACTATTATTATTATTATTATTATAGCATTATTTTATTTTTCCATTCTATTACCACTCTTTATTGCTTTTGTTATCAATATTTTTCTTTTTTTAGTGTTTCTATCATAATTTTTTGCTCTTGCATTTCTTTTAAACCTATTAAAAAAAATGAAAAAGGGCTTAAATTATTCCTTACCTATTGAAATTGGTACAAATATACCCCTCATTCACCTATTGGCTCTATTATACACCTGACATCCACCTTTGGGCTCTAAAATGTCCTTCAAATTAACAAAAAACAAAAAAGGGCCAAAAATACCCCTGAATTATAGGAAAAGGTCTAAAAATACCCTTCATTCACCTTTTTGGCTCACTTATACCCTTGAAACTAACACCCCCTCTATATTTTATTTTTTTAAAAAAGACTTATTACATGTCATTTTTTATTTGGTAAAATAAAAATCTCAACCTACCAAGCTGATGATATGACAAATAAGATTAATTAAAAATTACATGTCAGCAAATAAAAATAAATACTCCTAGTTAAGAACTGGAAAAAGAGATGACCAAAGAAAATTTTATCATTGAACTCTGCTATCATCACCAAGATAATTAATTATCAACGACTAAGAATATGGAACTAAAAGCTACCGTCACTCCCATCAACCTGTAAAACAACATCGTCCACAAAGCTTCCCATCTATTTTCTTTTATCAAATAGGCACTATTATGAATTTAAGCCCTTATCCGTAAGAAAAATGAGTTTCTTGAGCCAATAATTTATTGAAAATAACTTTTCTACCTTCACAGATGCATATGAGACTATATTGTATATGTTTGTTTTTATTATTGTTTTAACCCAATGTAGTAGAGATTGTCCTAATTGATTACTCTAGTTCCTGTCATTTTTATCCCTTTTTAAAAAAAGTGAAGTGGACCCAAAATTTGCTATGAATCAAATTCCGTTTGTTTGGAGATATTTTGTGACAATTAAGAGTCAATCACAGACAAGGTATCTTTTCGTACCTTTTCCCAGAGGCCAATCAAACTTGGCAACGCGTGCGCTGAGAGCACAAATTGTAGACAATTTTGCGGAAACCACGGACACAGTTTACACTTTGTGCTCTTCCCCGGTGGCGTTTGGAGAAATGTTCTATTGGGGAATCATTGGGATTACATGAAATACTTGATCAACATACTCTCTCTTGGATTTTCTGGGTCGTTTCATATGGACTGATCCAACCCGATTAAAAAAAGGAAAATATTGAGGTTTTTATATTTATTTTTTCTTTCCTTTAGAAAATGTTATAATTCCTAATGCTTTGGTAGATGATCTCTTTAGTAGTTAGACTGTTGTTGTCTGGCCTCTAACTCAACTATTTGATTATACGACTATTCTGATTGCTAGAGAAAGGAGGGATGACACCTTCTTTTATTATTTGACGGTTGAAAACAAAACAACTTTCAGATATACGGTTGTTAGGTTCACCCAGACATATTTACGAAAGCAACAAGGAACTTGACTGTCAATAGGCCAACTTGCTACAAGAGGGGAGCAACTGGCTGTGAGTTTTTCTTCTCGAGTTCTATGGTTTTCATTTTTCTGAAAATAGTAATTAGAATTTAGATGACTAAATTTATTGTAGAATGGAAGTTAATTAGTAAAACTAGGAGGGGTCAACCTAATGAAACATCAAGTTATGAGGAAGGTCTTTTAAAATTTGAACAATAATAGAGGAGAGGAGGCATACTGGTTTTTACTACTCAAATCATTACGGATGTCTTTTAATTGAATCAACAATTTAGCTCCTCTTTCGCCAACCTGAAATTTAAAATTTTGAGTTTTAAAGTTGTGCTTGAACATGTATTTTAGATTTTACTTTTAAAAAATTAAAGTTTTGTGAGTTAAATGTCATAGCCAAACATATATTCAAGTATAATTTTTCAAAAATCTGATCCAAAATATCAAACGCTACCTTAATATTCTGGCAAAAAAACATGCCTTAAATATTGGTTCATTTAACAACTGTAAAATAAATTTAGATCGAAATTTTGGGACAAGAAAAGATTATTAAAATAAACAACCTCTAAATTAGGGCAGTGATTTGTAAGGACCAGATTGGACGTGTGATTTGAAAAAGGGCTTTTACTATTTCTGGGAATGACCATAATTAATCAGGGTAATTAAGCCGAAAGAATCCTTAATCATTCATCCAAATGGGGGATACGATTCTTGTCTTCAGCTTTTACGTTTGGGATAATTCATAAGAGGTATTATATCCAAATTCAGAATTTAAAATTTATAAATTTTAATAATTCTCGTTTGTCATTGAACCTCTAACTCATTTATGTTTTTGAGTTACCAGCTTATTATATGTAGATATTTAGTGAGAGTCTAAACATATATGTTTAAATTATTAACTTCTGTTTGTCGAATCCATATAATAAATTAATTTATCCATTCATGAGTGTTGCAAGAAGAATGTAAACAATATGTTCAACCAAACATAATATTTTCGACATGATATGTGTGTTTTTTATATAAATTTAATTCCATAACTTTTAGAATTTAATAATAACAACGACAATAATATATCCAATATAGATAGAGTGTACAGACTCTGTATCACTACCTAAGTGACGAGGTAGAGACGTTGTTTTCAATAGATCTCCTACTCAAGACAAAAATAGTCTAGAAAAAGAAATAATATAAAAACAAAAAACAATAGGTAGAAACAACAGATAATAACAGAAACAAGACTATCAATACTACAATCGATCTATCCGAAACTACAAATATCACCAAAACTCTAAGAAACACAAGACACTACAAGCGTAGCATTACACTACTAGCACGGACAACAAAACAAAACACTCCTACCACCTACTAGCATGAACGCACTCTTCCTACTAACCTTCTATCTTAATTTGCGTCCTCCACGCGTTCCTATCATTAGATTAAAATTTTGGATAGGCCATAAATGGAGAAAGGTATGTACATACTGTGTGCACCACTTTTACTCATATCACTATAAATCATCCTATTTTTTTTAACAAAAGTTTGGGCAATCAAATGAAGTGTGATGATTGCAAAGACCAGAAAAGAAATCAACCTCAGATTTAGGAATGATATATTGATGTTAACTTGAGATATTTTCCCCCTTTAATGGGCCACTACTTTTTTTTTTCACAGGTCAATCAGATATGACCCTAATTGACACTCCATTTTCCAAGTAATTTCTCAAAAGACTTTGTCCTTACATTGCCTATCAACTGCATCTCATGCAAATAAAGACATTCTTATTAAGAGTCATCACAATCTTTTATTTTTCAACTATGTTATGATGCCAAAGTTTAGACGAGAATTTGATTCATTAGTCCTTATTATTATTTATTCCTACGCTTAAAAGTTGTATTTGGCAAGGAAAATATTTTTTTGAAAAATAAATGAGTTCTTTTTTAAGTGTTTGGTAAGTAAATAAGAAAATATTGTCCAAAGAATATTTATATATTATCTAGAAAAATTTTATGGACGCGGAAAGAGATGGGGAGTGAAGGTTTGGGGGTGGATAGTCAAGCGGTGGGGTTGGGAGGATTGAGTGGATGGAGAGGAGACAATGAACTTGGGATGCCACTTATGCACTTGTTTCCCTACTTTCATTAGGAAAATCATTTTCTTTATTTTCGAGGAACTTGTTTTGGATTATTTTTTTTCTTGAGCCGAGTGTTTATCAGAAACAATCTTTCTATCTCTGAGGTAGGGGTAAAGTCTACGTATGCTCTACCCTCCAAGTCAAAACAACAACATACCCAATATAATCTCACAAAATGGGGTCTGAGACTGAATTATATAGGGTATGTTGTTGTTTTCCTACCGAAAATATTTTTGAAGTATGCAAGAATTTGAAAAAAATATTTTCTGGAAAATATTTTCCTCTATACCAAGCACACCCTAAGAGTGCATATTAGTATTAATTTTATTATTTAAAAAGATAATTGGGTTCTTTGGGTATTTCCATTTTTTATCTTAATTTTTGCAAATATTTTAATTTTGGTTTGAACTTTTACTTTAGAAAAGTAATTCATCAACAATCATTGTGATAGAATTTTTGAAAGATTGAACAAGATAGAATTAAGATGATCTTTCCGACCCCAAATAATGAGTTTGGTAGTCAGGAATTGCTCCACAAAAAGTGATATTTGGTTGGAAGGTGCTGAGGTTTCACATTCAATTCTACTTAAGGGTAAATGTATGTTTATTAATTAGTATTCTCTCTACAAATTATGTGTTCGAAAATGTCAATTGAAACCAGTTGATGACGTGTAAATATTATCAAATCCCATGATTTATCAGGATGAATAACTTTAAAAACCATGCTTGCATGTAAAACTGAAACTTGTATTTACGACCACAAAATATATAGTACTAAGTATTTATAACTAGTAATTCTTATTTGAAGTAAGTAGACATGGTAAAAATTTGTACTTCAAACACAACAAAATTACTGAGATATTAAAAGGGGAAAAGATATGAGGTGGACAGTAGAAAAAATAATGATTCAAGTTTGACCTATATATCGGAGGAATTGCACAAATAATTGTTTTTTATGTCACCATTTAACTAATATTCGCTTCATAATTTTTTTTGTAACTTTACCCACTTTCGACAAGAAGTCAGATACTTGCGTCTGAAGTTTGATAACGTCAGGCATTCGCGTATGAAAGTTTGGCTTTTGTGAAGGCTAAACATCAGAATTTTCGTCTGATGTTTACCCACATCTACTCTAAATAAGTTCAAATTTAAAATATAAGTTTCATATATCATAAAGAACAAACTTCAATCATCACTTTGTCAATATAACAACAAATTTAACAAATCAACATGATTTCAATTTTTATCATATATGTATTTTCTCAGTCATACATGACTGAAATACATGTTAAAAGTAGTTAAAGTTTCAGTCATATATGTCTAACGCGAAAGCAAAAAAGAAAATATTATTTCACCTGAAAATTGTCTAATATTAGATATTCATGTAAAAATAAACATAAAGTGGGTAATACTTAAATGAGGAGACCAAAGTAGGACGCCACATGAAATTTTTACCTATATTCCACTAAATGTACTTTAGGCCCAAAATAATGATAACTCACTCTCACACACCCCTCCCTCCCTCTCTCTTTGTTTTTTTTACTACTCTTTTTTTCTTTTTTTTCCCTGCTCTTTTAAAAACTTTTCTGTTCTTCTAATTGCTTTTTTTTTTTTAATAATTAAGTACAAGTTTTAGGGTTTTTTTTAAATCTTTTTCTGCAATATGATGAAGATAGTTAAGAATAAAAAGCTGATTTTGCTTCCCCTTTCGAATTTCATCCTCAGTAATTGGAGAAATAAATGTTGTATACAATGTGTATTAAACTGTAAAATTATTATATAGAATATGTATATGTATAAGATTTTTATAGAAATTGTATAATTATTGTGTAGACTATGTATATGTATAAGATTTCAATAGAAACTATATAATTATTGTATAGAATATGTATATGTATAAGATTTCTATAGAAACTGTATATGTAACGACCTGTTCAGTCGTTATTAATAGGCACCTCTTTATGGGTGAGCTATTCGTGTGAAGAGCGGGTTAAAAAAACTTTTGGGTTGGGTAGTTGAAAATTTTGGGTTAGGCTAGTTGTGAGAAATATAGGAGAAAAATATTATTGAATTGTGTCTACATTTTTACACAAATATCCTATATATAGACACTAGATAACAATCCTTTACCAAGTAGGATTCTATATACTATTCCTATTCCTACTCTAACTAGGATTCTATATACTATTCCTATTCCTACTCTAACTAGGATTCTATATACTATTCCTATTCCTACTCTAACTAGGATTCTATATACTATTCCTATTCTAACACTCCCCCTCAAGCTGGTGCGTACAAGTCATATGTACCTAGCTTGTTACAGATATAACCAATACGAGGACCGGTGAGGGACTTGGTGAAGATATCTACAAGTTGATCACTCGACTTCACAAATTTTGTAACAATATCACCTGAGAGTACCTTTTCTCTGATAAAGTGACAATCAATCTCAATGTGCTTAGTCTTCTCATGAAATACAGGATTTGATGCGATATGAAGAGCCGCTTGATTATCACACACAAGTTCCATCTGACCGATTTCTCCAAATTTTAGTTCTCTGAGCAACTGTTTGATCCAAACTAGTTCACAAGTTGCTACAACCATTGCTCGATATTCTGCTTCTGCACTAGATCGAGCAACCACACTCTATTTCTTACTCTTCCATGACACCAAGTTACCTCCTATTAAAACACAATATCCGGATGTAGAACGTCTATCACTAGGTGATCCTGCCCAATCCGCGTCTGTATATCCAATGATCTGCTCATGACCTCGATCCTCGAAGAGTAGTTCATTACCTGGAGCTGACTTTATATATCGCAGAATGCGAACAACTACATCCCAATGACTATCACAGGGAGAATCTATAAACTGACTTACAACACTCACATGATAGGAAATGTCAGGTTTGATTACTGTGAGATAATTTAACTTACCAACCAGACGCCTATATCTTCCAGGATCACTAAGTGGCTCCCCCTATCCTGGTAGGAGTTTAGCATTCGGATCCATAGGAGTGTCAATGGGTCTACAACCCACCATTCCCGTCTCCTCAAGAATGTCTAAGGCATACTTGCATTGTGAAATAACAATACTTGATCTGTACTGAGCAACCTCAATACCTAGAAAATACTTTAGTCTGCCAAGGTCTTTAGTCTGGAAATGTTGAAAGAGATGTTGTTTTAAACTAATGATACCATTTTGATCGCGGTAATAATGATATCATCAACATAAACCACCAAATAAATACATAGATTTGGAGCAGAATGTCGATAAAACACAGAGTGATCAGATTCACTATGATTCATGCCAAACTCCTAAATTACTATGCTAAACTTTCCAAACCAGGCTCGAGGAGATTGTTTCAGATCATAAAGTGACCGTCGCAATCGACACACCAAGCTAGACTCCCCCTGAGCAACAAAACCAGGTGGTTGCTCCATATAAACTTCCTCATCAAGGTCACCATGAAGAAAAGCATTCTTAATGTCCAATTGATAAAGAGGCCAATATCGGACAACAACCATGGATAGAAAAAGACGTACAGATGCTATTTTGGCCACGGGAGAGAAAGTGTCACCATAATCAAGCCCAAATATATGAGTATACCCTTTGGCAATAAGGCGAGCCTTAAGCCGATCAATTTGGCCGCCCGAACCAACTTTGATTGCATAAATCCAGCGATAACCAACAGTAGATTTACCTGAAGGACGAGGAACAAGCTCCCAAGTACCACTTATATGTAAAGCAGACATCTCGTCAATCATAGCTTGTCGCCATCCTGGATGAGAAAGTGTTTCTCATGTAGACGTAGGAATAAAGACAGAGGACAAAGATGATACAAAGGCATAATGGGGTGATGACAGACGATGATAACTTAAGAGGGTATAATGAGGGTTAGTGTTACGAGTGGACCGTATCCCTTTTCGAAGTGCAATCGGTTGTTTAAAAGGAGACAAGTTTGTAGTAGGTGCAAGGTTGGGTGCATGACGGAAATCATCTGAACCTGATGATGGACGTGGACGATGATGATAAGTGAGGAGTGGTGGCACTGTGGATGGAGATGTAGAAGGTATTATAAGTTCCCCAAAAGTCGATACAGGTAAGACTGGTGGCACAAGGGAGGGAGATGTAGAAGTAATGGTAGAGTTCTCAAAAGTCGGTATAGGTAAGACCTCAGATATGCTAAGATGATCATGATCAGAAGAAGCTTTAAAGTAAGGCTGAGACTCAAAGAATGTGACATCATCTGACATAAGGTACCGATGAAGATCAGGTGAGTAGCAACGATATCCCTTTTGTACCCAAGAATAACTAAGAAAGACACATTTGAGAGCGCGGGGGGCTAATTTATCTTTCCCAGGGGTTAAGTTATGAACAAAACATGTACTCCCAAAGACACGAGAGGGAATAGAGTATAGAGGTGACTGAGGAAACAATAGTGAATAAGGAATTTGATTCTGAATGGAAGATGACGACATCTGATTAGTTAACTAGCAAGATTAGAGAACTGCATCTCCCCAAAAACGCAGCAGAACATGAGATTGAATGAGAAGAGTGCGAGCAGTCTCGATGAGGTGTCTATTCTTTCTCTCTGCTACTCCATTCTGTTGAGGGGTGTATGGACAAGAAGTCTGATGAATAATTCCTTGGTGAGCCATAAACTGCTGAAACTGAGAGGACATATATTCTAGGGCATTATCACTACGAAAGGTACGAATAGAGACACCGAATTAATTTTGTATTTCAGCACAATAACTCTTGAATATAGAAAATAACTCAGAACAATCTTTCATTAAGAAAATCCAAGTACATCTTGAATAATTATCAATGAAGCTAACAAAATAACGAAACCCTAAGGTTGAGCTAACTCTACTAGGATCCCAAATATCAGAGTGAACTAAGGAAAAGATAGACAGACTCTACACGACTCTCAGCACTACATTGAAAGGTAGTGCGAGTGTGTTTCCCAAGTTGGCATGACTCACAATTTAATGTAGACATAATAGACAAACTAGGCACCATTTTTTGTAGCTTGAACAAACTGGGATGTCCCAAACATTTGTGAATTAATTCTGGAGAATCTGTAACTGGACATGCTACGGAGGAGCTAGGAGAGTTAAGGTAGTATAGTCCTTGTGATTCATATCCTACACCAATTATTTGTCCCGTACTACGATCATGCATGATAAAAGAGTCCTCAAGAAATAGTATGCCATAATTTAGGGCACGAGTCAAACGACTGACATACGCAAGATTAAAAGGACAACCAGGGACATAAAGAACAGAATAGAAAGTGACATATGATAGGGGATTAGCTTGTCCAACTCCTTTTGATTTGGTTTGGTTTCCATTGGCTAAAGTAATAGTTGGAAGAGACTGTGAATAAACAATATTTGACAAAAGTGATTTATCACCAGAAATATGGTCAGAAGCGCCAGAATCCACAACCCATGATCCAAAGGTAGAAGACTGTGCGGCTGAGGCTACTGGTAGAGATGTCTGCTCTGGTCGGTGCATGGCGGCGCGTGGAGAGGCTTCTGTCGGTAAAAATTTAGGGTTATAGTCGCTAGAAGGTGGGGACCCCGTGGTGGTGTTGATTTTTCACACAACACTGATGGACTCGGGGTGACGTAACACAGCCCTAGCAAGTTTCCAGAATTTAACACACGATGACTATTTTGAGCTAATTTTATTTCACTGATGTTTCTCACCAATTCTCTGATACCATGTGAGAAATATAGGAGAAAAATATTATTGAATTGTGTCTACATTATTATATAAAGATCCTATATATAGACACTAGATAACAATCCTTTACCAAGTAGGATTCTATATACTATTCCTATTCCTACTCTAACTAGGATTATATATACTATTCTTATTTCTATTCTAACACTAGTCTTAAACGAATTGGGAGCGAGGTAAGGTCTAGGGAAATTCGAGAAAGGATTGGGTAAAATGTCTAAGGTGGAGCTAATTTTTCCATTAGCTAAGGTGTTAAGGAGTCCGTGAGACTTTTCAAAAGTGAATTCGGGTGAGTAGAACTCTCGATATCAAAGTTGACGCGAAAGGGTTGGTTCAGAACGTCAAGATTTGAAGTGTGTGTGAAATGGACACTTTTGGAGAGCTTTACGACTTTCAGTTCTGACATGGCACTATCGCGACCTATGCTATAGCGGAGAAATTACCTCTATAGCAAAAGTTAATGCCAGTCAGATCCGCTATAGCGGTTGGTTCCGCTACGGCGGTACCGCTATAACAGAGTGTGGACTGCTATAGTAGAATGACAGGATCAGAAAATCCAAAAACGAGTTTTATAATTTTATTCTCTCCCCTTCAGCCCTAAAAAATAGATGAGGGTTACTCCAAAAACCCTCCTAGGCTACTCCAAGGCTTGGGAGCCATGGGGAGGAGGAATTTCGGTAAAAAAGACGCGAAAGCACGAATTTGGGCTTGCAAATCGTCAGAGAACGCCTTCACGGAGTCAGAAATTATATGGTGCAGCTGCTTGGCATCTAGGTAGGCTAGGTTTTCTTCATTAAGTAGATTGACATTCTTTCTCTTCGTATTTATTTAATAGACGGAAAGGAGAAACCATGTCTAAGCCTTCGGGCACGGAGTCTAGAGGAGTATTGTGTTTGGCTGATTTGAATTAGGAAATGATTGAGTGGGGATATGGTATGGTCAAATGTTGGACTGCTTATGATTATTAGGTGTGGTTTGATGATATAATTCAGGAGCTAGGATGTCGGGCTTCGGTAATTAAATGATAGGTTAAAAAGGGGAATTTGAAAATGTTTTGCTATAAAGAAAGTAGGATAATAATAAGCCTTGAATTACCAAGGGTAAGGGATGTCTTCCCCATATTATGCCTATTCTAGAAGAAGGTTCGGGAATAAATGTATGTACATTTCATGTGTTAAAAAGGAGTGAACGGGGAATCAGTCTTCGAACGAGATTCAAGGTTGAGTTATGTACCCGGGATAGGGATAGGTGATGGTTATTAATTTTCAATATGCATTATGTGTTCATATACTATTGCTTAGTATTGTATGAGTTGCATGCTTAGGGAATGAATTGTGAATGTCTAATTATCCGGTTGTCAGTCTTGTGAAATGAACTTGTTTGTTGCTTGTTGGTTTACAAGTATGTTTTATTCATTATTTGTGATTGATTGGAATTGGTGTGACATTCGATTAGATCGGGTACCACGCCTAGTACGGGATACTAATGGTCAGCTCGGGTACCACGCCTGGTACAAGATACTAATGGTTGGCTCAGGTACCACGCTTGGTACAAGTTTAATTATACATTATTGACTGGGTTTGTCGAAGGTTCCATGAGTGGATCGGGTTAATTGCTGAAATTATGCTTATGTATGTTGGTCCTTGAGAGGCCGGGTTGTTACACTTAATTATGGGGTTGGTCCTAGGCTATATCGGGCATTGTAGGTTAATACTAGGTGTTGGTATAGGGATCCTTGGTCAGTCCGAGAAGGATAAAAAGGGTGTTTGCTATTGTTACTTTCTCATTGTTTAAGTTGGTTGTTGAACTTGTTTCATGTGGTTGATAAGTTTAAAAGGAAGACTGAAAGTCTGTAATTATATTCTTACGAGTCTAATTGTTATTTATTGTTCTTCACCTGTTGGGTTCCTATGAGGGCCGAGAGTTATTATTATTTGGCGTATAGTTGGTCCTTGAAGGGCCGAGTTAGTGTGCTTAAGTGACAAGGTGGTTCTTCTGTGAACCGGGGTCATATGTTATTGGCATAGATGATGTCCTAGGGATCCTTGTTTTGTCCGAGTTATGTAAAAAGGATATGTGCTTATTATCACTGAGAATTATCAATGTCGGTTAGACTTGTTACGTGCGATTGATAAGCTAAGGAAGAGACTTATGGTATGGTTATAATGTTGGTTGTGGTTACTTGTCGAGTATGGCCCTGGAGGTCATTGGAATGGTTTGTACTAGTAGGTGGCGGTACGACAGTTGTGATCTATGTCACTAAGTAGTGGGGTTTACTCTGGGTTGTTGAGTCATAGTAGTTGACTGGGGTAAGGGAATGGTAGTCCGGGTATGGACATAGATGTCAGGTAATGACAAGTGTAACTTGGGAAGTCTAGGTGCCAAGTGTGACTTGGGAAGTCTAGGTGTCTAGTTGACCAGGTGACTTGAGAAGTCTAGGTGTCAAGATGACTTGGGAAGTCGAGGGTCAAGGTGACTTGGAAAGTCTAAGGGATAGGCAGGCTTGGTTTGATATTGTGTTTTGGTAAGGTGAATGTTGACGGGTTGAAGTATTTAACTTATGTATTTTCCTTCACTTCTTATATGATGGTATGGGTGGATTCTAGTCGACCGATGATGTCTACCAGTACGTGTGTCTGTACTGATTCTAATCTTGCTATACCTTTTTGGTATAGTCTGGTTGCAGGGTTGGTGATGTTTCATAGGTACACGATGATGGCAATCTCCAGCAGCTCCTACTTCTTGTTTCTAAGGTGGAGTTGTGTCTTCTTTCATTATTGTATCACTCTTGTAGTCGCTCTTGTACCGGCTTAGGCTAGGTTCTGGAAAGGGTTGTTTCCAAATTATAAATGGTTTTATTTATTTTCCGCATTACCTGTTGGATCGGGTGGTAAGGGTTCTCCTATCTAGGTGGATTAGAGTAGGTGCCTGCACATCTCGGTAGTTGGGTCGTGACAAATGATATCATAGCCCAGGTTACCGGTCTCCCAGTACAAGAGCAAATATTGAATAGAGTCCTGCGAATTGGTGTGTTGACTTCCACATCTAATCTTTGGGAAGCTATGAAGCATTCTAGGAAAACATCTCTCTTTGTTCACTCTTTTCGTGTGGTTTGTTACTTGCTTATATGGGTTGAGTCTAATTGGTATCTCCCAATTCCAATTGGTATCTCGACAAGAAAAAAGAATGTTGTTTAACTCCGATTGAGATAACACAAGCAAGGGAAATTAGAACCGGGAAGGTCCCAATTGGTATCTGGCCTGAGAGGCTATGTAAAGGGTGGATGAATCGGCTAACGGTTATCCATGAAGCTAATGAAAGGTAATAAAACTGATTTGATTGAGTGTTGGAGCTTGAGACTTGTGATTGTATATATTGCATTGTTTGAATGACTGCGATTGTGTGGTGTGTAATTGCTTAAGTTGCTTTGAAATTTTGGTTAGTGAAGAGTCTTAACTTGGTTATGTGTTAATGATTGAAGGAATTCTTATTTTGTGATTCATGTGGAAAACAGTATGCTAAATACTGGGCAGGGTCTTATCATTGGTAAAAATGATATATATACTTGTGTAAACTTAGGTTTCAAGTGGTTGGTATGTGAATAAGTACCAGGGACAAGGGATATTGTTGCTTAATAGCGAGAATTGGCGTAAGACATGGATGATTGACTAATGGTCATCCATGGGACGAATAGAGAGTAAATTATGTGACTTGATTTCATTGTAGCCTGAAGCTGAATTGTTTGTGTGTCACATTGTGTGTATGACTTACTTAGTTGGTATGTGATTGGTTGCCTCACTGTGAAATTGTGGGTCTAAAGGTCGTCATAATTTGAATTGATATGATTTGGTTTGTGATAAAATACTGTGTGTGGAGTTAAAATTTCATATTACTTTCGAAAAAGAACTCATCATTGGTTAAGATGGTGAGGTGAAGGGATTTACGACTGTAGAGAAGCTTGGTTTTAGGACAGTCGAGACTTGGTTGGGAACCATGGGAACAAGGGGGTTATTCGGGTGTAATAGCGGGAATGTATTGTTGAGAATAATTTTCTTCTGTGAATCTTTTATGATTGGTGATAACTGAATGCTAAGTTTTATTATGTGCATTGCTAGGAATAGTCTTGGGGGTTGTTTAAGACTATGACGGGATTGACAGAGTTAGAAAATGATAACCGGGAAGGGGAATGAGTACACTTTGCTGAAAATTTTAAAATTCTAGACTGATACCATCGGGACCACCATAGCAGAACTGCACCGCTATGGTGATTTTGCTATATCAGGATTTTCTATCACCACGGTGGTACCACTGTAGCGGAGTGACAATCGCTATAGCAAAAGGGTGTGGGGCAGAATGCCTGCCCTGTTTTCTCTTGTTTTCATTTCATTCTCGGGGATTTAAAATGCAATGGTTAAGCTATAAACTGCTATGTAAAACAAGAAAATCAGCTATAGAACTAACATAGTATGCATATAAGGTAAATAATGTCTGAAACTGGCATCCATGTGCAGAAATCAAAAGGAAAAAGAGGGACTAGTAGTGTACGATAGCGGGAATAAGTTATTGTACGTGGTTCTAGTGCATTTTGTAACTGATTTTATGATAATGTGGTGCTAAATTCTAAACTATGCACAATTGGGATTGGTCTTGAGGGTATGTTAAGATCATAACGCGATCTCATGTGTTAATGTTGAAAAACAGGGAAGAGGAATGAAGGAATTTTTGAAAAAATAAAAAAAAGTCTGGCTGCTACTGTTGGGGTCGCCATAGAGGTGTGCAAGCTGCTATAGCGGGAGGGGCAGGGCATAATCCTTGTCCTGTTTTCCCCTGTTTTATTTTTCATTCCCGAGTCATTTTTAATTCATTAATTGAGTTATGAGCTATTGCACAAATTATTTAGAATACATGCGTGATAAAAGGAAGGGGTGGATATGGTAGCCTTGGTATTTGATAAAATTATGATTGGCCATTGGTGGAAATAGTCATCCATATAGAATTTAAAAAAATGACCCGTAATTGATTGAGTAGTATTGGACACTACTTATTGGCTTATGTTATAAGGGTGAGTAGTGGCTGGTTTATTATTGATAATCCTTAGTGGTTGGGTCGGTTGAGTGGTAGGGGTGTGCTCGCTATAGCATTAGTTAGGGTGTAAGTGCCCGGGTAGAATTCTCCCTAAGACGAGAGTTGATAAAAATCTCTAGTTAGGATGGGTTCTACTGGAATTTTGGTGTTGTGTGATTTAGAGATACGTGGTGTCTCGGGGAGTAGTGTTGATAGGAGCAAGGTAACACCATGATATGCGAGGGTCATAGTATCACATAGAAGCTTCGAAATGGAGTTTGAGTTAGTAGAACTCCGGATATAGCATTTAACGTAAAGGGATCTAGTCCTCCTGGCAAGGGAATTGTTTTATTCGTTAAGTGTGAATTTTTTTTGCTCCGGTGTTTCAACGAGGCCCCAGATTTCTTGGGCACTCGAGGAGGGTTAATTTAATTAGTCTTGTGTAGCTCGAAAGAAGGAATTCATTGATAGAGCAGGATCAAATTAATTGTTGGTTAAGGTTGGGTACACCAAGGGATTTGAAAGTTTCAATGGGTTGCTTAAGGTTATATTTACGCTATCATGGTAGAGCATTAAGGTTAATGGGACGGGGTTTGTTGTTTCCCTGCGCCTTAGAGATCATTTAGGGATGAACGATGGGTAAATTGATATCTGTTGTAACGATCTATTCAATCTTTATTAAAAGGCACCTCGTTATGGGTGAGCTATTCGTGCAAAGAGCGGGTTAGAAAATCTTCCGGGTTGGGTAGTTGGAAATTTTAGGCTAGGCTAGTCTTAGATAAATTCGGAGCGAGGTAAGGTCTAGGGCAATTCGAAAAAGGATTGGATAAAATATCTAAGGTGGAGCTAATTTTTCCATTAGCTAAGGTGTTAAGGAGTGCGTGGGACTTTTCAGAAGTGAATTTGGGTGAATAGAACTCCTGATATCGAAGTTGACGTGAAAGGGTTGGTTTGAAACGTCAAGATTTAAAGTGTGTTATGAAATGAAAACTTTTGAGAAACTTTACGATTTTCTATTCCATGTCAACCTCTATAGTGGTTGACACAGCGCTATCGCGACCTCCGCTATAATGAAAAAATTAGAGTTATAGCAAAAGTCGATACCGGTCAGCACTGCTATAGCGGTCGGTTACGCTACGGTGGTACCGCTATAGCAGAGCGTGGACCGCTATAGCGAAACGATGGGATAAGAAAACCCAAAAATAGATTTTATAATTTCATTCTCTCCCTTTCAGTCCCAAAAGCAGACGGGGGCTACTCCGAAAACTCTTCTAGGCTACTCCAAGGCTCGGGAGCCATGGGGAGGAGGAATTTCAGCAAAAGGATGTGAAACCATGGATTTGGCCTGTAAATCATCAGGGAAAGTCTTCATGGAGTCAGAAATTGCATAGTGCAGCTGATTGGCATCCAGGTAGGCTAGGTTTTCTTTATTGAGTAGATTGACCTACTTCCTCTTCGTATTTATTGTATAGACGGAAAGGAGAAACCATGTCTAGGCCTTCGGGCACAGAGTCTGGAGGAGTATTGTGTTTGGATGATTAGAATTAGGGAATGATTGAGTAGGGATATGGTATGGTCAAATGCTGGACTGTTTATTGTTATTAGGTGTGGTTTGATGAGAGAATCCAGGAGCTAGGATGTCGGGAAGGTTCGAGGAATTGGGAAAGGTTGGGTAATTAAATGACAGGTTAAAAAGGGAAATTGAAAAATGTTTTGCTATAAAGGAAGTAGGATAAGAATAAGCCTTGAATTACCAAGGGTAAGGGATGTCTTCCCCATATTCTGCCTGTTTTAGAAGGAGGTTTGGGAATAAATGTATGTGCCTTTCATGTGTTAAAAAGGGGTGAACGGGGAATCAGTCTTTGGATGGGATTCAAGGTTGAGTTATGTACCCAAGATAGGGGTAGGTGATGGTTATTAATTTTCCAATATGCATTATGTGTTCATGTACTATCACTTAGTATTGTATGAATTGCATGCTTAGGGAATGAATTGTGAATGTCTAATTGTCGGTTGTCAGTCTTGTGAAATAAACTTGTTTGTTGGTTTACAAGTATGTTTTGTTCATTATTTGTAATTGATTGAACTTGGTGTGACATTCAGTTGGCTCGGGTACCATGCCTCATATAGGATACTAATGGTTGGATCGGGTACCACGCCTGGTACGGGAATACTAACGGTTAGCTCAGGCACCACGCCTGGTACATGATACTAACAGTTGGCTCAGGTACCACGCCTGATATAGGTTCTATATCTGTTGACTTGGGTACCACGCCTGGTACAAATTTAATTATACATTGTTGACTGAGTTTGTCGAAGGTTTCATGAGTGGACCGTGTTGATTATTAAAATTGTGCTTGTGTATGTTGGTCCTTGAGAGGTCGGATTATTACACTTAATTGTGGGATTGGTCCTAGAGTGGATCGGACATTGCAAGTTAACACTAAGTGTTAGTATAGGGATCCTTGGTCAGTCTGAGAAGGATAAAAAGGGTATTTGCTATTGTTACTTGCTTATTGTTTAAGTTGGTTGTTGAACCTGTTTCATGTGGTCTATAAGTTTAAAAGAAAGAGTGAGAGTCTGGAATTATATTATTAAGAGTCTAATTGTTACTTATTGTTCTTCACCCGTTGGGTTCCTGAGAGGGCTGGGAGTTATTATTATTTGGTGTATAGTTGGTCCTTGAAGGGCCGAGTTAGTGTGCTTAAGTGACAAAGTAGTTATTCTGTGAATCGGGGTCCCATGTTATTGGCATAGATAATTTCCTAGGTATCCTTTTTGGTCCAGGTTATGTAAAAAGGATATGTGTTTATTGTCAATGAGAATCGTCAATATCAGTTAGACTTGTTACGTGCGGTTGATAAGCTAAGGAGAAGACTTGTAGTCTAGTTATAATGTTGGTTGTGGTTACTTGTCAAGTATGGCCCTAGGGGTCATTGGGACGGTTTGTACTAGTAGGTGGCGGTATGGCGGTTGTGGTCTAAGTTACTAAGTAGTGGAGTTTACTCTGAGTTGTTGAGTCATAGTGATTGATTGGGGTAAGAGAATGGTAGTCTGGGTATAGGCATAGATGTCGGGTAATGACAAGTGTGACTTGGGAAGTCTAGGTGCCAAGTGTTACTTGGGAAGTCTAGGTGCCAAGTGTGACTTGGAAAGTCTAGGTGTCTAGGTGACCAGGTGACTTGGGAAGTCTAGGTGTCAAGATAACTTGGAAGTCGAGGGTCAAGGTGACTTGGGAAGTCTAAGGGATAGGTAGGCTTAGGTTGATATTGGATTTTGATAAGGCGAATGTTGACGGGTTGAAGTATTTAACTTATGTATTTTCCTTCACTTCTTATATAATGGTATGGGTGGATTTGAGTGAACCGATGATGCCTACTAGTACGTGTGTCTGTACTAGTTCTACTCTTGCTATACCTTTTTGGTATAGTCTGGCTGCAGGGTTGGTGATGTTTCATAGGTACACGATGATGACAATCTCCAGCAGCTCCTACTTCTTGTTTCTATGGTGGAGTTGTGTCTTCTTTCATTTTTGTATTACTCTTGTAGTAGCTCTTGTACCGGCTTAGGTTAGGTTCTGGAAAGGGTTGTTTCCAAATTGTAAATGGTTTTATTTCTTTTTTTGCATTATCTATTGGATCGGGTGGTAAGAGTTCTCCTATCTAGGTAGATTAGAGTAGGTGTCCGCACGACCCGGTAGTTGTGTCGTGATAATATAATTATTGTATAGAATATGTATTTGTATAGAATGTGTATAAAAACTGAATCATTATTGTATAAAAATGTATCTATCACGAGGGTATTTGTATAGAAAATGTATCATTGTTGTATAAAAATATATCTATTATGAGTGCATATGTATAGAAAAATGTATCATTGTTATATAAAAATAATATATATATATATATATATATATATATGGTTGTGTGTGTGTGTGTGTGTGTGTGTGTGTGTGTCAGCACCAGTCCTACATTTTGCCTCTGTGGATCGAGGAGAAAAGGGGCTCGCGGGAAGAGGAGTGTACCAAGAGAGAATTGTTGTATAAAATTATATCTATTATGAGTGCATATGTATAGAAAAATGTATCATTGCTGTATAAATATATATATAACAGAAAAGGTGAATATAAAAAATCCACTGATAAAAATATATATGATGAATATTGTCTCTGTATGTGTGTGTGTATATATATATATATATATATATATATATATATATATAAAAATTAATTAGTGGGTATACATTGTATATTGAGTATATATTAATCATTCATACACACAAATTTATACCAAAAGATAGACGCTCCATCATATTGGGGGTGGGGGGTGGGGAGGGGAATAAGAAAGATTACAAAATTGTATTTGATTATTAAAAAAATAATCCGAGCAACAATTAGAAGAGTAATTTTTTTACAAAAAAAAAAAGAAAGAAAGAAGAAGAAGCAGTAGAAAAAAAAAGCAAGGAAAGAAAAAAATAAAAGTAATGAAAAAAAGACAAGCGAAAATGGTCAAAAAAGGCTGCAATAATGGTAAACCAATTACCTTGGTCATTCAATTGACAATATTTTGCATTGAATAACCATTTCTGCACATCCCTCATGTTAAAAAGCAAAGAAAATTAATACAAAAACTCACTCTCTGTGGCCAAACTTCTCATAAAGCCTGCAACCTTTGCAACTTGTTATTTACTTGGTCGAAAAAGGCCAAAGGGAAGAGGAAGAAGGGGAATGACATAAAATTGAACGTTATGTTCTTCAAATAGGTTAATTTTTAATTTTTGTCTTTTAAATGGATTGATCTTTAATATTTTCTCTTTATCTATTGAACTTATGTTGAGTGGAGAATAAGTTCTTTAGAAACTAAAGTTATGTCCGAATATTACTTGTGAATATTATAATACAAAAATATAAATATTTATCTCAAAAAAATTATTTATTATGAGGGACATAAATTAAAGAGCACCATAAATAGGATCAAAAGTGCAAATGACCATAAAAATGGTGCATTTATGTAGCCTTTTGATTTGATGGCCTAAAAGCCCAATCCCAATTAACTCATTACCTTGTATTTTAAGCACCTAGTGATAGTCTGTAGATAAGATTGTACTTTTAGAAATTCAATTGTCCTATGTGAAAGTGTAAGAAGGGGGTGAATTGCCTTCTTTTTATTTTTCTAGTTGATTAACAATTTTCAGTAGTCAACTGTATGAATTATAACTGTATATTTAAGTAAATATTGAAACTGAAAATGCTAAAAAAAATTGACACAAGATATTTTTATACTGGTTGGCATTCAGAATGGATCTTAGTCCAGTCCCCGTAGATTACAAGGGTGTTCACTTCTAGTTCTTTGAATTTGTTCTTGTACAGAGTTATGGAGTATCTTTCCTACGACTACACTTAGTCTTTTCTGTTCTTTAGAAATCTTTTGATACAACAACCTCACCGATAATGCTTTTTTTTTTATTACACAGTAAATCACTAAGAAATGCAATGCTTGTTAAAAGTAGAACAAAATATTTTGAGAAGATTTAGACTTTTGTATGTCTTCTTCTTCTTCCTCTAAAGAATTATTGAATATAGCCGTTTGATGGTCTTCATCATATAAGTTAATCCAGGAGATTTGATCCTTAGAAAAAACTAGATTAATCCTATTTTCAAGAATAAGGTTGGGCTAAACTAGCCCTTTGATGTAGCCGTTGCTTTCACTTTTGATAGTCATGCGTCTTCAAGTCTTCAAGATATTTTCTTTCCTTTCTCGATAGGAATAGAATTAATGAGTTATTTTGGGCTCATTAAATCATTCTGAGTTTATTTCCTTATTGGAAGATTCTTGATACTTGATTTCGCAATTTTCTTCATTGAATATGGTCTCCATTTTGATACTTGTGTTAAGAAATTGGCTATAACATTTTGACTGTTAAGAAGGGAACCAGGTTCATCTACGAACCAGGTTTACAGTTCGCGTGTATGTATATAAGACAATTGAATTAATGCATATGATGTCTCATAGAAGAAAATAAACAATTAAAAAAAAGTGTATCAACAAGAGAAGTTCAATATGGTATTAGTGTACGAATAAGAGCTTTTCTTATAGAACTGAAATCTACAAGTAAACCATCTCTAAAAAACCTAGGCACAAACAGATGCATATATAAGGCAAAGTTGTGATTGGAGTCAGTAGCTGCGAGTGGCACCCATCCAAAAACCCCGGATGGGGGAACCAAATAACCACCCAACACTTAGCAAAACTAGCAGCTCAAAATCAGTTGCATTACATAAAATTAGCATTCACAACTAAAATAGTTAATAATGAATATCCTGCGAAAAATACCCCTAGAATCTGAAAATTGTGTACCAAAATATCTACTAATGTATAGAGTGCAGGGATGCAACCTCAAAAATAATAAATTCTGAATCCAAAATAACGGACTAGAAGCAACTAGATGAAACCATGGTAGAAGCAGCTCACACTTGAAATCTAGAAATGTCGAGACTACAACTGAGGTCGCGTAGCAGCCGCCGGAATATATCATGTACTCACAAAAGGAAAGCAAGTGCAGTATCAGTACACAAAACCATAGTGTACTGGTAGGATCATCGGTCAGCTCCAATAAATGAAATATAAACATTAAACTAAAGTAGAGTAAAGCATGACAATACATGTATAAACAAGCCAGCAATATAACCCAGACTCTCAGTCCCCCACCTGACTTACCAACTACCTAAAACATTTCCATCAACCACAACAACAATGACATATGCAAACAACCACCCCCTTTTCAAGCAACCCGGACCCACCAAAGATCCCTAGCACAACACCTATAGTGTCTAACATGCAATCCCGATTACACAAAGACCAACCCCGTATTTAAATATAACTACCCGACCACTCATGGATTAATATGCAATAATCATATTTTAGGAAATAACCCGGTCCACTTATGAAACCATCAACAGAACACAATCAAACAAGTATAATCAAACATATTCCAGGCGTGGTAACCGAGCCAACTATTATAGAACCTGTACCAGGCGTGGTAACCGAGCCAACTATTATAGAACCTGTACCAGGCGTGGTACCCAAGTCAGCCAATATATGTATCCCATACCAGGCGTTAGTGACGTACGCATGATTTTTCATCAGCGGTGTCACCTTTTAAAATGAGTAATAGTGATAACGGGAATACAACAAACAAGAAGGAAAGAAGGAAAAGATATGAGAATTAATAACTAGGAATTGAAATTATGGGCAACAAGGGGCTAAAACCCTCACCTTCCAATTGATTCCTACAAATAGAAACTAATTCAACTCAACTAATCAAGGAAACCTAAATGAAATCCACAAGTGGGAGACCTTTGATTAATTAAGTAAAGAAGTTGAAATAACAATCAAGAGAGTCACCCTAATCACTCACTAATTTCTTAAGGGAATTACGCTAAGCCTTACACGAGCAACTACAAGTTTTAGAGCATCAATCTTCAATATCCAAAAACTAACTTCCAAAATGAAGAAAAGCTACTACTTATACTAGGGATTAAGAAGACACTAGCAAGTACAATTTTTCCCTTAATGAAGTAAGGGCCTTGTTTGGTTGCCTTCTTTTGGGAATTCTTGAATTCCTCCTTCCACCTCACTTTAATGGACCACCCACACATTGTATGCTTTTCTTTGGGATTCTTCAAGCTTCTCCAATGCTTCCCTTTTCATGAACATTGCTTGAAGGTCTTGGAGCTCTTTAGCTTGACTACGAATGAAAGGCCTTGAAGGATAAGTGACATCCAAGATAGTACCATCCATGCTTTCCAATCTAGTATCATCCTCTCCTTCTTGAAAAGGATTCGTCCTCGAATCCAATGGATCACCTACAACACAAGGAGAAAGATCACTAACATTGAAAACATTATGAACATTATACTCACTTGGTAAGTCAATCATGTATGCATTGTCATTTATCCGCTTGAGCACTTTGAAGGGTCCGTCTCCCCTTGGGCTTAGCTTTCCTTTTCGAACTTGTGGGAACCTCTCCTTTCGAAATGAACCCACACCCAATCTTCCGGGTTGAAAATCACTTCCTTTCTTCCACGATTCTTTCGGTTGGCCACCTTTGAATTGTTCTTTTCAATGGCCTCTTTTACCTTGGAATGAATGTTCATCATCTCCTTTGCTCTTTGTTCAGCATCTAGGCTCACAACAACATGGCTAGACAAAGGAGTCATAGTTAATGGAAACAAAGGCTTAAAGCCATAACATGCTTCAAATGGGGACATTCCAATAGAAGAGTGGAAAGACCGGTTATATGCAAATTCTATCAAGGGTAAATGGTCTTCCCAAGTGGTTGGGGTGCCCCTAATCATACACCTAAGCATGCTTCCAAGAGTCCGATTGACTACTTCGGTTTGTCCATCCGTTTGAGGATGACAAGAAGTAGAAAACATGAGTTAGGTACCAAGTGTACCCCATAGATTCTTCCAAAAATGACTAAGAAATTTGGAATCCCTATCACTAACAATGGTTTGAGGGACTCCATGCAATTTAAGTACATTAATGACAAACAAGGATGCTACATGGGATGCATCATCAGATTTATGGCATGGAATGAAATGAGTCATTTTAGAGAACCTATCCACTACCACAAATATGCTATCATGTCCTCTTTTAGTCCTAGGAAGTCCTAACACAAAATCCATAGAAATGTCCATCCATGGACCACTAGGAGTAGGAAGAGGGGTATACTTACCTTGAGGCCGAGTCGTGGATTTGGCTTGCTTGCATTCGAGACATAGTCCACAAATTCGCTCCACATCATGCTTCATCTTTGGCCAATAAAATTATTTCATAAGGATGTCAAGTGTCTTGGGTACTCCAAAGTGCCCCATCAAACCACCACTATGAGCTTCCTTGACTAACAACTTTCCCCATGAACTCATGGGCACACAAACTCGCCCATTCTTGAACAAGAATCCATCAACCAATTAGAACCTATCAAACCGCTTTCCTTGACTAAGACAATCAAAAGTTTCTTTGAAATCGGGATCCATAGAATAGAATCCCTTCAAGCTTTCAAATCCCATCATTTTAGAAGCCAAGGTGTTGACCAATACAAACCTCCTTGATAGAGCATCCGCTACTACATTCTCTTTGCCTTGCTTATAGTTGATCACATATGGAAAGGTCTCAATGAATTCAACCCATTTGGCATGTCGCTTGTTCAACTTGGACTGCCCCTTAAGATGTTTCAAGGACTCATGATCGGTCCTTATCACGAACTCTTTGTGCCACAAGTAGTGTTGCCAATGAGTCAATACCTGCACAAGTGCATATAATTCCTTGTCATAAGTTGAGTACCGAAGAGTAGATCCCTTTAGTTTTTCACTAAAGTAAGCCAATGGTTTTCCCTCTTGCATCAAGACACCACCTATCCCAACACCCGAAGCATCACACTCTATCTCAAAAGCTTTATCAAAATTAGGTAGTTGGAGTAATGGGGAGGAACTCAACATGGACTTTAATGCTTGAAAGGACTTCTCTTGTTCTTCCCCCCACACAAAAGGTACATCTTTCTTGATCAATTTGGTTAATGGGGAAGCAATTGAACTAAAACCCTTCACAAAACGCCGGTAAAAGCTCGCCAACCCATGAAAACTTCTTACCTCGGTGGCATTGGATGGGGTCGGCCAAGTCTTGATTGACTCCACCTTTTCTTCATCAACCTCTATACCACTTGCCCTAACCACAAAGCCCAAGAACACTACCTTTTCAACACAAAAAGAACACTTCTTGAGATTCGCGAATAACCTTTCTCATAGCAAAACATTAAACACTTGTTTCAAATGGCCTACATGCTCTTCAATTGTCTTGCTATACACAAGTATGTCATCAAAGTACACAACCACAAACTTGTTGATGAAGGGTTTTAGAACATGATTCATCAACCTCATGAAAGTGCTTGGAGCATTAGTCAAACCAAACGGCATCACAAGCCATTCATACAACCCAAATTTTGTTTTGAAAGCCGTCTTCCATTCATCACCCGGTTTCATTCGAATATTTTGGTACCCACTCCTAAGATCAACCTTTGAGAACACACTTGCTCCACAAAGCTCATCCAACATGTCATCAAGTCTAGGAATTGGATGCCTATACTTGATTGTAATCTTGTTCACAGCTCTACAATCAATGCACATTCTCCAAGTACCATCCTTTTTGGGAACAAGGATAACCGGTATGGCACACGGGCTTAGGCTTTCTTTGATCAATCCCTTTTCAAGGAGTTCTTCCACTTGCCTTTGTAGCTCCTTGGTCTCTTCTGGATTACACCTATAGGCTGGTCGGTTGGGAATTTGTGACCCCGGCACGAAGTCAATTTGGTGCTCAATTCCCCTTGAGGGTGGTAGTCCCTCGGGCATCTCATCCGGAAATAGTTCATCATAGTCCTGCAAAAGAGAAGAAACAATACTAGGCAAAATGCTATTATCTTGGTTAGCATGCAATAAAAGATTGGTGTTGACAAGGCACACTAAAAAGCGTTCCTCATCCACACCCTTTAGACAATTGTTTGGCTTGGCTATCATACACATGTTCTTCTTATTTTTAGCCAAGTCACTTCCCTCTTTTGGAACAATGGTGGAACTTTCACCTTTACTCTTCGCTTCTTCCATCCTTATTCTCTCCCGAAGCTCCTTCATAGCCCGATAGTCCTCACTCACTTGGTATGGGGTGAGAGGTGCAAGTACATATTTCTTACCGTCAATCACAAAAGCATACTTGCTGGTCCTTCCATAGTGCAAAACATCTCTATCAAATTGCCAAGGCCTCCCCAATAATACATGACAAGCCAACATGGGTACCACATCACAAATCAACTCCTCCTTGTACTTGCCCACACTAAATTGAATACTTGCTTGTTTGAGGACCTTCATCTCTCCACTCTCATTGAGCCATTGTAGCTTGTATGGGTTGGAATGCCTTCTTGTTGGAATTTGCATACGCTCCACCAAAGAACTACTTACCACATTAGTGCAACTCCCACTATCAATAATCAAAGAACACACCTTATCTTGGATCTTGCACCTAGCATGAAACAGATTCTCCCTTTGGTCAAGTTCTTCTTTGGCAAGGGCTCCTATAATTCTCCTCACAACATAAGAAAGGCTTGTATTTACCTTTAACTCTTCATTATCATCAAGTAAGGGTTGCCCCCTTCCATGAAGCAAGCAAAATTTACCCTCTCATCCAACCTTTCTTCCTCATCCCTCGAAGCTACTCTCTCCCTTTCACCGTTATCCCCCTCTCCCTCACTCCTTTCATCATGCTTATCTTCCTCATCGGTTTTATACCCATCATGAAAAGCAATAATTGTCCTTCTATTAGGAAACTCACTAGCAATATGTCCCCTCCCTTGACATCGAAAGCATTGGATGGTAGAGGGTCGAGGAAAGTTGGGTTTTTCAAAGTTACCTCCTTTCGGCTTGTTATTCCCTTTGGCTTTGTAATCAACCTTGACTTGAGTGTCTTGACCACTACCTTTAGATGATTTTCGAGGGGTTGGGGTCTTCCACTTATTATTGTTTTTACTCCATGAGGAAGTTGGAAAACTCTTGGCCTTATATGTCTTCTCATCTTTCAAATTCATTTCGACCTTAGAGGTATCATGGAAAGCCGCTTCAAGATTCTCATAGTGTTTAAGTCTCAAAGGCTTCAAGATATCGGGCCTCAAGTTTACCATGAATCGTATCACCGTGTATTGCATATGCTCCTCAAGCTTGGACTTCATTCTCAAGTTCTCAAATTCATCATAGTATTCTTCAACACTCTTGGTACCTTGCCTAAGCATGTACACCTTCTTGAGAGCTTCTTGGTAGTAATCCGGAGTCAAATACCTATACTCCATTAGACCAACCAACTCTTGCCAAGTGGGCAACTCATAGATATGATGACTCTCTCGTTCCCTCCTCTTGGATTCCCACCATGTGGAATCATATCCCTCGAATTGAGTGAGGTCATACTTCGCCTTCAATGATTTTGAGATGTTATTAGTAAGGAAAATCCGTTCACTTTGTAGTTTCCATTCAAGAAATTCATCTGGGTCACTACTTCCCTTGAACTTTGGAAGTGTAACCTTGATCGTGTTCAATACCCTATCTTGATCATTCCGTTATCCATACCTAGCTCCTCTATTCCCCATCCTATCTCCTCTATTCCTATAGCCTTGACCTCCTATTCCTTGGTCCCACCCCAAGTTCCGAGGCTGGACCCCTTCCGTTGGCCCTTCATAGCCATCTCTACCCCCATGCTCCCAAAACTCATCATTGTTGTGATATTCATTCATGTCATCATAAAGAGGATTTTGAAATTGGTGGTTTGGGTAGGGTGTTTGTGTGGTGTTTCGTGGAGGTGATATGTAGGAATCATGTAAGGATGCCTTTGATGGAATTCGGAGTGGAGTTTGATATAGAACTTGGTTTGCCACAAAAGGACGGTTCTCTTGTGGAGGGCGATAGGGGTGTGGATGTGGATGTGGTGTTGGTTGCCTTGGGTGGTTTGGAGGGTTGTTTGTTTGGAAGGTGGGTTGTTGGAAGTTTCGGCTTCAATTTTTTGGAGGGTGACATAGTTGGTGAGCTTGCCCCGGAGTAATGGTGGTGGATTGCACCGATACTCGCCTTGCCTCCTCATTTTCGACTTGGAGTGCCTTCCCTCTATTCTCATTTTCCACCCGTACCAACCTTTCCTCCATACCTCCTAACTTCCCATTCATTTCCGCCATTTGTTTAGAGAGGTGTGTAAGAACCTCCATGAGGTTCTCCGAGCTCTCCCCAATTGGACTTGCACTGTGGTGGGACATGGTACCTACAAAACTAAACAAACAAGGTTAGTAGTAAAAGGCTCACGTCCCTCGTATGTAACTCTCAACTCACCTCCTATGGCGTCGTCTCAAAATTGGTAATGAACTAGCTCCGCTCAATCAACTCAAGGTCACCTATCCTTTGTGGAGGAGTGGATTTGTGTGACTCTTGAAAGAAGGACGACTTGAAAGACACTAAACGGACTTGAATCAAGGAATTAATCAACGAAACAAGACAAGAAAAGAAAAAGGAAGAAGCACGAAAGAATTCGGACTCAAGAACTAAGTAACAAAAGTAGGGGAAACTACTTGTTGTTGCTTAATTTGGAGAATCAAAGAGATGATTTGATGTTTAAAATCTAGTTAACAAGTAATTAAAGATGTTAATTAGTTGTTAAATAGTTGAGAAATCGAAGAAAAATGAGTGTAGAAGAAGAAGTTTGAAGTTCCAACACTTAGAAAATTTTTGGGGTCTTAAAAGTTCCAACACTTAGAAAATTTTTGGGGTCTTAAAAGTTCCAACACTTAGAAAAATTTTGGGGTTCCAAAATTTGAGACCCCTAAAAAAAGACTAAGTATAGAACCTGCAGTTTTTTGCTCTCTGAAACTGTGCTACACGCGCCACAGTGAGTGTGGGCGAGTCGCCTGCTGCTGTTGACTGCTGCTGATATGGCATTGACTGCTGACGTGGCAGGTCCACGTGGATTTTTATATATATATTTTTTATTTATTTTTTTAAATTTCACTTGTGGACCCAACAAACATCTTTGACCACTTTTGACTTGGAATTGTTGGATCAAATGTACCTTTTGATTTCTTCTTCTTCAAGATGTTCTTGATGAATATCAAAAACACCTAGAACACCAAGAACACACACTAAATACCAACACCTTCAAATCAACTCGGAATTGGCTCAAACCTTAGGATTAGCTTCCCCTCGACTTAGGGAACAAACCCCAATAGTTTTTAAGCTCCAATTTCTCCCCAATCAAAAGACCCACTTTCAAAGTTTGTAAAGCTTCAAAAGCTCAAAACTCTTTCATGGCAATTTCACTTCTACAACTCCAAATCGCACAAAATTTGAAATCTAGACTCAAAAAACACTAGGGAACAAGAATCTAGTGTCAGAAACAAGAAATCAAACAAGAAAAAAATTCGGTTTTTTTTTTTTTTGGATTTTGAAGATATCAAATTACCAAGACTTAGATTTGTGGAAACAAACCTAAACCGAGCTCTGATACCAAATGATAACGGGAATACAACAAACAAGAAGGAAAGAAGGAAAAGATATGAGAATTAATAACTAGTAATTGAAATTATGGGCAACAAGGAGCTAAAACCCTCACCTCCCAATTGATTCCTACAACTAGAAACTAATTCAACTCAACTTATCAAGGAAACCTAAATGAAATCCACAAGTGGGAGACCTTTGATTAATTAAGTAAAGAAGTTAAACTAACAATCAAGAGAGTCACCCTAATCACTCACTAATTCCTTAAGGAAATTACACTAAGCCTTACACTAGCAACTACAAGTTTTAGAGTATCAATCTTCAATATCCAAAAACTAACTTCCAAAATGAAGAAAAGCTACTACTTATACTAGGGAATAAGAAGACACTAGCAAGTACAATTTTGCCCTTAATGAAGTAAAGGCCTTGTTTGGTTGCCTTCTTTTGGGAATTCTTGAATTCCTCCTTCCACCTCACTTTAATGGACCACCCACACATTGTATGCTTTCCTTTGGGATTCTTCAAGCTTCTCCAATGCTTCCCTTTTCATGAACATTGCTTGAAGGTCTTGGAGCTCTTTAGCTTGACTACGAGTGAAAGGCCTTGAAGGATAAGTGTCATCCAAGATAGTACCATCCATGCTTTCCAATCTAGTATCAAATAGGTTAAATAAAATATAAAAAATGAGACTATGTGGGTTTGAACTCACAACCTTGCTCACGGAACTCAAACACCAAACCAACTGAGTTGCATGAACCTCTGTGTAAAGGGGTGTCACTTTGCAATATATCCTTTTTTTCTTTTGACTTTTAATTATATATACATATTTAGTAAAAAAATTCAACGAAGGAGTATCACGTGACACCCCTAGGGCCTTCCTAAATCTGTCTCTATCAGGCGTGGTACCTGAGAAAATCAATATATGTTACGTACCAAGCGTGCTACCCAAGCCAACTGAATATCACACACAATCCAACCATCAACAATAATGAACACAACCACACTTGTAAACAAACAAGTAAATAAGACAAGTTCATTTCACATGATTGATAACCGAATTTACTAGACATTCACCAATTAATTACCTAAACCATACAATGTCCAGACAATACTAAGCAACACTTACAATGTACATATATTGCAAATGGGAAACAACAACCATCACCTACCTCGAAATAGCCTGAAAGCTCTACTTGACCGGAGCCTTCCCGTTTCTTGAAGCTTTCGCTTGTCCTTGGTCTAAAAATAATTACACATTACTAAAATCAATCAATGCAGCCTAATAATCCCTAGATTATACCTAAATCCTAATCCCCAGGCCAAACCATGATCATTCCACCCATCTCAGGGTCTTCCCACTATTAATTCACCTAAAACTATCATTCTTACGGTTATATTTAGCGAATTATGGTGAATAGATCATAAATGAACAATTATAAACAAGACCCAAGTATCCCCACTACACTGGATTCTACCTTCTTAGGTTGATCCAAACCTTCCTCCAAGCCCGTAACTATCAATTTTATGGTTCGGGAATCGAAGTACTAAAGTATGGGAGTAAAATCCTTATCTTTACGATGAACTTTGGTGGAAAAATGAGTTTAAGTCGCCCAAATTATCTCTGCCCTTTCCCAAAATGTTCTTGAACAATGCTGAACATTTTTGGAGAAGTTTATGCATTTACAATACCTTACTTCACTATAGCAGTCTCCACTCCATTATAGCGGAACCCACCTGCTATGGCAGTGGTGACCGTCTTGACTTTCGCTATAACAGTCATCACCATGGGGCAGTGTCAACCGCACATGAAATAAAATCTTGAGAAATCCTCTAAAATTATCTATTTTACAACACACTTCAAATCCTAGCATTTTGAACCAACTCTTTCATGTCAAATTTCACCCAATCCTTTCATGGATTGTCCTAGACCATACCTTGCTCATAAATCATTCGAGATTAGACTGGCCTAAATTTTTCAACTCCCAAACCCAGAAGTTTTCTAACCTGTTTCTTTGCATGAAAAACTTACCCATAATGGCAAAACAGATATTTACAATAGATACCAATTTATCCATCGTTCGTTCCTGAACAATCAAACCCGAAAAGATAATCTAAAAGAGAGAAAAAGAGTAGTACATGAATCTTCAAACAAGTGAGGGTACTTGTCTCGCATATCCTTCTCGATTTCTCAAGTGGCTTCTTCAACCGGACGATGCTTCTATTGAACCTTTACCAATCTGATTTCCTTTGTCCTCAATTTTCAAACATCATGATCAAGAATTGCAACCGGCTCCTCCTCGTACTGAAGGTCTTTGTCTAACAAGACCGAAACCCACTAAATAATGTACTCCCTATCCCCATGGCATCACTTCAGCATGAATACATGGAAGACTGGATGGATATGGACAAACTGGGTGACAGCGTAACCTCTAAGCAACTGGCCCTACAATCTCGAGAACCTCAAATGGACCGATATACCAAGGGCTAAGCTTGTCCCTCTTGACAAATCGCATTACCCCTTTTATTGGTGACACCTTCAACAATGCTTGTTCACCAGCCTGAAATGTCATATCCCTTACCAAATGATTCACATACTCTTTCTGCCTGCTTTGGGATGCTAGCAACTTGGTTTAAATACCCCTTACCTTTTCCTGAGCTTCCTTCACCAAGTCAATGCCCAACGGTTTTACATCGCCTGGCTCAAACCACCCTATGGGTGATCTATATTCCCTCCCATAAAATGCCTCGAACGATGCCATATCAATACTGGAGTGATAGCTATTGTTGTATGAGAATTCACACAACAGTAAGAACTGATCCCAATGGCCCCAAAAATCGATCACACATGCTCTCAGCATATCCTCAAATAACAAATTGTCCTCTCCGATTGACCGTCTGTCTGAGAATGAAAAGTCATGCTGAAAGTGAGTTGGGTGCCCAACTCTTCGTGCAACTTACCCTAGAACTTAGAAGTAAACTGCGTACCTCTGTCTGAAATGATGGAGAGTGGCAACCCCTGCAATCTCACAATTTTCCTCACATAAATCTTGGCCAACTACTGGGAGTTGTAATACACCTGAACCGAAATGAAATGAGCTGACTTGGTAAGCTTGTCCACGATAACCCAAATGGAGTTATACTTTCCCAAAGTCTTAGGAAGATCCACCACGAAATTCATGGCTATTCTTTCCCACTTTCACTCGGGAATGGGCATCCTTTGAAGCAATCATGTAGGCCTATGGTGCTCATACTTAACCTGCTGACAATTTTGATACTTAGACACATATTCAGTTCTGTCCTCTTCATCCCAGGCCACCAATAAAGTTGTCTCAAGTCCCAGTACAATTTAGTTATGCCCAAATGAATTGAGTACCATGAGCCATGAGCTTTTAACAACATATTTTGCATCAAGTCATCAAGCCGAGGGACACAAATCTGCCCTTTGAAGCTTAACACCCCACCAGTGTCCAGTGTGGCATCCCGAACCTCCCCGAACACCACCTTGTTCTGAAGCTTGTTCAATTATGCATCCTGAAACTATTTGGCTTTAATTTCCTCCACAAATATGGGTTTCACCTCAATACTAGCCAACACCCTACCCTGTTCTGAAATGCCCATCTGCATGAACTGGGATTCTAGAGCCCGAATCTCCCTAGCCAAGGGTCATTGCGATACCCCCAAACAAGCCAAACTGCCCATGCTAACCGCTTTCTGGATCAATACATCTGCCACCACATTGACCTTACTCAAATGATATTAGATGGTTATATTATAATCCTTCAACAATTCCATCCACCTCCTCTGTCTCAGATTCAAATCTTTATGTGTAAACACATGTTACAGGTTGCAATAGTTTGAACACTTCACACTTGACACCATAAAGGTAGTGTCTCTAGAACTTGAGTGTGAAGACCAGCGCTTCCAATTCCAAATCATGGGTTGGGTAATTCTTCTCATGGAGCTTCAATTGCCTTGAAACGTATGCTATAACATTTATGTCTTGCATCAATACAACACCCAAACCCTAATGTGAAGCATCATAAAACACAATGAAATCCTTACCTTTAACCGACAATGATAGGATGGGAGCTATAGTCAAGAGTGTCTTGAGCTTTGGAAGCTCTCCTCACACTTGTCAGACTACACAAACGGTACCTTCTTCTGAGTCAATCTTGTCAAGTGAGTACAAATGGAAGCAAAATTCTTGACAAACCTGTTATAATAGCCCATAAGCCCCACAAAACTCCTAACCTCAGTCACAGTGCTAGGTCGGACTCAACTCTTAATTGCCTCGATCTTTTATGGATCCACCATCACCCCCTTTTCGAAAACCACATGCCCTAAGAAAGCAACTAAAGACAATCAAAACTCACACTTTGAAAACTTAGCATGCAATTTTTGGTGCCTCAATATCCCCAGTACAATGGGAAGATGCTTTGCATGTTTTTCCTTACTCTTGGAGTAAATCAGAATATCATCTATAAATGCAATTACAAAAGAATCCAAAAATGACTTGAAGACATCATTCATCAAACTCATGAAAGCCGTCGGCGCATTAGTCAACCCAAACGACAATACCAGGAACTCATAGTCCACATACCGAGTTTGAAATATCGTCTTAGGTATATCCTCATGACTAATCTTGAGCTGATGGTACCCTGATACTACCATCTTTCTTCACGAACAATACCGAAACACCCCAAGGTAAAACACTGTGATGAATAAATCCCCTATCTAAAAGTTCCTGAAGCTGAGTCCTAAGTTTCCTCAACTCTGTCGGAGCCATACAATAGGGAGGAATAGAGATTTGGTGAGTGTCCGGCTCTAAACCTATGGAAAAATCAATATCCCTATCAGAGGCATGCCAATCTGCTGGAAACACCTCCTGAAATTCAAAAATCACCGGAACTGACTCAATCAAAGGGGACTCCACACTAACATCCTGAAAATGAGCCAAGAAGGCAGAGCAACCTTTCCATGCCAACTTTCTATCCCGAACAAAAGATATAATCTTAGTCGGCTTAGGCCACCTTCCCACTCTAGTCTATCCTTACCCAGAATCTCTAGAGTTACTATCTTAGAATTACAATTTAACATAGCATGATACGAAAACAGCCAAGTCATACCCAAAATAACATTAAAATCCAGCATATCCAGAATAACCAAATTGACCCAAGTCTGCAACCCCACAAACACCACAGAACAAGTATGATACACGTGGGTTACTACCATCGACTTCTTAACGGGGGCAGAAATATGAATGGGGGAATCAAGGACATCACAAACCAAATCCAAACCCAAAGTAAATTTTACAGATACATACGAATATATGGACCCTGGGTCAAATAATACAGAATCCATCCAGTCACAAACGAGAATTGTACTTGTTATCACAATATATGATGCCTCGACCTTAAATTTCCCTAGGAAAGCATAACAATGGGCCATGTTATCAATTCGACCAACCTCTCTGACTGGTTGCGGTACTCATCTACCCATGCCACCATTCCCTCTGTTCCCACGGCCTCCCTGAAAATTACCCCTCCCACTCTATGGATGACCCTTGCCATTGCCACCTTCACCTGCCGGAACCACAACCTTAGTCTACTGAGTTTAATTTCCTGTCTTCCTCTGAGGGAATTCCCTTTTGAATTAACCAGGTCACCACAATAAAAACATCCACGGTCGAGATAAGACATGCTGGTAGAAGTATAAGAAACCCCCTGGCCTCTAGGAGCTGAAAACTATTGACTGACTCCTGGACGACCACTTGTAAAAGCTGGCATGGCTGACTGAATAGGATGGGCCGAATAAATCTGCTGATTGTGACCCCTGGAGTAAGAACCACTGAAGTTACCCTCATTCCAGGACTTCTTAGCTAACACCTTAGCTTGCCCAACCTGTTTGACCCCCTCTAGTTTCTTCACATAGTCGGTCACCTCATTAAAGCTCTTCCCTGCAAAGGTCATATGAAGAGACAAGACCTGCAACTCAGTATTCAGAACCTTAACATACAAATCTGCTCCTCCTCAGTACCCAGAAGTTGAGTAGCATAATGTGACAAGGCATAAAACTTAGCCTCATAGGTTGAAACAGACATATTACCCTGCTAAAGGTATATAAACTAATCTTTTTTGCGATCTCTCAGAGTGTGAGGCACATATTTATCATAAAACAGGGCATAAAACTGAGCCTAAATCATCGGAGGCAAGACTGAAGATTGACACTCGATATGAGTCTTCCACCATTGCTTGGCATCACCCTGTAGCTGAAAGGTAACAAATTCTACCCTATGTTGCTGCACAATGCCCAACTTATGTAGCCTCTCATAGAACTCCAGAGTAAACTCAAAAGCATCCTCCTTTTCTGTACCATGAAATGTCAGAGGTTTCAATTTCAAGAACTTAGTCAGCAGATCGTGCTCGGTCCCAATCATAACAGGGCCTAGCATCGGATGGAAGAAAGCATCAGTACCCAATGCCGCATTCATCTTGGGGGCCATTATAATATGTCAGACTCCTTGTTCCATGTTTCAAGATGGGTTGAATGGGTAGCCCACAAGCAAGCATCCAGAGTGCGCAGATGTCAAAGCACGCTAGAGGTGCTTGCTACCTAACATAATAAAGAAGATGGCGTTCCACGGGCATATCAAGAGCCTGGGTTTTGGATGCCCCCCAAATCCATGCTGGTCTATGCCCCGAGTCAATTGACAAATCGCCTTATCATTGTTCCACATCTGACAGAGGCACATCGCCGACCCCCATTCGCTTCCCTCCCGACAATTTCAAATACTCTTTGACTCTCTTTTCAAAGTACTTTTCATCTTTCCCTTGCAGTACTTGTTCGCTATTGGTTTCTCACCAGTATTTAGCCTTAGACGAAATTCACTATCTGATTTGGGCTGCATTGCCAAATAACTCAACTCATAGACAACGCCTTATGGTGTGAAATGGTCTGGGCATAAGGGGGCTCTCACCCTCTTTAGTGCCCCCTTCTAGAGGACTTGGGCCAGATCCGCCGCTGAGGATGCTTCTCCAGACTACAATTTGAATGACAGAGTCGCCCGATTCTAAGGCTGGGTTGTTCCTCTCATGGAAGTCGATAATAAATTCATATGCGTCCTCAGTCTTGATACCATAGATGACTAGAGGTTTCATCATACTGAACCTCCAAAACAAGTCATGCTCCTCCCCAATCATCACCAGTCTGATTACCGGTCTCGAAAATATCTCTATCTCAGAAACCTCATCCATCTGTGGAGCCATAATGGCACTATGCTGGACCCTCAGAGTCTGGCCTGTCGGAACTATGGGTGCCGCCCTAGTCCGTGCTAATCTGCTCAATAGAGTCAATACCTGCATTAGCACATCCGATAAAGCTAGAGCAGGTGCAGCACCTTTCGTAATTGGTACCGCTGCCTCATCTACTACTACACTGGTGTGATTCTCTGGTGGTGTGGGGAACTTTGACCTATCACAAACCTATCCAGCAGTTGAAGCCTTGCCCCTGGCGGGTGCTACTCTATGTCCCCTGCCTCTACCACTTCCTTTCCCCTACTACGAGCTACAGCCCCAGCGACCGACTCGGGTGCCTTTGCTCTAGCCTCTGTTGCACGTGTCTTCACCATCTAAGATAGAAAAGAATAAAAAGGTCATATACCAGTTTGGATTGTCAAATACCAATTGAAACCAAGTAATAGAATGAAAAAAAAAAGAATTGAGTTTTTCTAGTGCCCTATAGCCTCTCAAAGAGCAGTACAAACATCTTTGTACTATTCTGCAAAACTCTACAAGACATGTCCTTGTACAACGAGATCAACAAACCTAAAACTTTTATACCAATTTTGTCACAATTCAAATGGTCGTGAGTGGCACCCACACTAACTTTTCCCCCTCTTTCGATGTGCAAGCCATATCTTACCAACTAGCTCAAGCCTTAACCAATTTATTTAGCATAAATATGCCGAAAACTAACTATTATATCCCCAAGTCATGTTATAAAAGACGTTAAGTAAAAAGTGTCTAAGAGTAGTCTAAAATAACTAATAAATAAAACAATACCTGAAGAAGTAGAGATATGTCACTAAGAAGATCCGTGGCAGTCAAAATAAGAGTAGCTCACCCTCGAATCAGTAGACTGGTTGCACTAAATATGAGATTGCATCAAAGTATTTGTAACATAGTATGCACTCAAAAGAAAAGTACAGGAGTAGCATCATTACAAATACTATGTACTGGTGATATCATAGGCCGACTCAAATTAGTAACAAGTATGTATCACAATTCAACAAAGAAGTGAACAAGTACATCAGCACATAATCAAACTCATATAAACAAGTAGTCATATCAGTCATGCAAATCATCTAAATTCAGACATATCAATGTTAATCAATTAAAAGGACATGTAAGTCACCAATACATAATATAATAAGTCATTACACACTCTGCAAATATAGTGCAGTCACATCACAAAACTTGGAATCATGTTCATATTGATTTCACAGTTATATAGCCTATGTATCTCATCGGTCTCTCTCTGTATCATATCTGAACTCACAACAGTCACTAATTTATACACACATGCTAAAAGGACTTTAATCTTGCCCAATTAGTAATGACCTGAAAGGGACAACTTAGGGTTCAGGTACCATATCAGTGTGATACCCACACCATAACATAATTGCTTATTCATAATCTCACATCAGAATCAATTCACTCATTATCAGAATAGTATGTATATTCTCAATTCTTATCAACATATATCTTTATGTTATCATTTCAGTTTTCTCTTAGGATAGTATCAACAAGTACACAATAAATATAATAAGTGCACTTTATCCTCACAAGTTATTTAAAGACAGGCTTCAACAGTTTAACAGCTTATTCATACAAATAATTGTCAAGCCAACAATATCAATCACAACGATGTCTGAAGATCAGTCAATATGCTTAATCAATTCACAATACATACACACGGCTAATTAAAGTCTAACTCCACATAAATCATAACCTACCTCAATCGAAGAACTTAATCAACAAGCTAATTCGCGTGAGCCTTTTCTTTTCTCAGTGCCTTAGAATGCTCAAAGTCTAAAACAAGTAATATATAAGAGTATTTAATTATCTACTCTTCAAATATAAGCTTTGAGAATTCAAACTCACTTAATTCTACCCTCTTCAAGGTCTAAAACACTATCCAAGGGTCAATTAATCACAATCTAACTCCCTGATATTCACATTATCTTAATTCATAAGTTTCTACTCCTTTCATCCCCTTTGAAGTAGTTTTTATGCTAAAGGTCTTATTTTTATTAAACTCAAGGTTCCCAATCACCACAATTCATATTCAAGAACAATAATTTCATGCTAGAAAGTGTTAATTTACACCTTAGAAGCATTCTAAATGATTATTACATCTACCCATAGGTTTTCCTATACTTTTCATGAATCTAGGATTCTAACTCACAATTTCACCATTACAATTATCTCCAACAATTCTATAATGTTAGAGTATTATGAAACGAATAGATTGATGATGTAAACTTACGTTGGAGATAAAATAGTCATAGCCTTAGAAAAATCATCTCTTTGGAGTTTTGAAACCAGTTCTTAGAGTTTATGAGATGAAACTCAGAATAACTGACTTAAATCGGTCATTCTGCCTCGCATCATTCCCTGTAGCGGATCCTCTATGCCGACCAAGGGATCGCTATGGCGAGTCCTGATGATTCATCAGACCTCGCTATAGTAGCACTCCGACCACTACGGCGGTCTCGCTGCTATGAAAATCCCACCGCTGCAGCGGTGCCCTTCACCAATAGCTCGTAAAAACTGTTTATCATCCCCATTTCACAACACTAATTTCACTCTTAACATATCACGAAATAAATTCAATGCGGTAACCATTATAAGCATATGCTATGAACTCATTCGCAATCTCAAAATTCGGGGAGATTTAGATAATTAGGTCACCCCCTAACAGTATACAACACTAGCAAATCAAACACAATTCATCAAGATTACACAAGATTTTTTAGGTTTAAATCACCCCAGATTTGAGTTTTTATTAGCTCAACTTACTATGGGGGCTCTAATAGGGTACTATGGCCCTAACCACCCTATAACAACTGGAAGAGTCGTTAAACATAACATATTAAATGGACTATGTACTTGAACCATTAATCATCAACTAAATTAATTATTTTAAAATTATCTGCTTATTAAATAATCGTAGTTAAATGAATAGTTTAAAATCCTCATTTAAAATTGACGAAAAAGATTTTTTTATGAAAAAGGAGTTTTAGTTCTCAAAATAACCTAACGGGTCATTACAAGAATCATGAGGTCTCAAGTTTAAATTCCAGTGGAGACAAAAAAAAATACTAAGCTCTTGTATAGCCAAAAATTTTGGAACTAGATTTTTTTAAAAAAAAATTCTCAATATTGTTTTTTCATGAAATTTGATCTGTGTTTAAAAATTTATCTTCAAAAAAATTTCAAATTTCAAAAATTGATAGAACTTTAAAATATTTCTAAGTAAAATGCATGTCAAAACACAACTTTAAGTTTCAAAAATTATTTTTTAATTATTCAAAATAATAATAATTCAAGTTTCAACTAAATACATGCAAATGCTAGCGAAGTGATTTCTTCTCATTTGATCAAGCTTTGGTGGTCTGAGAAAAAATTAATAACTAATATTTTATCACATATTAAACTATATATGTTGATTTTGTTTATACTTATTTTAATATTATTAGATGTGGAGTTTTATACCATAAAATTATAATTTTTTATGTTGATGTACAATGTTTACGTGGGTACTGCGAATAGAAGAGAATTAATTCATTCATAGACTACTGAAATTCATTTTCAATGAAAAGGACAAAGATCGTTGCAACATGATAAGTTGATAAGGACGAGTGCTTCCAATGATCACATTAATAAGGAGAAATTTCAAATGACGAATAAGTCTTCTTTTAAATGTTATGATATTTATCCAAATAAAATACTCCCTTCGTCTTATTTTATGTGGCACTCTTTGACTTGACACGCTATTTAAGAAAAAAAATAAGACTTTTGAAATTTGTGATCCAAAATAATCTTTGAGCATTTGTGTGGTTGTGAATCAGTTCATCAAGGGTAAAAGAGAAATTTCAAAGTTAATTTTTTTCTAACAATAGAAAGGTGACATTCTTTTTTGGACGTACTAAAAAAGAAACTGTGCCACATAAAATAGGACGGAGGAAGTACTTAATAAGACAAAGTCAAGTATACCGTATTTTTTTAGAACTAACCATCACTAGAAGATCAGAAATCAAAAGTAGGATATTATTATATATAACTTTCAACTGATATTGGCAAGATTATTTTAGATAAAAATTAGACTTAGCAATTAAAGCCTATAAAAATTGAGAATGGATAGCTAAATCCTACTAAACATACTAAAAATAAGAAGAATTTAAATATTCAACTCTTTTCTTTAAAATTTAAATCTGTATTTTTTTTCTTTTCACTCTTGACTAAAATAGTGTTACTACAAAAAGCTAAAGTTTATCCATAGTGTCAGGGTGAATAGCAACTACAAACTTATTATCATTGATTGTCTCATCCATGACAAGATGATTCAACGACTTCTTCATCTCTAAAAATTTTATACTATAGTCTCTCTTTGTCTCTTTTGAATCGGAGAATTCAACTTTGTTATTTATGGGATTTTCTCTTATCTTTTTACCCCCTTCAATTGAAATCTATCTGAAAAGTTTTTCTACTCTTACTATATCTACCCACTTAAAAATATATTTTCAGCTAGTAACGAACAGTCGTTGTGCAAATTTCAGCACGTCAAGTTGTTTGTTCTTAACATCCCCCATATTCTAACAGAGTTCTTGTGAAATATCATTTTCGAGCGATAACTGCATCAACTGCAGTAGACATTCTCATTCGTCCTTCTAATCATTTTCATCTGTTCAAAAAATATTTTATCTTAGTGATTTATTGCAGTCGTTCACATACGTTTATTCAGCTGATTTTAAATGTCTTTTGATAATTTATCTTCAAATGCATTAAACAAAAATGATGGTAGGCAAAATGCATTTGCTACTAATCCAACTCAAATATATTAACCAGTATGAAATGATATTTTTCAAATAGCAAGCATATACTTGTATATTGTTTCATAACATGCTGCTTCAAATAGCCAAAAAATATATTCAGTGTCTTTGTGCTCTCATTAGCTACTACAAAAATTCAGAAAGAATATTAACCCATTCACATCCATTTCGATTGCAATCAATAGTTTGAAGTCATATACATGTATGTCATTTATTGATATTACAGATCGGCAATAAGCAAAACTATCAATGCATTATTTGAATGTCCAAAATTAAAAATTAAAAATAATTTTTTTGCTTCATCAGAACAGTTATTGAGATTTCATTCAATAACTATGTCAAAATTGAACTATTATAGAGCAGTCATATACCTCGATAATATGATGAAAAAATCTTTCCAAGTGTTATAGACTCTCTTGAAAGCGTGCTTGCATACGAAATATGCCTTTCTCCTACTTATGATTTTGTCGTATGCTTTCTGAACTACTGCAGTGTCATCATTAACAAAAAAATTATAAAAGTTTCAGTTTCAACAATTAATAAAACAATAACCGTATTGACATCTAAATCAAAATGATCTAGGGCGAATGAGGTACCTGAAATATTTTCAATGCCAGCAATTAGCAAAGCAATAATCGTATTGATATCTGAATGAAAATGATCATAGAGAACCATATTACAACTGTGTATGTTGTAATATTTTTCAATGGTCCACATACAATCAAGACACTTTCTAGCATAAAGCATCCATCGACAATCTTGTTTTAACACCTACAAATTATTTATCAAATTTTAATGGCCCTCTGTAATGCTTCTTAGAGTTGAAAAGTATACCTTACATACTCACAATTTGTTCGTGTTGAAGATCATGTGATTCAGTCCACATAACTTTGATGAATTTCATTAGTATCCCTAGTATTGACAAAGATATCAGGCCAACCTTAAAAATGATCAAGATAGAGAATTTCATGAGAATAAAATTGAGTATATGTTAGTTTGAGATCGGATCTGCTTGCAGCATTGATTCTGACTAGTGAAATGAGATTTGTAACATCGATTCTGATTGGTGTAATGGGCTTTGAGAATGATATTTACCTTCACTTTTAAAGGTTGAGAAAGAGACTTCATCTTTTGATACCTCTACATTAAGTGGCTCGTCACCTTTACTTAATGAAATTTTTATATGATTCGAGTGATCAATATCATTTTGTATAATTTTTTTCTATACAAGAAATAAAATATTGAAACTAATATTAAAAAATATATACTATTTAATATTCAAATGATATATCTATCAACATAATCAGCAACATCAAAATTTGAGAAAAAAGCAACATTTGATACCACATGCTCGTTTTGTGTAATATTTTTTCTACACAAGAAAGTAAACTAATTTAACAACTAAATATCAAAAAGAAAAGACATCAAATACACCCTGAACTTGTCTCAAAAAATTATTTTCACACTCAAACTAATCTGGCAACCTATTACACACATATGCATATTAAAAGTGAATTTAATATCACCTTATATGCTGATGTGGCACAAAAAAATAAAAATAAACTAAAAACAAGCGGCGTTTTTTGGTCCTTTTATTTTCTCTTTTTTTTCTTTGCAAAATAGTGATTCTTTTAAGATATCCTCCCCCCCCCCCCCCCTCTTCTTCTTCTTCTTCTTCCCTTCATTTTTATGAAAATACCACCTTGACCACCACATATTTTTAATTAATTTAAAAACTAGACTTTGAATTTGTCATTTTTATCCCAAATGTTAAAATTCGCAATGATATTTCATAATTTTAAAAAATCACTTTTCAATCGTCAAATGAAAAAAAAGTCATGTTATTCCTTAAATTTTTTCAAAGAGAAAATGAATAATGACATAAAGTAAGAAAATATCTAAAATTCAAAAATAAGGGAACTATGATTGATTTTACACTCACGTCTTATATGAACAAATTATAATTTATCTATTTCAATTTCGCTTCTTTTTAAGATTTTTTATTAAAAAAAATATGGTGGTGGGTTTGCTAGTGGTGGGTGGCAAAGAAGGAGGAATTAAAGGTGGTGAAGAAGAAGAAATCGATAATAATAATGGTGATGGGTGACGAAGAAGAATTGAAGGTGATATGTTGGTGGTGAAGAGAAAAGAATTGGTAATGGTGGTGGCTGGATATAATTTTTCTGGTAATATAAGAGATGGAGTGAATTGGGTTTAGTGATGAATAAGATATAATTATTGAAGGATTTTAATAGTTAATTAGAGATTAATTAGTGTAAATATAATTAACCAAAGAAAAGTTAATGAATAAAGAAAAAAAAATTATAATTTTTGACATGGCACTGACATGGCGGGTGAGTGTAAAATACCACATATTGTGAGAGTGGTGTTACATGTCTCAGTGTGGTATTAAATTCACTTTTAATATGTATAGGTGTGTAATAGGTCACCAGATTAGTTTGAATGTGAAATTGACTTTTCAGAATAAATTTAGGGTATATTTAATGTCTTTTCTCAATATCAAAGCATATACCTTACTTAATATTCAAATAATAAACTTATCTATATTAATCAGCAGCACCGAGACTTGAGGAAGAAGAAAATTTTTACTCCATTTGATAGATTAAAGATGTTTTGGCATGATCCGCTCATCTAAGTTAAGAGAATCGCCCGACATTATGCTCTTGTCTATAACTTTTAATAGTATCCATATCTATATTGGCAATCCCTAAAAAAATATAAAAAACATTATTATACGACTAATAAATATATGATACTACAAATAATAATAATAATAATAATAATAATAATAATAATAATAATAATAATAATAATAATAATTATTATTATTATTATTATTATTATTATTATTATTGGTATCAGAGCCCAGACACTGTTCATGGTATATATGAGATAGATGTGAAAATACTGGATATAGATATAGAACTTAATTGTTTTATGGATCTCGGAGAACAAAGTAGTACTAAAAGTACTAGACTTGAAGAGGTTGATATACCTCAAAACCTTGATTTGTTAAACAAATGGACGATTCCTAAAGTTCCGATTAAAACCATTTATGATTATGGTTGGTTTGATAAACTTTCTACAAAACAGTTGATTAAAACAACTGAGCAATCTTTAGCTTTGAATTCTTCTGAACAGACTATTCGTTTATTAAATAAACATGATATTAATCTTTATAAGAATCAGTATAACTATTTGCATATTGGCATGGTTCAAATTGCTTTTAAACCTCTTACCCTTAAAGGGTTACCAGAGACCTTTTTGGCAGCTCTCAGAGATGCTAGAAATTTAAATTTTAGACAGTCTTTTATGGGTTCAATTGAATCCACTGTGGCCTATGGTCCAGTTTATTTTAATACGCAACCAAATTTGCAATTATCGTTATCTGATGTTAATATTCTGGATGCTTTGACATTAAATGTTAAAACCAATGGTTATAACTATATGCCAGGTTCAGAACTTATTAGTCTTTCTTATAGAATTTATTTCAAATTGTTATCCACACTGAATCCGAAGTGTAAGTTATACGATACTTCTGACCAAACTATTTTGGTTGAAACTAATTTCGCTAAATCCAAGGTCACCACAAGGAGACCTATAAAATGGGAAGAAATTAATTTTCCTGTAACTTGGACTCTTGATTCAGTTATATCTCCAAATCAATTAACTGATACAGTTACGAATTCTGAGTATTCTCATGTTTCTCAAGATCCCGATGGTAGGGTCTGTATTCAATTTACAGAAGGTAGCTATGCTCCTCATAGGCAGTCTTTGTCTACGCATAGACTTATGCCTCCGGTAAGTACTGTTAATAACAGAAGATCTCTTGGTCATAGATCTATGACCAATATTCAGCATATTTCACCTATCGACCCTATTTATGGTCCAGCAAGAAATAGGGCTGCTTCTCTTCATACGATAGAATCTGATAATAACACTGTTATTGAAAAGGTTAAGATTAGCCCATGTTCTAATATTGTGCAGGCTGATAATATGCATGATGATAGTTCTGATAAGGACTTTCCTACTCCCTCTGAAATGGAGTTTGATATTAATAAGTGTTAATGATTCCACACCAAATTGATTTTAGCCCAGGTTCCCTGGCAAGGAAACAAATTCAAAATGAGTTTTTTGATAAAAAATGGAACAAGTTTAAAACTTGGTTTTTTAATTCTTACGATAGAGATGATATGAACAATATCTCTCAAGAGTTTTACGAAACTTGTGCTTTGCATAATGAAATCATGCATTTTGTTCCATGGTTTATAACCACTTATTTACCGTTATATATTAAGGTTATTGAAAGAACTTATCGTGAGGTAGACGGTAAGACTCTTACGCAGGTTTATCCTCCCCAATCTGCTTTTATTTTACCTAATAATACGGGTATTACTTTCCACGCATTTCAAAAATTCGTTGAGGAAGAAATAGCTTCTATAAGTATTTCTGAAATTAATAAAATTATTTCTCAAAATAATTATTTGAGTTTATATGTCAAAGTTTTGGGAGAACATATTGGTTCTCTAGATGAAAAACTCGAAAAAATGACTACTTTGATAAAAGATATAAAGGCTGATATAGCTAAAACCAATATTGCTTCAACTAGCAGAGTAATTGAAATTGCTTCAACTAGTAGAGCAGAATTGGTTCCTGCTTTTATTCAAAGACCCCCCTGAAATCAATGATTTTAAGATTAAATCTATAAATGAATTAGAAGAACTTCTTGATAAAAAGTTTTCGGGTTTAAATATTAAACCAATAGATTTATCACATGAGTTTTCAGAAAAGATAGAACAAACAAATGATTTTAAAAATCATGTTTCTTCGGAGTTTAATAAACTCAAAGGATATCCTCGAAAAAATTCTGGGTATGCTAAACCAGCCATGAATACATTCTATTACCCTCGTCCAACTCCTCAAGATGTTTTGATAGAGGAACGAGATTGGAACCAGACTAATACGTCTTACAGTGGTTCTGAAATTTACGAATGGAACCTCGATGGGTTAAGTGATAGGCAGTTAACCATTCTGGTGCATAGGATGCTTATGTATTCAACCATTTGCAAAAGCACCAAAAATAGTGATAGAACTATTTGCAAAATGATTGTTGCAGGTTTCACAGGACAGCTGAGAGGCTGGTGGGATAATTACTTAAGTACAGAGGATAAAGCCACTATCATTAATGCTATTGCAGCTGATGAAGGAGTTGATAACTTAGGTTTTAAATTAGAAAGAGATAGAGAAGACGCTGTTTATACTCTGGTAGTCACTATCTTAGAACATTTTAATGGTAGATTTACCTCTTCTTATGAAACAATTCGTACTTTACTCAATGGTCTAAAATGTCCTACATTGACCAAATGGAGATGGTACAAAGATACGTTTCTAAGTCGGGTTATGGAATTACCCGAAAATAAATTTGGATTTTGGAAAGCTAAGTTTATAGACGGCCTTCCTTCTTTATTCGCAGAAAGGGTTCGTAAGGTCCTAAGAGGAGACCACATTGAAATTCCTTATCAGGAATACACTTATGGTAAACTAATTGGAGTTTGCACTCAAGAAGGATTAAATCTTTGTAATGAGCTTCGTATGTCACAAGAGCTTAAAAGGAATAAGCATAGGGAAAGATCTCAACTTGGAGATTTTTGTACTCAGTTCGGGTTACCTGAACCTACAGCCTATGGCAGTAAAAAAGAGTATAGGACTGAAGATTCCAATAGGAGACGGAAATGAAGATCTAGACGAATGTCTAGAGAAGAAAGAGACGCTAAAAGAAGCTCTCGAAAATCTAATAGATTTACTAAAGATCGGTCAGGAAGGGATCTTTCTAAAATCAAGTGCTACAAATGCGGTAAGCGAGGGCATATTGCTCCAAATTGCAAGTTGAATAAGCTTAAAGCTTTAGAACTTGATCCAGTAATGCATGAAAAGGTTTATAGTTTATTATACACCTCTGGATCGGATGAAGATTATGAATCATATTCTGATACTGAATCAAATATTGATCTTATTGATTTTTCTGATCATGATGAACAGGTTAATTGCACCAATTGCCAAGGTAATACCTGTACTTGTGAAACTGAAGTAGATGATATCTACAAACTTCAGTCACAATTTCAAGATTCTAGTATTAATATGTTCTCATCTGATAATATCATAGAACTGTTAAAAGAAGTTACTGATAATAATCTTCGTGAAAAAATTATTAATCTTGCCACGGTTAAAGATACTAGTTCTTCAAAACCAGTTGTGGAAAAGATTAAAAATGATTTTGACTATCAGGCCCCTTATTCTTTAAAGGAGGTTGAAAGTCGTTTAATGATAAAAAATTCTTTTGTTGAAAAGGATGCTTCTTTTAATGATTTAAAAGAAGAAGTTGAAAATCTAAAAAAAGAAATCATATTTCTTAAGCGAAATCAGGCCATTCATGATACAAGGATTTCTCAGATTGAGAAAAATTATGAGCATGTCAGTCCCATTACCAGCTCTTCGAAAGGTAAAGAGGTTTGTACTGAATAACCTAACATTAATGATCCTGAAAATAATATGTTTTTAGGAATGATGCAGGTTGTTACTGCTCACAAATGGTATGTTAAATGCACCATTTTAATTGATAATAGTTTCTCTATTACTAATATTGCTATGATTGACAGCGGTGCAGATGTAAGTTGCATTCAAGAAGGTCTTGTTCCTTCAAAATATTTTCAAAAAACTATGCATATGGTTAAATCCGCTTCAGGGCATGCGTTAGATATTAAGTACAAATTATCTAATACAAAAATTTGCCAGAATAAGGTTTGCATTCCTCATTTCTTTTTTCTGGTAAAAAATCAGTTGCATCCTCCAATTATACTTGGAACGCCTTTTATAAATGCAATTTATCCTTTTACTCATATTGATTCAAAAGGGTTTTCTGCTTCATATGAAGATAATAAAATCAGTTATACTTTTATCACGGAGCCTGTAACTCGTGAAATAGACGCTTTGATTAAATTAAAGCAAAAGCATGTTGATTCTTTACAATACGAACTGTTTAGCATGAATATATTTGAGTCTCTCAAGTCTGCTAAAATACAGGAAAAAATAAAAATGATTTCTGAACAGATCGCCATTGATATTTGCGCCGATCATCCCAGTGCTTTCTGGAATCGAAAAAAGCATATTGTTACTCTTCCGTATGAGGAGGATTTTTCAGAGGATAATATTCCGACCAAGTCTCGTCCCTGTCAAATGAATTCTGAGTTAGTAGAATTCTGCAAACAGAAAATTGATACATTATTACAAAAAGGTTTAATAAAGCCTTCAAAATCTCCTTGGTCTTGCACAGCGTTTTATGTTAATAATGCTGCAGAAAAAGAACGAGGAGTTCCCAGGTTGGTAATTAATTACAAACCTTTAAACAAATGTTTGAAATGGGTAAGTTATCCTATTCCCAACAAACGCGATTTATTATCTAGATTATATGATGCTAATATATTCTCAAAATTTGATTTAAAATCAGGTTATTGGCAGATTCAGATATTTAAAGAGCATTCTTATAGAACTGCTTTCAATGTTCCTTTCGGGCAATATGAATGGAATGTTATGCCATTCGGTTTAAAAAACGCCCCATCTGAATTTCAAAAAATCATGAATGACATCTTTAATCCATATATGGATTTTATCATTGTTTATATTGATGATATTTTGGTGTTTTCTAAAACTCTTGAAACGCATATTAAGCACCTTGATATTTTCAAGAAAATTGTGATACAAAATGGTTTAGTTATATCAAAACCAAAAATGAGTTTATTTCAAACTGAAGTTCGTTTTCTTGGACATCTTATTAGTCAAGGAAAAGTCACTCCTATACAGAGGGCTATAGACTTTGCATCAAAGTTTCCGGATATTATTACTGATAGAACTCAATTACAGAGATTCTTGGGCAGTTTAAATTATATTTCTCCCTTTTACAAGAATCTTTCTCGAGATTTAGACCCGTTATATGACAGGCTAAAAAAGGATCATAAATCTCCGTGGACTAATAGTCACACTACTTTGGTAAAAAACATCAAATTGCGTGTTCAATCTTTACCTTGTCTAACTCTTGCTAACCCTGCTTGGCAAAAAATTGTTGAAACAGATGCTTCAAATATTGGTTATGGAGGGATTCTTAAGCAGGTTAATCCCAATGATAAAAATGAATATCTTATTAGATTTCATTCAGGAAAATGGACTGAGGCCCAGAAAAAATATGCAACTGTGGCCCATGAAATGCTTACTATTGTTAAATGTGTTCTTAAATTTCAGGATGATTTATATAATCAGAAGTTTTTAATAAAAACTGATGCTCAATCGGTCAAATATATGTTTGACAAAGATTTTAAGAATGACGCATCTAAGCTTATATTTGCTAGATGGCAGGCTCAATTAGCCCCATTTGATTTTGACATTCATTATAAAAAGGGAATTGATAATTCTCTTCCAGATTTCTTATCCAGAGAATACATTCAATAATGCATTATTTAGCCTTTCTATCTGAAGAAACTCTTTTAATTCTGTTAAGGGTAATTATATTACCAGAAGATCTTAAAAAGATCATTATTAATAAAATTATTGAAGATATTTTGATTAGAGAAGATGAGGATTTCTCTATTCACGACTACTCAGAAGTAGTAAGAGAAGATTTTACAGATTATTTTTCTGAATGACTAATCTATTTCTCTACAGGATGGATCCGCCATGGCGGCATGTTCGAGGAAGAGGAAGGGGAAGATCAGCCCCAGGAAGATCCTCTCAATCCAGTTCTCAAGGATCGACATATCGATCAAATTATCCTGTTATACAAGGATCGTCATACAGAAACCCAGTTATACAAATGGGTAATAAGAGTCTTATTAATAAAAGGATTACAGATGAAGGTGCATCATCTAGCTCATCTATTACTCCTGAGCAAGTTATAAATTTGGAATCTATTCCAAAAGATAGTCCATTATATGAACATGCGCAGGCGTATTTGCATGCACAAAGGCAGAAAGAGACTTTTGCCTCGATCATGAAAGGAGAAACTGATCCTATCATATCTTATGAACAGGTCAGAAAAAGAGAGATTATATTTTTCTTGGAAAATGTTGATATACAACGAAAATCAGAACCTTGGAAAATATTCCAAAGGTATTTAGTGAAGGGATTATATTTCCCGGGCGAGTCTTATAAAACTCGATCCTATTATGAAACCATTTTGACAAGCATGGGTAGTGCAGAAATTCAGCACTTTTGTCCTACGGGTTATACCCCAGAGGAGAATGTTTATAACTTCTCTAAAATAATTATCAAACAGATTATATCTGTTGAAGAGTGGGGACTATCCACAATGAAAGAAAGACAGGTTGTTGTTAAAGGTGTACCAATGAACTTCACCTATTGGGATTATATCCAAGCATTCAGTAAAACTCTGTTTTACAATAACGATAAAAATAAACATACATGGTTTGTAAAAATCTGTTCTAAGGTTTTTTCTGAACCTATTCCGAATTGGTTTATTAACTGGTGGTCATACCACGGCCCTACTATTCAGATATTACCTGAAAAATTCTTAGAATTATACAAAGAATGGAAAAAGGTATCTCCTTTTCTCCAAGATTTATATCACCAGGATCATATATGCTGGTTAGAAAAAATTGATCAGATGTACTTTTTTATAGAATTCTCTATACCTTGGATCCATAAATGGATGCCGGAAATAGGGTTTACAGAGGAGGATGTTCCTTGCTTATACCGTGTTTACTATAATAATTTCTGGGAAAAACTATTAAAAAAGGATCCCAGGACAAAGCAAATAAATGGACAAGAACTTGTTGATAGTATTGTCAACACGATCAAGACATACAAAGAACTTCCAGATAAGGAAATTGGGGTTGATAACCCATCCATCAGGCATATTGCCAGAAGAATCTCCACCCAAGAAGGAGATAAGGAAGCAATGGTAAATGAATATCTGGAGAAGATGAAGAAGACTTTGCTTCAAGGCATCGATATTATCGATAAGTCAGACACTTCTATGAGAAGTGAGACCTCAGGCGAAGAAGCCCAACGACCGGAAGATATTATGTTATCTACGGAAGAAATACATGAAGCAGAAGATTTGCTTCAATCACTCAAAGCCATGGAGAATAGAAGACGTGGCAAAGAAAAAATGAATAACATTGACTGAGAAGACAGCCGTCAGTCAGATCAACAGTATATAAACTGTTTAAAAAGTAAATTCACTGTTTAGGGACCCATATGGGACCCCATTGTACTGTACAAAGATTCGTTATGTTTCTTTTTCTTTTCTATATAAGTCCTCACTTTGTTAGATAGGAGGACACACAGAATTTTTACATTTTCTCTCTTCTTTTCTTTCTAAGTTTTTGTAAAGAGAAAACAGAAAGCTTTAGCCACTGTTCCGATCAAAAATAAAATTTTGGATCAGTTTTGCTAACATCTTTGGATCTTGGCCGTCCTTCGAGGTAGTTACTTTTTCCTTTAATTTATACTTACAGTACTCTTCTCCTAGCCAGGACTATGTCCGGCTAAACATCTTCTATATCTATGTCTTGTATATAAACGTCTCTCCTATATAGACCATGAACGGATCTAAGCTTTACTTAAATAGAATGGAATTTTTATGAAGTTTCTTGACTTGGTTCTGAGATGGTGGCACAGTCGGATCTAGAACATCTCTTATTATCTCTGTCTGGCAAGCCTCTAGCTAGCCATGACCTCTTTAGCCCGAGATATGTGTTAAAAAGGGCGCCTCTTGGTCCGGTTAGAACCGCTATGGGTTAGAACCGTTGGACAAGAGTATAGTAAGAGTATGTACGGTGATCCTGACAGGCCCCTTGCTCAGGTAAAAGCTTCCATACAGTCTTAAGAAAATTACATGAAAATTCCCGAAGATTTCAGTTCTTATGCCTGCGTTTATGCGCTTGTATAAGGATGCTGATTTGCTAGATCATAGATTATGGCGGATTACCGCCCGATCTCCGATCCTGCCTAAGAGAAGATTTTACAGATTATTTTTCTGAATGACTAATCTATTTCTCTACAGGATGGATCCGCCATGGCGGCATGTTCGAGGAAGAGGAAGGGGAAGATCAGCCCCAGGAAGATCCTCTCAATCCAGTTCTCAAGGATCGACATATCGATCAAATTATCCTGTTATACAAGGATCATCATACAGAAATAGCTTCTATAAGTATTTCTGAAATTAATAAAATTATTTCTCAAAATAATTAATAATAATAATAATAATAATAATAATAATAATAATAATAATAATAATAATAATAATAATAATAATAATCATATGATAATAATGATAATAATAATGATAATAATGATAATGATAATGATAATGATAATGATAATGATAATGATAATGATAATGATAATGATAATCATAATAATGATGATAATAATAATGATGATAATAATAATAATAATAATAATAATAATGATAATAATAATAATGATAATAATAATAATAATAATAATAATAATAATAATAATAATAATAATAATAATAATAATAATAATAGACGACATTTATTACCAGCCTTTTGGATACATTTGTTGATTTTGAGAAATATCACAATTTTTCTCATAAGTTTAATTCAAATAAGACTTTAATGCTTCTATTGATATTCAACCCATAAGAATGTTTTCATAAACACCCATGTCAGAATAAGTGTTAGCCTGTGTAGGCGAAATTTTAAGGCCTACACGACGAATCCTGAATATCTTCTTGACATATATTTTAAACATGTTTAGGCTGATTTAATCTCTAAATATACTCGGTGTTCAAAGATAATCAATCAAAAAATCATCTACGTTATTATTGAATTTGTCATAATTAATAAAAATCTTGTGGTAAAAAAAATATTGACAGATACCACGTTACAAATAGTTTAAACTATCGTACTAACTTTCATTCTTTTATACATTGTCGAGAGTAATGTTAATGTCACAATCCAATCGATCGTGAGTAGCACTCACACTACCCTTCGATGAGAGAACCAATTAACTCAACGCTTAACTTTATACTTAGTCATATTTATAGGAGAATAAATCAAAACCAGACTTAAATATAAGAAAATCAATTGATATAATAGATTGTGAAAAATTCAGCTAACTAAAATATCCCCCAAGAATTAAAAATCACCGTACAAGAACTCTAATTCAAAAATAATGTCTAAGATATCCAGATTAACTAAAAACAGTAAATGAGTTTCATCATTCGCAGGAAGGATAACAACTCGAAGAAGATCCACGGCAGCCTGGAAAGTAATGTTCACCCTCGGATCAAGTAGTCAATTTTTTAGTCTAGCTGAGGTCGCGTCTCAGCCTCTGAAATACGATCTCCACTCAACTCAATAAAATAAGAGTACAGGATAGTATCAGTACAAAACACTATGTACTAGTAGGTATCATAGGTCGACTCAGGTTAAAACAAGTACATAGCCAAATCAAATAACAAGTAAAAGGCACCTCAACACTTAGCATATAATTCAGTTAACAGATAATCATCTCAAGTCAAATCAACAACAGTAATTTCAAGTCCACAAAAGTTACTGAGTACCACTACAAGAATGTAAAAGAGTTCACTTTCAAGTTACCACACGTGGAACCTTTGTCCATCTATCTGTCATCAACACAACTAGTACCTCTAGTCTCATTTCAGTTCACAATATCATCTCACCATGAATGACCATGCAACAATGCAATGCAATGCTAAATAAAAGAGTGTACACATATGCTAATTATCTTCTTTCTGCCCACTAGTCATGACCTGCAGGGAACGCACTAGGGTCTATGTATCATATCATTGTGGTATCCAATTTATAGTAATCATATGAACATTCATATCAATGTAACTAGGTTCTCAGGCCTATCCCTCATGACATACACAGTTCCCCAAACACATTTATAATTATTCATCTCAACTCACTCATCACTTCATGTACATCTAGCTTATCAATCCAAGCATAATAGGAAAACATATACAATTCAAACACGTCCCAAGACCAATCACAAGTTATGTAACTCAATCACATATCATGTAATAAAATGAGTCTCAACTCCAATTAAAGTTATAACCTATCTCGAGTGAAGAATTACCACCCGCAAGCTACTTCGCAATTGTCTTGCCTTTTCTTAACACTTCGGATAGCTCAATGTCTATAAACAATAATTATACAAGAGTAATTAATTATTTACTCTCCATTTCAGACCTTAAAAATTTAACCCATTAATTCTATCTTTATCCGAGGTCTGTAGCGTTTTTCAAGGGTTAATTAATCAATAACTAGTCTCAAGCAACATAGAATCAATACCCAATGGATTTCTAATCAAGTTAACTCATTTTAGCCATTTTATACCTAAAGGTCTCATCTTTATGGAACTCAAGATTTCCCATTAGCCTTAATCATGTTAAGAACTATAAATTTCATGGTAAAAATTATAAAAATACATCTTAGGATCAATTCTAGCTAAAATTGCACTCACCCATAGGGTTCTCCCTAAGTTTCATGCTTTTAGGGTTTAAATTCAAGTTTCACCATTAATCCTCAACCTAAAGGTCTTACAAAGATTAATGATCAATACACGAAGAGATTTTATGGAGTATTTATCTCAAACGAAAAAGAATGCCCTAGTTTCTTGGAAAAATTGCTTCTTAGAGCTCTAGAACAAAATAGGAGTTGTGAAAAAATAACCCAGAAAAACTAAAAAAGTGTAGGTAAATTGCCCATATTCTGGTCGCGGCAGCTCAAGTCTCGTCATGGCGAGTCATCACGATGAGTATGACTCATCACGATGGCCTATCGCGATGGGAGTGTCCTTCGTCGCGATGAACATTAATTTCCAGAACGTCGTAATCTCGCCCCAAACCCCTCATTTCACAACACACTTCATTTCCTAGACATCACAAAATAATTCTGATGAGCCAACGACCATAATCAAAGTTCTATAAACCCGGATTATGTTCCAAAACTTTCTATGAGATCCTACGACAGTCGACTATCCATATGAACTCCACGCTATCATTTCACTAATCACGAAATCCAAACCATCTCTAAGACACAGAACACAATATTTTTGTCAAAGCTCACTCTAACCTGAGATTTTATCAACTCTCACCTTAGGATTTTCTAGCCGGGTATTTATGTCCTTACTTTACTATAAGAACGAAATAAGTCATTACAATTAAGTAGTCTAGTGTAACTGGAAACTTAATATTGAACTGTGATGGACAACTATAATGCACAATATTACCCTCATGAACGATGTCATCATCCTAAAACAAAGTAACCCTAACAGATTGAACATTGGACATTTTTCAAAGAGGCCAAAAAATATCAAGAGATGAATTTGAGAGTAGATTAAGTAAAGTTCTTTGAAATTTAGGAGTTGGATGAATCATTAGTTCATCTAAAGTCCACTTTAAATAGACTTCGGATGAACTTTTGGACAAAACATATGATGAAAAGGTATCATATAACACAAAAAATTTCTTCACTATGCAATTTTAGATCAAACCAAGTATGGATTGACAGAAGAATTGTTTCAGAAAAACTCTAGTTTTTATGGATTCCTTTAACGCAAGAAAATTAGTGCTTTATAGGAGTCCATAGTGACCGGCCATTAAACATGATTCGTCCACAGAGACGGATCTAGAATTTTAAGCTTGTCGATTTCCAATAAAATAAATTAATATGCAATAAAATCGGACAAGAAATGAGTGATTGATCACTAGAAGTTAAAAGAAAACGAAAATAAGTTTTTAACCCTAAGAAAAAAAATATGAAACGAGGTTTTTTATTTTAGAACTAAAAACTAGAAAAGGTTTCTACTATTTTAAAAAAAAGAAAAAAAAGCGTGTTTTAGAACCTAAAATGGAAAAGGATTTTTTTATTTTTTTAAAAAGTGCATTTTATAACTAAAAACGAAGAATGACGAAAAAGGATTTTACTTTTTTTGAAAAAAAGCTGAAAATTTGAATTAAAAGAGTCTTCCTTGCCATTGGACCAATCATCCATTTGTTTATGAGTTTTCATCTGCAAATGCTTACACTTTTAATATAATTTTTCATATAATTATAGAACCGTGTGGGGTTCCATGGAATTCTACCCACTATCGTAGATTCATCCCTGTTCGTCTAATTGACTCCTTTAGTGCACCAATTTTATGTATTAAAGGTAATTTTTATAAATTTTATTTTCGGTCATTACTTTGGTCCATTTGGATTTTTTCCTCATCGTTTAGGTTTCAGACTCTCAAATAAATAAGGAGGAAAATCACCTTTCTTAAAACTTGTAAGGATTAAATTTATTTATTTTTAAAAAAAAAAAAAGGAGAGGAAAGAGTGATAGAAATGATGAAAGGGAGAACAAGGGTACACCGTTAGAGGCAATTTGGTGTGTGAAGCAGTGACGAAATTTATCTTCCCTGATGAGGATGTACGTACGGTCTCCGATTTCCATCCATCCTAACGGCCTCTTCATCTTCTTCTTCTTTTGACTTATTGCACACGATTCCTCCCCCCTTCTCTTTCTCTCTTTCTGTTATCCTCTTTCATATTCCTGACCCGCTTTTCAAGAATAAGTATATATCCATTCCCATATTATAGCTCTCTTACCTACCATCCAAATGCACAATTGCACAAACCTAGTTTCTTGTTTTGTATAGCCCCCCATTTTTACCAGTCAAGATTTTCTCCATCTTCTCGGACAATGAATGTTTATTTACTGCCAATTTAGCCATCAATCGAGAGAGAGAGAGAGAGTAAAGTCAATATGGATAAGCACCGGAGATGGACGTATTCGATAACGAAGCTTGTTTTCTGGACCACCCTTTTTGCAGGTACCATTCTCTTCATATGTTTCCATTCTCGTCCTCCTCCATCTGATTTCCCTATTGTGAAATGGGGTGGTAGTACCCCACAATGGGAAAAGCGCGTCAAATTATCTGCCCGTTCTCATTCCGGTCATTTTACCCTTCTTGTTACCGGCGCCGCCGGTTTCGTCGGGTCCCATGTCTCCGCCGCCCTCAAACGCCGTGGTGATGGCGTCGTCGGACTCGACAATTTCAACAGCTATTATGACCCATCATTGAAAAGGGACCGTCAGAAACTGTTGGAAGAGAAGGGGGTTTTCGTCATTGAAGGAGATATCAATGACAATCATCTTCTCAAAAAGCTATTCGACATTGTTGCATTTACCCACGTAATGCACTTAGCTGCACAGGCCGGCGTTCGTTACGCAATGAAGAATCCTGGTTCTTACATCCACAGCAATATTGCAGGCCTCGTTAACCTTTTCGAGGCCTGCAAATCCGCTAATCCGCAGCCTGCAATTGTCTGGGCATCATCCAGCTCTGTTTATGGGCTCAATTCCAAAGTACCCTTCTCGGAAAAAGATCAAACGGATCAACCAGCGAGTCTATACGCCGCCACAAAGAAGGCTGGTGAAGAGATTGCACATACGTACAACCATATCTATGGTCTTTCCATTACAGGGTTAAGATTCTTCACTGTTTATGGACCCTGGGGACGTCCAGATATGGCATATTTCTTCTTCACAAAGGACATACTAAAAGGAAATCCCATTTCGGTATTTCAAGGTTCTAATAACAAAAGTGTAGCAAGGGATTTTACCTACATTGATGATATAGTGAAAGGGTGTTTAGGGGCATTGGACACAGCAGAGAAGAGCACAGGAAGTGGGGGAAAGAAGACAAAGAATGCGCAATTAAGAGTGTTTAATTTGGGGAATACTTCACCAGTTCCGGTTACTAAGCTAGTTAGCATATTGGAGAAATTGCTTAAGGTAAAGGCTAAAAGAAATGTGTTGCCATTGCCAAGAAATGGGGATGTGATGTTTACTCATGCTAATATCAGTTATGCTCACAAGGAATTTGGATATAAACCCACTACAGATTTGCAGATGGGGTTACAGAAATTCGTTAATTGGTATCTTGATTACTATTCAATAAGTGAAAAGAAGAATTATTGATGGAGTTTAGCTGATCAAGGTAGATGTACCCAGAACAGTAAACGGGAGAGTGTATGGTGTTCCACGAGGAATATATCAAACGCTTGTATAGGCATTGTTATTTTTAATGTCTTTTCTTTTTCTTGGATCAGCTGTAACAATTACTTCCAGTTAGTAGGGGGATTTATTATGCTAATGATCTCACTTAGTGTTAATGAACTACGGATCCATCAAAATGTGCTTCCATTTTTTCATGCCTTATTAGTTCATTGCATGCCAGTCGATCTGGAGGCATGTGTAGTTTCATTATTTGTTTGTATAAATTTTACTGTTTTCTTTTCTCTGTCTTTTTGTTCCTTTTGGGGAAAGAAATTCACTTCTTGGTAGATGATAACTGCTTTACTTGTGTCGATACAGTTTGGTCACCCTTGAATTTGAATTCTTCTGTGAGTCGATCAAAACTCAATAGATGTCTGTTGTTTAGTTATTCTAGTATCTAGCATATAGACGGCCTTGATCACAATTTTTATTGCAGCAAAATATCACCAAACCAGCCAAGCAGCACTTAGATGTCAAAGAAAACCTGTCAGTGGCTCATCTTGTAGGACTGCACAAAAATCCCAAATACTATTGTAGTGCTCAAATAAGCTGTTGGTGATGTTTAACCAAAAAAGAAACCGCTCTTAATGAATTTTATGCATGTTGGCAAATTATGCGCACTAACCATTAAAAAACCCCGGGATCATACTGCCAAAGAGCTTATGAATTTGCTTTTTGTTTTAACGTATGCATTATAAAGTAGTAGTATTTACTCAACACAATCTCCTTGAGAATTCAATAAGCAAATTACAGCAGCTCCCTGCTGTTATTTAGTCATATTTCTTAGAGGTAATTGATTAGGAATACATTTTGAAGATCAAAGAGAGAAAACTGGAAGATTTGAGAGAAGCATGAGTGCGACTATCAGGAACTTGAAGAGTGAGCTAGGGGGGCTAGAAAGTGTTGCTCTCCGTTGCACTGCTTCTTTGGGTGAGATGCTAAGGTCATCACAACACATGTTATAAACAGAACGCAGAGCATAATACAGGGGAAAAAACAAGAGAAGGTGCCTACAACTTGGCTTAATTTATGATCTCACCTTGCATTACTAATGGATCACTATTTGTGACATGACAAAACTACTAACTCCTGAATATCATCTAATCATCTTGGGCAAAAGATCTAATCATTCAAATCACGGGTTCTGCAGGAACATCCAAAATGTGAGAAGCACGACCAGGTTGACACACTTTAATATACCATGTCAGATACAACTATATCCAAGAAGATAATCTGACTAGGAACGCTAACGGCCTAGTGATGACCATTTTTGCTGTCGCTGTCCATTTCCTCTGCATCTTCAAACCTTTGATCATTAATTTGAAGCTGCAGTTCAAAAAAGCACGTCTCAATTTTCCACCAATAAATGGTAGAAGTTCCATGTTAAATAACTAAAGCAGAAAGCCTGATGCTCATATCTCCACCTACTTTTACACGTGCACACACTTCAACCCTCACCCCCACCCTAAAAAGAACCACACAGATCTCCTAAACGAGGTGTGTTATAAAAGGGGTCTTTCACATACCAGTTGTTTTACATCAGTCTAAAAACATCCCATGCGATTATTAGTAATAGTAAGTCTAAAAACATGAAAGTTACTGAAGACAGAAGTCACCAAAGAGGAGCTCTACATGCTTCACAGTGCTTGTAGAAAACATCTTAAAGAACTAATTGACAAATGACAGTGAGGGAGAACCTAGTGAAAAGTACCATCCACCTCCAACCTTGAGGTTGCGGTTGGTCACCAAAGGGGCATTCATTGTTGACTACTGGGTTTAGGTGGGTGGGGTGGGCTTACCATTACAGGTAATTCAGCCCTGTTTTACATAACATGCATGGACCCAGAAATTCAGGTAAGGAGTCCTAAAACTTTCTACAACTCATCTCCACAAAAGAAAATATTAAAAGGAGGATGACAATGCAGATTATTCATATAGAAATACGCATATACAGATCAAGCATAGTCAGCCTCTGAAACTTCATGTTGTGTCGTTGAATCTATACTACAAACTAATTTTCAATTCCCAAACACGTAACGACTGACCATGCGCTTGTTACTCTAAGAATTAAGTATTTAATTTGTTCCAATTCACCTTCAATTGGCTACCCAACCCCAACACCTCCCAAACAAGCCAAAGGAAAGGCAAAGGACAAGATTAATCACACTTCTGAATTTCAAGTGTCAAAGCAAATCTACAACACAGGCCTACCTGAAGCACATTATGAGCTAAGTCGTGATCCCCATTTGAACGACCAATCGAATGTGTAGAAGTTTGAGAAATCATCCATTCAGATTCTTCTTCTAAAGTGAGACCAGCGAGAGTAGAAGTTAGTTGATAAAATGAGAATTGGTTTAATTAAAGAAACAGCCAATGTCTATCAATTTCATACCAGTTTCTTGATTTTCCAGCTGATCTGCGCTGAAGATCCAATTATGCTCTTCTTCCTCCTCTACGGAAAGCAACAACAGATTTTAGTGAAGTAGAAACAAGACATGGGCAGGAAAAATGTGAGAAGAAAACATGTTATTGAGTATGTCCAAAGAAAAAGATAACTACCTTCAATTGGTTCAGGATTAAGCTCAGCACACTCACAAAAGATCTGGAAGAGAGTATCCACTGTCAACATAGAACATACAAAGCAAACTTTTATCTTTAGGAGCTAAAGTAGCAGAAGGTATTTATCCTAGATGAAAAACAATGAACAAGAATGAAGTACCTTGATTAGGATCTGATGGCACAAGTCTCAACTCAGTGATCCTTGATAAATCTGATGACTCAGCACCCTCATCACTGGAGCCTTCTGATTCGTCATCCTCCACTCCATTGTCAATCTTCATGAACGAAGCAAAAGATATCTTTTGTTTTCATACCCATTAAAGCAAAACATACTTCACATTACGAAATGGAAACAAATTTTTAACCAGGACTCAGGATTCCCTTCGGAAGGGAAAAACACAGAAAGAAGTGATCACCCGAAACATTATACAAGCCTGAAAGAAACTAATTGCTCTACCAGAGACTCATTAGTTATAAAGCCAAAGACTTACTGTAACAGAATAGACACATGCATAAATCATGCAACCAATCCATCTGGTTCAACCATACATGATTTTTCCAGCTTCAGTGAACAGATTGCATACACTACACAATCCTAATATAATAAATAAAAGAAATTGCATTTCACAATGTCATGGATATCCAACTATATATTAACCGTGTGAGATAGCTTACTGACAAATGAAAAAAGAAAGAAAACAGCTGGATGATCTCCTCCAAGAAACAACAAATGAATTAAAATAAAATAACAACTAAAACTAAAACAGGATAAATTGCCCTATTGAATGTTAGTGGAGCTGTGTACTATTCTACACCCGTCAATGGGATTAAGTGAGAGGACAAGTGAAGCAGTTACTATTCAGAAAATCCAAAACCATAAAACAGTAGGCTTATATCTCCTCCAAAAATACGAAAATAGAAAAATATTCACATTAGGTGTTACCAGGTTTGTAAACCCAGTTTAACAGATGATTTTCTATTAAAAATATAAATCAAATATGATTGCCACTTTCCGGAATACTAATCTCCTGTCCCAATTCACACAATTCATAGTTTGGTTATTCAGATGCCAATTCAATAAACAGCAGCAGACATATGATGATTCCTATTCCTTCTTGTTTTTCTTGACTCTCATCCTCACACGATAGTCGATATTTCCAATCAACGTGGTCCCACTCAATTCACAAACCAATATCTCAAGTATCATCTTAAAATGAGGTCGATGTAGAAGCCTAGAAATGTAACCAGAAAAAAAAATATATCCTTGTTGTGTGTCCATTTTTATGTTGACAACTGTTTTTAAAATGAGTTTTCCAGTCAGTTTATCTAATTGGCAAACCCTAAGCATCTAAGATTAGGACAACCACAAAAAAAAAGGTTTGTTGGAAAGAAAAACATCACTTACTGTTAACTCCCTTATTTTTGGCTTTTGAGGAGTTACTTTACCTATATGAAATTCATTTATGCATGCTCTAATAGATTTAGCCTCAGAAATATTGAAGGGCAGGTTAATCCTCATTATCTTATTTCTCCCCTTGAATTCATCTAAGACTGACAATTGACCCAAGACTGAGGACATTATTAACCAACCCACACTAGTACTGGCTGACACTATAGTTGAATTATTAGTAATCACAATTCTAAATCAACTGAATATCCAGTTAAGTATCTAACCAACAATCTTATGTAAAAGAGTGTACACAGTATCCAAAATCATACAAGACCCAAGAACCTCTAATTTGTCAAATGCTTAGATAGCAAAGGTAAGCTCAGCTTGGGAGGTTGAAGAATACAAAACGCCATCACATTAGTAGTCAAACTTTACTGCTAGTGAACAAGAATCTACATCACCAATTACAGGTTTTAAGGTAATCAATGACTAATTGTTGACACCCAATTTTGTCTCTCCCTCCGGGTCATTTTTTTGGGCTTCTTATTCGTCAAAATGAATTAAATATATATATACTAAAATAATATTGATAATTTGAATCAACTTCATTTGTTCAAAGCTAGTGTTATTGCCGAGGTCATTTCATTATCAGCCCTATGCTTGTTTTAAGCTAATTAATATTACTCTTTGCTTTTAAATTAGAATATATATATATATATATATATTATGTGTGTGTGTGTGTGTCAATCTTCATAAATGTTTATATTATTTTGTAATATTGTTTCTGATTTTTATAATACCATATATTTGCTAGATATCACCGCATCAATATATACTTATTATCGACTTACTCATCAAAATATCTTGCTTGGATACTAAATGTTTTAAACAAATTAATTGCATTTACTATCAAATTATTTTTCTTTCAAGTCATTTATATTGTAAGGTTATCCCGAGTGAGTATCTTACAACCCAACATAAGCTCATGGCAATAGATTTAGAGATTAAAAGGAAGAGGAAGAAGAGGGCCTTGTATGATCTTTCAAGGATCAAGTGGGGTGGCTTGACTACTGCCAAAGCTCAGGAGATGGGGGAGAAGTTGATGGTGATGGAGCTTGGGGGAGTAGTAGGGATGCTAGAAGTATGTGGGATGTGATAGCTAATTACATTAGGAAAGTAGCCAAAGAGGTGTTGGAAGTCTCGAGGGGTGATGCTAGTGGACATTGAGGGGATTGGTGGTGGGGTAGAATGGTCCAACGGAGAGTGAAAGCCAAGAAGGCTGCTAATATAGAGTTGGTGGAGAGCAGAGACAGAGGAAATGAGGGCAAATAGAGAGAAGTATAAAGCGGCAAAAAAGGAAGCAAAGTTAACGGTTACATCGGCTAAAATGAAAGCGTTTGAACGCTAGTACGAAGAACTCCAAGACAAAGGTCGGGATAAGAAGTTGTATAGGCTCGCCACGGAAAGAGAGAGGAGGGCACGAGACCTAGACCAAGTGAAGTGCATTAAAGACGAGGAAGGCAAAGTATTGGTGGAAGAGGCACACATTAGATGAAGATGGCAATCATACTTCCATAAACTCTTGAATAAAGAGGGGGACAGGAATATTGTGTCGGTGGTTTAGAGCACTCTGAGCGTCGTCAAGATTTTGGGTACGGGTAGGGATAGCAAGTTTAAAGAGGTTAAAGAGGTTATTCGTAAGATGAGAAGGGGAAGGGCAACCAAGCTAGAAGAGATTCCGATGGAATTTTGGAAGGACGCATGTATAGCAAATATGGAGTGGCTAACTGGGTTGTTAACATCATTTATAGAACATCAAAATGTCCAAAAAAATGGAGGTGGAGTACAATGATCCTATTGTACAAGAATAAGGGTGATATTCAAAATTGCAATAATTATAGGGGTACCGAGTGTTGAACCACACTATGAAAGTTTGGGAAAGGGTGTTGGAGATGAGAATGAGGGGAGTGTCTATTATCGAGAACCAATTTGGATTCATGTCGGGGCGTTTAACTACAGAAGTCATACATCTCATAAGGAGATTGATGGGGCAATATAAGGAGTGGAAGAGAGACTCATATATGGTGTTCATTGACCTAGAAAAAGCTTATGACAAAGTCCCTAGGGGGATTCTACGGATATATTTGGAGGCTAAAGGTGTACTGTTCCTTACGTTAGGCTAATTAAGGACATGTATGACAGAACCAATGGGAGGAAAACTCGAATCCCTTCCCAGTCGTGATGGGGGTTGCATCATGGATCGGCTCTTAGCCCATTCCTTTTTTCCTTGGCGATGGATGAACTAATGCGGCATATCCAAGGAGGTGTCTTGGTGTATGCTTTTAGCAAATGACAATTTTAATTGACGAGACAGGCAGCAGAGTTAACAATAGGTTGGAGGTTTGGAGACATACCCTGAAATGTAAAAGGTACAGGTTGGGCAGGACAGAGACAATATACTTGTAAATGCAAGTTCAATGATGTAACTCACGTGGCAAATGTGGAAGTAAGGATTGGCACGCAAGTCATCCCCAAGGAAAGAAGTTTCAAGTGCTTGGGGTCTAAAATCCAAGGAAAAGAGAGTTTAACAATGATCTTACATATTGTATTGGAGCAGAGTGGATTTAATAGAAGCTTGCATCCATTTTCTTTTGTGATAAAAATGTATCACCGTGCCTTAAAGATAAGTTTTATTTTTTTATTTTTTTATTTTTTTTATCAAGATTAAAGATGAGTTTTATAAAGTGGTGATAAGACCAACTATGATGTATGGGGCAGGGTGTTGACCGGTCAAGAACTCACACGTCCAGAAAATGCAAGTAGCAGAAATGAGAATGTTGAGATGGATGTGGGCATACTAGGAGAGATAGGATCAGGAACAAAACAATCCCGGACAAGGTGGGGTGGCCTCCGTGGTGGACAAGATGAGTGAGGCGAGACTGAAATGGTTCGAGCATGTGAGAAGAAGATGCATAGATACCCAGTGAATAGGTGTGAGAGGTCGGCTTTAGTGGATATAAGAAGAGGTAGAGGTAGGCAGAAGAAGTCTTGGAGAAAGATGATTAAACAAGACATGGCACTCCCGCAGTTTGCCAAGGATATCACCCTAGATAGGAAGATATGGAGATCGAGGATTAGGGTAGAAGGTTAATAGATAGCGGAGCATGATTTCCTTTTCAGTTTTATTAGTATTACTCTTCTACTATCATATTCTTCGATTTTAGTATAACATGTTTTCCTTTGCTTCAATAACCGTATCATTTGTTGTGGCTATTGTTCTCTTTTGCATTGTTTTCACTTTAAATACTAGTTTGTTATGCTTTACTTGAGCTGAGGATCTATCGAAAATAGTTTCTCAACCTTCACAAGGTAGGGGTAAGGTTGTGTACACACCACACCCTATACCCCACTTGTGGGGCTACACTGGATTTGTTGTTGTTACTACATAGCTATACCCCACTTGTGGGGTTATGCTGGGTTTGTTGTTGTTACTACATAGCTATTTTGAAATCATTATTGCATGTAACATAAGAACATTAAGATGTCCATTTAAAGCAGTTAGGAAACTGAAGATGCACAAAAGAAATAAAAAGGAGGCAGAATGGCCTTAATTTCGGACATAGCCAAAAACATCTTTAAGCCCAATTGATTCGTCGATTTTTAAGGCCTCCAATGTATATAAGACAGGTTTATTTTTAGATATTATTTATTTAATTCTGTTTGATAAATTTTTGTTCATTACTAACACTTTTACTAAGTGTGTTTACAGGTACATGGAAATATTTTTCAAAGAAGATATTCGAATTAAAATTCTAAGATGTTGTATAATTCTTTATTGTATTTATTCATTTTAGCTAACGATAGGCAAATATTAGGCCGTTTCGTAAAAGTTTGTCCTTGAATTCTTAGAGTTTTGGAGAGTTTACATTTTTTTTCTCATTAATCAAGAAAGGAAGTTGGGGGCCCGGGCTCAAAAACGATCAAATATCGTCCTAGCATTAACCATAAACGATGCCAACCAAGGATCAACGGATGTTGCTTTTAGGACTCTGGCGAGACCTTGTGAGAAATCAAAGTTTTTGGATTCCGGGGGGAGTATGGTCACAAGGCTGAAACTTAAAGGAATTGATGGAAGGGCACCACCACAAGTGGAGCTTGTGGCTTAATTTGACTAAACACGGATAAACTTACCAAGTCAAGACATAGTAAAGATTGACAGACTGAGAGCTCTTTCTTGATTCTATGGGTGGTGGTGCATGGCCGTTCTTAGTTGGTGGAGCAATTTGTCTGGTCATTTCCGTTAACGAACGAGACCTCAACCTGCTAACCAGCTATGCGGAGGTATCCCCCTCTAGCTTCGAATTCTGAAGGTCTAAAGGATCGTTAGGCCACACTTTTTACGGTTCGTATTCATACTGAAAATCAGAATCAAACGAGATATATGTTCTTTTTTTTTGCGTTATCTTTTAACAGATGTGTCGCAACCAGTCAAACTCCCCACCTGACAATGTCTTCGGCCTGAACGCGATGCGGGCTGTAGCCACAACATTACGAGAGTTGAGTTTCAACTACCACTTGTGGTGACGTCTGTCGACGTGGACTAACATTTAGGCCAGCCACAAGCTCGAGGCGCATGGGAGGCCAGTATCCGTCCCCACGACACGACCTGATGAAAGCCGAGCTTCATCAAAACCTTACACTCAAAGCCGAGCTAAGAATTTCATGGACTTTTCATTGAGTCGCTACGATGGAGGCTTAGAGGGTGCTTGGAATGAAGAGTTGAAGCTCGAGAACATGCTAATGTGGAAGTACAAATCTCCACGTGGAAGACTACTCGAAGTAGGGAGAAAGCGACTATGAATGCAAAGTGGCTATCCTTGAAACGCAAGCCTCTTGATTAAGAAAACCTTATTTCATTAAGGGTATTTTTGTAATAATTAGCTTAGGTTATAAATAGTGAAAAATAGCTCATTTAGACTTAGTGAATTTTGATAGTGTAACTCTTGTGAGAATGGACTATGGCCTTTGTTGCTAAAGAATGTTGGTGAGATTGCTTGCTTGAGGATTCAATCCTCTTGAGGGTATCTTCACAGAATTGGTGCTAGGTTTGGTTCATTAATGGAAGGTTTTAGCTTTTGTATAGCAATTATTGTCAATTAATTCCTTTACTTGTGTCTTTCTCCTATCATTTATCTTTTGTTCTTAGATTTTAGGGGTTTTTTCAATTTCCGTATTTCCATATTGTATCATTTGGTATTAGATTTGTTTCTACAAATCTTCTTTAAAAAAAAAATTAAAATGGCCAACAACCATGAATCTTATAAATTAAAGAAGCAGAGTACAAAACAAAAGCATCAAAATGGGCCCAAAAATAGGCCCAACGACAAGCCCAAAAGGGAGACCCAGTCAAAAATTGAAAAGAAAGAAAAAAAATAAAGAAATGTGAAAGGCTTCTTTTAGGAAACTTCAATAGCTTTCATTTACTCCGACAAGAGTCACCCCCGATGGAGCTGTGATGAAGAAACGATGGTCGTCAACTCAAGAAAACCAATCAAAAACACAAATGAAGAGATCTCATCTATAAGTTATATAGCTCTAAAGCTCTTATACCTCAAATTTTGGGTCGATTTCACCTAAGACACCTAAATCTCTCACCATGTGCCATGAGATCAATTCCACTGAAGACGTCTTCGAATTTGAGGTTTTGGGAGGCTTTAAATGACTACATAATCACAGGTTCGGTGTCTTCTTGTGTTTAACGGTAAAGAAACTAGGGGTCATAGGTTAACAAGCTTTGCTCATGACACATTCCGCAGGGATGAGCTCCAGGGGAGCTAATACCACCTTTGATACACATCATTTGCTAAGCTATTATATCAAAGGTAGATCTAGTTAGCTTTACTGAGGGCTCAAAGCATCGTTGAAGCCACTAGTTTAGACTTATTGTACTAAATTTGTGTCGTGGTGGGCTGAAAGAGCTCTTTTTGCTTGTTTGCTTGCTATTTGCTATGATTCATGTATTTGTTTATTCTCTATTATTTCTCTGATGTTTGCTGTTGTTGATCCTTGTGATGTCATTATGTGAGTAGAAATCCTTGTTGTGGTATCTTCTTAGTCTTAGATTAGGCAATTGTAGCTTTTCCATGTTGACAATCTTCCTGCCTTTAGAAGGTCCCGGGAATGAATTGAAAGTAATATTACCTGCAAAATCAAAAACTAGGTTTGTTAAATAATCTGCAAGTTGATTCCTTCTCTGAACCCATGCTCCATTGTTATCATTCATGTTAGCTTCTGAATCCCTTTCACCTCCATTGTGATATTCCAAGGGACATCCCAAGTCCCATCAATCACATTCTTCATAGTAAGAGAATCAATTTGCATAATCACTGGTAACAGTTGATTGGAAACACAATATTCAAGGCCTGCTTTAATAGCTCTGTCTTCTAGATTAGTGCCATTAGCTAATCCTCTATCTTCTCCAAACACTATGTCTCCATTGCTATCCCTTGCACAAAAGGCCACAGAGCTAGGTCCAGGTTCCGCTCTAGCTGAACCATCAGAATTCCATTTGAAGGACCCTAAACCAAGCTTCCTCCAATGCACCACCTTGCTTCTAATTTGTGGGGTATAGCTTTCTATAACAGTACTAGATCATGCCACTTTTCGGGAACATTTTGTAGCCAAGGATAGATGCACCTGGTCATGAGGTAGATGTTTCTTTCAATGTCCTAGAGGACTCCGGTAATGGATATCCTACCACCATGCATTATAATGTTTCTTCTCTTCCAAATCTGCCATAAAATGAATGTTGGAACAGCTCTATAGATTGGTTTCAGTTTTGCTGCTACGATCAGCATCCCATCTATTGATTGTGAATTTTAGTTGCAAAAAAGGGCCAGTGACCCCTGATGCTGCAGCAAATTGCTGACGGATCCTCTTAGCGGAGGAACATGTTAAGAACATATGTTTAATGGTTTCCTGGAAGGGACCATCACAACACCTGCATTTAGAGACCAAAGAAATGCCCACGCCTATAAGGATTTCATCAATAGGTATCCTAGTCTTGGGATTTGAAAAAAAATCCAAACTAAAATCAGTTCCAAAATTTGAAAATTTGCTTTGACTCGTGTCTTTGTTGTTTTTGACACTAGATTCGTACTCCCTAGTGTTTTTTAGTCAAAATCCAAGATTTCGAGTTGATTGAAGTTGGAAAGAAGTTCCTACTATTGAAGGTTTTTGAAGGTTTGAAAACTTGAAAATGGGTTTGAAGATTCAGGTTGAATTCGAGCTCAAGAGGTAATGAGGTTTATTCTCTAGCTCGAGAGGAAGCTACTCCCAAAATTTGGAACAATTTCGTGAAGATTTGAAGGGGGTTGAAATTTAAAAGTTCAAGTATTCTTAAGGATCTTCATGTATTCTTGAGAAAGAAGAAGCAAAAAAAACAAAAAGTACATTTGGTCCAAAATCCCAAGTGAAAATTTGTCAGAAAGTGTTTGTGGCCCCAAAAATAATCAATGCTAGATAAGGTGGGCCCCAAGGAGTGGGGAAAAAATCAGAAAATTATAGCCAAAAAAAGGAATATTCAGCAAATTTTCGCATTCAAAAAACAACCCCACGAAATAATTTGTGGACCCAAACAGAGGCCTGCATACATCAGGAACGGCGAGCCGAAATCAAATCGGCTCCACGATTGATCCCGTCGACTTCTGTGTCATCCAGCCGTTTTCGTCTTCCGGCTTCCACCCCATACCTTCAGCTTCGCGAACTGCAATTCAACTCCACGAATTTGCTAGCCGTTCCAAATACGGCTCCACAAAATTGGATCCTTGCTCCACCAAATTCAATTCAATTTCTTCCCACATAATTTTCTGATATTTTTTCAACTCCTTAGGGCCCACCTTATCTAGCATTGATCATTTTTAGGGCCATAAACACCTTTTGACAATTTTTAGCTTGCGATTTTGCATCAAATGTATTTTTTTTTGCTCCTTCCTCAAGAACACATGAAGATCCTCAAGAACACTTGAACTTCCAAATTTTCAAAACTTATTTTCAAGTTCTTTAAGCCTTCAAAACCCTTCAATGGTAAATTCTTCTTTCCAACTCCAATCAACCCGAAATCTTGGATTTAACTCAAAAAACACTAGGAATACGAATCTATTGTCAAAAACAACAGAGACACAAATCAAAGCAGATTTTCTTGGAACTAATTTTTGTTTGTATTTTTTTTCAAATCCCAAGACTAGGTTTGTAGAAACAAATCTAAGCCAAGCTCTAATACCAAATGATACAATATGGAAATGCGAAAATTGAAAGAAACCCTAAAATCTAATAACAAAAGATAAATGATAGGAGAAAGACACAAGTAAAAGGAATTAATTGACAATACTAGCTATACAAAAGCTAAAACCTTCAATTAATAAACAAAAACTAGCACCAATTCTATGAAGATACCCTCAAGAGGATTGAATCCTCAAGCAAGCAATCTCACCAACATTGTTTAGCAACAAAGGCTCGAGTAGCCTTCCACATGAAGCCTTGTACTTCCACATTAGCATGTTCTCGAGCTTCAACTCTTCATTCCAATCACCCTCTAAGCCTCCATCATAGCGACTCAATGAAAAGTCCATGAACTTCTTAGCTCGGATTCGAGTCTAAGGTTTTGATAAAGCTCGATTTGCATCACGACCGCAGCCTAAAGTTTTGAGCGCAGAGTGCGGGGGCGACACGATATGTGACACCCAGGCAAACGTGCCCTCGGCCTAATGGCTTTGGGCGCAACTTCCATTCAAAAACTAAATGGTTCACAGGATACTATCGCATTTTGTTACATTCTTCACCGATTCGAGAGCCGAGATATCCGTCGCCAAGAGTCATTTTTGTTTCAAAAGAAGCACAGCTCCCACGCACGCCGCATACGGGGCACGAAGGGCAGCCTATCAATTTAGTATTCCTTGGCGCTTTCCGCACCGAGGTTCGTTAGTCACCCGGCATGCACACAAGTGCGCGCGACAGGGACAGGAGGGAGACACATAGAGAGGGAAGGCCAAAGCACCTCGCCCATGCGGCTCCCCAAATGTTTAAACAGGTTCGCTAGTCGTTCCGTTTTGCAGGTTTCGATAGTGATCCTTTGACTAATTAGAGTTTCGACCTCCTTTACTTCCCCACAAAAGATTGTTGTATTTTTCCTAAAAAAATCATTTCTTTCCACAAGTTCTCTCTATCTTCCATAGCTGAAGGTTTCACCATTTTGGTGAAAAATCCAACAACCACCATTGTCGGATCAGAATGACTCGTATAGCCATTTGAATTTCAAAAGGACTCTTATGTTGATCCCCCACAAATCATCTATAAAACATCCCATAGAAGGCAATGAAGGTCCCCCGCCGTTCTTCAAATCCTCACCCAAAAAAAAAAACAATGGAAAGCTAATTGTTTAGCCGATGTAAAAGACATGCACCGCCAGATATGGAAAACATTCTAGTAGATAGTGTCTTATTAGTGGCACACAACCACCATATAAATAATCACTGCAGTGTATTTCTAATAATTTTTTATTACCATCAGTTCCATTTCATGAAAAGTAGCCCTTCAAATTGTATCACAAATTAGTCCAAATATAAGCAGGTTAAGCAAATATATTATACATCAAAAGAAAAAGGCGATTCTACAAAATCGACAGTGTTAGAAGTTTGAAACTTTCCAATATCACAAATAACACAAATTAACCTTCAGTTTTGTTTTGCTCTCTTGCTGATATTAGTAATAACCCTAGAACCTTAAATAAGAGAGAGAATATATTTACATCTCAAACATAGAGACTTTACCTGGGCATATAAACAAGGATTGGGATAAGCCTCGGGGTCTCTAGAGACAGCATGAAGTGAAACCGACAGAAAATCAACTGCATAACCTTTACTCCTATCTGTATCGCTTAGCCACACAACTTGCCTGGTGATATTTTACGAATTACAAAACTAAAACTCAACGGCTAATATATGAACACAAAAAAAAAAGTAAATTGAAAGCCGAGATGTTACTTGGTGGTGATATAGAGAGTGCCAGGAGACTCAGGAGTGCAGCTGCCGAGGACTATGGAAGTTCCAGGCTGAACATGCATGAGTTCCTCGCCGTTTTCGGTGTCGAGGAATGGCTGCCCGGCGCCGTCACCGGTTCTTTCAGCGACGAACCTCAAGCCTGACATATTTTCTGGTTAATTGCTGTTCGCAAAAGAAGTGGGGACTTGTATAAAGAGTAAAAGAGTGGTACTCTAGGGTTTTAGTTTAGCTTGGGCGCCAAAATTATCTTCGACAACATTTTACACCCGTAAGAAGCTTCTGGACTCTCCGTCGCCTCTTGACCAAAGTCAAAATCATTAGCTCCTTTTTTTTTTTTCTTCTTCTTGATACATTTTGGAAAATAAAAAAGAAAAATTAATATGTTTGTGAGTTACATTGCTTAAATCAATAAAAAGCAAAAACTTCACAATTTTAACAAAAAAAGGGTTAAAAGAACTTTAGATTATGTAAAATTGATTAAAAATGTCATCCATTAAGAATTTGATCCAAAAGCACTTTTATTGTTGATAGTTTAGTCCAAAAATGCTCATATTGTTACTTAATTGGATCAAAACGAAATTTCTCCTAATAAACATGCCATTTTTTTAATATTTAAACAATCTAATAGAAATATTATTTTTAAAGATAAAAAATTACTATTAAAATAGAACATATTTTTATTTTTTAATTCTTTTTCAAATTGAATTAGGATAAATATTTATTAATATAATCCTTGATTTTAAATTAAGATGGCTAATTAGCATTCAAATTAAGGATATCATATTAGCAAATGTTTATCCTACTTCAATTTGGAAAAGACTAGAAAAATAAAAATATTTTTCATTTTATTAGAAAAGAGAATTTCATTATTATGTAACTGAAAATCAATGGCGGAGTTATTATGATCTTAATTATATATATATGACATCTTTATCAGTTAAATAAATATATGAGTTTATTTTATTTTAATTGATAAAATAAGATTAAAAAGAAAAAAATATTACTTCTTTGTAAAATCAAAAACAAAAATATAGAGAGCAAGAGTAATAATATAGAATAAGAGATGTAAAGAGCAAGAGAGAACTTTCTTTCAAATATATTGAAGTGTTCAATTGTATCAAACATCATCCTCAAACCTCTATTAATAGTATTGCATTGAGGAACATCAATGGGTGCAATAAATATAACATTAAATCTTTGAGAAGGTGGGGAAAATTATGGGATTGTGGATGATCAATGAGGAGGTGGTGGAGGTGTGGGGGTTACTACTCATAAAAAAAAATTGCACATATTGCTGGCAGCGGGACCGGGAGCTACCGATATCGATATTGGTTTGTTACTGGTTCTGTACCGGTCCGATAGCCTCCGATTGGGGAAGGGGGTAGGGGGTACCGGGATGAAAAAGGGGACGGAAGGAATAAATTCTACCGGATCATCTCGATCCGATTTGTACCGGTACCAGTCCGGTTTGGTCCTGTTCGTGGGCGGGAAAATTTTTTGAATTTTTTTTTTTAATTGAGAAGGCCGTTGGGCTAACCGTTGCCAACGGCTAGTGAGCCCCACCCAACGACCATTTCACCCAAAACACTCTCTATCCCCCAAACTTTTTTTAATACCCCAAAGTTTTTAAAAATACATTTTAGTCCTAATTATTAACTATAAAAACTCACCACCTCTTCATTATTTACCACACAAATCTTCTTCTTCTTCATCTACTCTCTCAACTCTCAAGTCTTCTACTCCCTAATAATCTCTATTAAATTGTTAATTTTATTAGTTTGAAAGTTTTGGTGAATTATTTTGGAGCAATCTTCAAGCTTCAAGTTTCATCTATCAATTTTGGTTTTTGGTTATACACGTCTGCTTTTATGCAGATGTTTGGTACATTCATTTCAACTTTCATCTCTTTACTTATTTATTTTTTTGTATTTAATTTTCGTATTAATTTATTTGTTTACTTTTAATATTTTAATATGAAATCTGGTGATAAAAATGTTGGCAGAGGTAAAAAAATCACTTATTGGTAGGATCGCTAATGTACTAACCGGAAAAAATAAAGTCGGTAGTTCTTCTAAATCCAAATCTAAAACTAGACAAGTGGCTCAATTAAGAATGGATGATTTTACGCATGTTGATGAAACTCCTTTTAATATTGATAGTAATACTCAATTAAATCACGAATCTTTAGAAAGAAGTTTTGGTAATTTTGATGAAGAACTAGATGAAAAATAGAATATGATAATGAATATTATGATAATGATACTTATGGTAATGATGAAACAGAGCCACCTACGGCTACTAGTCCCGCTACTGAACTTCTCACTCCCACTCCCGCTCCCGCCCTCCTGTACATCCTACTAGGGCTAAGTCCAAGGCTGAACATCCTAAAAAATCTATTGTGTGACAATTTATGACTCAAAATGAGGATAAAACTCAAGCTATTTATAAAAAATGTAAACATATTTTGAATCATAAAATTGCGGGAAAGGGGTGGGACAGGACATTTAAGAAATCATTTGTTAATATGTTGTAAAAAAGAATTTTTGCAAGCTAAGGCTATAGACGAAGCAATAAAAAATGATACCCCCCTTCCTGATACATCTGTAGGAGTAGGGGCCTCTAACATGTCCAATCACAGTTAAACCCTGTGTATGTTTTTGGCCCTAGTACACATGACAGATATAGTAGAGAAAGAGATCTTGAAGAATTAGCTAAAATGATTGTTGTTTGTGGCTTGCCTTTTAGTTTTGCTGAAAATCTCGATTTTATTCATTATATTCAAATAGTGTATAATTCATCTTTCACAGATTTTACAAGAAATACAATTTAAAAAGCTATTTTTGATTATCAAGGACAACATTTACATTATCTTCGTTATTTATTTTACTATAATACTTGTAAAATGGCTATCACTTTTGATATAGGTCGTAGTGTTAATGGTAATGATTATTTCACTATTACTGGTCATTCAATTGATGAAAATTGGAACATGCAAAAAAGAATATTAGGTTATAAAATTTGTGAAATGCAAAAAATCGGTAGTTACATAGCTCAAACTATTGTAGATGTTTTAGAATTTTATGGAATTTGTAATAAAGTAATTAGTGTCACCCTTGATAATGCTTCTAATAATACATGTGCTGTTGATTTCCTAAAATCGGTACTTTGCTCTATTTATAATGATGGTTTTCATATTAGGTGTGCTGCACACATATATAATTTGATTGTAAGAGATGATATAGCAATGTATAATAATGATTGTATAAAATGTGAAACTGCAGTTTATTTTATTTTTAAATGTCAAGTAAAAGCTAAACATACAGATTTTGAAAATCGTTGTCGTGAATTTAGTCTTCCCCCTAAAAAAAATCTAAAAACAGTGTCTACTAAATGAAATTCTTTATATGAAATGTTTAAAGTTGCTTATGAATATAGAAAGTCTTTACAAATGGTTTGGAATGCTCATAATTCAAATATGGATTATAGACTTACTAAAACTGATTGGGATGACGTAAAGGATCTTATAGATTTTTTAAAAGATTTTTTATTTAGTTATATAACAAATATCTGGACTTTATTATCCAACTATTTCTTCAGTTTTACCAAATATATGTGCTATTTCTGATACATTTTTTCAATTCAAAGATATTCCAAGGTTTAAATAGTCCGTTAAGTCAATGATTGAAAAAATTAAAAAATATATTTTTCCTATTTTTCAAATTTATTTAACTGCTTGTTTATTAAACCCAACTTACAAAGAAATAGGTGCATCACTAATGGTTGAAGAAATATATTTAAATTTAGATATTCAAGCTCACGAAGTACATAGTTTGACAACAGTTAAAGATAGCATAAAAATTGAAGCTAAAAAATTGTATGACTTGTATAATTCTGGTAGAATAAATGAAGAAGTACGGAATGAAGAACCTGAAACTTCAAGGTGTAGATATTCATATGAAGATAATATTGATGATATGCCAGAAAATTATCTTGGTCTTACTTCTAATGAAAAGAATGATTTTGATGAATATCTTGATCAGGGAACGGAAAGTATTAAGGATGCACAATGCAAACTTCAACTTTTAGAATAGTGGAGGAGTTGCGGTAAGACATTTTCAAAACTTCAACTGGTGGTTCGAGATGTGCTAGCTATTCAAGCATCTTCAGTAGCTTTGAAGGGCGCTTTTAGTGTAACAAGATTTCAAATTAGGGAGCATAGGTATTCATTAGCATCAGACAGCTTGGAGATATCGGTATTGTTTAGAGATTGGATCAATGCTGAGCGAATGAATTATCGGTGTCCAAGTTTACCTGCCCAATTTGAATATGATATAGATAATATTTTGGTAAATTCTAGTGAAGACGGCATGGATGCATTGGAGGAACAAGCACAACAACCACTTTCAGAAAATATTACCAAAGAAATGTTAGAAGCTCTAAGACAAGACTATTTTCAAGGTTACAAATATTAGTATGATAATTCGAGGCCTAATTTAAACAGAACTCTTCCTAGAAGGTGGTTGCGTAGATTAGGTCATCTTCTAATATTTGTAATACAAATTGTACTTTTAATTTTTTATGAATGAAATTATAAGCTATTCGCCTTAAATTTTTTAAATTATTGTCTTCAATTTAATACAAGTCTTTTTTAAATATTTTAATTTTCAAATATTTCAAACTTAAGTTATAATTTGAAATTTACAAAGTTTGATATAGTTTAAAAAGTTTCAAACTTAAGTAAGTTAGTTAGTTATAGTTTGAAAATTTTAAATTTAAACTTTTAAGACTTAAGAGTTTGAAAATTTAAACTTTAAGAGTTTAAAATTTAAAATTTAAACTTTAAGAGTTTAAAATTTAAACTTTAAAAAAAGTCTAACTTATTAAGTTATACTTTTAAAATAAATATTAAATAAGTTATATATTTAATTTTTTTCAATTATAGACAATCAAGTTTTAATTTAATTAAAATTAGAAAAAAAAAGGGGGGGGGACCCGAATTCCGATTCGGTCTCGGTACGTACTGATCCGGGACGGACGTTCCTATAATTATCGATCATTCGGTACCAGTTCTATCTCGGATCCGATCGGCTCTAGCTTGGTGAACGCCAGTTTTGGTTTGATTTCAGAAAATTTCGGTTCGATTGTACCGATTTTGATCTCGCTGTCAGGCCTAAATTTACACCTAGAAGTTTGGACATCCACAATTAACTGAATAATATTTACAATAATTAATATTTACAACACTTTCCCTTGGATGTCCATTGATAGATAATGTGTCTCGTTAAAAATCTTACTCGAAAATTTTTTAGTGAAAAAAAAGAGTACACATATCATGTAATACACGTTGTTTGTTGCCTTATTAAAAATCTTGCCAGAAAAATTCACTAGAACAAAACCTAAGCTAAAAAAAAAGAGCAGCGCATATTTGACTCCTCTTGATGCAAACATCATTTAATTTCTTGGAGATGACACATTACAATCATGAATACCAGCTTTTCAAATGTTGATATTGGTAATGATTTAGTGAACAAATCATGTTCAAAAATATGTTGCATCCTTGAGCTCATCCTAATATATCATTTTCTTGTCTCATAGATATGTTGAGTGTTTGAACTCAACCAAAATATAATTTTTGGCAATTACTTTGTTCATGACCTTGTCGTCGCGGACAAATTGCTCATTCGCCTTATTCGTAGTAAGAATAAATGACAAACACTTTTCTTTTCATGATAATGAAATTGACTGTTTTTTAGAATACCATGATATGACAGTATTCCCATATGTAAGCAGATTACTTTCTTGAGATCAAACTTCATATAAATCAAATAATTTTTCTGCACTTTCATTACCAACAATTCCTTGATAATATTGGTTAGAAATAATAAATTCATATCAATATTTGATTTTACTCAAATATCTCCACATAAAAGTGCAATTATGTCTTTTCTTCATATTAATAAAAAAAAATCATCTCATATATAGAAATAGCAGGATACATAAGTACACCAATTGCACTAAGAGATGAAACTTTCTAACCATTTTCATGAGATCAAAATTGATCTTGCTTTATTTCCAGTGATATCACAATCATTGGGGTACTTAATGAAATCACTTTAAAAGCTTTTTAAATTCTTCAAGAATTTTTATATAATCTTCACCGTCTAGCTAGACATGACAACCATTCATTATACGTATTCAATCTTCCATGTATTGTCAGATTGAAAGAAACCTCATTGCATTCACCATATGAGAGAACACATCTCCATACAATAATGTCAGGATTTTTGCAAATTTTTTTATGCTATAAGGCACAAGTCGTACTTTATATCTTACGAATTATTTTTTTTATTTTACTTTTTCACAAGAATTTGTTTATACCCCACTGACATTATAGCTTGGTCTTTGGACTATAAGTTCAAAACTTCACTTTTTCAAGTGAAATAAAATATACTTGAATCACGTATTTTAATTTGGCTAATTATTTATCTGTCCATATTTTTTGACAAATTTGAATTTAAGATCCTCATCATCATTTATAATGTTAAGCGCTATATTATATCAAAAATATCATCGACGCTCATTTTGATATTGGTTCTAATACGACATAACTTATCGAGATCTTTTCATCTTTTATCTTTTTCAGGTACCTAAATTTTTGCCAAGATTTTATGAAATATTATGTCGTGATGCTACTATTAAAGCACTTGCCTCGTTATTATGACCATCTTGATCATTTGCTCCTCTCTTTTTTCAAGGAGTTTAACCTTTGAAACTGATTAGTCTATTACGCTTTAGGCGTACCATAGACTTTGTCCTTCAAAGACTTCTCATTGAAATATTTACAACTGGATTATAACATAAGTCAGCAAAGTGTCTGCAATTGACGTTGCAACATTTTGCAAATGAATTATCTCTTAAACTTTAAGTTCACATTTTTTATGAAGATCTAGATAATTCAGTCCACGTATTTTCAGCTGCTAATTATTTCTCCCCCTAATGTTAAAAAAATTAACATGTATCCCTAATCTTATTTGGGAATTTATCTTTGTGTGTGGTGAAACAATTAATTCACACATCCCATATTCAAATTTTTTGACAAAAATTATATAATTCCTAACCCTGAACCAACAATATAGGAGAATCTTGTTGGCTTGATGTGTACAAGTGCTGCTACATGTGAAATAATACATCCAATACTAATTATTTTTTTGAGATATTTATTTTCATAATTAATGATTTAGCTATAATTGGAGACATACAATTTTTGCTAAATCAATAAGCATTATCAATATAATCTTATAGTTTGAAATCACACTCTTAATTTAACAATATGAGCAAACAATCTTGCAAAAATTAAATTACAAGTTGATAGCAAAGTACATGTGACCAACCATAAATGCATCTATTAAATCATATAATAGTAAATGATCCACGTAGCAGGTGAACGAGTCAATATTCACCTTTTTATACGTTTCAAAAATTCAGGAAATATAACCTCAATCTTAGCTGATACAATGATATATATATCATGAAAACAAGCAGCACATGAGAATTCTTGAAGAATTTACTATTTCTTCAATAACCACTTGAATTCTTAAATATTTTTGCATCATATATGAACCGAAATGGCCACTCGATCATGCCAACTAATATTTTTTCACTAAACTTCTAGTCTACTGTTGCATGTTATTTCATTACCATGCCCATATTTGTGTACTACAAATAGAAAAAAGACGGACAATATTTTACATAAATATTTATAACATGTTGTGATTATAATAATATGAAGATATTAAATCTTTTCATAATTTATAGTCTCAATATATTTTATTTTTGGCTAATTCCTTTGAAACTTAATAAGTTTCTTTTGTGACTTACTACAACCCTTTTATTATAAACAATTTCATTTCTTCGGTTAATAGCACATTATTTTTTTTGGAGCTCTCAATAATTTTGTGAACTATCACACATTTCATAACACCATCCTTATGGTGAACATCTCCTTCAAGGAGAAATTTATTGTCATTATGATCAAAATTATTATAAGCAAGACCCATTTCTTGTTTTACTGTTGCTTTTAATAATTTATTTTTATAAAGTTTGATAAAATTTTTTATCAATGACAAATTTATTCGGTTACACCATAATATTCATTTTGATCATGGCCAAAACTTTTATAGACAATAATCATTTCTTGCTTTTATCTTTTGAAAGATTATGATAAGACATGCTACAACAACAATGGCCTTTTTATACCAAAATAAAATTTCTTTATTTCTCTTAAACCTCATGTAGAGGTAAGTTTTGATATTTATCCAATTATACATAAGCACATCTTTATACGTAATTTTTTTCACATTTTAACGTGTTCACTTTCAAAAATTTGTGAGCATTCACGATACTTATCATAAGTCACATTTTCTTCAAGAAATGGACTATACTCTTATATATATGCTTCATAAATTTGCATTAGAAGCCCACTATCATGCATGGACATTTATCATATTTATATGATTCGCCTCAACATCACTTTGAAAGGTAAAGTGCACCACCATTTTATATTTTTTTATTTTGATGGAGGATATATTTTTTTTAAATTTATCAAATTAGGTCCATGAAAATTGTGTGTCAACTGACTTTTCATACCAAATCGCAATGACTATCTTCACTCTTTGAAGGACCATTTTGAGATACCAATAACTTTCTTCACCCTTTGAAGGATCATTTTGAGAACCCATAAAGTTCTTTCTTTTATAATTATCATAATGATGACTATTTTTGTTTTGCCCATTCACGCTCATATTTATACATTTAACTATTTGTCTTCTTTCTGACATATTATGCACTGCTATTACATTCACGTATAAGAGAATGGAGCAAATTAATTGGGCGAGTTTCATAACTTTTCATCAAAAGTATATTATTTTTTCTTTGATCTTCATTATATTATCACTATGGTGCATTAGGACTTAAATCCAATGTTTACCCATATAAAGACGTACGCCATAAATCAATAGGACTTAAACCCAGTATGTTATTATCATAGTGCACCAGGACTCTAATCTGATGTCTTACTCTCTTAGTGCGATGAAATTTAAATCCACCGTCTTACCTTTAATCAATGGTGTAATAAGCCAAAATTCACCATCGAGTTTTTATAGATTACTACTTTATAATTTACATGCATAAGTTAATTAAATTTTAACAAAACGTGAAATATAACTATCTAATTAAAAAATTATCAAATGATGACAAAAAAATAAATTAAATATTTTAGCTAATCACGAGAAATTCAGCAAATGTGTACAAATATATCAGTAACAATGAAAAACATAAAGAAAAAGATAAAAAAGAATATCTGATGCTTATGTATTTTTCGCTAATACCCCAGGCTTATATTATAAGTGAAGGAACATATATAAAGGTACAATATGCAACAATAAGAACTAATTTAGACAACATGCTTATGATAACCTTTAATATCTCATTCTAGCATTTTCATTGTGTAGTGCTTATAGCATTTTTTCAAACTTTCATTATCAATATCTTTGAGTCAATATGTGAATATCAATGCATATATATGTTTTTACCATTATATGTGAAAAAAATTAACGCAAAATTACCTGGGCATTGAAAGTACATACCGTCGAATTTTGACAAATAAGCAAATCGTGCAGATAATGTGTTGTAAAATCAAGAATAAGAATATAAAGCACAAGAATAATAATATAGAATAGGAGATGTAGAGACCAAGAGAGAACTTTCTTCCAAATATATTCAAGTGTTAAAGTTTTCTTCCAAATATATTCAAGTGTTAAAGTGTATCAAACATTATCCTCAAAACCTCTATTTATAGTATTACATTGAGAAACATCAATGGGTGCAATAAACATGACATTAATCTTTGAGGAGGTGAGAAAGATTATAAGATTGTGGATGATCAATGAGGAGGTGGAGGAGGTGTGGGGTTTACTACTCATAAAGAAGAATTACACCTAGAAGTTATGGACATCCACTATTAAGTGAATAATATTTACAATAATAATTATTTACAACAATTTTTCACTTTTTTATTAGTTAAGAAAATTTAAAACAAGAATAGGATTCTCTAAGAATAATATAGTATCTATTAGGAAAAAAAATGTGTTTGAAAAAATAGTAAAACATTTATTAGGAAAATGACATTTTTGATCTAATAAAGCAACAATATAAATATTTGTGGACCAAACTATTAATGACAAATGTATTTTTGGATCAAACTTCTCATACCGCTTACATGAACCGGATTTCAATTTTTTTAAATACCAAACTAAATTATTAGTGTTGAATTTTTAAATTTATAAACCAAACCAAATCAATAAAAATTGGATTTTTCAACCTCGGATTTTTTCGATTTCCTCGAGGTTTTTGGATTTTTTTTGGATTTTTTGATAAAGTCTTTATACAAACATACAATTAACTTGTGCTTCAAATATTTATTTAGTCATAGCAAGATATAACTATCCAAGGTAATTCTTAAAAAAAATAACACAAGAAAATGAGTGATGACAATAAAATATTCAACCAAAAAAATAATAAAATCGCATAAAATAAATATTGTATATTAATAAGTTATACTTAAAATAATCATAATTTAAAAGTATTAAGTCATACTAAAATAAGTCTAATAAGTATTAACTACATAACTAAATATTAAACAAAGAAATAAATTAGTTATGTATTTATGTAAAATTAAAGAATAAATATGTAACATGATTGTCATTCTTAGTATTGAACTGAATAACTTTTTGTTAGTAGTAGTATTGATTTGGGTGAGTTACTAATATCTATGGCCTATGCGTTATAAAACTTATTGGACTATTTAAAGTCTAAGTTTAAACTTGAAATAATATGTTAAAAGATAAAAATTATGAATTTTTTTAAGAAATACCTATAAATTACATCACAGTAAATATTTTTATGTATAAAATATTTTTAAAAATAGTATACATGTAATATCAAGTTTGTTCGATTCGGTTTGATTTTTTTTAGTTAAAATTAAACCAAATCAATTATAGTTGGGTTATTTTTTTCAACACCAAATCAAGTCAAACCAAATCACTAGTCGAGTTTTTTTCTCGGTTTGACTCAATTTGTGATTTGGTTTAATTTTTGATTTGATTTTATACACCCCAATGCTTCTTCAAGTATATAACCTTCATTTACCAAAAATAAATATGTATTTGGGTTGTTTTTTTCAACACCAAATCAAGTTAAACCAAATCACTAGTCGAGTTTTTTTCTCGATTTGACTCAATTTGTGATTTGATTTAGTTTTTGATTCGATTTTATACACCCCAACGCTTCTTCAAGTATATAACCTTCATTTACCAAAAACAAATATGTATAATTGTTTATCTCTTTCTAAGTATGCCTAACATTTACTTTGATTTATTTATTTTTGTCTTAAAAAATACTGTTATATTAAAGGAAAAGTTATCAAATAGAGGCATACATTGTGCTTAGGCACAATCCGTGGCAATACAACAGGGTAAAAAATGGGAAAGTGTTAGCTACTACATTAGGTCCCTATACAAAGAGAAAAGTGAACTGAAGATGAACGTCCTAGCAAGAGCATAAAATCATGCGAAGAAGTGCGTAAAATTAGTTAATTGTTGAAAGGCTCAACGAATTCGAATCTAGGGAGTTGAAATAGACAATAAAAATATATTTATAAAATAACGTGTGACCTTCTTAATCATGACAAAAAAATGTCCAAAATAAAAATTGATGATTGATCCAAAAAGTCAGAACAACCTCTATATTTAGAGTTACTCCTTGCCTTGTCAAAATATTAGTCACTTAATTTTGTTTCATGTACGTGTGATTCAAAGTGACCGCATTCAGCTTGTAAAGGAGGTATTTGAAGTCACTTAAAATACAAAGATGTGAGTGAGTGTGTGGTTATAACAGGGACAACTACACAAATGCCCTTTAAAGGGAGTGACTTTGCATTTTTGCCCCCCATAAAAATGGTCTTACAAAAATAGTCTTCCTTGTTTTTCATTTATAGAGCAACTACCTTTTTGCCCCTCTACACTTCAAATATTTTTAAGTAACTCTCAATGCTCATTTACCTCTCAACTTTTATATATATTTCTTTTTCTCTTTTTTATTTTCTTTTTTTTATTTCTATTTTTTCTTTTTTCTTTTTTTTTTCTTTTTTTCTCAACCTTTATTTTTCTTTTATTTTTTGTTTTATTCTTTCTTCTACATTTTTTCTTTTTTCTCAATCTTTTTTTTTCTTTTCTCCTCTCAATTCTATTTTTTTCTCCTTTTATTTTTTTTTTTTTTTTTTTTTTTTTTTTTCTCAACCTTTATTTTTTTGTTGTCTTTTTTTTTCGTTTTTTTCATTTTTTTCTCAATATTTATATTTTTCTCTCAACTTCTATTTTTTTATTTTTTCTTTGATTTTTAATTTTTCTTTTCTCATTTTTTTAATCAATTTTTTCGACCTTTATTTTTTTTATGAGATGTTCTATAATTCTTGCTTTAGAGGCAAGACTTAGCCCAAAGACTTCCAAACAACAAATTACGCCCATGAGCAAGACTTGACACTAGTATATTGTGTCTAGATTTATGAGACGTTATAACACTTGCCTCAGAGGCAAGACTTAGCCCAAGGACCTCTCAAAAAATACAAGTTACGCTCCATGGCAAGAGTTCACACTACTTCATTATGTCTAAATTTATGAGATACTCTATAACTCTTGCCTTAGAGGCAAGACTCAGCTCAAGGATTTTCAAACAACAAGTTATGCCCCACGAGCAAGACTTGACACTACCTCATTGTGTCTTGATTTATGAGACATTCTATAACTCTTGCCTTAGAGACAAGACTTAGCCAAAAGACTTTCAAACAACAAGTTACGCCCCATGGGCAAGAGTTGACACTATCATATTGTGCTTGATTTATGGGATGCTCTATAACGCTTGCCTAAGAGGCAAGATTTAGCCCAAGGACTTCCAAATAACAAATTTCGCCCCATGGGCAAGAGTTGACACTATCACATTGTGTCTTGATTTATGCGATGCTCTATAACTCTTGCCTTAGAGGCAAAACTTAGCTCAAAGACTTTCAAACAACAAGTTACGCCTCATTGGCAAGAGTTGACACTAGCACATTATGTCTTGATCATGAGATGCTCTATAACGTTTGCCTTAGAGGCAAGACTTAGCCCCAGGGCCTCCCAAAAAATAAGTTATGCCCCATGGGCAAGAGTTAACACTACTTCATTGTGTCTTAATTTATGAGATGCTCTATAACTCTTGCCTTAGATGTAAGACTTAGCTCAAGAATTTTTCAAACAACAAGTTATGCCCCACGAGCAAGGCTTGACACTACCTCATTGTGTCTTGATTTATGAGATGTTCTATAACATTTGTCTTAGAGGCAAGACTTGTTCCAAAGGACTTCCAAACAACAAAGCACGCTCTTAAGTTTACTTCGATTTCAAAGAAAGAAGATCTTCTTTGCAGATTATCCAACTTTTTTTGTTCATTAGCAAAAAATAATAGAGGTTAAGAAAAAAGAAAAAAAGAGAAGAATAAAAGAGAAAAGGAAAAAATAAAGATAAAAATAAAAATTGAGAAAAAAAAGAAAAAAGAGAAAAAAAAAGTTGAGAAAAAAAAGAAAAAAGAGGAAAAAAAAAGAATAAAAAAAATAAAGGTTGAGAAAAAAAAAGAACAAAAAAAAAGAAAAGAGAAAAAAAGAAAAAAAAGGAAGAGAAAAAAAAAAAAAAAAAAAAAAAAAAAAAAAAAAAAAAAAAAAAAAAAAAAAAAAAAAAAAAAAAAAAAAAAAAAAAAAAAAAAAAAATTAAAAGTTGAGAGACAAATGAACATGGAGAGTTATGGTGTAGAGGGGCAAAAATGTATATGTTCTATACATAAAAAGAAAGGAAGGGTATTTTTTAAAGACTTTTCTTATGAGGGGCATAAATTGAAGACCACTCACTTTTGAGGACACTCCATGTAATTTCCTGGTTATAACATTGTGGTTACCTCACTTGCATTGATGCAGATTTTGAACGGGAAGAGATAAAATAATAACTTATAAATATGTGTATGTGATAATGTGATTATATCTATATATCAATCACTTATAAACAATAACTCCATTATTTTATTTATTTGTGTGCGAAAATCTTCTTTGAAATCGGCTTATTTATCAGATTATTGAAAATTCCAACAGCTTAATTTCACACCAATATATAATCGATGTCAATTATTTTGCGAGAAAATATGTGATTATAATTCTTTTTTACAATTTAAATTGAAGAAAATAATTATACAAAAAAGGTAAGTATTATTTCTACATCTCTTATATATAAAGTTAAAAAAAAAGATCTTTTAAAAAAATATCATACTAAAAAACGAAGGCTACAAACCAATTAACTCTTATTTCACATCAATGCACACTCTAATTAGGAGTAGTTTTTCTTCTTCATTGATTTTACTTTTCACCAATAATTATATTTTTATTCGCAAAAAATAAAAATGTTGAACACATAAAGTGAACATTAATTTCCAACCATCTTTTTTAACTAATCATTGATATAGTATACCATTCAGATTCAAACTCCACTCCTTCTCCTCATTCTCCACTCCCAGAGCTACAACAAATACTTCATGGATAAGGCTCAAGAGGTTCATCAACAAGGGCGTGGTGAGTGACATTTTTCAAGGGCTTAAATTATTAGTAGTATCTTTTTTTCTCTTTTTCATTAGAATAAATATTTCAAAATCTTCATAAATTATCCTTATTTTTTTAATTTAATACTTGAATTATAAAGTGTTATTATTACTTCTGAACTATAACATTTTATGTTTAAACCTCCTGCAGTGCCAAGTAGCATAAAGAGTGATCTCACTCCTTGTAAAAGCTAAAAATAGATTTTAAAAAAGCACAATTTACATTATTTTTATATATTTTCTTTTTCAAATCTCCGTATTTTTTGCTAATAACAGTAAATTAATTAAAATTCATAATCTTAAAATAATAATAATATCAAAATAAAATAAAATAAAAAATCTTGTTCAATATCACGGCTAAATTTTATTATAACAGTAAACTCAATTAAAAAAATAAAATGATAGTAATACTAAAAATTTAACAAAAAAACTAAAAGTTATATATTAAATCATAAAATATTTTTTTCTTGGTTTATCTAAATTTATTCATTTTTTTCTTCTTCAAAATTCAATAATTTTTCTATAACAGTAAATTCAGTTGGAAACTCATATTTCTAAAATATGGTAAAATAAATAGAAGTGATTAATAACTACAAACCTAATTGCAAATTAGAAAAAAAAATTCCCCTCCGTTTTAATTTATTTGGTACCTTTCGAATTTTAAAATTCAAACAAGTTTTTCTTTGAGTAAATTTTTTCATACATATTTTAAATATTTTGAATTGTCAATTATTGTGAGCTGTCCCTTTTACGTAATTTTCAAATTTGTAAATTTTGTTTCAAAGAAATTTAAAGATTTTATGCGTAAATTTAAGATCAAAATTAAACTGTTTGACTTTTCAAATTCAAACCGTATCGCATAAATTGAGGAGTATCCAATAATGATAAACTCAATTAAAAAGTTTAAAAATAATACATACCTAAAATAATGTTGTGCACGTTATAGGTTAATTTCTTTTTAGTTGAGTCTACCGTAATAAATCCACTTTTTGACCTATTTTCTAGTTATATCACATTACAGAAAGAGTGAAATCATTATCCAGGCGATAGAGGAATTACAGATAGAAAATGTTATAATTCGAAAATAACAGCAACCTCCGTAGTTTAAGTATGAAGGTAACAAAGGGAACAGTTTTGAACAGGGTAAGAAGCAGCTTTGCCGGAATTCTTGAACTTCCAACCAATGCTCCAACATCCTCTATTTTGGAGATATTGTTAACAAAATTTTCATTAACGACACAACCAACTTAAGTGAATTTCTACATCATTCTGCTGCTACTCTTTAGGTTTAAAAGTTGCACTTCACTGCCATGCATATAAAGTGAAGAGCATAAAACCATAATTAAATTACAGAGCAGCCACACCAGTTGGATATTGGCTTTCCCGTTACCACTAAGAGCTTGAGAAACCAGTCATTCATTTGAATATCTAAATAAAAGCATCTATGTTTAACACTTGGTAAAAACAGAATACTATCTTCCATTGAGTAGCATGATCAAATCAAACAAAATTGGATTTAGCAAGTAATTCATGACACAAGAGAAAACTACATATTCCCATCAGCCAAAGCTACTCCAGCTCACGCGTCTCACCCTATGCCACAAGTGTGCTGGCAGTGGTAGATTCGCTGCACATAAGCAGAAATAAAAATAATCAGCAAACTTCAGTTATATAAAGATCGCTGTGAAATGAATAAGATTGGCATAAACCTTGCTTTTAAACCAAGAAAGTAGTGAAGAAAACCAAAAAAGGAAATTACACCCTAATGTTGGTTTTAGAACCATGTAAGGTTTCTTTTAATAACCAAGAAATCCCTGAGGGTGCAATGCTCGAAACACAATGGACAATGGGGTCCCTCTATCTTTCTCGATTCAAATATCAGGTTTTTGTTTGCGTCAAGGTTCAAACCCATAACGAGCTAAACTCTTACCACTAGACCAAAGACCCGGGAACAGAACCACGTAAGAAGATCACCAAAGCATTTAGAAAAGCAAAAAGAAGCAGATTGAAGAATCAATGTCAAAGGATTATATACTCTCTGAGTCCCATTATAAGTAATCCACTATCAGCAAACCAGAGTATTCTGGTAAGAAGTAAATCTTTGCTGTATTTAAAGAAAAACTATATCCAAATCTGAAAACAAACAACTTCACCATTTTGAACTTTCCTTAAACAGTATAGGAGTTCTCTTGGACATTTTTTTAATAATAAACACCAAGACAATTTAGACATAAAATGATACTAAAGTTATTAAACTAGAAAAGAGTAAAGGAATGGTGGGTTATATTACAACTTTAAAGCTTGCTATACGAGAACCAGGACATTTCATTTAGGATGGAGTATGTATCAAGAAGATTCTAGAAGCAAACAACTATAACATCTCGATCCCAAGCTAGTTGGAGTTAGCACATGAATACTCACAATCCATTTTCCTCAATTTGGACAGGTATCAAATGCAGAAAGAGTTGGCACATGAATCCTCACAATCCACTTTGCTCAACTTGGACAGGTATCACAACCAAAAACAGTATAAAAACCTATCACACTCAAGAATCTAAATAATTAGAAAGATTTCAGCTAACTTTTAAATTGTAAGGGAAATGAATCTTAAGCCTAGCTCATGATGTGAGGAGACAACACAACACCCCATTCCTCGGCATACACTTAGGCAATGTAAAGAAAATGGAGCTTAGGCCTAACTCATCCCAAAAGCTAACTCATGAAGTGATTACCCAAGAGTCCAAGACCATATGAGCAGGCAATACATTAATAACTACTAACTGCTGCCCATTTTTTGGTGTCATCAGTTCATTTGGGTCAAATAAGAAAAACTTATGTTTAACGATAGTTCAGCAAAGAGTATCTGTTTCCTGAAGAATAAACCAAATACAAAGACTTAAACTAAAAGCACATAACCAAATCAATCTGGCGATCTTAATGGAATCAAATAACGACTACTATTTGCAGAGAGACAAATGCAACATTATAAACAAGACAAAGTGGCACGGACGCTTACTATTTCCAGACAGGAGGGAGCTTTTTTGTCTTCTTGTAGTAGCGAGCAAGGCGATGGATCCTGCTCTCCACCAAAATCAATCGGAACTTGGAATCCTTGTCCTTCCTGTTCCTCTCCAAATGCTTCCTAATGGCAACAGCCTTCTTAATCAGGTGGTACAGATCCTCTGGAATCTCTGGTGCAAGCCCTATCAATTTTCCCCAAAATACTCATAAATCAAACCACATTCATTTAAATAATCAAAATACTCATCAATCAAACCACAGAAAAACAACATACTCTATCTATCTCAATTTGTTTGTCCTATTTCCTTTTTTAGTCCGTCTTGAAAAGAATACGTCTTTCCACTCTTCAATTCTAACTTTGCATTTTGGTACATTCTACATATCCTTGGTTTAAGGCAACAAGATTCAAAAATTGTTTAATTTGGGAGTATAACAATACCATGGGCCTTGAGGATACGCAAGATCTTGCTACCAGTGACACTCTTCACTTGTGCAATTCCGTGTGAGTCACGAAGAATCACACCAATCTGTGAAGGGGTCAGTCCTTTCTTAGCGAACTTGCAAATGTTGTCCTCAACCTGAAATCACAAAATTTCTATCTAAACATATAGTAGTACATAATAACGAACTTATAAGTGATAAAAAGGTATATGATTTTACATCAGGTGCGGAGATCTTGAGCCAACTAGGAGGAGTTCTCTTGTAAGGGAGAGCAGAAGCTGAAATACCCTTACTGAAACCACAAAAAAATGGGGAAACAGAAAAATGTCAGATTTGATGCTCAGAAAGGGATAAATGGAGATAAATTGGGGATTCCAAAGAGAATGGCGAACAAACCCTCGACTGTGCATGCGACCCATGATGGCGGAGTTAAGGTTGGATACCGGTGGTCTGCAATGGAGGCTTACCTTTGGTTGTGCGCAAGGATTTTTCTGAAAGCTGCCTCTCTTCTTTAATCTATGGTGTTTTACTAGGGTTTAGTATTACAGTGGTGCTACTTTGGGCTTCTGAAGCGCAGTTTTCTGGGCCTTGTTCATTTTACTGGGCTAGGTTAACATAGTTTCCGCGGGCCTTAGGATTCAGGTAAAGATTTCACGGGGTGTCCTATTTTGGTCGTCTCATTTAACTAAGAGTAACTTTCAAAAACAGTAACTAATAGGAACTTAATGAAGCCTCCATAATAGCATTTTGTCTGATTACAATTCATAAAAATATTTTCTATAGCAATTGTATAATCTCGCATATAAATACAAATAGAGTAATCTCGGCATACAAATATAATTTCATAAAATCTTGACGTACAAATACAAATCTGTTAGAGTATCTCGGCATACAAATATAAATTTGTAAATCTCGATCTACAAATACAAATTTATTTTTTATATTTTGTGAAATTTTGGCATACAGTTACAAATACAGTTGAGTGTTGATTGAGAGAAAGACATACAAATACAAATATCAATAGTTTTAAACCTTCTGCTGCAAATTGTAATTGAGTTAAATTATTGGTATGAAACGTAATTAGGCATGGATATTTCGTACGTTATGTAATTTTTCCTTTAAGTAATACTCATCGACCATATGTTTATTTTTACACGAATACTCAATATTAGACAATTTTCAGGTGAATGTCTAAACTTATCAAGCTTTAGGCGCGAGTGCCTGACTTCTTGCTGAAAGTGGATAAATTTACAAAAAAAAAATTATGAAGCGGGTATTAGTTAAATGGCGACATAAGAAACAATTATTTATGCATTTTCCCTCAGATTCAGCTTAGTTAATGGGAAAATTGTTAAAATTTACCTACAGCCAAATTTCTCTATAACGGTCATTTAATATAACGACATTTCATTATATTAGTTTGATTCTCGATTTTCATGTTACATTTTACTTCTCTATAACAACATTCTCTAAACAGCAATGATATTCACTATAACAACACACTGTTTGTAAAATTACCGCTTTATAACAATCATACTCAAATATTGTGTAATAATATTTTGTAAGAAATATATTATGTATAAAATGAAATATTAAAATATTTATGATAAACATCATTAATGTCATGCACATGATAAATTTAAAGGCAAAAATGTATTTAAATGGTGCCCATGAGTTATGGTCATAACTTTACGAGAAAAAAGCTACCGATTTTAATGAAATATGAAAATCAATTAAAAATTAAAATTTAACAAGTATTTTATTTTTGTTTATAACATAAAAAGTACAAAAAATAATTTTGCATACTTTTGCTTATAACAGCTAAATGAGATCTACACGTCAAATATCAGTATGCATATATAACAACACCTCAGTATAACAGTTATGAAACTTTCCAGAAAATGTTATCGCTATAAATAGGTTTAACCGTATATATAATAGTGCTTTTTCAATATTATTGTTGGCTTGTATGCGTCCACTATCAGTCAAGGGACCAGGTCCTTGACTGAATATAACAACTGCGAATAGAAGGTAAAATACAACAATACAGAAGGTAAGGAAAACATGATGTTTATGTGAAAACCTCCCTGTTCAAGGGAGAAAAAAATCATGACCTACCTCGTAGGATTTTCACCAACAACAATTTACTAAAACAAGAGCAATGGTTTGATTACAGACTCATTTTCGTAATCCTATGGTTAACCTTTTAACCCCATTCCCTTGTGATAGCTTCAACACGTTGAAGACTACAATAACTCTATTGTAGTCTTCAATGTCAACTAACTCTAGTTGACCACAACTTGGCTAACTCTAGTCCTCTTTATCAACTACCTCTAGTTGACACTCCTAGGTAACTCTACCCAAGAAATCACCAAACAAATGATGAAAATCAAACTTGACTAAACTTAGTTGATGTGACTAACTAACTCTAGTTAATGCGACACAACCTAAGAACATAGACAAGTTCAATATCTACTATCCTTTATAACATAGGAGTAGATTTACAATTTAGCACAAAGTACAAAGACTCAAACAACAATGAACTAAGAGCAACTATCGTAGGTTAAGACAATGTCCCTTGTTGTAGAAGCTTTGAATTGAAGAACAATAGAGACTTTTGCTGAGAATGTGAATTTTAGGATGTGCAAAAGCTAGGTTTTCCTCCCACATAATGATCTATATATATGGAGAAAATGGGAGGGAAAACCTAGAAAGTTTTTCATTGGTCGAGATTGGACAGCTGCTGTGCACCAACTTTTCTGCAAAAAGTACAGCTGTCAGCTGTACTATTGACTGCCAGAAAGTTCAACGTTCGATGGACCTTGTTCCTCATCTGGTCCCTATGGAACAATATCCCTCTGAGAAATAATTCCTCTTGAGAATCATATTTTCCCAAAAGTTATTCGTACACACTCGTGCAGTATTGTCAGACACCAGTTGATCACGTATTCATATATCTGGGGTACCATGTCCCTTCAAGCAGTTTGTCGATCATTAGGAACAGATGTCCCATGTGCCAGTTCAGGGCTTCCATGTCACATATCACCTGACATATTTGAACTAGGAGAAATCCGCTTCAGAAGTTACCAGTTAACAAGGTTATGAGTACATCCATAATATGAACCTGGTCCCTATGAAACAGGATCTCTCTAAGGACCAGGTTCTCACACAGTTGACTCTGAGTAATGGATCAAGTTCTATAGGCAACTGATCTGGTACCAAGTCCCCTCACAAGTTTTGTCCACCATCAAAATCACATGTACATTAATTTCCCCCTTTTTGATGATAACAACTCATAAACCAATATAGTATCAGATTCAAAGAGTTTTTCTATTATCAGCAGCATTTATCCCTTTTTTAGTTTCTCCTACCAGCTAGGACCAACTCAGAGTATCAGGTCCCTCATCAGTTCCCCCTATTATCAACATCTTTCTTATTAGTTCTCCCTATCACCAGCATCTCCAGATAGCAACATTTTAATTTTTTTTTGGTCCCTTTATGAGCTTGTCAGTCATCAGAATCAAGTATAAGTTTGCCAATCATCAAAATCACAAATATAATATTTTCTTCCTTTTTGATGATGACAAACTTAAGCCAATAATGGATCAGGTTTGGATGTTCCCCGTGACACTAGCACTCATTCATGTTCCCCCTTGTCACCATTGATCAATTTCCCTTACTACATCATGCTCTCAGGTACCAGATCCTTTCACCAGTTCCTTCTATCGCTATTAGTTCCCCTTTCACCAAGATCTTCCCCTTTTTGGCATCATTAAAAAGAGCAAACAGTAAACCAAGTAAAAGAGAGAATCAGCATAAGTTAACACATGGTCACTGGGTAACACTAACATGAGCAAAATGAATAGAGAAGAAACAAAGATATAGGCAACAACAAGACATGTAAAATTCTGTTAATACCATTAAAAACATACATAAAAAGAGAGAATTGTCAATTTGCCATATAGGGTCTGAAATAAAGCTTAGGTAAAAGATGGATGATAGGAACAAACATTGGAAAGGAAGACATGATAAGAGTTGATTCAAGACATTTTTACCTTAAGAATAGTTGTATCTTCAAGAACTTGGACCAGCTTCTGGTTCAGGTCCCCAACTTTGATTTTCAATTGAGATACTTCACCTTTCGAGAAGCTCATTTCTGACGAGGAGCCATAAGGCACCTGGTCCCCCATCGAATTTGGAGGAAGTTTGCATGCAATTCAACCAACTCAGAATCAAACACGTTGCCAAAAAAACACTTTTCCTTCTTTTTTTTGGCTTTTTTTTCTTCATAATCCCTTCTTTTTTAATGAGTGAACTTCTTTGTAGGCACTTTCTACTTTGATGACTCAGTAGGGTACCCGGTCCCTACTTAAGCATCAACATCCCTCTTTCTTTTGAATCTAAACTTCCTCTCTTTTCCTCGACAAACCTCCCTTAAACAACTGCTCATCAGAGTTCTCAGACATCAATGTTGGATTTCACCCCTTTCTTTTATCTAGACACAATAGAGGAACCAGGTCCCTAACTGTGTGCAATTTTCTGCATGATATTTACTTCCTTACTTTCTTGTACATTCTTACCAACCTCCACTGGACTTTGTTGAGTGACCTGATCCTTTCATCATAATCTTTACTTGAAGCAAAATTATGGATAAGTCTACGAAGGGTTCAAAGTTCTTAGAAAGTGATTTAGGAAGAAGAGTAGGGTTTAATAAAGGGAGTTGAGAAGGAACTATCAGACCAAGGGTTTCAAGGAATTTCCAGTTGTCCTTTTGAAGATGTGGTAAAATAAAGGAACGACTAGGATTATGCCTTATAAGGAGAAGAATCAATGTGTTATGTCAAAGAAAGGAGATGACAATAGAGTTTTAAATGACATGACAACGGTGCAGAAGAGTAGAAAAGAAAAATAAAATCTATATGGCATTTTAAGACAATTCAAAACTTTTATGAGTGCAGTTAGTGGTACTAACCTGTGAAGAGGAACCTGGTCCCTCTTCTGAACTTTTCAGCATATACTTTGAGCTGCCTAGATGATCTTCACTTCTTATTTTCTCCCATATTGTAATGCTTGCATACCTATAATGGTATAGAGCTGTGTTAGACATAGTCAATAAACTCTTACATGGATACCTACAGTCTGATCATAGCCACTGGAGGGAGATTTAGATGAAGGAGATAATTATATCCAAACTGTACCATTCTTAGTGCATTTGTGAAACTTTCAGGTACCTGGTCCTCCGTGAGATCTTGGAAAGTTTAAGGAAATGAGTCACTAGTCACGTGTTCTCTTTATCTACCAAGTACCCGACATAGTTGCACATTCAACCAAATCAGAATAATCTCCCACATTGAACATGATGCCAAGTCTACTTGCCATCAAGAAAAGCAAAGATTCAATGATGCCTTAATGCATTATTTCATTCACTAGAGGACCAGGTCCCTTGGAGCTTGCTTCTACCCATACAAAGTTTTATCCAATTTGAACACATAGTGAGGATAATCAACTTCTTCAAAACCAAAGGTCTGCTTGTTCAGGAGAAAAGAACTAACATGTCCACTGAGACATATCAAATCACTTCGATAAATAGAGTCAATATCCTCTTGTAAAGCCTTGAGTGAGAGGAAATAAAGGTAGAAGCACAGTAGTAAGAAGTAGATAAAATACTAAAGCAAAGCCATGCATTTATAAGGGAGGTTAGTCAGACATTACACAAGAAATAATAAAATGTAACACGCCATAAAACAGGGGATCTTTAGAGGAGAATAGAAGTCGGGCTTTGGAATAAGTAGACAAGGATTAATAAGAGGAGTTGGAAAGGGACTTAAGGGCTTTGCAAGTTGAGCATTTTTTGGTTCAAAGATAATTTAGGAGACCAGGTCCCTACTTGTTCCCTTCAGTAGCTTATCGCAAGGCTGATTTTAATTGAGCAATCTCAGCGTTCTTCTATGCAAGCAATGCAGTCACTCAATCTACTTCAACATTTGCTTATTCCTGAGCTAACATGAGATCAAACACCACAAAATGATTTGTCACTCCACTTTTTTTCTTGATGATCTCACATTCCTCCAAGGTGGTGATAGTGAACGTCTGCCTTCTGGTCCACGAGACCCCTTCTTTAAGCGAAACCTTAAGAAACTTAAACACTTTGTTGAGCAGAAATCTATAGGAAAAGCATCAGGTCTCCATTTTTCTAGTGACCCCGTCCCTTTAGTAGGTACTTCAATTATCTGACTAAGAACATTTTCATCTAAGCAAATCCTCACTCCTTTCACATGGGTAACCAAGTTATTATTTTTAGAACAAAAGGGCCATCTCGTTATAAAGCTCAACATTTTCTTCTTGTTCATCAACATTTACCACATTTAGTGGTATGGAACCATCTTTCATTATAGTACTTCTTTTCATTTCCATTTCTCCACTAGCTAAGCCTGATTGGCTCTCAAAGCATCATTCATTTAAAAAAACCAGTTGTTCACTTGCACCCAAGATGTTTGATGAAGTTCTTTTCTCAAAGGTAGGCCTTTCTTGCACAATTTCTCATCGATTGTTCAAACATAAGACATCCTCAACACTTACATCCAGATTGGTACCAGGTCCCTTGATCAGGTCCATAGTTTAAAATGAGTTTTCTCTTTCAGAAATAGCCAGAACACTTTCATGTTCTTTCAAAGAAGCGACATTAGAAAGTGGCTCGCTAGAGACCTTAGTTTCATTAACCAGACCTATTACGTCAATGGTCTTATCAGAGGGATTAAGGGATTCAAGAAGAGTGAGGTGTTAAACAAATGAAAGAGTGGCTTGGAGACTTGAAGGATTTAGGGAATCAAAGGAGAGAACTGAAAATGGATTACATGGCAGCACCAGTCATATTTCAAAATTTCAAAAGTAATGTAAGACTGACTGAACTTTTAAAGGATTAAGTCCCTCAATGAGCATTTAGTTCCTGCTCTGTGCTTAGTCTGTCCTTTATTTCCTTTTGTTATTCCTCTTTTTATCATGTGTGTATACCTGCAAGGGTTAGAGACTGAGTTAAACAAAGCCAGTGTGCACCCACCTCAAACATCATGTGCCCTATTGTTGTAGATTCAGTGTCTGGTTTACTGAGGATACAAATAATGCTTCTTTTGCCTAATGTAGGACCTGGTTGCTTTCACTTCTCACAAGAGTCAGAAGTCTAGTTGTCTGCAAACTTCAGCTTAGGTAACTTCAAGGACCAGGTACTTTGATATCAGCATCTGTAGGAAAGATGAGTTGGCATGTCTTACGTTCCTGAGCCTCAAATCAGCAACATCATCTGAACCACTTCATTTTCTTTGGCACATATCTGGGACTCATTTAAGCAATTGCACTTCAACCATTTACATAGTACACATTTTTCAATTTCATGACCAAGGGTGTTGTCAATCCTTCCAACGCCAAGACTATGTCTTTCTTTTCTATTTCCAAAGGAGGCACTTCTCCTTTAAAATGCCTTGAGTGAGAGAAAATCTTTTATTCTTTCATTCATATCCCTTGAGCAGCCACTATCTATGAACATGTTTTGGCTGCCTTCTCTTACTCCTCCTTCCTTGGCAGTTCATGTGTTGGATTTGAGAACCCATTTCAACTTGGGTTCCCAAAGAGGAGATAGAGGAAGAATCAAACTTTTCTTTGTCCAAGCTGGTAACTTGATCCTTTTAGACTGGGGACTAGGTTCCTTTAAGTTCTCTTCTGTCTCAGCATGCTTCCTATACTTCTCAGCATCAAATACGCTAGCAGGACATAGAGTTGTTCTTTTGGACGAGGGAACAGGTCCCCTTGAGTTCCCTTGTGTATCAACATATTTTTGACGCTTCTTCTTAGCTGAGATTCCATTGTTTGACCCTATTTTAGCAAGATGAGCAAGGGTTTCTGAAGAGGTTGTCCAGCGAAGTGACTTTTCAAGGTCAACTTTGATTCGAACCAGGTCCCTCTCAAGTTCTCTATTCCTCTCTAATGAGGCCGTGAGATTCAGTTTGGACTTGTTTAATTTGGCTTCAAGTTCAAACTGAAGGTCACTGCCATGTCCCTTCCCTTTATGACTAGTTTGAGACACAACCTTCAATTTCTCATTCAAAGTGTTATTTTCAGAAGATAAGAGGCTGATCTTTTCTTGTAGCTCAAAAATTTTGTTTGACAAGTTGGATTTTTCAGCTTTAACTTCAACAACAAGTTCATCAATCATTTGCTGAGTCAAATCAACAACTTTCTTCTTGAGATCAGTATTTTTAGCTTTGAGTTGAGTATTTTTTGTAAGGAGAGAGTCTGAGGCACTTGGTCCGTTACTTGTTCCCTGCAAAGCTTGTCCCAATTGAGTCTTCAAAATCGCAATTTAAAAGTCCTTCTCAGCTATCAGGGATTACATCTTCTCTATTTCAATGTTACTCTGCTCCTGGGCAACAATAAGACTCAACACTGTAGAACCAACTGGAGACTCCTTTTCTTTAATCATACTATTGTTGACACCCAATTTTGTCTCTCCTTTCTTCTAATATATTTCCTTTGGCTTCTAAAATTTTAATAAATTAAATATCTTATATATCACTATTGTTTTTGTGCATTACTATTATTATCGTTATTACCTATTATATACTATTATTTCTACTACTTTAAAGTTTGTTACTATTATTATTATTATTATTATTATTATTTTACTATTGTTTTTATTTTTGAAGATTACTAATATATTATCAACATTACCACTATTACTTTATTACTATCTTCTTTAAAATCAGTCGTCATTACTTTATTTCGAGTTGCATACTTATTAAATTAATTATAAGTACTTTACTACATAATTATATTTTTTATCGCTAATTATATATTGCACTAATTATTAAATTAGAAGCTCAAAAGAATCAATTTGAAGAAGAAGAAGACCATAAAATTCAGTCCAAAGTAGACTCCAAATCAGACCAAATATTTCAGCCCATTTTTTGTCAATATCTGTTCAAAGTAAGCCCACATATAAGGCCCATTTTTTGGCTAATTCGCAGTCCAAATTAGTACAATTTGGCAGATGCTATACAAGCCCAAACCCACACCAATATCTAGCCCAAAACAATAGACATGACCCAATTCAATACCCTAAACTTATCTTCTACATCAACCGCTTCTTTTGTTTCTTATCCTCTTTCCATTTTCACAGAAAATCCATCGATCTTTAGCCATGGCAGAAGTTGCCAGATACATTTTTTGTGCAACTCTCTCTCCCTCTCTTCTGTATAATCGACCGCTCTCTTTCTCTCCCTCATTCCTATCTCTTCTCTTTAATTCAGTCAACATAGGAGGACAAAGAGCTTTTAAAGTCTTGATTTTTCTACAGAGAGAGGGAAGATTCGCACAACTTTTTTTTTGTTCAAAATTCAAACGGACACTTTCGATTCCCGCTCAACAAGCCTAGAGCCCTAACTTCTCCCTATAAATACTAGCATTTGGAGTCCGTTTGGGAGAAGTTTTAGCCGCCCTCCATCTCCTTTTCAACTTTACTATTTGTTTACAACTCTTTAAAAGAAATCCTTTGCTCCTGTTGTACAACAACAGAGGTGTTTCAAGAGCTTTCGAATCTGTTTGTGAAGAGAGATTAGATTCAAGGCTGACGATTCCTAGTTCACTGCACTACAAGAGGTAAAATTCGATCTTCGTCATTTATGACTATTTAATGAAACATCTGTGTTTTGTTAGGAAAGCATGAGTTAGGCTTTATTTACCTATTTTTCTTCTTTGTCTTTAGTTGTGTTGTAATATATTAATGGATTTTGAGTTGTGTTGTTAAAATTTAGTCGTGAATTTCATAGATGGCGCTACCATATTTTCGTGGTTTAAATTTATAACTCTCTGTTATGTGACAGAATAGCGTAAACCCGCATTGCAATCCGGCTAGACTCAAAACATGAATCGTGTACATTTTTAATGGATCTTAAATGGTGCCTAATACCTTCCCTTTAGATTAATTGAACCCTTACCTAGAATCTTATGTTAGCAGACCTTAAAATGGAGTTAACTTTAGACAATTTCTTAAAACAATTTAGGTGTCCTAATTCACCATAATTAATTAGGTGGCGACTCCTTAAGTTAGTTATTTAGTTTAGGAATCACCAATATATTGTACACTATTTTGACCCGGTTAAAATGAGGTATGACAGCTTGGCGACTCCGCTGGGAATTTTAGGTTCTAAACCATAACAGATTTAGGTTAATAATTAAGGTTTTTTATGTTTGTTTATTTTACCTTAATTGCTCAATGTTTATCTGTCATAATTATGTGATATGAATTATTTATTTGCTATTATTTTATATAAACTGCCTTACGTGTTAACGCTTTATTTAAATTGTCATTTTCGTTCATATTTCCTTCACTTTTGGAAATTTGACACTTCCACACACATTGTACACGCGAGTTGTGTCCTTTCACTTCTCCAAAATTCTTTCAAAAACCTTGTATTTAGAGAGTTGGTGCACACGTGGGAGTGAGCGGATATTTTTACTACCGTGTGACCACGTATCTTCTCACATAGGAATACCTCAAGTCCGAGTCTACCCAACTCTTAGTCCACCCAGGATAGAGCTAAACCAACACACTTTACTAAGAACATGCATCATTTCATGACCTAAGAGGCTTAATGCGTTAGGCGTATTAATTCCATTAGTCGACTTTACCCAAATGTCCAAATGGGTTTTCGACCTTAAGTGATGATTTATCATTATTTATGTGCATACTTGAGAGGTGATTGTGCCTAAATATGGACTATTTGCTCTAATTAATTAAACTTTAGAGGGAGGGTATCACTAACCTTTGCATGACAGGTATGAAGGTTTTATGTTGGTGTATGTCTTTGATCAATGACTGACAGGAGTTGACGATCTCGCCGAGCAAAACCAAGTAGTTTAGACGTGAAAAGATTACTTTTACTTTATTTAGATTCAAAAGTACTTTATATTGTATTAGTTCGATATGTAATAAAATTTACATTTCTCTTGTACTTTTTTGAGAAATAGAATTCGTTTAATTAATCAAGAGCAATGGAATGACATATTATGACACATTTATTCTTCAAATACACGTTAGGCCTACCTCTACCACAAAGAGGTCACAAGCTTATTAGGATACGTTATCGTTGTTTAACATACTTGATTTGCATGTTATTCCATAACTTATTTGACTTTACTTGATGACTTATTTACATGATTTATTTGAATTTACATGAACATGACTTACCTAAAGTTTTCATTTAAAACTAACATTTTATTTGTGTTTCATATTCTTTCTTTTATTCTCCACAAGAGTTGATTCGTGTTGACAATCGAGTTGGCTGATCACCCTTACTTCACAAGATCTAAGTCATCAGTATTACCTCGACGTAGTTGGACTGTTCAAGGAAGAAAAATTGCAATGACTGATCCAACCACATCTAATCCAATTGGTACAGGAATCATTCCTAATGACTCTTCTGAAACTTCCGAAAATAGAGCTACTATTCAACATGATGAGCACATTGCTCGCTTGACTCAAGAGATCGAGGATCTGCGTGGAGAACTGAGTCGGGTTAAGGACTTGACCAATTTGTCCATTACACTCCAAAGTCCACTTCCTGAACCCAGAAATTCCGCAACTCATTTTCCACCACTTGATTCATCAGTTCCCGAACACTTTCCACCACAACATCCTCCACTTGCCAACAGTAACCTACCTCCAATCACCCCCGCAAATCTGTCAAATTCACAACTCGTCTACACTCCTCCACAAAGTCAACCACCCACTTACAATACCTATGCTACTCCTCCTAATCCATCACCTGTTAACCCACCAAATCAACCTCCAATTCATATTTCTTATGCTTCTCCACCAGCTAACACTTATCCACTATCTACAACTACTCCCGTAAACCCTCAATTTAATACCCCTTATAATCCTACACCATCTCCAATTCAAAATGCTTCTATCGTCCAAAATTTTCAAGCCCAGCATATTCAAGGGGCACATGTTATCAATCCTTACGTGCAATATGTTCCTCCAGTATATGCTATGGAAACTCAAACCTTTACAATCCAATATCGGTCAAGTTTCAACCTGAGGTGGACCAGTACGAAGAAATGGAGAAGAATGCCAAAGCAAAGTCTGATGTGTTAGCAAAAGAGATTGACGATCTCAAGAAAGCAATGAAAAATCTTCAAACTACTAGGGGAAGCACAAGCCTAGAGTATGATGATTTGTGTGTGCAACCTGACATCGACTTGCCCATAGGGTATAAGCCGCCAAAGTTTGACATGTTCAATGGAGTCGATGACCCTCATACACATTTAAGGGCCTACTGTGACAAGTTGGTAGGAGTAGGGAGAAACAAAAGAATCAGGATGAAATTGTTCATAAGAAGCCTATCTGGTGAAGCTCTTGCTTGGTACAGACAACAAGATCTCCGTAAATGGCATGGATGGAGCGATATGGCACAAGACTTTATGGATCGATTCAGGTTCAATACTGAAATCACACCTGATAGGTTCTACTTGGCTAAGTTAAAGAAGAAGTCAATTGAGAAATTTCGTGAGTATGCTCTGCGTTGGAGGGCAGAAGCAGCTAGAGTCCAACCGTCGATGAGTGAAAGTGAAATGACTGCTACCTTCATTGAATGCCAAGATAACAACCTATATTATGAGAAAATGATAACCATGATGGCACAAAAGTTCATGGAAGTCGTCAGAATGGGGGAAATCTTGGAAGATGGGATCAAATCAGGGAGAATCCAAGACTATACAGCTTTGCAAGCTGCGAGCAGAGCAATTCAATATTGATCCATCAATGGGAATAAAAAGAAGAAGGAAGAAGTATCTGTTGTCATGGTTGATCAAGGACGCAAGTCAAATCAAACTCCTCTTTATCTAAATTAACCACATCAACCCATTTATCCTTACCATTATGGTGAAACCTCCCAAACTCTCTACCATCCTCTGCCAACTCATTACCCTGTCTATAACACCCAAGCAAATTATTATCAACCTCGAGCTCCTACTTACCAAAATCGACCTCATGCTGCACCAAGAGCTCGTCCAAATCAGGAAACCAAAACTACTCACAACTACACCAAGATAGCCGAACCATATGCTCAGTTGTTTGAAAGGTTGAAAATAGCAGGTATGATACAACCAATTGAAGGGAAAATCCCAGACCCTATTCCGAAGTGGTTTGACGGTTCCAAGTATTGCGCCTATCATTCTGAAGTTGTAGGGCACGACACTGAGGATTGTTATGGTCTTAAAAATAAGATTGAAGCCCTAATCAAGGAGGGAACGATCCAACTTACTGGACCTCAGCCCAAAGTGAACAACAACCCCTTGCCTAACCACGGGAAGGCTAATGTGAATATGGTAACTATTGAGGAAGATTTGGATTTGAAAGAAACCATTGTACCGATTGAAAAGATTGGAAAAGATACATCATCAATATTTGATGCACCAATGATAACAGTCCAAGAATCAACGTCAATAGAGGATACTACTGCAACTACTCACATTGAGACACTGACCATTTGGGGTGCTGAACCAGAGGAGACCTTGAAGAATTGGACTTGTACTTCATCCCTGGTTCGCCGGGAGCCTTGGTAGATTGAACAAGTAGTAACCCTTTTGAAATAGCACGATTGCAAAATTGGGGCCTGAGTCGTGCCTAAAACTTTATGTTGTTTTGCCTCATCTTTTGAAAGCTTAATTGCAAAATCTATGAATGCATTCCCTATATTTCTTAACTCTCTATTACTTATTATATTATGTTTTTATCATATAAATTATCAAATCTGTCAATTCTATGATTGTGACAAATAATGAGACAAGTGATCAAGGTTTGATGACAAGTAAGATTCTTCTAAAAAGACGTGAAGATGACTTATAATTCGAACAATCAATCAAGGAGCATGGCAACAATAATATTCGAGCACGAAGAATATCCATTCAAGAGAAGTTAAGACACTACATCAAAGGACGACTTTAGATAGGTTTCATTTGAGTGTAATTTTCACTTTTTATGTAATTTACGAACTACGTTTTGACCTGATTCCCTTGGCGGGATACGTAGGCAGCCCATATAGGGTTCGGTTTCACTTTAGAAAAAATTTCAAAATTTTCTTATTTGTAATAGGAGAACTACGCCTGACCTGATTCCCTCGGTGGGATACGTAGGCCACCGATATACGGTTCGGTCACATTAGGATAGAAACTAGAATTTTTTTTATTTATTTATGTAACAGAACTACGTATTTACCTGATTTCTCATGGTGAGACAAGTAGGCAACTCATATCGGGTTTGGTCCCTTTATTAGAAAATTTCAAATCATTTTTTTATTTACTTTGAACTACGTTCTGACCTGATTCTCTTTGCGAGATACGTAGGCAACCTATATAAGGTTCGGTCTCACCACAACATAAATTTAGTTAATTTTTCAAAGTCAAACTTGGGGCAAATTTTGGGAAGACATGCTCAAGGATGATTGGACGGTGTCAAGCCCATATGATTCAGACTTTCGAAGAAGAAGTAAACCGGCAAAGGACGATTCATTTTGTTTCAAAAAGTGTCACAATCTAAGAGTTGGTAGAATTTTTTTACAACCTATACACATATTTTTATATATATTGTCATATATATTTTCAAGTGCTTATATTTTCTCAAAAAAAAAAACCTTCACTACTTGTTCATTTGCCAAGCTCCAAACGGAGGTCACAAGGTCTGAATAAACAAGACAAGCGGAGGGCCAACAAAGTCAAGGCTCAAGTCAACACGAATCAACACCCCCTCCCAAACTAAGAATTTTTCTTTGAGTGCAGGAATGACAAAAATACAAGATGATAATATTGGATCAATGTCAAGACTACCAATCATGGCCCAAAGGCGTCATTTGGCCCCATGGCCTCGCCCTAATAAACCCAACAACTTCATTTCTCACTTTATCTTTGACTTTACTCCTTTTACTTCGTTATAACTTTATATCTTTATTAACGTCTTTACCTGAATTTTGTAGGTGATGGAAATGAAAATCAATTTCATTTAAGAGGTCACTCAACCCACCATAATATCGCACATCAAAAATCAAATGCGATATTCAACCAGTCACAATCATCATCCACTACAGCAGCCAAGCGACTTCATTTATTTACTACTTTACTAATTATTTTAAAATTACTTTACCTACTTTAACGACTTTACCTTGAACTTTACAGACATCATTGAGTCCCCAGAGACAACTGGAGGCCTCATTTATCATTGACGTCCCGAAGAAAACCGGAGACTCATTTGCATAAACATCATTGAGTCCCCGAAGACAATTGGACGTCTCATTTATCATTGAAGTCCCCGAAGACAATCGGAGACTCGTCTGCATAAGCCAAACAGGCTATACACTTACTTTACTCTCTACTTTACCAATGACTTTAAATTACTTTACCTACTTTAACGACTTTATCATAACTTTACAGACATCATTGAGTCCCCGAAGACAACCGAAGGTCTCATTTATCATTGAAGTCCCCGAAGACAATCGGAGACTCGTCTGCATAAGCCAAACGGGCTATACACTTACTTTACTCTCTACTTTACCAATGACTTTAAATCACTTTACCTACTTTAACGACTTTATCATAACTTTACAGACATCATTGAGTCCCCGAAGACAACCGGAGGTCTCATTAATCAGTGAAGTCCCCAAAGACAACAGGAGACTCATCTGCATAAGCCAAATGGCTATACATTTACTTTACCTTCTACTTTACCAACTACTTTAATCTACTTTACCTACTTTAATGACTTTATCATAAACTTTACATACATCATTGAGTCCTCGAAGATAATCAAAGGCCTCATTTATTATTGACATCCCGAAAACAACTGGAGACTCGTTTGCATAAACATTATTGGGTCCCTGAAGACAACCGGAGGTCTCATTTATCATTGAAGTCCCCGAAGACAACCGGAGACTCATCTGCATAAGTCAAATGGCTATACATTTACTTTACCTTCTACTTTACCAACTACTTTAATCTACTTTACCTACTTTAATGACTTTATCATAAGATTTACAGACATCATTGAGTCCCCGAAGATAATCAAAGGCCTCATTTATCATTGAAGTCCCCGAAGACAATCGGAGACTCATCTGCATAAGCTAAACGACTACATCATTGAGTTTTCGAAGATAACCGGAGGCCTCATTTATCATTGAAGTCCCGAAGACAACCAAAGACTCATCTGCATAAGCCAAATGGTTATACACTTCTGCATAAGCCAAATGGTTATACACTTACTTTCCTTTTCATAGCCATACAGCTTCACACTTATTTCAGTTTTTATTTCATTTACTCCTACGTTTTGTCGTACTCAATATGCTAAATACTTTTCATTAAGTTTTGACAGAAAATACAATACACACACGCCAATTACAATAACAAGAGACGCATCACAACGTGGACCTTTATCTTAGCAGTGAACTAGGGCAAATTTGCTAAAGAGGAATATCAAACTCACTAGCAGAGGTCAAGGATCTACTCTCGAATTTCCCTCCGCCTACGTCCTATGAACACGTGGTATGTAGGTTATTCAAACTCTTTTCATATTCGCAACTAAATCTCAACTCAATTAACTCTTCCATAACCCCTCAACTCCTTTCACTACCCAGTGTCTCCATACTTCGACACTAGGGAAGCTTTTGAGAATTCGCATCTCGACATGTCAATTCAATCTTAGAGTATCATGAAAACGTGTGTAGTAGAGTTCTACTTATGGGTGTGTTGTGCACCACATCTATAATGAGGAGGCTATGAACATACCTTCCATTCTCGAATACTCATATTACCTTTTTTAAACTCCTGGTTGCTACAAATTAGCTAGTAACACTCTTCTCAAAACTCTTGAACTACATATGGCCTGATTCTCGTGGAACCCGAGATATGTAGGCGACTCAAAATTGAGGTTCGGCCATGATCTTTAAAACATCTTATATCAAGTCCTCTTAATCTTTCCTACATTCTGTTATCCATAACCTTCCAATATTTGTATCGATTCAATTCTTACAAGGCTATATTTGTTGGCCGAACAAAATTGGCTACCAAGTCAACTCCTTTATCCGAAGACTCTTACATCATCTCCGTTCAAAGTGGGGCAGCTGTTGACACCCAATTTTGTCTCTCCTTTCTTCTAATATATTTCTTTTGGCTTCTAAAATTTTAATATATTAAATATCTTATATATCACTATTGTTTTTGTGCATTACTATTATTATCGTTATTACCTATTATATACTATTATTTCTACTACTTTAAAGTTTGTTACTATTATTATTATTATTATTATTTTACTATTATTTTTATTTTTGAAGATTACTAATATATTATCAACATTACCACTATTACTTTATTACTATCTTCTTTAAAATCAGTCGTCATTACTTTATTTTGAGTTGCATACTTATTAAATTAATTTATAAGTACTTTACTACATAATTATATTTTTTTATCGCTAATTATATATTGCACTAATTATTAAATTAGAAGCTCAAAAGAATCAATTTGAAGAAGAAGAGGACCATAAAATTCAGTCCAAAGTAGACTCTAAATCAGACCAAATATTTCAGCCCATTTTTTTTGTCAATATCTGTTCAAAGTAAGCCCACATATAAGGCCCATTTTTATGCTAATTCGCAGTCCAAAATTAGTACAATTTGGCAGATGCTATACAAGCCCAAACCCACACCAATATCTAGCCTAAAACAATAGACATGACCCAATTCAATACCCTAAACTTATCTTCTACATCAGCCGCTTCATTTGTTTCTTATCCTCTTTCCATTTTCAGAGAAAATCCATCGATCTTTAGCCATGGCAGAAGTTGCCAGACACATTTTTCGTGCAACTCTCTCTCCATCTCTTCTGTATAATCGAACGCTCTCTTTCTCTCCCTCATTCCTATCTCTTCTCTTTAATTCAGTCAACATAGGAGGACAAAGAGCTTTTAAAGTCTTGATTTTTCTACAGAGAGGGCAGATTCGCACAACTTTTTTTTTGTTCAAAATTCAAACGGACACTTTCGATTCCCGCTCAACAAGCCTAGAGCCCTAACTTCTCCCTATAAATACTAGCATTTGAAGTCCGTTTGGGAGAAGTTTCAGCCGCCCTCCATCTCCTTTTCAACTTTACTATTTGTTTAGAACTCTTTAAAAGAAATCCTTTGCTCCTATTGTACAACAACAGAGGTGTTTCAAGAGCTTTCGAATCTGTTTGTTTGTGAAGAGAGATTAGATTCAAGGCCGACGATTCCTAGTTCACTGCACTACAAGAGGTAAAAATTCGATCTTCGTCATTTCTGACTATTTAGTGAAACATCTGTGTTTTGTTAGGAAAGAATGAGTTAGGCTTTATTTACCTATTTTTCTTCTTTGTCTTTAGTTGTGTTGTAATATATTAATGGATTTTGAGTAGTGTTGTTAAAATCTAGTCGTGAATTTCATAGATGGCGCTACCATATTTTCGTGGTTTAAATTTATAACTCTCTGTTATGTGACAGAATAGCGTAAACCCGCGTTGCAATCCGGATAGACTCAAAACATGAATCGTGTGATCCACAGCTACTATGATTTAGAATTAGATATACTAGTATTTGGGAACACTCTATTCATTAGTACATGCTCAACTAAGGAATATGGAATCTTTTTTTTGGTATAATAACAATGAGACCTTAATCCCTACTCATTCTGTGTTACTCTGTCTTTAGAGGTATATGTCTATGTAGTATACTTGTTGCAGATTTAGTTTGTATAAATTTTATTTGTTATTCCAACAAATGTGAAACATCTAGTTCATTTAGATGAGAATGTAAACTTTTCTACACATAATAATCAGAATGTTGAGATATAAACCATGCTTATATATAGAAAGTCGTATATTAACTTTCTCTAATGAGTTATTATTAATATTTTCATGGTTGTTTAGTATTTTCGTTTATACATTGTTGAGGATCAGATTATTCTTCTAACTCTTTCATTCCTTTTTCTTTTACATGAGCACCGGAGTCGAAGAGTCCCACTTTAAGACTCGACGTCACCACAAGACTTGAAATGTGCATCTACGTCTTGTTTCCCATCTCTTGGTCCCTTGAAACGCATCCGGACAGAGATCAAAAGTGAAACGGGAGGAGAAATGGCCGATACTCTCTACTCTAGTCTTCCTTCATTTTCCTATTATGAATATGACATTTATTTTGGTGCTAACTGCTACTGTTTTGATGTGTTTTAGTGATGTGTACTTGACATATGGGTAGTAATCGTTACTCATTTGAGATTAGATCAATCTAATTAAGCCCCAAAATATTTTTCAACTTTAGGCGAGCTAAGCTTTAAACTCTTTCTAAATAACATAGGCGTTGATGATTTTTTAGAAGAACAAATTCAGTTTTCTATGAAATTATTTGGATAACTAGATTTTTACAAAGTAGTACAAATCATTTTTAATCGTATCTGAACTTTGCTTTGAAATGAATAGCCTAATAATTAATTTTAAATTTGGTTGGTTAACCATTTTTAATGGATCTTAAAGGGTGCCTAATACCTTCCCTTTAGATTAATTGAACCCTTACCTAGAATCTCATGTTAGTAGACCTTAAAATGGAGTTAACTTTAGACAATTTCTTAAAACAATTTAGGTGTCCTAATTCACCGTAATTAATTAGGTGGCGACTCCTTAAGTTAGTTATTTAGTTTAGGAATCACCAATATGTTGTACACTATTTTGACCCGGTTAAAATAAGGTATGACAACTATGATTTTCATCAATTAAGATATTTGCAAGAGCTCTCAGTTCCTTTTTTGAGTAATCTTTTAGGTTCTGTTGGATATCAAGAAGACTCTCCTCATCTTCATCTTCATCATCTGAGGCAGCCATGAAAGCAAATAGAGAATCAAAAGTTGAAGATTCATCCTCAACCACCATCGTAGAAGTTTTCGTTGCTTCTCACTACAACATAATGCATGTATAGCAACAGAATACTTCATAGCTAAATATAAAAATTTCCGTGGCTAAACACTTTAGCCATATTTTTTTCCTGTAGCATTCGTAGCAAGATGTAGCGTAACTAAAAGCTAGCTACAGATTTTACATGGTCCATGGCTAAGGACTAATACATATAGCTATGAATTTTTCTTGTGTTTTAGCTGTGATGGTAAAAAGTTTTTGCCACAAAAAATACACTTATAGCAAGTAATTTTATTCTTTTGTCACGACAAACAAAAGTTGTAGCTATCTCCATATTGTAGCCACAAGGTGTTGTATTTTTAGCAAAAGTGTAATGACTTGTTCCGTCGTTACTGAAAATATCTGAGATCAAGGCAGGTGTCTCTCATTCATAATAAGAGTTAGGATTAATTCCTTAGTATGAGAGTACATTTGGTATGTACTAAGGTCATACAATACTCCTAGCACAAAGTTAAGTTGAAAGTTTCTTACCGAATTAGTTTCGGGGTAAGTTCAAACTAGGATCAACTTTAAATGTGCATTCCTCCTAGAATATAAGGAGTTAGGGGTCCCAATACCAATAAATTAAAGATCTCTGAGTCTTTTTTCCAATGCCACCGACGGTTTGTTAATCCATTTCCCGAGTAAAAAGTTATGACTGTTTTACTGAAGACTGTCCGTGCTGAAAAATTGACTCTGCTGTAGCGGGATTTAGATCACTATAGCGGTACTGCCATAGCGGTTGGCAGTCCACTATAGCAGAACAACGAAACTCAAAAGCCCAGAAATGGGTTTTATAATCTCATTCTCCCTTCTTTAGTCAAAAATAGACGAGGGTTGCTCCAAAAACCCTTCTAAGCTACTCCAAAGCTTGGGAGCCATGGGGAGGAGGGATTCCAGCTAAAGGGATGCAAAACTATGGATTCGGGCCTATAAAATCATCAGGGAATTCCTTCACAGAGTCAGAAAGGACATGGAACAACTGCTCAACATCCAGGTAGGCTAGGTTTCTTCCAAGAGTAGATTGACCGCTTTCATTTTCTTATTATTGTGTAGAATGAAAGAGAGAGTCCATGGTTAGGCCTTCGGGCATGGAGTCTGGAGGAAATTATTGATTTGTTGGATTAGTTGGAAATAGTAGAATTGGGATAGTGTGTTGTGGTATACTAGGCATTGCTTAATTTGTTTGATTTTGCTAATAAATGCGGGAACTAGAATATCGGAAGGTTCAGAGAATCGGAAAAAGGTTAGTAATTAACTAATGTGTAAGAAAAGGAAGTTCCGAAACTAATTGGTATAATTCAGGTATTTTTTGGCTGTATTATAAGGCTAGGAAAGGTCTTCCCGGGTTGTATTTGGTCCTAGGAAGAGGGTCAGGAATAAATATAATTGATTGCATGTTTAAAAGGGGTGAACTGGAGTTAGCCTTCGAACAGGATTTGACGATTCATTGTTTACCCAGAACGGGTTAGGTGATGGTTTTGATTCCTGTATGCTTTATGTGTTTGTGTATACTTATCTAAGTATTTGTATGAGATGCATTGCTTAGGGGATGATTAAGAATGTCTAATAGTCCTGTTTAATAGTCTGGTGAAATAAACCTGGTATATTTGCTTGTTATTTTACAAGTGTTGTTTGTTCATTGTTTGTGACTGTGGATTTCTGTGTGACATTCGATTTGCTCGGGTATCACGTCTGGTATGGGAATTACTAATGGTTGGCTCGGGTACCACGCCTGGTATGGGAATTACTAATGGTTGGCTCGGGTACCACGCCTGGTATGGGTATAACAAATGGTTGGCTCGGGTACCACGCCTGGTATGGGAATACTAATGGTTGGCTCGGGTACCATGCCTGGTATGAAATATATTAACAATTAGCTCGGGTACCACACCTGGTATGAGATATACTAACAGTTGGCTCGGGTAATATGTCTGGTACGAATTTGTTTTACTGCCTTGTTGCATTGATACTATTGTATTGTGCACTTGTTATTGGTTCCATGAGTGAACCAGACTGTGTTTATAAATTATGATATTGCATTTGGGTCTTGGTGTAGGCCGGGTTATTATACTGTGACTTTGGTCTTGGTGTAGGCCGAGTTATTATACTATGAGGTTGGTTTTGGTATAGGCCGGGTTGTTATATTATATTGTGAGTTTGGTCTTAGTATAGACCGAGTTATATTATATTGTGATTTTGGTCTTGGTGTAGGTCGGGTTATTATACTGTGAGTTTGGTCTTGGTGTAGGTCGGGTTGTTATATTATATTATGAGTTTGGTCTTGGTGTAGGCCGGGTTGTTACAATATATTATGAGCTTGGTCTTGGTGTAGGCCGAGTTGTTATATTATATTATTAGTTGGTCTTGGTGTAGACCGGGTTATTATATTGATTATTAGTTAGTCTTGGTGTAGACCGAGTTTGTCATGTTAACACCTAGATGTGTTAGGGGGATCCGAGTGGGTCCGGACTATTTAAAAGAGGTTATGTGCTCATAAATTAATGTCATTAAGTGTACTAATAACGGTCATGAATTATCGTGGTTAATAAGCTAAGGGTGGGTCTTGGTGTAGACCGGGGTAGTCTGTTGAACATTTAGGTGTGGATGGAGGATCCTTGGAGGGTTCGGTTTATGTGATCTAAGAAGGAATTTAGATGTAGCTCTATAGTGGTCATTGAAGGTGTCAATGGTTGTTAGGTGAATTGCATGTGGTTGGTAAATATAGAGGAAGACTGAGAGTCTGAGTGTGGTTATTGGTTAATATAACTAGGTGGTAAAGCTGTCCTAGAGGTCCTGGAAAGTCCGGACAATAGTAGGTAATACTTTGGGTATAAGTGGTTTGGTTGGGCAGTTGGCCAGATTTAGTCTGGATATTTAGTCAAGGTAGTTGACTTGGGTAAAGGTTAAAGGTGACTTGGAAAGTCTAGGTGATAAGGAGACTTGAGAAGTATAGTTATGAGTGAGACTTGGAAAGTCCTAGATGTCAGGGTCAAGGCTAGGGTGGTGGAGTTGGTAGCGAAAGGTTAGGAAGGTCAGCTCCGAAAGGGGGGATTGATAAAAGTGAGGTGGAAAGGGGTGAAGCATTTATCTTGTGCATTTTATCTTGATTTTTATATGATGTAGGAGTGAATTCGGGTCAGCCGATGATGCCTACCAGTACGTGTGTTTGTACTGATTCTACTCTTGTTATACCTTTTTGGGTATAGTCTGGTTGCAGTGTTTGTGATGTTTCACAGGTTCAGGATTGCGGTGATCTTCCAGCAGCTCCTACTTCCTTCCATGGTGGGAGTTGTGTGCATCTTATGTTATAAGCTCATCTTGTAGAAGCTCTTGTACCGACTTAGACTAGGTTCTGGGGAGGTTGTTTATACTGTTAGTAAATTTCCGCAAGTTCTAAAGATTGTGTAATTTCGAAAGTTGTTGTATAAAGATTTTCCAAATATTTTGTAAAAAGATTTCTCATGTATTAAGGGACTTATTTAATGGTTTATTTTTCTTTTCCGCATTGCCTGTTGATTCGAGTTGTAAGGGTTCTCCTATCTAGGTGGATTAGAGTAGGTGCCTGCACGACCCGGTAGTTGGGTCGTGACAGATGGTATCAGAGCCCAGGTTACTAGTCTCCTAGTACAAGAGCAAAATGTCGAATAGAGTCCCGCGGATTGGTGTGTTGACGTCCACATCTAATCCTAGGGAAGCTATGAAGCATTCTAGGAAACACTTCTATTCTTTCATTCCTTTTCGCGCGGTTTCATTACTTGCTTGTATGGGTTGAGTCCAATTGGTATCTCTCGATTCCAATTGGTATCTCAACAAGGTGAAGGATGTCATTGGACTCCGAGTACGACAAACAAGCAAGAAGGATTGGAACCGGAAAGGTTCCAATTAGTATCTGGCCTTAGAGGCTGTGGTAAGGCATGTTGATTGGCTAAGGTCATCCATGGGACGGATATAGAGTAATTGTTGTGGTGTGATTTTTGTGTAGCTTGAAACTGAAGTGTTTGTGTATTACAATGCTGGCATGATTTACTGATTCGTCTATGATTGTTGCCTGGTTATGAAATTATGAGTCTTAAGGAAATGGTAATTGATTCTTGGTATGATTGAGTATGATTAAGTGCTGAGTGTGCTTGGAGTTAAAATTACATGTAAAGTTTTCAAGGAAAAGGCTCATCATATGTTAAGATGGTGAGGGAAAAATGATTATGACTATAGGGAAAATTCAGTTTCAGGACAGTCGGGACTTGGTTGGGAACTAAGGGAACTAGGGGGTTATTCGTGCTTGATAGCAGAAGTGTATTGTTAAGAATAATTGCTTGCATAATCCTCTTGTTGATTTGTGATAATTGATGCTAAGTTTCAGCCTGTGTAGTGCCGGGAATGGTCTTGAGGGTTGTTTAAGATCATAGCGGGAGTAACGGGATTAAACAATGTTAACAGGGAAGGGGAATGAGAGAATTTTTTCCAGAGAATGGTAAATTTTCTGGACTACTAACTTTGGGGGTTGCCATAGCAGTGTGCAAGTCGCTATAGCGGGATGGGCAGGGCATAATCCCTGTCCTATTTTCCCCTGTTCTATCTTTCATTCCTGGGTCATTTTAAATCACTATTTGAACTGCGAGCTATTGCAGGAATTATTTAGCATCCATGCGCAATAAGAGGAAAGGGTAGATATGATAGCCCGGGGTATTGGTGAAATTTTGATTTACCACTGGTGGGAATAGTCACCTATGTAGGATTTGGCAAAATGACCCGTAATTGACTGAGTAATGTTGGACATTGCACATAGGCTTGTGTCATGAGGGTGATTTGGCTGGTTTATTATTGATGATCCTTACTGCTAGGGTCGGTTGAGGGAGTAAGGTTATTTAATGGAGTCTTGAACATTGTTATCCCTCTGGTCATTTATAATAATAACGGTATTACTGCTCATTGAGTGGTGAGGGTGTGTTCGCCATAGCATTATTTAGTGTGTAAGTGCGTGGGTAGAACTCCCCCTTAAGACAAGAGTTGACGAAAACCTCAAGCTATGATGAGTTCCAATAAAATTTTCATTGTTGCATGGTTTAGAGATACGTGGTGTCTCGAGGCATAGTGTTGAAAGGGTAAGTTATTCTATGATATGTGAGGGGCTTAGTACCCGAAGAAAGCTTCCGGGATGGAGTTCGGGTTAGAAAACTTCCGGTTAAGGAGTTAAAAATTTCGGGCTAGGCTAGTCTCGGATGAATTCTAAGCAAGCTAAGGTATAGGGAAATCCGAGTGTGAATTGGGTGTTATATCATGGGTCGAGCTATTTTTTCTGTTATCCAAGACCTTAGGGAGTCCGAGGGACTTTTCGAAATCAAATTCGGGTAAGTAGAACTCTTGGTATGTGGTCTGACGTGAATGGGTTGTTCCGGAACGTCAGGAATTTAAGTGTGTTGTAAAATGAGCACTTTTAGGAAATTTTATGACATTTTGTCTCGTGTCAACCGCATTGCTATTGCGACCTCCTCTATAGCGGAAGAATTACTGCTATAGCGGAGTGCTGACGGTTATAGCGGGCTGGGTCACCACAACGAGTTTCGATTCCTCGTAGCGTGGAAATTAAGTTTTGGTCTGTTATTTTTGAAATCCTTTTGCTATGGTATTTCAACGAGGTACCGTATTTTTTGGGCACTCGAGGAGGAGTAATCTAACTGGTCTCGTACAACTCAAAAGAAGAAATTCCTTGACAGAGCAGAATCTAATTAAATTTTGGTTGAGCTTGGGTACACTATGGGGATTTGAGAGTTTGGTGGTTTGTGTAAGGCTATTTCTACACTTTCATGGTAGAGCAGTAAGGTTCTAAGGGCTGGTTTATTCTTTTCCTTCTGCCTTAGAGATCGTTCGAGGACGAACGATGGGTAAATTGGTATATGTTGTAACGACTTATTCTGTCGTTACTAAAAATATCTGGGATCAAGGTAGGTGTCTCTCATTTGTAATAAGAGTTAGGATTAATTCCTTAGTATGAGAGTACATTTGGTATGTACTAAGGTCTTACAATATTCCTCGCATAAAGTTAAGTTGAAAGTTTCCTTACCGATTTAGTTTCGGGCTAAGTTCAAACTAGGGTCAACTTCGAGCGTGCATTCCTCCTAGAATATAAGGAGTTAGGGGTAATACCCAACAAATTAAAGATCTCTGAGTCTTCTTTCCAACGCCACCGATAGTTCATCAATCCGCTTCTCGATTAAAAAGTTATGACTACTTTACTGAAGACTGTTCGTGCTAAAAAATTGACTCCGCTGTAGCGAGATTTAGATTGCTATAGCGGTACCGCCATAGCGATTGGCAGTCCGATATAGAGAAACGACGGAACCAGAAAGCCCAGAAATGGGTTTTATAATCCCATTCTCCCTTCATTAGTCAAAAACAGACGAGGGTTGCTCCAAAGTTTGGGAGCCATGGGGATGAGGGATTCCAGCTAAAGGGATGCGAAACCACGGATTCGGGCCTGCAGAATCGTCAGGAAATGCATTCACGAAGCAAGAAAGGGCATGGAACAGCTGCTCAGCATCCAGGTAGGCTAGGTTTCTTCCAAGAGTAGATTAACCACTTTCATTTTCTTATTATTGTGTAGAATGAAAGGGAGAATCCATGGTTAGGCCTTTGGGCACGGAGTCTGGAGGAAATTATTGATTTGTTGGATTAGTTGGAAATGGTAGAATTCGGATAGTGTGTTGTGATATTTTAGGCATTGCTTAATTGTGTGATTTTGCTAATAAATGCGGGAACTAGAATATCCAAAGGTTCAGAGAACCAGAAAAGGGTTAGTAATTAACTATAATATATAAGGAACGGAAGTTCCGGAACTAATTGGTATAATTAGAGTATTCGTTGGCTGTGTTCTAAGGCTGGGAAAGGTCTTTCCAGGTTGTATTTGGTCCTAGGAAGAGGTTCAAGAATAAATATAATTAATTGCATGTTTAAAAGGGGTGAACCGAGGTTAGCCTTCGAACGGGATTTGACGGTTCATTGTTTACCCGGAATGGGTTAGGTGATGGTTTTGATTCATGTATGCTTTGTGTGTTTGTGTTTACTTATCTAAGTATTTGTATGAGATGCATTGCTTAGGGGTTTGGTTAGGAATGCCTAATAGTCCTGTTTAACAGTCTGGTGAGATGAACCTGGTATATTTGCTTGTTGGTTTACAAGTGTTGTTTGTGATTGTGGATTTCTGTGTGACATTCGGTTGGCTCGGGTACCACACCTGGTACAGGAATTACTAACGGTTGGCTCGGGTACCACGTCTGATATGGGTATAATAAATAGTTGACTCGGGTACCACACCTGATACGGGAATACTAACGGTTGGCTCGGGTATCACTCCTGGTATAAAATATACTAACGGTTGGCTCGGGTACCACACCTGGTACGGGATGTACTAACGGTTGGCTCGGATATCATGCCTGATATGAATTTATTTTACTGCCTTGTTGCATTGATGTTGTTGCATTGTGCACTTGTTGTTTGTTCTATGAGTGGACCAGGCTGTGTTTATAAATTATGATATTGCATTTGGGTCTTGGTGTAGGTCAGGTTATTATACTGTGAGTTTGGTCTTGGTGTAGGCCGGGTTATTATACTGTGAGGTTGGTCTTGGTGTAGGCCAGGTTGTTATATTACATTGTGAGTTTGGTCTTGGTGTAGGCCGGTGACATGACCTAACCTACCGGGCCGTGCGGGAGCCTACTCTAATCACCTAGATAGACAAACCCTCACCCCTGTCCAACAGGTAACATGCGGAATTAAAAGTAAAACGTTAACTCAAGCCCTTTCTATACATAACAGAAAATCCTTCCTTTACAAATCCGATTCAGAAAATAGTCTACAAAATGAATTGCGGAAAACCTTTACAACGTTTAAAAGGAACACCCTCCCCTAGGATCTAGTCTAAACAGGTACAAGATCTACTACAAGATGACACAAAGAGGTAAAAGACCCAACTTCCGCCATGGAAGACGAAGACATAAGTTGTTGGAGATCTCATCACCGTGAACCTATGAAACATCACAAACCTACAACCAGACTATACCCAAAAAGATATAGCAAGAGTAGAGTCAGTACAAATACATGTACTGGTAGGCATCATCGGTCGACCCGAATCCATTCCTACCATCATATAAGAAAGCAGGAAAAAATACATGACTGAAATTAAATACTTAGTTCCCATCCACCAACATCCTTCCGCTGCCAACTCCCTCATCCTCAAGGCTTCCAAGTCACGCTAACCTTTGACTTCCTAAGCCTTACCTAATCCCAGACTTCCCAAGTCGCAATATCTTAGACTTTCCAAGTCACCTTCGCCCTTCGCCCATACCTGAATCACCCTTACCTTACCTAATTCAACTATCTAACCATCCCCAACTTAGCCCGGCTAATTGCCCAACTCAACCACTTATACCTGTAACATCCTTCACTAGGGTCCAACCCTCTACGGATCTCTAGTAAACCTTCTAATGAACATGCAATGTTAGAACCACAACCACAGACTCTCAGTCTATCCCCCACATAAGATCCACCCAGCAACCCTTGCTATATTTAAGGACAACCTTAGAGTTATGTCTAATCCCTTTACTGTACGTGACCGGGGATCCTCCACCACACCTAAGTGTCCAACCTGCGACCTCGGTCCATACCCAGACCAACCCTTAGCTTATCGACCATAACTATCCTTTCCGTCTAGCCCGAATCCACTCTGGAATCCCCTCTAGACAATGCCACAAGTAGTGATTTACCCGGCCTAAGCCAAGACTAATTCCACAGTCATACAACAGTTCCCGGCCACTCAAGGACACCAATCAATAACATTTTCAACAACAACCCGGCCCACTCACGGAACCAATATCAAGTATCACCTTCAGTAAAACAACCCGGTCTACTCACGAAACCAATATCAAGTATCACCTTCAGTAAAACAACTCGGTCCTCTCACAGAACTAATATCAACCAATGCAATACAATAATCAATAAAACAGTGCAAGATGCAATAAAGTAAACCCGTACCAGGCATGGTACCCGTGCCAACCAAATGTTATACCCGTACCAAGCGTGGTACCCGTGCCAACCATGTGTTATACCCGTACCAGGCGTGGTACCCAAGCCAATCGAATGTCAACAACAACAGTCAATAGAATGAATGCACACCCCTTGTAGAGCCAACAAGTAAAAACCATTCATACATAGACTGTAAACCGAACTTAGACATTCAAATCCCCTAAGCAATGTAATGCATACAATTACTTAGACAACGAGTACAATGAATATACACATTCACAAAAATACGAAAGCCATCTCCTACCCTTTTCCGGGTACAACTACAAACCGTCAATTCTCGTCCTAAGATTACTTCCCGGTTAACCCTTTTTATAAACATGTAACTAGCGTTTTCCCTTTCTAGAAAAAAACACACAAGCATGCTACACGCTCCCCTTTTCTAACCTTAGCCAGACCGCCGCTAAGCCTCAAGCAATAAACATTGCTGGAACCCCACTTAGGAGCTTCCTATTTCCATTTCCCGTGCTCCTAAGTACTTCTCCGGTTCCCCGAACCTCCCCGATATATTAGTCCCTTAATCAATTAAGTTATCACAATAATATGAGTAAGCTAACCACACGATACAAACCATAAGACCAGCCATTCTGTACATCCTAGAAATAACACAACCACCCGAATCTGCCAGACTCCGTGCCCGGAGGCCTAAACATGGATTTCCCGTATCTATTATATAACAAGTACTGAAGGTAAGCAGGTCTAACTATAAAACCTAGCCTACCTGGACGCCAAGCAGCTGCAACTTGAGTTTCTGGCTCCGTGACTGCGTTCTCGGCTGAACCGTAATCTTGGAATCTCTCGTACTGCGTCTTTTCAGCCATGTCCTCTTCTCCTCATATTTTCCCAGCCTTGGAACAGCATGGGAGGATTTTTGGAAGAACCCTCGTATGTTGCCCAACCGAGGAGCTGAAACTTTTTAATAAAATCCCGTCACAGGTTCTGTCTCCTGTAACCCAGCTATAGCGGTCCGCCTTACCGCGATAGCGGTGCCGCTATAGCGGAATAATTACCGCTATAGCGGTATGACGTCAGCCCAGATTTCTTTTCAGAAATTAGAAATTTTTCATGACGTCACCCTATTTATTCCGAAGGTATTTTTAACCATTTTCCCCAAATTTATGAAATCAAGAAAAATCAATGTAACGACGAACCCGGTCGTTACAACAGATACCAATTTACTCATCGTTCATCCCCAAACGATCCCGAACTTTAAAACGGAGGAGAGAAACTGACCCGGGACTCATACCGCCCCCAAATGACCGCATAATTATCGAACCTACGCAAGTTGTCCAACTTCCCTTTGTGAGTCTAACCAACTCGAGGAACAATTTACTATGGCCTTATCCCGACAAAGAATTTACGAGCCTCACAAGGACTAATATACGTGTCCCCATCCCGAGTACCCAAGCAATCCGGGGCCTCGTGTCCTATTGGGCTGGAGGAATTTGAAAAGACCCAGGAGAACTTTGCCCCTACCCAAAACTGACCAGCCGACCACTGTAGTGGATAATTTACGGCTATAGCGGTCCCGCTATCACGGTCTGCCGACCGCTACAGCGGTTGACAGCAGAATGAAATGGGGGAGAAATGGATTTCTCCCCTCATTCTCCCATATTTCCACTCAAACACTTCACTTTTCTCCCCCAATCGTCCCACTCCCAACGTCAAAAATTTCAGGTAATACTCATAATCACTCCCTCCTTTACTTCCTTGCACTAATTAGTACATGAATGTGGTAGAAAAATAGGAACTAATGGCCTATTTGAAATGGGTTTTGAACTTGAACCCCATGAGTGGATTTTTGTCGGATTTCCGAAGCATGGATTCTTCCCTTACGTTTACAATGCCTCCAAGGCGTTCTGGGCGTAAGGATTATACTATTGTTGGCCAAAAATGAGCCAAAAACAGGTGGGGAAGGTGAAGGGTTGTTTCTTGAACAAAATGGTGATTCGGGCAAATTTTAAGGGTTATTATGCCCAATTTTTTATGGAAACTAGTAATGGGGCACTTTGGGTAGGTAGATCTGGTCTTAGAATGCCAAAATTAGGGTTTTGGACCAAGGGGCGCCATTGATGCACCCCTTGAAGATCTGGAATGATGAAGATCGCTATAGCGGTAGGGCTCCGCTATGGGGGTCCCGCTACAGTGGACATTTCCCCGCTATAGCGGTCCCGTTATCGCGGACGCACCACCCGCTATAACGTAAGGCCGCAAACCAGTGGCCTTCCCAAGTTACACTTATAAAAAATTTCCTCTTTTTTCGTGTTCTATTACTCTCCTAACCCCATTCCTTCTTACCCTTGCAGGATAATTCAATGGCTGATCAACAAGCACCCGTGTATGACTATGAGCGATTTTCTGATGAAGCTAGTCGGGAAAGGCTCAGGGATTATCGAAAATTTAGCTTCTGCTATGATAGAGGTTGCCGCATGACTGGAATAGATGGAAAAGTGGCTGATTTCCACCGTCGGGTTCGAGAGTTTGGGTGGAAACCCTTACTAGTGGCTCCTCCTCCCGTGCTATCCGACTGGGTGTGGGAGTTCTATGCCGTCCTTCCTACGATATTCTGGAGCGAGACGAGTCCTACTATCAGAATATGAGGAGTGGATGTTCCCGTGGATGCCCAGACCATCAATGAGGTGCTATGGGTGCCCCACGTCTCTAATGCGGCGTACGTGGCTAAGTCCCGACTGTGGGACATGACCTGGTTGAGAGATACTATGGTGGACCCTGCCTGCAAAGACAAGGTGTATTGGGTCAGCCCCGAGGGTATTACTAGCACCTATTTCTTCTCCGAGACTAGGATGTGGCTAAATTTGGTATCCCAGAGGATTCGTCCATTGGGAAATCAAACCAACGTGACCTATGCCCGAGCTTTGGTGATTGCTTGTGCCAAGTAATTGTAATGCACATAACTACTTAGACAACGAGTATAATGAATATACACATTTGCAAAAATACAAAAGCCATCACCTACCCTTTTCCGGGTATAACTACAAACCGTCAATTCCCGTCCTAAGACTACTTCCCGGTTCAGCCTTTTTATAAACATGTAACTAGCGTTTTCCCTTTCTAGATAAAACACACAAGCATGCAACATGCTCCCCTTTTCGAACCTTAGCCAGACTGCCGCTAAGCCTCAAGAAATAAACATTCCTGGAACCCCACCTAGGAGCTTCTTATTTCCATTTACCGTGTTCCCAAGCACTTCCCCGGTTCCCCAAACCTCCCCGACATATTAGTCCCTTAATTGATCAAGTTATCACAATAATATGAGTAAGCTAACCACACGATACAAATCAAAAGACCAGCCATTCCGTACATCCTTGAAACAACACAACCACCCGAATCCGCCAGACTCCGTGCCTAGAGGCCTAAACATGGATTCCACATTTCTATTATATAACAAGTACATAAGGTAAGCATGTCTAACTACTCATAAAACCTAGCCTACATGGATGCCAAGCAGCTGCAACTTGAGTTTCTAGCTCCGTGACTGCGTTCCCGACTGAACTGTGATCCTGGAATCTGCCTTACCGCGTCTTTTCAGCCATGCCCTCTTCTCCTCATGATTTCCCAGCCTTGGAGCAGCATGGGAGGATTTTCGGAAGAACCCTCGTATGTTGCCCAACCGAGGAGATGAAACTTTTTAATAAAATCTCATCACAGGTTATGTCTCCCGTAACCACGCTATAGCGGTCCACCTTACCGTGATAGCGGTGCCGCTATAGCTGAACAATTATTGTTATAGCGGTTGACGTCAGCCTAGATTTCTTTTCAGAAATTAGAAATTTTTTATGACGTCACCCTATTTATTCCGAACGTATTTTTAATCATTTTTTCCAAATTTATGAAATCAACGTAACAACGGACCCCGTCATTACATCCAGGTTATATTATATTGTGAGTTTGGTCTTAGTGTAGGTCGGGTTATTATACTGTGAGTTTGGTCTTTGGTGTAGGCCGGGTTGTTATATTATATTGTGAGTTTGATCTTGGTGTAGACCGGGTTGTTACATTATATTGTGAGTTTGGTCTTGGTGTAGGCCGGGTTGTTATATTATATTATTAGTTGGTCTTGGTGCAGATCAGATTATTATGTTGATTATTAGTTGGTCTTGGTGTAGATCAGATTATTATGTTGATTATTAGTTGGTCTTGGTGTAGACCGAGTTTGTCACATTAACACGTAGATGTGCTAGGGGGATCCGGGTGAGTCCGGACTATTTAAAAGAGGTTATGTGCTCATAAATTAATGTCATTAAGTGTACTAATGGCGGTCATGAATTATCGTAGTTAATAAGCTAAGGGTGGGTCTTGGTGTAGACCGGGGTAGTCTGTTGAACATTTAGGTGTGGATGGAGAATCCTTGGAGGGTTCGATTTATGTGATCTAAGAAGGGAATTAGATGTAGCTCTATGGTGGTTATTGAAGGTGTCAATGGTTGTTAGGTGAATTGCATGTGGTTGGTAAATATAGAGGAAGACTGAGAGTTTGGGTGTGGCTATTGGTTAATATAACCAGGTGATAAAGTTGTCCTAGAGGTCCTGGAAAGTTCGGACAATAGTAGGTAATACTTTGGGTATAAGTGGCTTGGTTGGGCAGATGGCCGAATTTAGTCTGGATATTTAGTCAAGGTAGTTGACTGGGGTAAAGGTTAAAGGTGACTTGGGAAGTCTAGGTGACAAGGCAACTTGAGAAGTATAGTTATTAGTGAGACTTGGAAAGTCCTAGATGTCAGGGTCAAGGCTAGGGTGGTGGAGTTGGCAGCAAAAGGTTAGGAAGGTCGGCTCCGAAAGGGGGGATTGATAAAAGTGAGGTTGAAAGAGGTGAAGCCTTTACCTTGTGCATTTTATCTTGATTTTTATATGATGGTAGGAGTGAATTCGGGTCAGCCGATGATGCCTACCAGTACGTGTGTTTGTACTGATTCTACTCTTGCCATACCTTTTTGGGTATAGTCTGGTTGCAGAGTTGGTGATGTTTCACAGGTTTAGGATTGCGGTGATGTTCCAGCAGCTCCTACTTCCTTCTATGGTGGGGGTTGTGTCCATCTTATGTTATAAGCTCATCTTGTAGAAGCTCTTGTACCGGCTTAGACTAGGTTCTGGGGAGGTTGTTTATATTGTTAGTAAATTTCTGCAAGTTCTAAAGGTTGTTTAATTTCGAAAGTTATTGTATAAAGATTTTCCAAATATTTTGTAAAAGGATTTCTCATGTATTAAGGGACTTATTTAATGATTTTTTTTTCTTTTCCACATTGTCTGTTGGTTTAGGGTGGTAAGGGTTCTCCTATCTAGGTGGATTAGAGTAGGTGCCCGCACGATCCGGTAGTTGGGTCGTAAAAAAAAGTGTTTGCCATGCAAATTAAAATTTCGTGGCTATTTCTATAGCTTAGTCCCGTAGCAATACTTGTACTTAGCTACAACTTAAAAAAATTCATAGCTGTGATTTAAAATATTTGCCACAAAAATTTAAATTGTAGCTATGCTTTTAAAAGCCAAGTTTAGCTATGAATTCAAATTTTCATAGCTATAAGCGACACAATAATTAAAGCTAAATATTTTATTATATTGCAATTTGATAACAAGAAATTGATTTATTAGTTACGACGAAAGTTTCCGCCACAAATCTACTGCTTTTAACACATCTCAAAATTTTCAAACATTTCATGCACATTATAAAAACTAGCAACATAATAAGATTTAGAAATAACCTATTCCATTCAAATTGGCATTTAAAGTTTGCCAAAAATAAATTTCATATACACAATTGTATAGCTAAAGCTTATAGCATCCGCATTACATAACTCTTCTACAACAAACACAATAAATTTAGAAGGAGAAACAAGATACGATGAGGTTAGCTAGTGATGGTAATCATCAATGAGGACGTTGAAGAGAAAATCCAAGAGGTGCTCCAATGCATATCCATTAAGATGTGTCTGGGGTAAATAAGCTCTCATGTAGAGAAAGTGATTCCTATGATATCTTGAGAGTAGATTATCTCAAAAGAATAAAAATGTTGAGGGGATGAGCTAACACAATGGTTCTGCACCTTTAAGACAAAGCCTGCAAGTACAAATTAAATACCATAAACAAGGTGAAGTCCAAGAGTGATTGCAACTACTTGTGTTCTTACCAGTACTGCATGCAGTTAAACAGAACAAATAGAAAGCTATCTTCCTAACAAGTTTGACAACTAACAAATACTTTTGCGCTGAATAAAGAGGGCCAAGTATCATGTAATATCTCTTCTTACAATGGCATCTTGTTGAAAAACATCAACTTATTTTTCCTTTTTTCTCTTGCGAGATTCATGAAAATTTCAACACAAGGAGGAGTTATTCCATCCTTTTCCTCCTGTGAAAATAATAATTATCATAAGTTGCAATAATAATAAACCCAATATAACCCACAAGTGGGGTCTGAGGAGGGTAAGATGTATGCAACCTTACACCTAACTTTATGGGGTAGAGATGTTGTTTTCGATTGACCCTTGACAGCCCTCCTTTTTTGTTTAAACATGGAACCAACAATGTGAGGAAGCTCACACCAGTAGAGTTCAAACAAGACCAAAGACTCACAACAAAATACCTAAAAACAACATATACTCGGACTAACTCACCATAGGAGTAGATTTAACTAAAACTGCATTAGTTTCCTAAAAAATGATTTCTAGTACTCAGTTCGTGCTATCATTATTTCACATAAAGGCGTGACTTAATTATATGGTTAAATGAGAGCGTGTATGGTTAGTTCTAAAGGCATGGTATCTATACGGCTCAAAATGAATATGATCCTAAGAGCCAATTTTTATATGAACATGTGATTGAAACATGAATATTTCAAACAGTACACTATATTTAAAAATCTGGACATAATATCTAAAGTGATTAAAGTACTTGAATAAGCAGTGATGCTAGAGTACAATCAGTCTTTATACCCTCATCCTTTGGGTAAACTAGTTTTGCATCCAGGATAAATGATTACAAACACATTCTAGTGCAAATGATACTAAACATAAGCCATAAATATACATGGCTAGCTAAGTAGTTTAGAATATGGTGTCCAAGTGTTTGACATTCAGGTAAAGACGTAATACATGAATAAGGGAAGACATATTTTCAAACAAGACTGACAAATATACAATGTCAAATCTTAAAATCTAAGACATAATTATACATATATAAAAAGGCTTAAAGTTTAAAACCTCTATAATCATGTCTTTTAAATACACGAATTTTAACAGAACTATAAAATCAAGTGTAGCGTACCTGTTTACTTCGTAGTAGAACGTTCAAAGCATTCGAATAGCATTCACACAATATAGAAAATTGAAAAGCGACTAATCTAACTTATACATTAATTACTGCAGAGAAATGGTAATGCATCGACAAGGAACTCACCTGTCAATGAGGATCACTAAAAAAATTAGAATTAGGCGATATTCATCACGCTAATCATAGTGGGCAAATTTTCTTTGACCGACTCCGTTTTAGAACTCTTAGGAGGCTCCATATCATCATTATCAATCAAGTCATTAATTATTTTTTGAAGACCATTCCTACCCATATAAACTCAAATAAAAAATGAATATGAGATGTAAACACGAATAAATACATACACATACAACACAGAAAGAACATAGAAGAAATTTGATTTCTTAATTCCCAATATACTGAAAGAAACAAATTCTTCTTATTATTATTATTTTTTATTTCTAGCAAAAACAAGTTGCTGCACATGACTTATAAGAACACTTGACAATAAGATGCAGCAATACTCACAACAGAGGAATAGAAGGCAATAACACAAAACAAGTCATTTTTAGCTTTTGTTTCACAATGGTGTGGCATATAAGTTGTGCAATCTGAAGAATTTGAAGAATCCTCACACTATTGAATCAGACAAGAATTCAGGAGATCTCATCAATTTAGTTTATATTTGAAAATGAACAAATAATAAAGAGGATCATAGTTTTTAAGATGCTCTCTTAGGCATTTCGGGCATAATCTGTGAATATGATATTCACGTTAGTATAATGTATAATAACACCCCTACACAACTTTCTTCAACAAAAGCATCTCCTAATCACCACTCCACAAACAGATGCACAATAAATAAACATTATTTAATTCATTTGTGAAATCGAAACGCACTCCAAAAGAGGAATAATTAGAATCCAATCAAAATTTTGCTAACCTGATATTATTCCAATGCATAGTAGATGAAGTGTAAAAAAAAATAGAGAGTTAAATAAGAAGACATATATTTTATATTGCTATTCCTGAAGTTGTTTGAGATTCAAATGAAGTGGAAAAATTAGGGAAGGGGGAATGAACTTGAATATTCTGATTTTGAGAGAGGGAGGTCTAAGCAGTAGGGTATCTTTTCGCAGATTTGGGAGGGAAGATTTAACCACAATTTTTTTATCCCAAACTCATTCTTTATATGTTTATATAATTACTACTAATATTTATGCATTCAATAATTTCTTTTTCTAGAGTTAAATATAAAGAGGGGTGAAATAATTTAAAGAGATTTAAATTTTTAATATTAAGTGTAAATATTGATAATTAGCGAATATAATATAATATTTAATATTTTTAACATTTGTATCAAAAATTGTTTTTACGATATTTTACGTCAAATATCATTGTTTTTATGATATTTTCATAAATGTTGAGAATTTTTTTATTTTTTGACATTTATTTCAAATGTAATGTCATTATATCTCAACTTTCTTGTAATGTTAGGTTCATATCAATGTATAGTTCTCATTAGATAATTAAGAAATTCAATAGGTGATCATTAAAAAATATAAAAGAATTTTTTTTGAATTTACAAGAAGCGATATTTCCGAATTTAAAGTGTCAATTTCAATAAATATTAAACTATCTTTTTTTAATTCAAAATGATTTGTCATCTGAAATGAATCTATTATTTCGATAGGTTATTTGTTAATGAATTGTGTGAGTTTGAGTTGAGTTAGATATTAGAAATTATTATATATTTATTTAATTTATATATTTAAAACTTATAACTATAAATAAGATTCTGTAAAATTAAATCGAGTCAAACTATATATGAGCATATAATTACATTAGTTAGATCGATTAAGGTATTATTCTAATAATTATGTATGAATTAAACAACAATTAAGCTTGAAGCATTTGTTCAGGATGAATCTTGAGCGAGTCTTAGTCAGGTTTTGTTTAAATTCATTTTAAGTAGTCAATTAACTATAATTATATATAATCTAAGTATAAATTTAAATTATACTTGAAACTTACAAATAAAATCATGTAAAATTGAACAAAATAGAATGATCAACACCGAAGTATACTCGATCAATAAAGATATCGTCTTGATCAAACAAGTTTAAGTAAAATAATAATTCTCAAAAATACTTGATCAAAATAAACTTGAGCAAAACTTACTGTAATTTTGTACTTTAAACTAAATATAATTACTTAATCAAAGGCTATTAGATATAACCACTACTTATTAAAATTGTATTTAAAATTTACAAGTATGTCAATAAAATTGAATCGAATTAGACAATAAAATGTGTATGTATTATTTCGACAGAGCAGGTTCAAGCCAAATAACAAGTCTCGAAGTAGTTGATCAAGATGAATCTTGTGTTTGGTTTAGTGAAGTTGATTTTGTTTAAATTTGATATAATTAATTAATCAAAGTTATAATTACACTAAAATGTTATGTATTATTTTGATAGAATAGGTTCGAGCCAAATAATAATTCTTGAAGCAATTGATCAAGATGAACCTTGAGTTTGGATTAGTGAAATTGATTTTGTTTAAATTTGATATAATTAATTAATTAATTAAAATTAATCATATATAATATAGCCTCCTAGTAAAATTATATTTGAAACATACAATTAAGACCTTGTAAAATTGAATCAAATAGAAAGATGACTACCACAATTATATTAACTTGATAAAAGTATTGTTCGATAGAAGAAGTCAGAGTCATGGAGCAACATATAATAATTATTTTTCATATTATATAATTTTATCATCAAGAAAAATCTATTTAATTTACTTTTTGCATAAATTTATCTATTTAGATACTAATTTATTTGATGAGTACTTAATTTTATGATACCTATTAAAATGCAGAAATCTCCTCATAAGAACATATACATAAATATTTTTATAAATATTCATCTAATTATATATAAAATATTGTTACAACTCATTTAATGTGATTATATTAGTGCTATTTTTATAATGACTTTAATTGTATAAAATATTTTATATAATATTACTAGAAGATTATTATTGCTACAATAGATTTCAACTCGTGATAAAAAAATAATTAGCTATGAATTTTATCACAATAATAAATTTATGGCTATATCATTTTATCATGACAAATAATTACAAATATTAAGTAAACTATTGCCACAATTTTTTTATAACTTGAAATAAAGATATTTATTTAGTTTCAAAAAATTTATTGTGGTTAAAAGGTTATTATTGCTACAGTAAATTTTAAATCGTGGTAAAAAATAGTAATTAGCTATCCAATTTTACTATAGCAAAGTATTGGTGGCTATATCATTTAGCTTTTGCAATAATTTTTTATAGCTTGAAGCCAAAATATTTATTTAGCTACAATATATTATTTTAAATAATTTATCGTGATTCAAAGATTACTATTGCTACGATAAGTTTTAACTCGTGGCTTAAATTAATAATTAGCTATGAATTTTTGTTATAGCAAAAAAAAATATGTGGCTATATCATTTAACTATTTTCGTAATTTTTTTTATAATTTGAAGCAAAATATTTATTTAGCTATAATATTTTATTTCAAATAATTTATTATAGCTAAAAGGTTACTATTTGCTATATCAATTTTTATCGCGTGACAAAATTTATAATTAGCTATAAAAATTTATCGTAGCAATAAAGTTATAGCTATTTAGGTAATTATTGCCATGATTTTTAGTAATTATAGCAAAATTAAAGAATTAGCTTTGTCAATTTAATTTTCGTGGCTAAGAAATTTTGTGAATTTGTAGATAGCTATGAAATTCAAAATTTTAAGGCTACTACCAGATAATAGCTACGATTTTTAAATTCATAGCTTAGATTTCGTAGTTATAGATACACTTTCTTGTAGTGTCTCCTTTACGTCTTTTGCATTTGTCAGGGACCATGTCTTTCTTCCTTGCTTTTTGTGGATTGTTCTTGATGTAATCCTTGTAGTCAAGCATATGGAGTGGACAGTCTTTGATGAAATGACCAGGCTTCCCACACTTATGGCAGCAGTCATTCCCATTTGGACACTTGCTCGTGTTCCCTTTTCTAGTAAAACCAATATTTTGTCTAAACGCCTTCTGAAATCTTCTAGTAGTTGACTGACCTTCTTCAAAATTTGGTGGAACAGCCATTTTAGCAGGATCTCTCCTAGATGTTAACCTTTTAGGAGAAACTTGCTCTGATACCAATTGTTGACTTGTATGCGTCCACTATCAGTCAAGGGACCAGGTCCTTGACTGAATATAACAGCTGTGAACAGAAGGTAAAACACAACAATACAGAAGGTAAGAAACACATGATGTTTACGTGGAAACCTCCTTGCTCAAGGGAGGAAAAAATCATGACCTACCTCGTAGGATTTTCACCAACAACAATTTACTAAAACAAGAGCAATGGTTTGATTACAGACTCATTCTCGTAATCCTATGGTTAACCTCTTAACCTCATTCCCTTGTGATAGCTTCAACACGAGAAACACTACAATAACTCTATTGTAGTCTTCAATGTCAACTAACTCTAGTTGACCACAACTTGGCTAACTCTAGCCCTCTTTATCAACTGCCTCTAGTTGACACTCCTAGGTAACTCTACCCAAGAAATCACCAAACAAATTATGAAAATCAAACTTGACTAAACTTAGTTGATGCGACTAACTAACTCTAGTTAATGCGACACAACCTAAGAACATAGACGAGTTCAATATCTACTACCCTTTATAACATAGGAGTAGATTTACAATTTAGCACAAAGTAAAAAGACTCAAACAACAATGAACTAAGAGCAACTGTCGTAGGCTAAGACCAGGTCCCTTGTTGTAGAAGCTTTGAACTGAAGAACAATAGAGACTTTTGCTGAGAGAATGTGAATTTTAGGATGTGCAAAAGCTAGGTTTTCCTCCCACATAATGATCTATATATATGGAGCAAATGGGAGGGAAAACCTAGAAAGTTTCTCATTGGTCGAGATTGGACAGCTGCTGCTCCTCTGTTGCTGTGCACTAACTTTTCTGCAAAAAGTACAGCTGTCAGCTGTACTGTTGACTGCCAGAAAGTTCAACGTCCGATGGACCTGGTCCCTCATCTGGTCTCTATGGAACAATATCCCTCTGAGAAATAATTCCTCTTGAGAATCATATTTTCCCAAAAGTTATTCGTACACACTCGTGCAATACTATCAGACACCAGTTGACCATGTACTCATATATCTGGGGTACCAGGTCCCTTCAAGCAGTTTGTCAATCATTAGGAACAGATGTCCCATATGCCAGTTCAGTGCTTACATATCACATATCACCTGACATATTTGAACTAGGAGAAATCCGCTTCAGAAGTTACCAGTTAACAAGGTTATGAGTACATCCATAATATGAACTTGATCCCTACGAAACAAGATCTCTCTAAGGACCAGGTTCTCACACAGTTGACTCTGAGTAATGAATCAAGTTCTATAGGAAACTGATCTGGTACCAGATCCCCTCACAAATTTTGTCAACCATCAAAATCACATGTACATCAATTATAGATACCAATATACGTACATGTGAGATACTCGGTCAATATTAACGTAGTTTCTGATAGGATGTGGACCTTAGGATTCAGCTTAGTTGATGAAAAAATCCCGTGGTGAGATAGTTCTTAAGACTTAATTATATATATATATATATAGTGTAGTATTTTTTTATTATTACACATAAAATAGTTTTCTTTACGCATATAGAAGTTTTTAAGAATTAAAAGAAATAACTATAATCTCTAATTTAATGCTACAACAAATCATCAATTTACCTTTAATCATAAAATTGTTTCTTGCTCTATATGTATTCAAAATATTCTCAAATATATCAAATATTTTATCTCTACATCATAGATTTATACGATCGTGAATTTAAAATTTTTAGAGTATGAGTGCACTAATAAAAAATATTAGTATGGGTGCAACACCAAAAAAAAATTAGAGTATGGGTGCACATTAAAGAAAAAGAAGGGAAAACTACGTTTACTGAGAAAGTTTTCTTTTTAAAATAAAAATTCCACGTGTCAGATACGGATTCAGTTATTTTTTCATGTAGGAGCGCTTGGTAACATGCACTTAAGTTGATTCTGAGAATGTGTAAAAAGTGTCAAAATGACACAGCGGGACCCTACTTGAGATGTCTAAAATGAATAAGACCTACTTAAGGTGTCTAAGTAAAAGTTGATGCCAATTTTAAGAGGCCGCCGATGGGTTCCGCCCATTGCTAAGTAGCAAATAAGACATAAGTCACACAAGTTATTCACTTGGATCAATACTCAGCTAAGAAGGAAGTTTAAATTGGTAATTGGGAATAATCCCAACTTAAGTATGGTAATGATATCGTCGTGGCATGATATCCTTGCTGGAGGCCATTTTCGTATTGAGACTACTATTAGGAAGTTACTCACATATTTTACTAGAAGGAGATTAAAATAATGAATATTCAGAAATGTTGAAGTATGTCGTAGAAATAAATGTGATATCGCAGAACATCCTTTCTTTTCGGACGGTTGTAGTCATACCGCCTATAGGTGATAGGGTAATTTGAATTGGTTCCCGGTCCTGGCTAGAGACCACTGTGTTCACGCCAACGGTCCAACAAAGAGACGAGGAAGGGCGATGGATATGTTATCAGCCAATGCATCTTCTTGCTACCCCAATACCGCTTCAGGGACTTCTCCTTTTTGGTGATATCTTTCTTTCCATTACAAACGAGAGTGGTATCGATCTGCGGCCAATTGTTGTAACCGCACTCGGGCCTGACCTACTATAACTCCTTCCTATTCCTTGCCTTGGATAGATATTAATATGGACTTCATTGAAAGATTTTCCAAATCTAAAGGAAGAACAACTATTGATAAATTTACTAAATATGAGTAGTTTATACCTCTTTCTCATTCCCTTTTTACCCAGACTTTAGCCCCTAGTTTTCTTAGATCAGATTTTAAAGTTCCATAGCCATCTGACTATTATGACTATTGGCAATGATTTCATGTTGGTGAATGCCTTTTGGTAGGAGTTCTCTTGACCTTACATGTGTGTAACTACAAACCTCCTCAGCTTATCATTCTCAAACTGATGGACTGACTCAGGTGCTTAACAAATGTTTAAAAGCTTATGTGCTTTGCACCACATGATTGGTCTAGCTTTCTTTCCTTGGTCTTCCACTCTGCCAGATAGACCACTCCTTTTGAACTACTAAGTGGCTTTTCCACCTCCTACTAGTCTGCCTTATGTGCTAGGAAGCACTGATACTGACCCTATTGACAGCCGGGAGCTGAAGTTTCAACTTGCCAAATACTACTTGGTGAGAGCACAACAAAAGATACAGTTTTTGGCCTATGCTCACAGATTTGACCAACATTTTACAATGGCGAACTGGGTCTACATTAAACTGCATTCTTACAGACAAATCTCCCGTTCTACTTGACCTTTCCATAAACTAACGTCTAAATATTTTGGTCCCTATTCATGATTCTATTTTGGTATAATAAGGCAGTGACTCAATGTTTGGTAAAGTGGACAGGTTTTAAGGTTCGATTACCCTCCTCCATCCCTGAAGACAGAGATATTGAGCTTATTCTTTTTCGTTGTTACCACTGTGTTTCTTATTTTATGTATTTTCAGTTCAGCAAACAAATGTGAATCAACTATAAGTATAAAGCTGATCTCAAAACTCATTCGTAGGTATATCAATATACAAGTTAGTGCAATTCATCCCTTCCTCCTCCTTCATTACCTTCCCTTGCTGCTCTCCTTCTACTTGTTTTCTTAGCTTAATCTGATACCAATTTGGGTATCATAGTCCACGAAAAAGGGATGTACCCATCATATTTACGTTTTCTTTTTATGCAAATGGCACAAAGAAACACTGCAAAGTTATCTTGAATAAACACACCAAGATCATTTTGAATCAATATTTCAAAGGTTCCATTAGGATAAACGAAAAGCAGAAACACTGAAAAGATGAGTTTAAGTTTCACAGCGTCTAAACTATACACCAAGGAAGAAGCAACTGTACTTTTAGGTGCTAGATGATTATGGTTCTCAGGATGCCAAAAACCACATACAGGATAACATCTGAAACACAAATTGTTCAATGACAGTAAACAAGTGAAAAACGGCGAAATCAATCCTAGGAAATTGCAAATTAGATGCACTTGAACATGCCAAAATGAAAGACCAAGCTACAAATACTCGCAAAGTCAGGTTCTCATTTTCATCCAACGAATATTACAGCCACAAATTTCAGATCACCTGCATGAAAAATTCAGAAAACAAGAAAATTAGTTGAATTTTGTAGTATTTAAGAAAATTCCTATCAGAAGCAAAAAATCTGTACTGAGGACAGTATTGAAACGTAAAATAATAAATAGCATGACATAAGATGCATCAAGTTTTATCCATAATTTTGATGTCTTATTGTCTGCAACTTAAAACTTTCAGCAAGTAATTTAGAAGCTTGAACAAGTCATGTAGAAGAGCTTTCAAGGTTTTTTTAGTGTGGTAATAATGGTGGTGTCGATGCAGTTTAGCACTGGCACCTCGACAATTCAACTAGGTATCTAACATCTCCCACCAGAACAAATATCAGATAATTCAATTCTATCACCAAGCCTTAGGCAACTAGAAATAAATCATCTAATGCTCTTTTGCTTTTACTAAGATTTGAACCCTAATCTCTCATGCTTCTTACTCCCCTTCAATTTTCATGCACAAAACAATTCAACTGGTTTCCCGCCAAAATAGATATCAGATAACTTCGCCACCAAGCCTTTGACAACTAAAAGTAAATAATCTAACGCTATTTTGCCTCTACTAGTATTTGAACCCTAATCTCTCATGGCTTTCATCCATTCAACTTTTATTCACAAATTAACGCGGTTGTCGTCCTTATCAGAATTATATGAGGAGGCATCATCAGAGTCGTCATCTAAGGAGGAGAAAAAGGGAATTACCTAGTGGTGGTAATAGTTGGTGGTAGTCGATGGTAATTGGTAATATTAGGAGGACAAGTTATTCAAGCTCAAAACCTTAACCTAATTGAAGGGCGGTGACATCAACATGGTTAGAACCTTGTCCGTAGTTAACGTAGTATTGGAGGGAAAAAGCCAACTTAAAGGATGTAATCATTTCTTACCATAGTAGGAGGAGGAGAAAGTAAAAACTGAAAAGGAAAATAAACATAACAAAGCCCCTTTTTAATTTCCAACTTCAACTTATTCAAGCCCTAAACTTTAACCTAATTGAAGGGTAGTGATATTAACATGGTCAGAACCTTGTCTATGGGAGTTAACCTAGTATTGGAGGGGAAAATGTGAACCTAAAAGTTCTACTGAGCTGCTGGATAAGGCGAGGAGGCAGTAAGAGTCAAAAGAGATGGTGGAAGCTAATACCACCATGATATGGTGGTCAGTATGGATGGAAAGAAATGGTAGATGTTTTGAAGATAGATCCAATTCCATACACACAGTTAAATGGAATTGTATAGTATCTTTACTTTTTTGGTGTAAACAACTTTGTATAGTAGATGTAGATCAATTCTTAGAATTGATAGGAAGCCTGTAATTGACACTTTTTGGAGGTGGCCAGCACGCCCTTAATGCTGAGGAATACAATTTTTACCAATTTAAAAAAAAAAAATGTGAACCTAAAAGATGTATTCATTTCTTATAGTAGGAGGAGGAAAATTCATTCAAGCCCCAATCCTTAATCTAATTGAAGGGTTGTCACATAAACACAGTCGGAATAATGTCTATGGGAGTTAACCTAGTGTTGGGGAAAAGGCCAACCTTAAGTCTTAAGATGTAATCATTTCTCATCACAGTAGTACTACATAAAAGGGAATCAACAAGATTTGACAATATACATACATGGCATAGATTAACAAAAATCACACAACTTAACTTCTCACCCCCATTCCAAATAAGCAAAGAACTCTACTTCCTATTGGGTATACTTTTCATGTTTTATCCAGACAAGGATGAGCTTTGAAGTAGAGAGGATTCCCATCCAACCTCTCCTCACCAAGCACAATAAGCAATTTGGTAGCTCCGCTTTCTCTGTCATGATTAATGCACCTAGCTAAATGACGTATACTGCTGTAGAAGATACTAGATAGTATGGGGGGATTAAAAATACACGGATAACTATGATGCTTATATACAAGTATGAAGCATGTGCTTTTCAAGATTTAGATACATTGACTATATGACAACACTATGTTTGGTCCACAATTGGATTAGTTTTTCTTTCCAACTTCATCACTGAATTTGAATCATTCCTATTCATCGTAACAAACATTTTTCTTTTCTATGAGGGCATCATGATATATTAACAATACAATCTTTCGTCGGGGGTTCCAGTCCAACAATCTGTTGGTCCAGCAGCCTCGGCTTCCTAACTAGAAATATCTTAAGAGAAGAAGAGAAATCATTTGGATTCGAGGCGAAACAAGGAACGAGTCTCACACGGTTGAAAAGGAAATCACTAGTACCAAAAGGCAAGAAAATTTTACCGATGTCACTAGAAAAACCCATCATTCTATTTGAGACAGAAGAAAATATACTTATGCTTCACTCGAATTAATAAGCACTTACTAACCCTGATTATCCTCTCATCACACCACTAGTGGAGGAGCATGAGTTCACTATAGGCAGACTTTCTAGAAAAGTGCATAGCGGGGAGCAAAAACCAAAAGCTAACTAGAAAGACAAGTTGAGTCATGTTGTTCCCTTAACGTCCACGTGCAACAAAGACAGTTTGCAGTGGTATTAAGGAGAACATTGATCTGGCTTCACATAACAAGGTTGCATAAGTTGAAGGACCACCATGCAACCCATAGAATGAAGCCTCATGACTCTTTCCCCTCTTTACTAGTTAACACTTGACTACTAAATCAATAAGGTGTATGGGGACAGAGTAAGGAAAGAGTGGAGAGATAAATGACAGCATTATCTTTTGTATTTTAGATTAACAAAGTACTCCATTTTCACAAGTTTGACCTGGTATTTCAAGCAAATCTCTGCTTTACTGTAATGAGCCATCAAAAACTCTTCTTTGTCCAAATTAATTACAGCTCAGAGAGGGAATATAGGATTACGACATAATTATGCAAAGTAAAATGAGTATACTCTACACTAATAAAACCAACAAGATCTGGTTGCCAAAGAAGAAAATTAGAATGAACAGACAGGAAATTGCTGCCTCCACAATCAATCCCTATTCCCTACTGAGAATGGAAAAACTTTCTATATTTTACCTCATGAGACACAATATCTAGACATGAAGTATCTTTCACTTAGGAATGAAGTGGGGATACCCTATCAATATCCGAAGTTTACTTCAACTGCAACCTGAACGGAATCCAACTTACTTTATAGAGCTCTTTTCAAAAGACGGGTTGTATTGAATAGGACAAATTTTAAAGAGGTCTTTCATAAATGCAAAATGTACAAAGTTAAGTTCTAATTTGGATGTACAATAGATGAATCAGTATAGACAAAGATTTTAAAGGAAATCACTTAGAAGAATTTAATTGGTGAACTTGCTACAAAGGAATTGCTTTTGATTTATCACATATGGAAGTAAGTTTTGTAGATGTGGAAGTTGAAACTCATGCTTGCAATTTCAAATGAACAAGTTGTCACTGAGTTATAACACAAAAACTTCCTTTTTTCATTTACAAGCAAAACATGAAAACCACTTGACCCAACATGCAAGTTTCTCAACATATCTCTGACAAAACCACACTCTGGGGTTATATGACTTTTTTGGGCTATTTGTCAATGAAGCACTCGAAGTTTACTGTAAGCTATACTTAATTAAACGGAATATATTTTCAACCTGTTCCTTAAAAGCTGGTGCTTCTTATCAAGATAATGAACACAATTGCAAACAAAGAGGACTTTGTTACACCAAATAAAGAAATGTTATACGCAAAAAGGAAATATAGCTAGCATATTATTGCACAATCGCCTTTCTTCAAATACAGCTACAGACAAGAAACCAGTTTGTCACCCTTTCCTACAGTGAACTCATATATGACCAGAATCACCACACTTCATTTCAACTCACCATCATCTCCCTCCGCCATCTCTCACAAAACTGCACTGGACGATGACTGTTGCCACAGTTTCAGAACCCTTATTCATCAGAAATAGCCCACTGATGCTATCTCTGTCTCTCAGGACACCTCGTAGTGTTTATTTTCTTACAAAAGTTACATTTATAATATCAAAAACATCAAATAGTTTAAAATGACCTTCCCCAAAACAATCCTTAGAACTCAATGACACAGTGTACAGCTGTACAAGCCTATAGAATATATCCCGTTAAAGTAAGCTCACGACCTTCCTTAAAAACCTCTTGCAAAATACTGACAAGACAATATTTTAATGACGAATGAACTAAGACTATATCTTAAAGGTAACTTGCAACTTGAATAAATAACAAAGTGTTCACAAAATCTGATGAATATGAAAACCCTAAATAACTCATGAATGTGGCAGATGAATACAAAGGCCAAGAACTGATATTGCTAATGCAGAGAAGAGAAGTCTCTTAAGCAGAACAATGAGTAACATCATTCACCCACATCAATCAAAGTTCTTCCCTTTCACTTTCAAGAATGGCAAAAATGAAGAAAACAAACGCAAGAACTTCTAACTACATCCTGAGCATTCTATCTATCTTGTTGTCCAGTAGGGTATTGAACACATGTAGCACCAATTCTTTCTTGATTTCAACATTCTCTCTACTTAAATGTCAACAGTTACTATTCTACGCCCATGAATTTCAGTCATAAGCTAAGAAGTAGATTCTGGCACAAAACAAAAATGCCAATTATTCGACAATTGCATTGGCTCTCTAAAAAGGTACTTTCACAATATATTGTCTGAAAACGCAAAATGCTTATGAGCGCATTTAATATTGTACACGTGAATAAACAATTTCCTGCCAAATATAACTGAAATTTGCAAATAGTAAGCTTCTTTGACCAAAACTCGTACACCAAGGGGTAGATACCACTACAAAAACAAATATGCCATATCATTCCAAAATTGCATAGCCTCAAACGCAAAGATTTGTTTACTACTACATATTTATTAGACAACGCATAAAATTTAAACATTTCAAGGCAACACCAGCATGATAAGTGCATTTGGAAATTGAGTTAACATAAATGTTATACATGACTAAAACATCTCCTAACAAAAAGGACCTTGGATTTGCAAAGAACAAAATCTTCATAAAAGAATTGAAATTATAAACGGTACGAGTACTCACAGCACAGGCGAAATCACTTGGCAACCATCCTGGAAATGAAATCCTCGTACTTAATCTTTCCATCTGATCCAACATCAACCTCACGGATCCACTCATCAAACTCCGAAGCCTCGAGCTTCTCACCTATACTGGTAAGGATATGCTTGAGATCCGCAACGACAACATAACCGGTACCGTCCTTATCAAGGACCTTAAACGCATCACGGAGCTGGCGATCAAATGGCTCAGGTTTGAGATGTTTGGACATGAGTTCAAGGAAACGGTTGAAATCGAAGGGGGAATTGAGTTTCTCCTCAGCGATTATGGATTTGAGTTGGGCTTGGGTAGGGTTGCCGCCGAGTGAACGCATAAGGATACCTAGCTCCAACGGAGCGATCTTGCCGTCGCCGTCGGTATCGAAGAGAGTGAAAGCCTCCTTCATGGAGGATATTTGATCGTTGCTCAGATCTTTCCCCATTGCTCTTTCTCTCTCTAGCTGCTTTTCTCGTGAAATTTTTCTCTCTGTAGATTTTCGGATTCAAATTTTTGCTTAAATGAAGGTCGAGGGGCGTTTCACCATTTTCAAGATTCATTCGGGTTTTTTTTTCAGTTTGGCCCATGGGAGTTAATGTCGGCCCATCTTAAAACTAGGCCCAGATAGAGGGCCCATTGGGAATATATTAGCATTAGCTGAAATTCTCAATGTGGTGTAACAAAGAATTTAAGGGGTCATTTGATAGAGTGCGTTACAAAAAAAAATGTATGCATTAGTTTTGTGTATTATTAATATCTTATTTGGTACACTTTTTCAACGTGTGTATTAGTTATACATTCTATTTGGTATTAAAATATGTATAACTAATATATGAAAATTCATGATATTAGTATGCAAATGATTTTGATGCATGCATTAACATGGTTAAAGACACAATTGTCCATCAAAACCTTTTCCACATCCTCTCCACCATATTTGTGAAGGGTATTATTGTAAGCAGATTTTATTTTTTCTTAAAAATTATACAATACATGTTATTTTTAATACACAAAACCTAACACTACATAAAAAATAATTTCAGCATAACCAATACTAGCATTACTAATCACATGAAAAATTGATACTCCCACTCTTTCATCAGTAGTACTAATTGATTAATGTTTATTACTATATGTTGCTCTATATTCTTTGTAATCTGTTTTTGTAGTTTTATTTCCTTATAATCGTGCTTCAAATTATTTTATTTTTTTTAATCGAGAGTCTATCGAAAACAGTCTCTCTATTCCATAAAGATAATAGTATGGTCTGCAAACATTTTACCCTTCCTAGCTCTCACTTGTGAGATGGCACTTAACAAGTAGTTGTTGATTCAAAGTCAATTTGACAGAGAAAATTGACATCAAAGTTAATAGTTGAATAGACAAATTTGTGAAAGTTATATAAAGAAGATATTGCTAATAATGTTGTGTCGAGCATATCCGAATGTTCTCATACGAATTGGACTTAGCTATGTGAACAACTTTTATGAAATTCCATTTTGGAAAGAATATGAGCATATACATCTTAGACAAGTACTCAACTTGAAGAGCTTATAAGTAGGCCTCTATGGGCCTAGGAAAATTGATTCTATATTGCAAAGGCAAAATTTCACAAATAACTATAATTTTTTAAATTATTCAGGGTCCATAGCTTAAGTTTTTTAATTACAAAGCGTAGCTAATTTCAAGTTTTAAAATCAGCCCTTGATTTGTATATAAACACTTATATACGTATATACCATAAAAATAGATTCCTAAAAATCAGTCAGAAAAATCTTTTTAAAATGGAAATCTCCGTAAATCATGTATTTTTTACTCTCGTTAATTAATATTCTCTCTTCATAATTGACTGATACAGCTGAAAAATCTCAGATACAAATAACCATTCATATACTTTGCAATTTCATATACTCATGTGTTCACCATCTAATGTATATATGTATTTGAGATTCAAGTTAACGAAGCATATACATTTGAAATGTATATACTGATATGTATAAATCTCATATACATTTTAATCTCAAAAGTTTGAATCTCATATACATTTGAACCTCAAAAGTATGAATCTCATATACAAATGTATAACCAAAAACAAAGCATTCTAATTGCATAAATTTTAATTGTATATATCAAATTGAGATTCATGTTAACTAAGCATATACGTTTCAAATGTATATAGTGATAGTATAATTTCATATACAAAACTCAACTAAGATTCAATTATACAAAACTCAAACCCAGATTCAATTATACTTTTTTTGTATACACGTTTTAAAATTTTCTTATTTTATTTTGTATTTGTATATATGCGTGTCATATACAGTTATATGTGAATGATGATTTGAGCTATTATTGGCAAGTTTGAAGAGAGAATATATGGTAAATAAAGATGCCCATGATTTATATTGTTTTTCATTTTTAGGTAATCTACATTTCTTTCCCCCCAAAATGTATATGTTGCCCAAAATAATAGCTACTTGTTCTAAACTATACCTATAAAATGTAATTATGTGAAAGTTAACCCATATCCCATAACTAAACTCTTTAATATTCAATGTCCCATAATTTTTCCTATTACGAAGCCTATTTCTCTTGCTAACCATCTCAATGGACTAGCCTTAATTATGGGCTTGTGCTGAATTCGTGGTTTACACGAAGAAAAAATTATCCTAGATAATAGTTTAAGACACTTTATTACACTATATACATTACTTTTTAAAAAATTATTAAAATACCAGAATCTAAAAATTAGTTATTATTTTTTTATTATATTTAATTATAATTTTTTTAATGCTACTTAATTAAGGAACAAATAAAAAATGAGAGTTACTAAATATCTTATTGTAATTAAGGAAAATAATTACAAAATAAAATCTTTCTTCTCTCTCTTAGTCTTATTTCTATATTTATCCAAATTTTATTTTCTATTGATTTAGTAGGCTTAAATTTAAGGATTTACAATTATCATTATTCAACTAAATTAATTTTTTTCCTCTACAATTCATAAATATTTTTCTTCTCCTCTTCTAAAATTCATTATAAGTTATAATAAATTACATCAAAATGAATAATTTCAAGTATATATTGTGATTTTTGTGTGGTATTATCTAAGACACTCTATGCTAATATCCATTGATTAATTTAATGACTATAGTATACATACATTGAAAAAATAGTTTGTATACCAATTATATACATAAAATGTAATTCATTTTCATAATGTCTTGATATATATATGTTTGGTATAAAACTGATATGTATATGAAGCATTATACCACTAGATTGTATATTCATTGCATAACAAATAAATTTTAATATTCTCAACTTTCAATGTATGAAATTGATATACAATTTGATATCTATGGTGTGATAATTTAATAATTTTCAAATCTAATTAAGTATAAAAGTTGATATCAACTAAAGTGATAATAGAAACGAGTAAAATAAGAAAATTATGATATAAGAGATATAAGAGAGAGAAGATATGCCCATTTTAAGATATAGGAGATATTTTTGGGTTGATTAATATCCCTCAACCATTTTTTTAGGGATTTTGTTGCAACCTGATTATGTTTTTTTTTCGTTTTTTTTAATTCCGGATTTTATTAAGTTGGTAGATTTTGTTAGAAAACTTATTGTAGGTATTGAAAACTAGAATCTATTGGTATAAGTTGTAATATTATATCTAATATAATATATATATGAATTTTTTTCCATCCTAAATGAAAGGAAAATAAATAAAATAAAGTATAGAGAAAATGACAGTTTTAGTTCTTGAGTTATCACGTTATTTCAGTTTTTGTCTTTGTGATATTTGACTAAGCACTTTTGACCTTCAATTTAACAATGCATGCTATTTTGATCTGAGGCTAACAGATCTGATCAAATTAAACAGAATGATAACCTTAAACGCAGTGGGGTGAAAGCGTAATCCACTTTTAGAACGCAATTTCATAATATGGTGAAGCATAATCCACTGATAGAATGCAATTACATCATTGTAATTGACAAGGATTATCGAGGACTTCTGTGGGCGCCTAAATATGTGCAGAAGTAGTGTTTTTCAAACAATTGTATATTGCAAAAGGCTAGTTTCTTAAATGTTCAAAGTGTTCTTACTAACAGTTATCATCGGATCAAAATAACACGCATTGTTTAATTGAAGGTCAAAAATACTTAATTGAATATCACAAAGATCAAAACTAAAATAATGTAATAACTCAGAGACTAAAAATACAATTTTTTCAAAAATATTGAGGTAATGAATTGTTGAGGTAATGCACACCCTTTAAGAAAATCCTTTTAGGATATATTTTGAACACTACTTTTCACTTCTACCATTTTCATTATTCCCACATTATTTTTAAAAGTAGAGTTAATCATTACTCAACATGACTTGAAATTTGATTATGATAATGTAAAGTAATAACTAAAAGTGATTTCAATGTAAAATCATAAATACTACTTTGTAAAGAGTGTAAGTACCTAGAAAATATAAAATATTCTTTCTTTAAAGGAAAGACAAAAATGAAAAAAAAATCTAACAATTGTCTTGATCTTTGAATAATTCACTTATTTTGAAAAATGAAAAAAATCTTAGCAATTTAATTAATATGGATCGAAGAAAATAATAATAATAATAATAATAATATAATAATATAATAATAATAATAATAATAATAATAATAGAAGGTGAAAACTGAGGAGAGTGACATTGGTGGTGGGGATTGGGGAGGCAGTGGCAAAAACAAGGTCCAGAAGGTATGAAAAAAGTTAAAGACAACCAAAAAGCAAAATCTTTAATTCGCTTTCATAGATCACTCTCCCTCCATTTTATATTATTTCGGGTGAAAATCATTTACACTTCTTAATTTTGCTTTAAAAATTAAATTCTTCTTTCAACTTTGAAAATAATTATTCTCTCTCCTTTATTTTATGCAATATCTATTTTATCCTTGACATTTATAATCCTCCATCTATGTAATTTCTTTTATATTACATATAATATTTATTTTTTAATCTTAGTAGTTTCTAGATTTTTATTTAAGTTCATTAATATTATAAGTAGAATTTTTTTTATATAATTTTTTTGTAAAATTAAATATTATTTTTTATAATTATTTTAATATTATGACATTAGGTATATATGATTGTTATTAATTAAATTATAATTTAAAATTTATTTACAATATAAATAAATAATCTTTTAAGAATTGTGTTACCAGAAGATTATGGGTTCAAGCCATGAAAACAACCTCTTATAGAATTGCAGGGTAAGACTGCGTACAATAGACTCTTGTGGTTCAGCCCTTCCCCGGACTCCGTGCATAGCAGGAGTTTTAGTGCACCGGGTACCTAATCTTTTAAGAATTTGTTATAAAAATATTATTTAGTTTTATTAATTATTTTTGTAAACTTGTATCAAAATATATTTATAAAGTTATTACATTATAGTTTTCATTATATTTTAAATTTTTTCATAGTTTTTATTATTAATAATAAAATTAATTTTTTTTTTGTTCATTTATTTCATTATAGAATACCATTAGCTTTTATACTTGAACAATATTTTTTTTCCGGCAAAAATAATATTTTTATAGACAATATATTGCACATATTAAAAAAAATAAAAAAATCATAATTTTAAGGAAGTAAAATAAATAAATGTTGATAATGTAAAGATAGAATAGACATTTAGAAAAGTCAAGTAGGAAAAGGGGGAGGGAGAATGCTTATTTTTCAAAGTTGAAGGGGGGCTTTGATTTTTAAAGCAAAGTTGAGGGGTGTAAATGATTTTTACCTTATTATTTCACTTATGTTGGTTTGATACATTTCTCAAGAAAATCTTAATTGGAGGTACATTTTACTAAATTAATTTTATTAATAATACTTTGAAATTTTAAATTTGACTATAAGTATCTTATTTAATACTAAAGATATTATATATGTAAACAAAATAGTAATAAAATTCTCTTGATTTACTAAAATTAACAAGTAAAATGAAACCAAGTGAATCGTTTACTCATAAGGAAGAGGGGGAGGGGGGTTTACCCAATAAGGGTGAAATCATTTACACCCCTCAACATTGCTTTAAAAATCAAACTCCCCCCTCAATTTTGACAAAATAATTATTTTTCTCCTTTTTCCTACTTGACTTTTCTAAATGCATATTCTACCCATACATTATCAATATTTATTTATTTTACTTTTTTAAAATTATAATATTTTAATTTTATTAATCTATGTAATAAATTGTCTATAAAAATACTATTTTCATCGAAAAAGGAAAATAAAAATATATTGATCCAGTATAAAAGCTAATGGTGTTCTATAATGAAATAAATGAACAGAATAAAAATTAATTTTATTATTAATAATAAAAATTATAAAAATAAATTAAAAATATAACAAAAACTATAATGTGATAACTTTATAAATATATTTCGATATAGGTATACAAAAATAAATAATTTTTTATAACAAATTCTTAAAAGATTAGGCAGCCCGGTGCACTAAAACTCCTGCTATGCACGGGGTTCTGGGAAGGACTGAATCACATGGGTCTATTGTACTTAGTCTTACCCTGCATTTCTGTAAGAAGTTGTTTTAATGGCTTGAACCCATGATCTTCTGGTCGCACAATTCTTAAAAGATTATTTTTTTATATTATAAATAAATTTTAAATTATAATTTTAAAAAATATTTCATTAATAACAATCATATATAGCTAATGCCGTAATATTAAAATAATTATAAAAAATAATTTATAATTTTATAATAAATTTATAAAAAAGATTATTCTACTTATAATATTAATGAACTTAAATAAAAATTTAGAAACTATCTAGATTAAAAAAATAAATATTATATATAATATAAAAAAAATACATAGATGGAGGATTGCAAATGTTAAGGATAAAATAAATATTGCATAGGATAAAAGGGGAAGAATGATTATTTTTCAAATTTGAGGAAAGAGTTTAATTTTTAAAGTAAAGTTATGGGGTGTAAATGATTTTCACCTTACCCAATAATAATGCTAAAAAAGCAAGATGCTTTTCTAGTGTAGCAAGATGCTTTTCTAGTCCAACTCCTACCAACAAACTTTTGCATCCACTTTTTCTCAATAAAAACAATAAGAAAAAGAAAAATACTCATGCTTAAAGAATTGCAATAAGCAAGAAATTTTAAGGCAGTCAAGGATGTGGCCTAGTGAGCCAATCAAATAGGTATATATAAGTAGATGAGACTAAGGTTTCAAGTTCAGTATAAACAAAAATAATATACTTTTTCCGTTTATTTTTAGTTGTCATGTATAATAAAGATAATTATTTCAAAATACTTGTTAATTAAAAAAATTAAGAGAGAATTCATTATTATTATTTTCAACTTACCCTTAGCATTAATTATTTTAGAGAATTAAAGAGACACATAAATAGACAAAGATTAATAAGGGATACATGAGTCAAATTACACTATTAATTAATTTTTTTTAATGATCGTATAAAGTCTTATCATGACAACTAAAAAAAGAATTGAGTAACTATAAGTTTAATTTTCATGTTTTGATGGTGATGATAAACAGATAAAGCCAAATAAATAAATATCTCATGCATAGTTTGTCGTTGTGCTGGCAATTCCACTCGTGACTGTTACCCGAGAAGTTGTCTGAAGTTGGGGGATCTGTTTTTAGTTTGCTAGTAGTATTCAAATGAAAATGTAAACTCGTTATTGTTTTTGAATTGCACCTAAATGCTAAAAAATGTCTTTCTTCTTAGGCATGCCTCGACATGAAAAGCCTAGCTAATTAATTAGCTTTTTGTTGGATTAAACATCCAATTATAAATACTTCACAATATATATATATATATATATATATATTCTGCACTAAGGAAATATAAAGATGGTGAAAGTAGTAATAATTGATAGGATCGAAATCGATAGGGGTCATGCGAAAACTATTAATTGCAAATCAAAAATCTAAAAAACATAATATTATTATGTTGTTTGGTCAATTGACCTACATATGAAAAACTAATAAGAAATCATAAAAACTATGAGAGAAAATCTTTTCCTAAACAAGACTTTTTTAATGACTACATTGTGGATGCTATTGTGTTTAATTTGAGAAAAACATATGTCTTCTATTTATAGAATTACAAGACTTCTCTTCCAAGAAAGATAGAAATTGTAGAGTTCTTTTTTACCAAGAGAATCTTTTCCGGCAAAAAAAACTTTTGTACCAAAAATACCTTCTTGAATTAAAATATAATTGTGGTAGAATCCAAATAAGATAGGAAATTTAGGTCAAACCCTAACGATACTGAAAGAATAAAATTGAAGCTAAAATGGCATCAAGAAAAAAAAAACTAAACAAGGGAGAAATGCTTTTATTAGTATGCATTATTTGCCTTTCGTATATATGTGCTTGAGACACCAAAGAATAGATTCAAGACTTTCCATACATACTTTATAAAAGATCTACTTAACTATAGTACGCATTAATTTGATACTTTTCCACGTACACTTTCCAATCTAGCTCAATTATTATAGCAAAAGGAGGGTCGTGTACCACAGTTCGAGGTAAAAAAAAAAAAAAGAACAGTCATATAGAAAGTATACATGAGAGTTGGGACCATGAGTGAAGATGGTACCCAAATGCATTTTTCATTGTGGGCAAAGCCATTCTGTCTTCATGAGTCCTTTTAGTTGGCCATTATATTATCACTATCACTTCCAATTTTTATTTTTATTTTCGAAATGTTAAACTTTTGGAGACCTTTAGTTTCTTGTAATGCATGTCACACTCTCTAATTTAGGGGTGTTCACGGGTCGGTTTGAGTCGATTTTTGGTCAAAATCAAAACCAAACCAATTTAGTCGATTTTTGAATTTCTAAAATCAAATCAAACCAAATAAAAAAATAACCATCGGTTTGGTTCTTGTAGATTTGGATCGTTTTGGTTCGGTTTTTTCGATTTATGATCCTAACTAATGATAAATTGATAATAGTATAAATATGACAATGGCCAAAAGGCTTGCCTAAATACAAGTCCTAATAACACCAACTAAGAAAATGTCTTTAACAAGTCTATCTTGTTTAGCATTGCAAATAATAATTTTGTCTCTTGAATTTGTGAACCAAATGCCAAAATAATAAGCATTAGTAGTACTGTCTATAGGATAAAAATCACAAATAAATATTTTGTGGGGAAGCAGCCACCAAGAAAAGGAGACAATAATCCTCTAAATTCTAATGCATTAATTAGTATTATGAAAAGAACCCCAAAATACAATAATAAGCATTTGATGTGCTGCGATTATTTTAAAATTAAAATGAAAAATGAGATCCTACTGTTAGAACTTAGACACCTTAAGATTAAAATGTTGGGCTTGAAGTTGGGGGTTGTCGGATTTAGGCTGAAGTGTTGGGCTTGAGTAATTATAATATGATAAAGTTAAGTTCATGATTAAAATATAATAAAATAATTATATTTTATTTATGAATAAAATATAAATAATTATAAAATTTGTATATATAACTTATCGGTTCGGTTTGGTTATTTTTGCGATTTTTTTAGTAAAATCATAACCAAACCAAATAATTTTAATTTTTAAAATTCAAAACCAAACCAAACCAAATATCAATTTTTTTAATCGATTTGCGATTTGGTTTGATTTTTAACCAAACCATGAACAGCCCTACTCTCTATACACGAACTGGAATACTATAATTTTTTGGTCTTGCTTGTATGTGTGATAACTATCTAAAAGGGAAATCCTAGTCAAACTATGCTTAGCCATAAATCTGATACACATAGGAATCATTGATATGGTAAGATGTTGTTTTAGATCGTCTCTTACCGAATACTCTCTCCGTTCTTAAATACTTGACATTCTTATTAAAAATAGATGATTCACAATATTTATCATTTTAGAAAATCAAGACATAATTAGTTGTTTGTTTTCACTTTTATTCTTAATCATAAATATAAAGAGATATTAATGTGGTGCAGTGTGAACAAGAAAGAAAAATTAAATTAATAAGAGTAATAAATAAAGAATAATTTAGTCAAATTACCCTCTACTTAATGTTTTTTTTAGTACTTAACAAAAAAAAGCATGACAAGATTATATTGGGAAATTTTTTATTTATTGGTCTTGATTCTAATGCATGTGACACACTAAGGGGTCGTTTGGTGTGAGAGATAAAAATAAATAGTCTTGGGATAAAAAAATAGTCCAGGGATAAAATTTTGGTGTCTTGTTTTGTTGTCAAGTCTGGGATAACTTATCCACAATTTATACCATAATAAAAGAATAATTAATCTTGGAATAACTTGTTCCCAACCAAACGACCCCTAACTTCTCTTAGCTATATTGATTGTGTAATATTATTGCGGTATTGTGGTTACTTAAATAATAATATAAATGCAACAACTCATAGTAATTAGTGAGATTGTATACTCCCTCCGTTTAATTTTGCTTGTTACTTTTTGATTTAACACGCCAATTAAAAAAATAATGATTGACATAATAATTTTGTCCTATTACCCCAATTAATTATACTTAATCTCAATAATTGGAACCAAAGTCCCAAACATATTTATTAGTGTCACAAGTTCCAACTCTCAAAAACTACTATGGGTACCAACAGATTTGATATAGAGTATACTAAGTAGGTGTTTGGTCATGAGAATTTTTCACTTTTTCTCAAAAAATTATTTCACTTTTTTTCAGAAATAGTGTTTGGTCATAAAAATTTCAAATACAACTCCGGAGTTGTATTTGGAAAGGGTATTTTCACTTTTTTCCAACTCACTTTTTTTACTTTTTATTTTTTTGAAAAAATCTTAAATTTTTTATTCTCATAAAATAACCCCATTTAAATTATATTTCATTTTTAAATTATATTTTATATTTTTTTAAAATATATATTTAATATCTAGATAATATTATTACAAAAATTAAACACAACTCTAACTCCAACTCTAACTTTGAAAATTCCAAAAAAATAAAATAATTTTTGATTCTCATTGTCACACCTAACTCATCCGTCTCTTCAGTTTAGAGTATTTTTTTGGAGGCAGCAATTCAAAACTTTATTCTAAGTGGTTAATGAAAGGGTTCATGTGTCAATTCCAAGAATAAACATTGGTACTATTTAAAATTGACTATTTGAGATTTCAAAAAGTCTTAGAAATAAATTAAGGGTAAAACAGAAAAAAAAATTATCTTTTTTTGATATGTCAAAATAACAAGTAAAAATAAAAATTAAAAATAGAAATAAGTGGAAGTATATAGTTACTTTAAAATAAAATTAATAATTCGTTATAACAAGTTAAAATAATGTAGTTTTTTTATGCGGTAACAAGTCTATATAAGTTAATAGCTGAATAAATAAAAACTAGCATAATTTTATAGTTGTTATAAAATATTATTATTATTATAGTAAATGTCTATATTTAGGTTTCTTTGGAGAAAAGTTAGGAACCCTAACTTTGAGACCAAGTCAGTTTTCCCCTATAAATAAAGGAGTTTTCCTTCATTGTAATTCATCCCTACATCCCTCAATTAATCTCTCTCTTCTCCCTCTCTATTTTTCTTGTTCTTAGTTTAATATTTTATAACACGTTATCAGCACGAGACTCTACCATCTCAAATAAATACTAAGAATCGAGCGGCCGAAGCCTAAGCTTCTTCTACTCTTTTGTCATCATCATCACGTTTAATCTACTATTGATGGAGATAGTCGTGGATCAAAGAAACACAATCACTGCCACCACTAATCCTTCTAGACTTAGAGATACTACTTGTTGTCTCACTGGAAATTAATGATCAACTTTTTTTTTTGTTATTTCTTTTTCATTGTGACAAAGGAATTAGCTGGTGCTAAATTCCAAGGTGTGTTAAGGTAAGATTTTAAAATTGTTCCTCTTTTTGATTTATAATTACAGTGATTAAATTTATGGTGATTTGTAACCCCTAAAGCAATAATTGCTTTGAAACTTGGTATATTCTGAAAAATATGTTAGAGAAAATTTTCTACATCATATGTATGCCTCAATTTGCTTTTAAAGTAACAATATCATAAAAGAGGTACTTAACTATCACAATTTGATAGGCTTAAGACACGATTATATTCTATTCCTGAGGAATGAGAATTTCGATTGTTACAAATATAGATCCACTAGTTAACTTACCCGCGCGATTTATTTACAATTGTATATAGAGACTTTTGGAATTTTTAAGATAATATGAAGTGAGGCGGGGGAGTCGAATTCTCCAATTAATTTCATAATTTTATTAACAATTGTGAACTTTCAAACTTCTCTTACGAAATGGGAATGAAGAACTGAAAATACAACCTTAAGAGCTTGTAAGATTTTATAACAAAAAGTCATTACTAATTATAATGAAAAGAATGAGTAAAGATTAATGGGAAGATTTAACCAAAAGGAAAAGACACTATATATGAATGGAACATGAAAAGACGTGTTATTTGAGAACAAAAAGTCCAGGAAAATGAAAGCATATGTCTCTTCATCTTTTATTTTATGACACTTTTTAAACTTTTTAAAAATCAGATTAGCAGAAAAATACCAAAAAAAATTAGAAAAAGATAAATATGTCAATTACAATTAAAAAAAATCAGCCAGAAAAATAACTCTAAACTGCATACTATCTATTCACAAAAAAGATGCTCCTAAAATATCAAACAAATAAATGATAGAGTCATTTTTTATAAAACTCATGAGCCGAATATTAAATTAGAAAATTTGCGACACTATAACATATATTAAAAATCTACATCTACATATTTCTAAGTATTAATTGTCATATAGAGTATCTAGAGTTATTATGAAAATTTAAATTTAGTTTAGCATAAATGCATAACTAATTTTTTGTAGTCTTTGTTATAATTTGTTCTTCTTTATACAATACTAGATATTCATTCTGAAAAAATCTCCCCTCACATGACTTCCTTCTCATTCTTGCAAATACAATTAAAATGACATTCTTACAAAAAATTCAACATAATTTCACATTAAATAAAATGAAATTCTCAAACAGATACTAAAAATTCAATAATACATCAAAAAAAAATAAAAAATCTCTACTTGTAATCATAGAAAGGTGTCACATTACCTTGTTTGTGTTCCGTTCCTCCTTCGCCACATTACCTTGCCATATATACAAAAAAATCAGATTGATGACTACAAATGTCTCCCTCAATTTTATACAATACATCATCACTTAAAAAAGTCACCATAGATTAAAAATTAAAAAAATACTTGTAAGAAGAACCAAATCATCACAAAAACATGACATCCATATTCTAACTATTCAAATATTGTAAACAGGAGGTGAGTAAAAGGAGATATAGCCTCGCTCAAGCACTTAACATACAACCGACCATTAAATTGTTCGGTTCGATTCTTTATTCGATTTTTTTTAATAAAATTAAAATCAAACCATATATTATCGGTTCTTAGAAATGTAAAATCAAACCAAATAAAAATTGAGAAGTTGAACTGGGATGTATTAAGTATATGCAAAGTCAAAAACCTTGTGCGAAGGACAAGTTTAAAGAGCTTTGAACTCCATTTTGTAAACAAAGAAAATGACATATTGAGAATTGTTAGGAACATAAAATGCTTACATATATGCTATTTTCACAACGATCAAACACAAGGACCAAGAAAAAATTCCACAGGAAAGTTTATTACTTGATTTAATTCTCATTTGTTGTCTCCACCTCTTGCATCACAGAGATCGGATCTCATGTCATGTACTCCATATATTTAATTTTTTTGCCTATTCATTTCTAAAGCTTAATTGCATAGTCATTATGCACTTATAACAGTCACAATTAACAGAGTATTAGTGGAGAATACAAATAGAATCAGTTGATTTTCTTTAATGACTAACATTAGTGTACATATTAAATCAATTAAGTTTTTTTGTTACAATAAAATGTATTAAAATAGGTGAAAAAGATCAAAAAAAGGAGAAAAAAGATAAATATGAATGGAGGCCATAGAGAGGTGTCACATCACCTTGTCTATGACCTTCCTTTATATATATATAGAGAGAGATTCTCTCTGGGTGAATGTGATTAAATTTAGTAAGGCATATAATACAAATGTACACTTGATTGTGACTATATCACAACCCACCTCCGAAAGAGGTAGAATAATTGGAAGATTGAATATCTCCAAAGTTACTATGGTAACACGTATGTGAAAAGTTATCCGAGCATGATGAGATCACATGCCACAATAAACTAGAAGTTTATTGATATGAAATTCATGCAAAAGTAAACTTGAAGTTTACTAAAGAAAATAGCACGTCATAGTAACTTGGAGTTACTAGTGCAAATAATTTTATCTGTTGGCATGAATGATTTTGCTATCTCGAAGATGTGCATATTGAGTACCGGGCGTACACTGAAGAACTAAAAGATTTTTCAAGAATTATTAATGTTGTTTATTCTCATGATAAGTTGATTAAATCAACTAATATTGAAACTGAATTTCCAAAAATCTGAAAAGTATAAAAGGTGAATATGGGTCCGTTCACCTGTCATGTGAGATGATGCATGTATAAGATGATCACATGTACGTTTATTGTCAACCTACAGTTTAACATTCATAAAGTTGCTTGCTCAATATAAATTGAATTAAGAGCATAATTTTCAGATTGTGTAATCAAGACGATTGACCTTGATAATGCTGGTTTGGTGTTGAATGCCTTCAATAAAATAATTGAACCATTGCTTATGAGAACAAAGCTTTATGTGTTTGTCTGAATTATGTCAGACGAATAAATGATGACTAGTTTTTATCTCTCAATTGGTTCACGATCAGGAATCAAATATTTTCCATCTAATTGATTTTAATATGCGGTATATGATTAAGGAATATACCATGATTCACAAAAATGAATTTCTCAAAGAAAATAGAGTATGTCTATTAGTGTTTCTAACATAAGGGGGAGAGAATATACATCTATGAAATGTGTTGTGAATTATCATCAGTATGATCCTCATTCAAAAGATAATTCAAGTCAAATGCTGATCCAAAATTAATTTCATAATTAGCTGCAAATTGTCCCTGAAGGACAAAGTCTACATCATGCATGAAGCATGATAGACCAATCAATTCCAATTTCACTAATCCTTGAAAAGGAAAGAGGAGCAAATGATCAAATGATCATAATAATGTGGCAATGTGCTCTTGAAGAGCCTGCGACATAACACTTCATGAAACCTCATGAGAAGTTTAGCTACCTAAGAAAATAATGAAGTGATATCGCATTGCGAACCGATACAAATGATATATCATCAATAATATCTTTTGATACAATATAGCGCAATATTGTAAAAGATTATGAGGATCTGAATTCTACGTCTATTAATGCATGCTAGCGTAGAAATATTTATCAAGTGACATAGAAGAATGCATCTTGGTAAGCGTAAAACTTATTTGACTTGCAATCTAGACACTAGAAGATGTCGTTGTATCACTTGACAAATTTGAGATGAAAATCCTTATAGGATTCAAAATGCATGTAGCATATACGAGTTTTTGAAAAAACTTATTTGTAATCGTCATATGGATTAAATCAATCAAGGTCGATGACTTGAATTGAAACTCTTGGAGAGTTTTTAAAGCAATAGATTATCTGCTGAAATGAAAATTTGCAGAATTGGATTAGTCTTGAAGTATCATATCTTGTGCAAATGGTGCAATTATAAATCTTGCTATAACTGTGGACATGATATCGTTTTACTCCTATATGAAGATACTGAAACAAGATTATTGCATATTGCAAATAAAAAATTTCATATGAATATGTTTATCCTAACAATATTATCAAGATTTTGTTGGTAATGAAATGCAGGGCACTTATAAAATATATATAAAGTTTGATCTAAAGTAAATCATATGTGTTCATATGTTATTGTCATATCTTGACAATCTAGAAAGTAGTCTATTGTAGCTACTTTATTAAATCATGCTGAGATAATATGCAGCATGCATAGCACAATTGAAGGGAGAATTCATAAAAGGAGATAGAACGAAGTAAATTTTATCAAAACTTTTTTACACACATGAGCTTCAAAAGAATGGTGATATCTACGTGCAACAGATTTATTCGAGTGATAATATAGCTGATTTATTCACCAAATCTCTACCAATTGTAATTTTTGAGAAGATGGTGCACAAGATTGGAGTGTGAAGATTCAAGCTATTGAACTGATGTTCTCATCAGGGGGAGTTAATACACGTTGTACTCTTTTTCACTCACAAGGTTTTGTCCAACTGGATTTTCCTTGTAAGGTTTTTAATGAGGCAGCCAAAAATGCGTATTATGAGATATGTGTACTCTTTTTCCTTTACTAGAATTTTCTCACTGAATTTTATCTAGTAGATTTTAACGAGGCACATTATCCATCAAATAGACATTCAAGGGAGAGAGTTATAAAGTATTATTATTATAGTGAATGTCTATATTTAGGTTTCTTTGGAGAAAAGTTAGGAACCCTAACTTTGGGATCAAATCAGTTTTCCCCTATAAATAAAAGGGTTTTTCTTCATTGTAATCCATCCCTACATCCCTCAATTAATCTCTCAAGAGAAATAAGAAGTTCTCTTTTCTCCTTCTTTATTCTTCTTGTTCTTAGTTTAATATTTTATAACAATAGTACATTTTTTGGTTATAAAAATGGAGAAAAATAACCTTTACACATAATCTAGCATAAGTTACACGATATTTGAATACTTGTGTCTTTTTTCCACACAAAATATAGCATTCTAATATAATGTTTGACTCATGTTTTTCTTTTGGGAAAAGCATAAATACCCCCTTGAACTATGATCAAAATTTCAAGGACACACTCTATTTTTACGGGGGTCCTATTACCTTCTTGAACTATTTTAAAGTGTAATAAATACACTCTTAGATGCTGATGTGGCACAGAGAGTGTGCTCACTCTCTTGCAAGCAAATAAGACGCGAACAATATGAAAAAAAGCTGACCAATATTTGACACTTGTCATTTTTTAATTGGACATTTTATAATTCATTAATACACATAATTGTTAACATTAAAACTTATATAATTTTAATTATTTTCCTTTCTTTCTTTGTGAAATATTTATTTTACTCCTCACTTTTAATCCCTCTTTTTTTTCTTTCATTAATTTCTTATTTTTTCACTTTAAATTAATTTGAAAAAGTTACGTGTATTTTTTAAAAGAATAATTAATAATAAATAAATGAAGGAACTCATCGATGGTCCCCTAATGTTGACACCAACTTTTACTTAGACACCTCAAGTAGACTTTGTTCATTTTAAATACCTTAAAAGTAGGGACTCGCTGTGTCATTTTGACACCTTTTGCTGACTTGACACTTTGTGTGCTGCACTACTTTTGAGCGTATGAATGTCTTAAATTTTGTAATTTTAAACTTTTGTAATCTTCTTCTTTTTCTTCTTCCTTCTCTCTCCTTCCAACTCTTCCTCCACCCCCACCTTCCTCCACCGCCCATGAACTTCATAACCATGGTTACTCTCTCTTTGCTTCCACCATCAGCTTCACAAATTACAACAAAAATTAAAATAATTTTTCCCCCCATCCAACATTCTTCTCCACTACTTTGAATTTCAACATCAATATGCACAAAGATCATTGCTTCTAAAATCAAACTCAAAATTTCTTGTTCTCTTAAACCTTCAAGAAATAATCTTTATTCCTTGGCCACATTTGAGAAAAATGACTACCAAATTTACATACATCAAAAATTAAGAATTCTTTCTAATTTTTAGATGGTGGGTATTCTTGATTTTTTTTTGTATGCTTAAGTGTTGTTTTGGGGGAATAAGGGGGGAGGGAGGGAGAAAAAGTATCAATTATGGGTATTGATACTTATTTTTTTGGGCGAAAAAGATGGAGAAGGTGATGGTAGATATGAAAAATAATACAATGAAGAAGAAGATAGAAAAAAATTGACTTAAACATAAATTTGAATCGAAAAATTCAATCTCCATTGAAGGAGTTTAAGCTTGAGAAAATGGTGTTTTAGATTTCAATGGAGAAGACAACACCCGGGGAGGGGGGGGGGGGTTGAAAGAAATAATTTTTTTTTACTTAAAATGCAACGTGTAATTATTTAATTAGCTGTTTTGCCACGTCATCGCGAGTGTATTACACTCTCTTTGTTATTTTTGCTGATTGTCAAAAAAGTGTCAAAATGACACAGTAATCCTCTGCTTGAGGTGTTTAAAATGAACAAGATCTACTTGAGGTGTCTAAGTAAAAATTGGTGCCAACATTAAGGGGCCACTTATGGATTCCCTCTAAATAAATTAAAGTGTCCTTTACTTTTAAAGTTTGAATTTTTTTTATTTGATTTCCTTCACTTTTTTTTGGGATTCATTTAAAATTAACTTATTTTAAATACAAGATATTATAATTAAATGTGAAATAAAATTCAATGGTAAGGCATAAAAAAAAAAAGTAATAGAAAAAATAAAAAAACATTGAAAGAAGGTAAAAAAAAAATGAGAAAATAAAAAATAAAAAATAAAAAATATTTGTGTATTTGAGAAAATTTTAAATACAAGGCAAAAAATAAAAAAAAATTATGCTTATTAACTTATTTTAAATATAGGGCAAAGAAAATAAGAAGAAAAAACTAAAAAATTAAAAAACAAATATACACATGGCGGTGCGTGTATATCACCACAACTAATAAAATTGGGTTGTGACGCCACGTCAGCAACGTAAGGTGCAAAGAAATACAAAAAAAAAAAAATTTAAGGGGGTAATAAGACCCTCGTAAAGATAGAGTGTGTCGCTGGAATTTCGATAATAGTTCAAAGGGGTACTTATAAATTTTCTCTTTTCTTTTCTATATAAATAATACATATATAATTAGTTATGAAAGAATTTATATATTATTTATATAAGGTAGAAGATGAAATAACTAACACATGAATAACTAAATTCAGCATAACTAATCCTTGCGTATTTGCACTACTGATTCTCGCGTAACTAATTAATCTCAATATTACTGCATAACTAATATTTGTATTATTAAAATTTAAATAAATTATAAAATAATATTAAATATAAACGTACAACTCTTCATCTTTCTCTTCTTACCTCTCTACTCGAGACATAATAACTTCAGTATATAATGATGCCTTGACATGACCTTTTGTTTAGGGAAAATGAGAAATATTCTATTGAAGTTGTTATTGCCAATTGCCCATATATAACACATAGTCTGATCTTTGCAAATTTCAATCTTAGTAATATGATTAATATTAATCCTAAATTATGTCAATATTTAAATACTATACTATATGTTCTGTCTATCAAAAACCTGCATAATTCTAAGTTGATAATTACCAAACGACCTCTTAACGTTCTGTTTGGATGGTTGTTATGTATTGTTTTATAATGTATTGTATTATATTGTATTGTGTTGTGTTGTATTGTATCATAATATATTGTTTTAATTAATACAATGTTTGAATAGATTGTATCATTTCTCATCATTTTATAATTTCGCACACATCAATAATTTGAAGGATAAACCTATTAGAAAAGTAAGATACGGGATAGGACTACTATAAAAAGGGTAAGATAAAGAATAAGATAGAATTATTAAATAATAAGTAAAGATAAAATAAGAAAAACAATATAAGATAACGATGCGATCCCATCAAATCGGTGGCTACGGGGTTTTTCATGATTACTTAATCATGGAATCAAACCATATTATATAATATATTTTAAGTAACAATTAAAACAAATATAGTATTGATCGTAACGATACAATACAATACCATGGGTAACAACTAGAGGTGTCAAATGGGCGGGTTGAGCTGAAATTGAAGAGATTAAAATGAGTTGAATTATAATTGGGTTGGGTCATGACCCGCTCAAATTTACTTTGGGTTAAATTGGGCTAAAAATCGGGTTGGGTGATGATCTGCCCAATTTGGCCCGTTTAATCTAAACAATACTACTATTATATTAACATATATACTTTTATACTATTATACTATTAAATCTCCCCCCACCCCCTCCTCTATACACACACACACACACACTTTTTTTTAAAAAAAATTCTACACCACCCCACCCCTACCTCTACTCCCCACCCCAACCCGCACACCCAATTTTTAAATATTTTTTAAAAAAATTAATTTTTTTAAAGAAAAATTAAAAAATATTTTTTTTTTCTACCTCACCACCCATTTTTATTTGCGTATCGAACACAAGAAAATAAGTAAGAGACAATTTATTTTCCTAGAAAATATTTTCGATTGGAGGGGGGTAAGGTGAGGGTAGGGGGTGGGAGTAGGCGGGGTGGTGAGGGTGGGTGGGGTAAGATGGGGTGGGGGTGTGATTTTCCTTCATCAAGGAAATCATTTTATTTATTTCAAGGAGCTTATTTTCTTAAAGAAAACATCAAACATTAAAGAAACGAGTTGAAGAGAAGATATAATTGAGTTCAACTCAAGATTATTTTAAATGAGTTAAGCTTAAATGGATTAAAAGTTGATCCAATATCAAATTATATAAACCCAACCTATAAAATTCTGAACGGGTTATATATATTTGAGTTAATTTTCACACGCCTAATAACAACCATCCAAACAAAGTGTAAAAGTAGTAGTGCTATATATGGAATTCAAATCGCACAGCAGAAGCGATATCGCTGCTATTTGTTGTTTGTTGTGTTGCTGAATTCAAATTAAATTGCTGAGACAGAGAAGAGAGTTGGCATGTTGTGAAGAATGTTACTAAGCGTGGTGGAGGGTCCATATACTCTCAAAAAGGAACTGTTTAAAGGTTAGAATTAGATGCCCTCTTCTTTTCCCTTTACATAGGCATTGGGAAAGGTATCATTATTCAATCAACCTCATGAGTGCGACTCCTTTATCGACTTTCCCATTTCTACAAAACTACCTTTCCATAATACAACCAACAATCACACTTCACCTCAAATATCCGACCCGTTTAGTCATGAATTTTTTTCACTTTTTCCTAAAAAAAAAATCATTTTATTTAAAAATTAGTGTTTGGCCATAAAAACTTCAAATATAATTTAAAATTTTAAAAATAGCCAAAATCCTGTTTTCACTTTTTAAATATTTTTTTATAAAAATAATCTCATTTAAATTATATTTCATGTTTAAATCATATTTTTTTTAAAAAAAATAAATACATTTACATTTTAAATATTTATTATAAAACTATGATCAAACACAACTCTAACTCCAACTTTAAATTTTTTAAATAAAGTTGAAATAGAGAAAACTTGGTAGCCCTGAATATTATACTAAAGTTACTTTCACCGTTAACTAGTTCTGACATATTAAAGCTTATCACAAGTACATTTTCATCGTTTTTTTTTTTAAAAAAAATAATAATAAAGAAGAACACAAAATTCCCATACCTTAATCATATTTATATTATATTTCTCTACTCCTTTTTGTCTGTCACTTTAGGAAACAAAAAAGATATTTGTTGCTGTATTTTCACCCTTACTATTACTTCTCCAACGCATATATATAGTCATTAATTAATTACTCATTTAAAGAAGAAAAAAAGTTAATTTAGTTAAATACTTTTACAGTGCTAGCTTCCTAAGCCCTTACTTCTTTTCCTTATGCCCTATAACTTGAAATAATGTTGTTGATTTATCACATTTTGGATCTTAGATAAGGAAGTGGATTCTGTTGGTACTGTGTTCAACAAGTATACCAGAAAATAATTTAGATTGGAAAAATAGAAAAGTAGAAATAACATTCGAGATCACAGAATTCACTGTGTGTCCTTAAGAATTTTACCCCCTCACTGTACCTGAGGTTGTGAATTATTTCCTCCCAGGATAAAACGGATATACCTGATATTGACGTAGCGGTACCTCAAACCTCAATACCTTCAGCGAACACAAAGAGTCAGTCTTCTATCACACTTAGACTCGATTTTTATCTATAAGAAAATATATGTAGGATGCAGATTTTCGTTGTTAGAAAAATGAGGTAATCTTCTATATTTATATCCAAAAGTCTGTGTTGAAATGGTGCGAAAAACACCTTTTCTGAACAGGTTTGGTGCCTGTTCGGAAGAAACATCTGTTCTAAACAGGTCTGGTGTCTATTCGGAGGGAACACCTGTTCGGAACAGGTTTGGTGTCTGTTCGAAAGGAACAGTTCCTTTCCGAATTTCTGTTGGAAATTATTCCGCGAATTTTAAAATAATATTTCGCGCGAATTAAATTAATGTTAAGAAAAGGGAAATTATTTGTGAACTAAAGTAAATTTTATCTAACAAATTTATAAAACAATAACATCATTTGCCGAAGTCGAAGTCGAAGCCAAAGCGGAAGCCGTAGCCAAAGCCGAGCCAAGCGAGCGACGACGACGACGACGGCGCAAGGGGGCACTCTCTTCTTAACTCTTTAAGAGCTAAAGGAAGTGTTTCTTAATATAAGGACAAAACTTTTCCTCTATTCTACCATTGAAGGAGAAATGACTTTCCTTTCATTTTTCCCTTCACTTGGTTCCCCCATATTTCACAATTCACATTACACCCACATTTCTCAATTCACACCTTATCTTTAAAGCTCATTCTTAAAGAACATAAACCCAATAATCCCCCACATGAATGGAGAATGCTATATCATGAAAACATATGCATAAAAAACTATGTGATTCGAAAGCAAGGATTAATTACATCTGGATATGTAAATTTTTCTTTGAACTTTCCGTAGTGAACATATATCGGATATACTCGGTCAATCGGTAGACTTGATGTCTTTGAACCGTCAAGTTTTGTTGTATACCTAAACAACATAAGTCACACAATCAAACCTTTAACTGTCTTTGGCTCTCATTGTTTTGTTCGTTTCAGCCATAAACACTGTCTGGTTCATAAGTGTGTAGAGAACTTGCCTTACAACATTCTCCTTGAAGCGGCTTACACTTCACACTTACATAGGTGATTTCTAAATGTGTTATCCCATAGATACACCATTTGATATACCCTGTATTAAACTTAAAAATCATTAAAAAGCCTTAATGTCTTGTCCTTGTTATTGAACATTGTCTCATCACGAGAATGAACCATAAAAGTTATTTTGACAATGTTAAACCGTCATCAATGAGTTTGTTTGATCCCCTTCAACCTAGATCTTGGGTTCTCCAGTCTTCTAGGTAGAGTTACCGCCACGATGATTTGTCCTCGGTTATAGTCCCATTCCCTTTGATGACCTTTCAACTACCTCTCTAGTTATTCTTATTGTAAGTGGATCCGACACATTATCTCTTGACTTTACATAGTCAATTGTGATAATTTCACTAGAGAGTAGTTATCTAACGGTGTTATGTCTTCGTCGTATATGATGAGACTTTCCGTTATACATAACGCTCCCAGCCTTTTCTATTGCTGCTTGGCTATCGCAATGTATGCATATAAGAGTCAACGGCTTAGGCCAAAATAAAATGTCTTCTAGAAAATTTCAGAGCCATTCAGCTTCTTCACCGGCCTTGTCTAAAGCTATGAACTTAGACTCCATTGTAGAGGGGGCGATACATATTTGTTTGGATTATTTCCAAGATACTGCTCCTCCACCAATGGTAAAAATATATCCACTTGTGGACTTAGTTTCAGTTGACCCGGTGATCTAATTTGCATCACTATATTCTTCAATAACAACTAGATAATTGTTGTAATGTAAAGCAAAGTTTTGAGTATGTTCCAAATACCCCAAAACTCATTTCATAGCCATCCAATGAGTCTGGTTGAGATTACTTGTCTATCGACTCAATTTACTTATAGCGCAGGCTAATTCTGATCGTGTACAATTCATGATGTAGATTAAACTTTCCAACACTCTGACATAGTCTAATTGAGAATGACTTTCACCTTTATTCTTAGCAAGAGAAAGATTCACATCAATTGATATTTTTGCAACTTTGGAGTCCAAATACTTGAATTTTTCAAGTACCATTTGGATATAATGAGATTGAGACAATGCTAGACCTTGAGGAGTTTTGTGAATCTTAATTCCCAATATCAAATCGGCAACTTCTAAGTCTTTCATATCAAATTTACTAGCAAGCATATGCTTCGTAGCATTTATGTTAGCAATATCGTTACTCATTATCAACATATCATCCACATACAGACAAACAATGACTACGTGATTGGAGTGTTCTTAATATAAACACATTTGTCATACTCGTTAATTTTGAAGCCATTTGACAACATTGTATGGTCAAATTTCGCTTGCCATTGTTTGGGTGCTTGTTTTAGTCCATACAAGGATTTAACAAGCAGACACATCTTCTTTTTATTTTCAGGAATCACAAACCCTTAGGGTTGTTTCATGTAGATTTCTTCCTCTAAATCTCTATTTAAGAAGGTTGTTTTCACATCCATTTGATGAATTTGAAGATCGTACACAACGACTAACACTATTAACACTCGAATTGATGTAATTCTTGTTATCGGTGAGTACGTATCAAAGTAATCGAGACTCTCACATTGTCTAAATTCTTTGACTACGAGTCTTGCTTTATATTTATCAATAGTGTCATTATCTTTCATTTTCCTTTTGAAAATTCATTTGGAATCTAAAGGCTTATTTCCTGGAGGAAGATCAATCAACTCCCACGTATGATTGTTCATTATGGATTTAATCTCACTATTGACTGTCTCTTTTCAATATTGTGCTTCCGAAGAAGTCATTGCTTTTTTGAAAGTTCGAGGCTTATTTTCTAACAAAAATATCAGAAATTCTGGTCCAAAGAAAGTAGAGATCCTTTAACATTTGCTACGTCTTAGATTTTCCTCATCAAGATCATTTTCTGTTGTTTCTTCCCGAGGTCATTTAGATCCTTCATTAGAAGACTCACATTCCCTTTTATACGGATATATGGTTTCAAAAAATTTAACATTATCTGATTCAATTATCGTATTCATATGAATGTCGGAATTTTCTGATTTATGAACCAAAAATCGATATGCTTTATTATTTGTAGCATATTCTATGAAAACACAATCAATTACTTTTGGTCCTATTTTTATCCTTTTAGGTTTTGAAACTTGCACCTTAGCCAAACACCCCTACACTTTCAAGTATTCGAGGTTAGACTTTCTTCCTTTTTATTTTTCATATGGAATAGATTGTGTTTTACTATACGGAACTCTATTAAGTATTCGGCTAGCTGTAAGGATAGCTTCCCCCCACAAGTTCTGGGGTAAACCAAAACTTATTAACAAGGCATTCATCATCTCCTTAAGTGTTCTATTTTTTCTTTCTACAATTTTATTTGACTGTGACGAGTAAGGAGCAGTTGTTTGATGAATAATGCCATATTTTAAATATATTTCTTCAAAAGGAGATTCATATTCACCGTCTCTATCACTCCTTATCATTTTGATCTTTTTGTTAAGTTGTGTTTCAACTTCACTTTTGTATTGTTTGAATGCTTCAATTGCCTCATCTTTACTATTAAGTAAATAGACATAAGAATATCGCGTACTATCATCAATGAAGGTTATGAAATACCTTTTTCTATCGCGAGATGGTATTGACTTCTTGTCACAAATATTTGTGTGAATTAAGTCTAAGGGATTTGAATTCCTTTCAACTGACTTATAAGGATGCTTAACATAATTAGATTCAACACATATTTGACATTTAGATTGATTGCAATCAAACTTAGGCAATATGTTCAAGTTGATTATTTTGCGCAAGGTTTTATAATTGACATGTCTTAAACGTGAATGCCATAAATCATTTGACTCAAGCAATTAAGTAAGAAGAAGCTGGAACTTTATTATTATCAACAACCATTACATTCAGTTTGAAAAGACCCTCAATAAGGTAACCTTTTCCTACATACATCTCGTTCTTACTTATTATAACTTTGTCAGAAATAAAAACACACTTAAATTCATTTTTGACTAGAAGATAGTAGAAACTAAGTTCTTCTTAATTTCAGGAACATGACAAATGTTGTTGAGAGTCAACACCTTGCCAGATGTCATCTTCAGAAATACTTTTTCATAACCTTCAACTTTGGTTGTTGCAGAGTTTTTCATGAAAATGGTCTCGTCGAGTTCAGTAGGAGCATATATTGCAAATGTTTATCTAACAACACAGACATGTCGAGTAGCTCTAGAATCAATCCACCATTTATTGGGACTTTCTACTAAGTTGCATTCAGAAATCATAGCACATAAGTCATCAATGTCCACATTTGTTTCAACCATATTGGCTTGACCCTTCTTCTTGTCTTTCTTTGGAGCACGACATTCCACAACCTTGTGTCCAACTTTTTCACAGTTGTGGCAGTCTCCCTTAAACCTTTTCTTGCTAGGATAATTTTTCGATCCAAATGGCTTCTTCCTCTTTTTTCGATTAGTTGGACCAATCTCAACAATGTTTGCTCCTATAATTATTGCGTTTCCTCTATCCTTCTTTTCGGCAGCTTTGTTATCTTCCTCGATCCTCAATTAAATAATGAGGTCTTCGAGTGTCATCTCCTTGTATTTGTGTTTCAAATAATTTTTAAAGTCCTTTCATAAGGGAGGCAACTTCTCAATCATTGTTGCCACTTGAAACACATCATTTACAACCAAACCTACATAAAAAGTTAGGTAAGTATTCAAAATATACTTAATACTTATGACAGAAGTATTAATGAAGTTTATACCTTCAGCAAGGAGATCGTGAATAATCACTTGCAATTCTTGAACTTGGGTAACAACAGATTTGCTATCCACCATCTTGAAGTCCAGAAACTTAGCAACTATAAACTTCTTCAACCCGGCATCTTCTGTTTTGTACTTTTTCTCTAAAGCATCCCACAGTTCTCTTGAAGTCTTCATGTTGTTGTACACATTGTACAGATCATCCTCCAGCCCGCTTAGTATATAGTTTTTGCACAAAAAATTTGAGTGCATCCAAGCCTCAGTCACTAAGAAGCGTTTATTATTCGAAGTTGACTCCGACATAACTGGAACATCTTCCTTAATGAACCTTTGGAGACTCAGAGTAGTCAGGTAAAAGAACATTTTCTCTTACCAGCGCTTAAAGTCAATTCCAGAGAACTTTTTGGGTTTTTCTGCCAGAGCCGGTGCTGGTGCAGAACGACTGGAGGAGGCTGCATTACTAGCCGTGCCAACCATTGGGGTAGTTTCCGTTCCTGTCATGTTTGTTACTGATAACAACACAAAAAAAATATTAGTTGGTGAAGATTTTATTTCTTCGAACCAAATAATTTTTTTCCAAAAATAGATTTAATATTCGATGAAGTTTTTATATTCTTCGAATCGAATATTAAAACGGAGTAGAAAATCAGAAATATTTTTAGTCTCCAAATCTAGAAAATAGATGAACACAGAAATAAAAAAATAATATAAATTCCTTAAGCTTGTTGGTACTGTGTTCAACAAGTATACCAGAAAATAATTTAGACTGAAAAAATAGAAAAGTAGGAACAATATCCGAGATCACAGAATTCACTGTGTGTCCTTAAAGAATTTAACCCCCTCACTGTACCCGAGGTTGTGAATTATTTCCTCCCAGGATAAAATGAATATACCTGATATTGACGTAGCGGTACCTCAAACTTCAATACCTTCAGCGAACTCAAAGAGTCAGTCTTCTATCACATTTAGACTCGATTTTTATTTGTAAAAAGATATATGTAGGATGCAGATTTTCGTTGTTAGAAAAATGAGGTAATTCTGTATATTTATAGCCAAAGTCTGGGTTGAAATGGTGCGAAGAACACATTTTCTAAACAGGTATGGTGCCTGTTCGAAAGAAACATTTATTCTGAACAGGTCTGATTTCGAAAAAATTTATCAATAAATAGCCTGAGCTGAAGCCAAGCAAGCGACGCCGACTACGCGAGGGGGCACTTTCTTCTTAACCTTTTAAGAGCTAAAGAAAGTGTTTCTTAATAATAGGACAAAACTTTTCCTCTATTCTACCAATGAGGGAGAAATGACTTTCCTTTCATTTTTCCATTCACTTGAATCCCCCATGTTTCTCAATTCATATTACACTCATATTTCCCAATTCACACCTTATCTTTAAAACTCATTCTTTAAAGAACATAAACCCAACAGCTTCTTGACATCTTATTGTACATGTACGTACTATATGGAATTACATGTGGAGAATATCATGAATCGATTTTCCTTGACCTTATTAGTTATGGAGGGATCAATATACTGGTTGGTTAATGTGTTGTTCCCCTGCATCTTGACACCAAATATGTACAAACTGTGATAGTGTGCTTCAACCAAGAAATGGCCACACAATTACTTTATATATAATTGTTTATCAGAAAATCGATATAGTTGAATTTATCACAAGATCAAGGACACATGTATTGATTTACTTTGTAGTGTAGAGTTTAAACAAATAGATATGTTGTTAAATAAGCTTCTAAAGAGAGATAATGTATTTTTTTTAATAAATGAATGGAACACTAAGATCGAGATGTTGTTGCTTCTATTTGGGTTCCGGATACAACTTTAAGTTGTTAATTCCCGAATCAAAGATTCTTGTGAATGCATTATTAAGAATATAGCCTTAGTTAATAATGTAATGAAAAAGAAAAACTTGAAATGCAAGAGTATAGTATATTGCTTAATATTGCCAAAAAATTAACCTTTTAAGTAAATGAAACAATTATTTATAGATGAAATGCATTAACATTCAACCAATGAGAATGCTCCACTTGAGACCTATGGTACGTTATCCAATAGAAAAACTCCATTTGGAGATATTATGCTATATATCCATTGTGATTCGCACAGGATCTTGTATATATAGACCTAGTTGACGTGTTGTGCTTTCATCTTTTTAATGCATCTTCGGACTACGAATCTTTTCTTTCGCAATGTCACAAGTTGATTCCCGCCTTTTATTTGCTAGAAACTCTCTGATTAATCCAATATCATGATGGAAGTAATCAATCCAGATATATAATAATCCCGAGTACTGATCCAATAACTTCCCGAGAGAAGTTTTTCCCGATAACTTCATTCTAATTCATTTTTTGATTTTATTCCAATATCAGATGTCCCCTGATCCTAAACGGTCAGGTATACATGAGAATTTTCCCAATGCAATAACAATGCCCAAATATAGGTGATTATATATGTCCAAGGACAGAGATTATATTTAGCCAACCAAGTCTTGGACAGGGATAAACCAAACATGCATGCATGTGCTGGCAACTGAATAAAACAATTACTATATTGGTTAGCATCGTATATATATAGTGAGACCTTACAAAAGCTAGCATGGGCACGAGTCACGACACTATTATCCTGAAATTAATTATATTAGACACAGTTATCTAAGCATGCCTAAAAAGCAATACCACACCAAACCAATGCATAATAAAAATCAGCTTTTTTTTTGTTGTCTTAACATTATATTTTATCCAAAACTTCTTTTTCGATCAAATCGAAATGTGCTTGTTTACTGTCACAAAAAATAAAAATTTTACTATTTACTGTATGTGTTTTCCTAGGCTAGATTGTATGAATATACAGACGGTGCACTACTTTATCTTAAAATGTGAGTACTCCAGAATATATATATTGATGTACCTTAAAGGTCTAACCTTTGTTTTGTTGGAACGATCAATATATATATTCTATAGTGTTTCTTAATTTGTCATTATTCACCTTGTTTCTTTGATCGATTTATACATCAGTTGTTACAACGGATAAATTAAAAGTTTTCTTTTCTTCCATTCTTTTGGTACAGAGTTTTTGTTTCTATGCTATTTTCTATTAAATGGGGTTTGAGAATTATGTAATTTAATGTCATAATCATGGTTACTAATACTGTTATTAATGATAACTAATTATGATATCTATCAACATATTGCAAGACAACGATTAATAGATTTCCCTTGATTAATCCCCATAATAATCATGCAGTGTGTTTTAACATTATTGGTGTTGGCCTTCGATTCGATAGCGAGTACTAATTAATGTTTTATGCGAGGTAATATATAATAATTTATGTTCTGTCGTATATAATGGTGTATAAATATGTTAATTGTTTAAAATACTGACGTGGTATGTGATAATTGTAATTGTGAAGTAAAATATTACTAGTTTAATAGTTGGAGAGTTAATTTGATGGTGGTGTTGGATGGTGAACCCAACAACTTATAGCATCCAAAGTAAGATATCATCACAATTGTGAAGTAACATTATCATTATTGGAGACCAATTCAAGATTAAAATTTTATAGGTTCAATTTCTAAGATTTTTAGCGTTGAATTCATTATATTTTAAAAGTTATAGGTTTATACATATTATTTATTATAAATTTTATGAATTTTTTACACATAAATTTTTAATTCACATCAAAAATATTAAATTCAAATGAATCCGATATCATCACTTTACATCCGCCTCAGATCATCACATCAAATTGATGTCCAAAACATAAGTGTATAGAAGCAAAATGATGCTATACAATTCTGAACATTATGTAATTTGTTTTAAAAATTTACAAACCATGAAATTCCAAAATTTGTTTTATTCCTTGCAAAATCAACTCAGATAACACTTTTTTTTTGTTTTCAAAAACTGAAAACTGAGTTTGCAAGCTTGATCCAACCTATTACAAACAAATGACATCTAAGAGCTTTCAAAAAGGAAAAGAATATCACATGGAACTAATATGGAGTATTAGATTTAGGTAAAAATTTATCCGTATTCCATATTCACATCAAATCAGTTAATATACATAATATGTATCTCAACATAGATTTTTTTCATTAAGACTACAATATGAAGATAAAGTTGAATGGCTCGCAAGAGCATGATTGAGTGATAGGGAGGTAGATCTCCCATGTGAGAGACCTAAGATCAAATCCAGCTTATTGCATGTGACAAAAATTGTGGGTTTCCTTGAATTTCTAATAAAGAAGAAGACGATAAAGTTAAATTATTTTCCATTATAAGAATGTATTTTCTTTAAAATGGACTAATAATAAATAATAATATATATATATCATATAAATTAGAACAAATAGAGTATCTAATTTCAGCTCATCAAATCACTTAACTGTTGCAAGTTAATACTCCACTATAATTTACCAGGTTTAATTATTTATGTATTACTAATTTATATATTTTTCATGTTTTAATTTATTTGACATAGTTTTTATTTGAAGTGTCAGTAGATATTTCTTTCCATAATTTTCAAATAATTTGAATGTTAACTATTGTGACTTATAGTACTTTTATGTAGTTTTTAAATATGTAAATTTTATTTTATAAAAATAATTAAAAAATTTATTTCTAAATTTGCACTGATTTTAGTTAGTTTGACTTCATATTAAGGCCCCGTTTGGCCATAAGAAATTTTCACTTTATTCAAAAAATATTATTTGGACATAAAAATTTTAAATACAACTTGAGGTTGTATTTTAAAAAAAAAGAAGTGAAAACAACCAATATCTGTTTTCACTATTTTCACTTTTACTTTTCTTAATTTTTTTCTTTTTGAAAAAAATTCTAAATTTTTATTTTCATAAAATAATCTGATTTAAATTATATTTTATATTTTTTTAGAAAAAATATTTACATACTAGATAATTATTACAAAAATTATAGTCAAACACAATTCTAATTTTAAAAATTTCAAAAAAATATATTTTGTTAAATTTTGATAGCCAAATGGTCACTGAAAGTCAGTAAGTCTGACGGAATTAAAATCTCACATATGAGCCTCGAGGTAGCCCTACCTGAGTACAAGTTGCAAATGCTTTTTAAAACACTGAATTGGAAAAAGAATAACCAGTGTAAGGACGTTACGGGTAGGTAGGTTGCAAGAGATTATTTGTTCTTGAATTGATAATTAATTCATGACCCGACGGGTGATAATAATTTAAACCCGTCAAATCTCTGTCAGGGTCCCCCATAAAAGCATTATTATTACTCAATTTACTATTACTACAAAATTAAAGGTGTGGGAACTGTGCAAGCTTCCTCATTTGAGGACCACCATTTTCATTCACATGCTACCTTTTTATGTGCTACCCAAAGTTAAATTAAATGAGATTTATAGGTACACTAATAAATCGTTTGACATACGAATTAAATTATTTTTAAATTATATATGTAAGAGATGAGATAAAATAATTGGAGTTTAAAGGGTTTAGGATGAGCACGATCAAAACGAAATATTTGGAGTGCAAGTTCAGTAAAGTGATACCTGAGACTGACGTGGAAATGAGGCTTGATACGCATGCCATCCATAGGAGAGGTAGCTTCAAGTTCCTTGGGTCTATTATTCAGGAGATGGTGAGATTGACGAGGATGTTACCCGCCGAATTGGTGCAGAGTGGATGAAATGGAGGCTCGCATCCCGGGTCTTGTGTGATAAGAATGTGCCTCCTAAACTGAAAGGCAAGTTCTACAGAGTGGCAGTTAGACTGACTTTGTTGTTGGAGGGTTGGCCAGTCAAAAACTCTCATGTATAGAAGATGAAGGTGACTGAGATGAGGATGTTGCGCTGGATGTGTGGGTTACTAGGAGGGATACGATAAGGAATGAGGATATCCGAGACAAGGTGGGAGTGTGTTCGGTGGGAGACAAGATGCGAGAAGTGAGGTTGAGATGGTTCAGGCATATGATGATGAGGTGCACGGAGGCCACTGTACGGCGATGTGAGAGGCTGGCTAGCTATAGATGGTTTTAAGAGAGGTCGAGATAGACCGAAGAAATATTGGAGAGGAGGTGATTAGACAGATTTGGCGCAGTTGCAGCTTACCGAGGACATGACCTTAGATAGGAAAGTGTGGAGGGTACGGAGTGGGGTAGAAGACAATTAGTAGGTAATTTTGCATCACGCTAGTAGGGAGGAGTGTAGTGTCTTGTTGCCTTTTTAGTAGTTGTAGGACCACTCTTGTAGTTTCTGTTTTGTCAGCTTCTGTTACTTGCTAATGCTTAGTGTAGTTAAATTATAGTATTATTTTGTTGTAGTATAGTTTTATGACTATTTGTTATTTTCGTTTACTGGCTATGTATCTTGTACTCTTATTACGTCTTTTTCTGGTCATTTTTTGTCTTGAGCCGAGGGTCTATCGGAAACAACCTCTTTACTTCACCTCTGAGGTAAAGGTACGGTCTGTGTACATTCTATCCACCCCGTGGACCCCACTTTGTGTGAATACACTGGGTATGTTATTGTTGTTTGAGATAAAATAATTTCAAGTTAAATGAGATAATTCAGAATTAAGCTCGTGGAAAATATATAATTCTTCCATTTCAAAATAAGTGGTATTGGTGTTTCACATTAACAAGAAGACATTAATAATATTTTTAATTTTTTTCATCCTTATTTAAACAATGAGAGTTTTACGTAATCAAGAAATTATTAAAGAACGTATATATGTTTTTCAAAATATTTATCAATGGTAAGCTAGTAAAAATACTAGGTTCTTAAGGGGTGTCCAAGCTAAAAACACTATTTATTTTGAAACAGAGTATTATATTTGATTGACAATATAAATTTGTCTTAGCAGTATAATTTTATTCCAAGTTTAATTATGAGATATCCCACTTTATCCCACACGTGCCAAACGACAGCTAAGTAACTTTAAGACGAGGCTTAAAATAATCAACTTTTCCTGCTAGATATGTTTTTTCTTTTAATTTTGAACTGTTTTAGAGCATGTCAATTAGGTTTCTTACTAGCTTCTCTTCTAACAGACAATTGGCTTAGCTACTTCTCCTTTATCATTGTGTTATTGCCCTTTTCATTTCTTTTTGCTTGTAAAAAGATAAAGCCACTTTTGTTGGATTTTTTCGTTCAAAGTATATATCAACGAGCTAAGTGAAATTTAACAAAAAAAGAACAAGAAAAAAAGAAGAGCTAAGTGAAAGGTGTTTAAGTTAGTGGAGTATATATTTTCGACATGGAAACCAATGCATGCTGAAGTTGAAATCACAATATATAGTGAGACAACTTTTTATATATCTTTATGACACAAAATAACTTCTTTTATTTTTTAAATTCAATCCCTTTGTGTGTGATCATAATTGATGAAACTAAAGTTGAAGTAAAAGGCACAACGTAACAACGTGGTACAGAGATTTATGTGGGCACTGTGGGGTTCGAATTTAACTACGTTAATCTACTCAATATTGATGATGCACCTTAGAAAACGTAACACTAAATAGTACTTCCTCCGTTTCAATTTATGGTAATATTTTTATTTTTAGTTCATTTAAAAAAGAATATCTTTTTTTTGATAATCTTTTAATTCTAACTTTTCATATGACATGTTTAAAACCACAAGATTAAATGACATTTTAGTATATTTATTATCATTAATTTAAGATCACAAGATTCAAAAACCTTTTTTACTTTCTTAATTCTGTGTCAAATTAAAATCAGACAAATAAATTGAAACCAAAAAAGTAATCGACAGCAAAAAATGTGTTTTTAAGGTGAATTTAATTTGATGATGGCCCTTTAAGTATCATGAGACAACTGTAACAGTGCTCAAAGTACAAACTGAATAAACTGTTCAATTTAGTAAATACTTGTCAAAAAATCAAATAAACCACTAATCAAATTTTGAATATGGTAATTCGTGTACTACGTCCTTTAAAACCTTAGACAATTCTATCAATTTTGAAGAGCTTAAAGGAAAGTACAATATTCTGTTAACATGTTAAACTCAAAATAGGAAGAAAAGAGAAAATTCAGAGTGAAAATTAAATTATAACATTGAAAACACAGAACAGTTTCTCCTAGTAATTGAGCTGCAAATTAAAGATTCTTTAAAGTCACAGCAGGTATTATAACACCAAATGAAATGGAAAATTGCCACATAGTTTCTACATACAAAATTATCATATTTGTTAGAATTATGCTTTTGAACTGCATAATTTTCATTTACTTTTTTGAATAAATCCTAGTTACTAGTTGGTTAGCTAGATTTTGCTATTTATTAGTAATTAGTTAGTTAAGATATATTTTGCAGAGATATTCTAGGCTAGTTTATTATTATCTTTTTACTAGATTTTGTTTTTATAAATGTAGAGTTCAACAAGCTGAATAAAATAATTCCCTTTGACAACACTGCAGTATTTTTCTCTCTAAGTCTTTCTCTGTTATTTCTCTACTAGTCTACTTTCTTTGTTAAAAAACTCACAATTGGTATCTAGAGTCATTTTCTTGAGGGATCTGTGAGTGAAAGATAAATTTTGAAAATAATTTTTCTCAGATAGCTCCTCCTGTCTTTGATGGTGAAAATTATCATTTCTGGTCAGTAAGAATGTAGACTTATCTTGAACCTTTAGATCTTTGGAAGGCCGTAGAAGTGGATTATGATGTTCTTCCGTTGCCCAATAATTTCACAGTGGCTCAGATCAACAGCCAAAAAAAAAAAAAAAAAAATCAAAGACAAAAACAACTTTGTTTGCTGATGTGTCTGCAACAATTTTTACAAGAGTTATGGCTCTCAAATCAGCAAAAGAAATTTGAGATTATCTGAAGGAAGAATACACTGGAGATGAAAGAATACGAGGCATGAAAGTGTTGAATTTAATAAGGGAATTCGAGTTGCAAAAGATGAAGGAATCTGAGACCGTCAAAGAGTACTCAGATCGATTTCTTAGCATTGTTAACAAGGTAAGATTGCTTGACACAAAATTTAAAAATTCAAGAATTGTTGAAAAAATTCTTGTTACGGTGCCTGTGAGATACGAAGTATCCATTACTACCTTGGAAAACACAAAAGATTTGTCTAAAATCACCTTGGCATAATTGCTAAATATATTGCAAGCATAAGAGCAAAGGAGACTTATGAGGCAAGATGACATGGTTAAAGGAGCATTAGCAGGCAGTTACAAAAACTCAAAGCAAAGGTAATTTTTAAAAAAATTATCCACCTTGTCAGCACTGTGGCAAAAAAAGTCATCCTCCATTTAAATGTTGGAAGATGCCAGATATACAATGCAAGATCTGCAATCAGTTTGGTCATGAAGCTGTGATTTGCAAAAGCAAATATCAAAAAAATAAAGCAGATGCCAAAATCGCCAATGAAGAAGATGAAGACCACTTATTTGTGGCAACTTATTTTTCAACCAAGAAATTTGATTTTTGGATGATTGATAGTGGTTGTACAAATCACATGACATATGACAGAAATCTTTTTAAAGAGTTCATGTTTATGAAAAATAAGAAAGTCAGAATTGAAAATGGTGAATATATTCCTGCAAAAGGAAAAGGATCTGTTGCAATTAAAACAAGTTCAGGTACAAAAATAATTTCAGATATTCTTTATGTGGATGATATTGATAAAAGTTTGTTAAGTGTTGGTCAGCTAATGAAAAAAAGATTTAAATTATTATTTGGAGACAACTATTGCGGAATCTTTGATTCCACAAAGCAGGAGATTTTACAAGTTGAAATGAGAAATAAAAACTTCTCATTTAATCCTGCAGAAGATGCACGCAAGCCTTGCAAGACCAAAGATAAATTGAAAGATTTGTTCATGAGGTCAATTCCAGCCAAGTCTAGAATCTGCAGTTCCTCAAGCAAGGAGGAATGTTAGAATTATGCTTTTGAACTGCAGTGATTTTAATTTACTGCTTTATTTTTTGAATAAATCCTAGTTGCTAGTTGGTTAGCTAGATTTTTCTATTTATTAGTAATTAGTTAGTTAAGATATATTTTACAGAGATATTCTACGCTAGTTTATTATTATCTTTTTACTAGATTTTGTTCTTATAAATGTAGAGTTCAACAAAGCTGAATAAAATAATTCTCTTTGACAACACTGCAGTATTTTCTCTCTAAGTCTTTCTCTATTATTTCTCTACTTTCTTTGCTAAAAAACTCACAATATTCTCCACTATAATATCTCCCTCAGTCTCATTTTATGTGGCAGTTTTCGCTTCACGAGAGTCAAACAGTTTAAGTTTGACCGTGAATTTGGACATGCAATCTTTAAGTTTTTTGAAATAAAATTTATATATTTGAAAACTAAATAAAAAGTACTACAAGTCTCAATAATAGACAATTCAAAATATTTAAAAGATATATAAAAAAATTACGGTCAAAGATAGATTTGTTTGAATCTCAAAATCTGAAATATGCCACATAAATTAGGACGGAGGGAGTAATATACTATGTGCTATTTATGGGCAATGGGCAACAACTTCAATAGAATATTTCTTATTTTTCTCTAAACAAAAGGTCATGCCAAATCCCTGCATATTTTGCTGACTTGGGGAAATCTCCTTCATTCCGTATTTTATCCCCTCTTCTTTTGATGTTATGCTGATATTCTTTCTTTTACTGCAATTTTTATTTTTTTTAGTTTGTTTAAAAAAAAATATTTTTTTTTCTTTTTTGATAATTATTTAATTTTAACTTTACATATGAGACAACAAGATTAAAGGGCAACAACAATAACAACATATTCGGTGTATGAGGTAGGGGTGTGCATCGGTCGGTTCGGTTCGGTTTTGTATATTATCGGTTTGGTTTATCGGTTATCGGTTTGTAAACATGCAAAACCAATAACCAAACCAATAAGATATTCGTTATCGGTTTTCGGTTAATCGGTTTTTGGTCCTTAACGGTTCGGTTATCGGTTTAACCGATAAGAAAATGCTCCTATAGTATTTTTTATTTCTCTTATTTTCTTCTTCATATATAGACTACTTTCATGCATAAACATCAATACAAATTACAAGCATAAGCAAATTCAAATACATTATTACTAAAATAAACTTATTTTCTTTCTTATTAAGTAGAAAACTTAAATACAGTAGCAACGGTAGCAATTTCTCAAAAAGAAAAGCAACACTGATAGGTAGAATGCTATCAAACCAATGACTTTAGAAAGAAAACAACAACACTAAGACAACAACTATAAAATGCAAAAAACAATAGGGTATATTTAAAATCTAAAGCCACTATTATACAATTATGAATAAAAATATAATCTAAATATAATCTTATTGGGTTATCGGTTTAACCATTAACTAAAACCTTAAAACCGATACCGAACTGATAGCCCAATAAATTTTTTTACAAAACCGTTTAAAAACCGTTAACCCAATAACCCAATACCAATAAACCAATAATATTTTTATCGGTTCGGTTTATCGGTTAAATCGGTTTTTGCACACCCCTAGTATGAGGAGGGTAGTGTGTATGCCACCTTACCCCTACCTTGTGAAGACACAAAATTAATAAATATTTGTGATATATTCTCCATATATTTAGTTTAAAATCACAAGATTTAAAAATATTCTTTACTTATAAAACTTCGTATCAAATCAAAATCAGATAAATAATTGAAACAGTGAGAGTAGCTAGTTTGTTTATTAACTATTTATATTTTTATATTTTGAAAATTATTTAATTTCGAGATTCTTGTATTACCGCCATGAACATTGACATGATATTAAAAAATTGAAAAATATTTTCCTTCTTGCAAAGTACAAACACAATTTTTAAAAAGAAAAATCTTAGTAGCATAGTTGATTGACTATTTGAACTTTCACTCTGTTGGTGGGAGTTCGATTCCCCACATTGTTATCAAATATTTTTAAAACTAATTTTTTTAATCCTTCGTAGGAGCACCTTTTTTTTTTTTTTTTTTTTTGCCTTTTTGATAATTCAAAATTCACAACCAAGTTTGGAAGTGTAGGGTGTTGCTACCTGAGCAACCCCTCTTCAAGTACAGACACCCAAAATTATTGTAGTAGTACTATTTTATTTTTTATTTTTTGGGTAACCAATGTTAGTAATGGGGAGAGCTTTGTCCCTTCTCATTGTCTAATCCCATTTTAAATATAGAGAGATTTGTTTGTCTTGAAGTGTTACTTTCAGTCTCGCTTAGCTGCACGCTTAGCCTCCAAACCTCCCTCGATTCTTGTTCTATCATGCCAACAACATAGGACAACACCACAAACGCAGCACAAGAACATTTTTATTTTTTTAAAAAACAAACACTAAAGCAGACACATTTCCTTAAATATATAGATATTCAAATTTGGTCTCAAGCTCTCAAGTAAAACACTCAAAATTTAATCACGCATGTCTAAACACCTTAACTCGTTTGTGTCAGTTAATCACTATAACTTACAAAATGATCATCTAGACACTTCTAAGGAATCGTTTGGTAGAGTGTATTAGAAAAAATAATACATGCATTAACTTTGTGTATTGCTAATACCTTCTTTGGTACACTTTTTCAACTTATGTGTAACTAATGCTTGCATTAGTTACACACTTTATTTAGTATTAAGATATGTATAACTAATACATGAAAATTCATGGTATTAGTAATGCAATGAATTCTAATGCATGCATTTGCATGGTTAAAAACACAATTGCCTCTATGAATCTTTTCTACATCCTTTCCACTGAATTCGTGAAAGGTATTTTTTTATAAGAAATTGTGAAATGTATGTTATTTTTAATATACCAAACTAAATAGTCCATGAGAAGAATCTCAGTATTACTAATGTAATTATTATTAGTATATCATATTCTACACTATTCTTATACACTCTACCTAACGATCCTAATTATTCAAAATACTACGATAAAGATAAGTTGAAATGTTTAGTTGTAAATTGAAACTAAGTTTGATGCGTACACTCTCATTGAGTTGAAGTATGTCTTTTAAAGAAACATTAGTACTGCTTAAAAGTAAAAAAGAAACCAAGTGAGTCAGTGACCCCAAGTAGTACTACTACTCTGAAACAACACAAGAACCTCACTCTCCAGTCTCCACCATTTCCAGTCAAAGGGGGTAACAACTAACATGGGTTTTCCTCCATTATTTCTCTGCTTTCTCTTCATACTCTTTGCAGTCACTGTAAGTGGGAATGTTGAGTTACGAGCTCTAATGGACTTGAAGGCAAGTCTTGACCCTGAAAATGCTTTGCTCACTTCATGGACTCTTTCTAGTGATCCATGTGGTGGTTCTTTTGAAGGTGTTGCGTGTAATGAAAAGGGTCAAGTTGCAAATATTTCTCTACAAGGTAAAGGGCTTAAAGGGAAGCTGTCACCAGCCATTGGTGGGCTACCTCACTTAACTGGACTCTACTTGCATTATAATGCATTGTACGGGGAAATACCAAGAGAAATTTCTAATTTGATTGAGCTCACTGATCTGTATTTGAATGTCAATAGTCTATCTGGTGAGATCCCTCCAGAACTTGGAAACATGTCCAGCTTGCAAGGTCAGTGACTAAGAAACTTGTCTGTTTATGCATTATGTTTTGCTTGGTTTTTGGGGTATCTTTTAAGCTCCCGTTTGGTTATAGATTTTGAAGTTGGAACTTGAAATATTTGAGTTTTTGAAGTTGTGTTTTGACATGCATTTTAATTTTTACTTGTAATTTTTTTTTGGTTTTGTGAATGTAAGTCCCAAAAACTGGTCTGGAGCGGTTTTTGGAACTTGAGACTTTTTTGAAGACAAATTTTCAAAATCCAATCCAAAATCTACAGTGAAACAGATATGTGAAGATAAATTTTCAAAATTTTGATCCAAAATCTATGGCCAAACGCTTGCTCTCTGAAAAGAAAAAGAGATTTTTACATTTTCCTTGTTCGTTCTTTATATTTTGTCCAAATGTGTTGTAAAAGCTAGGAGCTTCTGCTGTTAATACTTGATGTCTAACTGAAAAAAATGATGTTTTTCATTTCTAAAATATGAACGTTCCATTTCACAAACCGGAACTTGTTCTATTTTGGAAATCATAAAGATTCCTTTTTTCCCCCAAATTGTTCAGGAGTCCAATTTCACTCTCGTAGTTCATCCCCTGTATTCCTTTCATACTAATGGTTGTTACATTACTCCTGTAGTTTCTTGTCCTCTGATCTTGTACTTCCATTATTGTATTATGTTGTTGTGGTTAATGTTCAGAATGATTTGTCGTGCTTTCAATAGTACTTTGTCATGGCTTCTTCACTTCCATTATTTCCTTTTTCTGTACTGCTTTGAACTGTTTTTTCTTGAGCCAAGGGTTTATTGGAAACAACCTCTCTACCTCCACGGTAAGGGTAAGGTCTGCGTACACTTTACCTCCCCAGATCCCACTTTGTGGGATTACACTGGGTATGTTGTTGTTGTAGTTCATCCCCTGTATGTTCTAAAGGTGGCTTCAAGTTGGTTTTTGGGTGTTTATTTACAGCCTCATTTAGATTATGGAGTTTGTCTCACTTTAGTATATTGTCTTGTTCTCCTATAGTTGTGCAACTATGCTACAACCATTTTACTGGTAGCATACCCACTCAACTAGGGACTCTAAAGAAGCTCAATGTCCTGGCTCTGCAATCCAATCAGTTAACTGGTGCGATCCCCGCTAGCTTGGGTGACTTGGGAGTGTTGATGAGGGTGGACTTGAGTTCTAATCATCTTTTCGGTTCAATTCCTTCAAAACTTGCGGATGCTCCCCTTCTTGAAGTCTTGAATATCCAAAACAACAGGCTTTCTGGCAATGTGCCTCTTGGTAATGATTTTTCTCGCCCTACATTGTAATGTAGTCGTGTAACAGTTGTACCTTTGGTTTTTTGGTGAAAGTTTATCTTATCTGGTCTTTTGTTTTCTGTCTTCTGAAGCTTTGAAGAGATTAGTTGGAAGATTCCAGTATGAGAACAATCCAGGACTATGCGGTGTGGGTTTCCCAGCCTTGAGAGTTTGTACCGCTTTGGATCGCTCGAATCCTAATAGACCAGAGCCCTATGGAGGTGGCTCAAGTGGTTTCTCTACTAGAGATATTCCAGAGACAGCTAATCTCAATCTAAATTGCAGCGGAAATGGCTGCACAAAGTCGTCCAAAACCTCACAGGCATCTGTTGTTGTAGGGGTTATTGTGGTTACTGTTATTGCATCTGCTATAGGAATTCTTTCCTTCACGCACTATAGAAGACGAAAGCAGAAACTTGGAGGTGGACTGGAAATGTGTGATAGCCGTCTCAGTATTGACCAGGCCAAGGAGGTTAATAGGAAGAATGGTTCTCCCCTAGTCAGTCTTGAGTACTCGAATGGTTGGGATCCCTTGGCTGAGGGTCGGCGTTATGGTGGAGTTTCCCAAGAAATTCTGCAGAGATACAGATTCAATTTGGAAGAGGTGGAGTCAGCTACACAGTACTTTGCTGATAAGAATCTATTGGCTAAAAGCAGCTTTTCAACTACATATAGAGGGACTCTAAGAGATGGATCACTTGTTGCTGTTACGAGAATTACCAAAATTAGCTGCAAGTCAGAAGAAGCCGAGTTTTTAAGAGGACTAAACGTTTTGACGTCTCTGAGACATGAAAATTTAGTAAGGCTGAGAGGTTTCTGCTGCTCTAAGAGCAGGGGAGAATGTTTTCTCGTTTATGATTTTGTGCCAAGAGGAAACTTGTTGCACTACCTAGATGTGAAGGAGGATGAAGCTCGTGCTCTTGAATGGTCCATCAGGGTTTCTATAATAGGTGGAACTGCAAAAGGTTAGTTTTTGAATCAACTCTATCTTATAAGATCTGAAGTGCAGCAACTTGACATTAAATTACTTTTTGAGTACTCACTACATCAACAATGCATCATTGACAATGTTTGACATGCATTTATTCAACTTGTTGAATTGGTTTACGAACTTTAGCATGCTTCTTACTCAAAGTTGGGTTGGTAAAGCCCAAGAGAACAGAAAATGCATTTCATGGCTAGATAGTGACTTACTAATCATTCATATGCATTCTTGTCCAGCCAAATGGTGAGACGTTGAATTGCTGTTTCGTTCTGAGATCCCCTAATCCATTAACTTTGGTCCTTTTGTATGACTGCTCAGCTAAAAATCACAAAAGAAAATTTGCATACGAACATTTTATGCCGGACATTTTATGTGGTATTATGATTGAGATGAGCTTAATTGGGGAAGTGAGGATTTATATAGCGACCTCAACTTGTTTGGGACTGAGGCTTAGTTGTTGTTATGTTTGATCCTTTAAGTAGTTTGTACAATGTTTTTCAAGTCTCTTCTATCCATCCTTCTAGCATTGGAGTCTCCTTAAGTGGAAGGTTATATATCTTTTTTCCCCTTCTATTTTTTGTGCTATTTAAATCAAGCATGGCACTCAAACTAATACAAGTGTCAATCTTGGCGCTTTACTATAGAGTGGATCTAACAAGGGGTTGCCCTTTTCATCTCTCTTATCTTCTTGAGCAGGCGTTGAGCATTTGCACGGGTGCAAGGTGAATAAGCCAGCTCTAGTGCATCAGAATATCTGTGCTGAGAACGTGCTCCTTGACCAGCGATTCAAACCATTGCTTTCAAATTCAGGCCTTCATAAGCTTCTCACAAATGATACCGTCTTTTCAGCACTCAAGGCCAGCGCTGCTATGGGATATTTAGCTCCAGAGTACTCCACGACAGGCCGATTTACTGAGAGGAGTGATATTTATGCCTTTGGAGTGCTTATTTTCCAAATTCTCTCTGGCAAGCGAAAATTCACCAGTTCAATGCGTGGTACTGCTGAATCATCCAAATTCCATGACCTGATGGACACAAATCTCTGTGGAAGGTTCTCCGAGTCTGAAGCAGCAAAACTAGCTAAAATTGCTTTGTTATGTACACATGAATGTCCAGAGGAGAGACCAACAATGGAAACAATCGTACGAGAACTTGGTAATTTAGCTAACTCTTCCTAATGCCAGTGATCTTCTTCCATCAACTATTGCCTGTGGCGAATTTTCAATCCTAACATATTAGCTGGAGATAGATTTGTACTAACCTCTCACGAGTATTGGAGCTTCAAAGATTTAGTCAGTCTGAGAACTTCTTCGACTGAGGACTTGACCATTTTGTGAATGTTTGTATCTTGTATGCCTGGCATTTAACCTTAGGATTTCTCATGTTGGAGGAATTTCCTCTGTTTGTCTCATGGATTCTTATTAATCTGTTTGTAAAAAGATGAATGTTCCTCCATTTACCTAGGATCATTGCTTTGTTCTGTGCCTCGAGTTTCATATTCGAGGGGTTCAATTATTAAATACATTTCAACAATGGCTGACGCTTAAACATTCTGGAGAAGCTTGAGGCATACTTTGGCCAATAGAGCTGTGCTCGACTTAAGTGATTGTCAACTTACAAACAAAAAATTCGTATGATAGGCCGAGGAGGTAAAATTTCGTATCAGTTCGATTATAGTTTAACAATCTTTTGTTATTTGTTCAATCTCTTAACAAATGTGTGTGAACCAATCTGTCAAATTTCAAATTTGAAATGAATCAGAGGAAAGTTCAAGACTATTTATTATGCTGATATTCTTCTATCCAAGTTTCTTCACATTTTTCACATATTGGCTCAATATAACTGTTCTGAGGAACTGTTTATTCTTGTTCTTGAACAGTTTAATCAGAGGAGAATAATCTTTCTTTTGGAAAATACAATTATGACAAAAACTAGGCAGACTGTTTTAGTTGGTTGTGGGGAGTAAAAAAGTAACCATCATTATGTAACCAAGGGAATACAATCATAGCAGGTCTTCCGTTCTAGCTTTGCAATTGTTTGAATGTGGTTTTAGTGCTACATCAAGAACAGAAAAATAGGTGGTTTATTTCTGGGAGGGGTCAGGATTGTTTCATTTCTTTTTCAAGTTTGAAGAGTCTAGGCTACAAGCCGAACTGTTAATCACGCTCTGGTCTAATGGTCATGGTTCATCCATCAGACTTGGTTTGCTATCTCCTTAGAACTCAAGAATACAGTGGTTCGAGCCTATAGAACAAATCCTATTCAAGTAAGGTCGTGGGTGGGGGGTTTATCATCGATTCACAAGTGTGCCAGAAAAGATTGTCATTTTAGGTTTATCAAAACTTCCCCTGCATATTTTGATCTTTGTTAGTTCAATTCTACATCAAATGTTATCAAATAACTATTTACATTCCAATCTACTAAAATTCTCTAAAAATGCTATCTTATCTGTTATAATCTATCAAGATTTAGGCTTCAACCACTCTCCTTCGAGGAGATTTTACTCTGTATACATGTTCTTCCCCTGTGCATTTATCTACTTTAACAATCCAATGTCCTCTATTCTCCGTTACCCGATCAGTACCCTTTTCTGCCTTTGCAGCTATTCTGGTCAGCAGCAACCCTTCTCCGATAGGCAACAATTGTGTCCTCAAAGGGCTGCTTCTCCATGACTCCTTGCAGAAAGCATTGTACCCCAAAACAATGGTACTTTTATCCCTTCTGCTTTTTTGCAACGATCCAAGAATCTCTTCATGATTCTGAATTTTACAATCCACAGCTATGAAATCAGCATCTTTGTAGTAATTTGGCAGCAGCATCTGGAGAGTCTGAGAGTTCGTGACAACAAACTCAAGGTGACTAGAATTCGTGCCTAGAGCCATTTTGGAGAGTTGTAATTCTTCTATGCCCCCTAGGATGCAGACGACTCGTCCTCCGGTTTGTTGAGCTGCAGCCACCAGGGCAAGGGTGGTGGAGTCTGCAACATTGGCACAAGCAACCACCATGAGTTGTGCATTATTCCCTGCAGCAAGCGCGGAAATGAACTCTGCGCCGTTTGGCTCTGTTGCTCTCTTTCCCTGAATCAGATGAACATAATATCAGCAACAACTTTAAGAGAAAAAAAGATTCTAACACATACTGTCAACCTTTCTATAATATTCATTCTCTATAACAACCATATTTTTTGTGGAACCGATCTTTCATGTTATATTATACTATTATATGTTTTCCATAACAACATTTTGCTAAAGCAACATCCAGGACAAACAATACTGTTATAGAGAGGTTTGACTGTATCAGATTTTGTATATGGAATATTCATAGTAGTACTTTACCATGTTCATGGTTTTGAGAAAGGCTTTGGTGGCATTTTCAGCTGACCAGCAACCCATTTTTCTTGAATTTTCCTTTTGTATTCTTGAAAGAAGTAGAGAGCTAGAAATGTAATCAAGCCTCTGCTTAGGTTATAGTTTGGGGAGGAATGTGTATTTATATACAAGACAGATAGAACCTATACCATGTCCATGTGGAATTGATTTGGTAAAAATTCTCAACTTGGCCATACCTAAAATAAAATATGAAAAATTATTGCGAAATGGACGCTTTTTTATTTAATTATTATTATTGAAATTCTCGATCCAGAAATGGAAGATTTTTAGTTTGGGTGTATATTTTGAATCACAAGTTGTTGGGCATAAAGTAACGTGAAGACCATGTTATGTATGACCTAAGGTGACCTTCCTGGAGAGTGGAGACTGACAAATACAAAAAAATAGATAAAATAATTGATGACGAGGAGTCCATTAAGCTGTAATGTAGATAGAGTTGAAACTTGCATGACCAACGAGGGTTGTAGGGTTGTGATGGAGTGACAAGTACTCCTTCATTCTTAATCAATGGTCTCGGATTTGAGTCCCTCTAGGTATGAAGTCACTTTGTCAGAGAGCGCTTTACTCCCAACGTGGGACTTTCCCGCGCGAATTCGAATTTAATCGAGCTCCAATGCGGGTAGCGGACACCAGGTGGGAAAAAAAAGAAGAAGGTAAGTTGCCTTCATTAAGCAGTATTAGCATGTTTTAAGGGACAAACAGTGTGCTAATATGCTCAACCAAAACCAGGTTCTCCTTTGTTTCAACAACAGCTGTCTTGTGTGAAGATTCAAGAATCAAGACTCTACGTTGCTGGGATTGTAATACTACTACCCAATTACTAGTTTGCTGTCTTGTATATGGTGTTTCCTTTTTTATTTTTCTACAAAAACAAACAAGTGTTTATCATGGAGAATTCAAGTGTACTTTGGCCAATTTTTTTTAAAAGAAAATTACGAGCCACTTTGGCCAATTTTTTTAATGTATTTTTTTTTTGCTCAAGGTGATTTGTTAAATAAGCAATCTATTTTGAGAATTTAAAAAAAATAAAAGGGATAAAATAATAAAATGTTTGATCAAAACAAAAAGTTCTTATAAGCTGAAAAATATTAGTTGAGAGTGATCAATTTATGACTTTTGACTGATTTTGCTTGTAAGCACTTAGCATTAGGGGCGGGGCAAAGTGCACAAATAATCATTTTTATAGTCGTCATTTAACTACTATTTGTTGTATATATATTTTCTTATACAAGTTTATCTGCTTTTGGGAATAATTTAGGCATACGCAATCGAGGTTGATAATTTACGTCTGAAGTGTTTTGCCATTTTTTTTTCTTTTCGAATTTCAACAATTCAACACTCAAATCTACTCCAAATAAGCTCAATTTGAAATATAAATTTTATATATCATAAAGGACAAACTACAACCATCAATTGTCAAAACAACAATAAATTTAACAAACCCATTTAGCGTCTTTTATTTTTTTTTGCATGTATGTCTAGGTTTCAGTCATACATGACTAATTACATGTTAAATTGACTAAAATTACAAGCGTGTACGTCTGAAAAATAATAAATTTATTTTTCAAATTTCAACAACCAAATCTATTTCAAATAAACTCAAATTTGAAACACAAGTTCCATGTACCATAAAGAACAAACTTCAATCATCAATTTATCGAATAACGACAAATCTAACAAACTCATTAACACCTTTTAATTTTTTTCATTTATGAGTGCTCTCAGATATACACGTCTAATAACACATGTTAAAATTGACAAAAGTTTTAGGTGTAACTTCTTTGACAACAAAATAATAATTTTATTTTCAAATTTCAACACTCAAATTTATTTCGAATAAGCTAAAATTTGAAACATAATTCCATGTATCATAAAGAACAAACTCTAATCATCAATTTGTCAAAATAACAACAAATCTAACAAACTCAGTTAACACTCTTTAATTTTTTCATGTATGTCTGATTCAGTGATATATGACTGAAACACATGTTAAAAGTTACTAAAATTTCATATGTTTGTGTCTGAACGTAGAAGCAGAAACAAAAACAGAAGAAGCGAAAAAGAAATATATATTTTTACCTGAAAGTTATCTAGTACTAAATATTCGTGAAAAAGAAAATATACAATAAGTATTAATTAATCGGGTGATCAAAATAGGATAATCCTAAATTTTTTTAGGGGTGTTCAAAGAAAATTCACAAACCACACCGAATTCATATTCGAGTCAAATTAAAAAAATACAACTGATTTTGTGTATTCTTTTGTCTTCTCCAAATTTTTTTTAGTATGTAAAAGTAATAATTGATTTTTGTAACTATTTATTGGACCCTTGTGGTTTTATTGATGCATATGTAAAACTTACTTATATTGACTCATTTAAAGAACATTTTTAGATTAAATTTAGAACTCTTGATTTATTTGCAGGTTAGTATAATTTGAGCAATCATGAGTTTGATACCGTATAATTTATATTTTTGATCTTACTGTAATTTTATTTTTCAATAATGTCAAAAGTGAGACGCTAAGAATATGTACACATATACTAATCAAAGAATTTGATTCTTATATAGTGTTCATGTTTGAGGAAGCATATTGAACCTACAAGGTTCCCATACCTAGCCATCTATAAGGTTACATGAATTGAAGGTGAGTCCCTAGACTTATGTGTGATTTGACAACTTGCAAGGTCAATGTTGCTGATCAAGCTGATTTTTATGATGAAGTTGCACATGGCTTTATCATCGTCAAAAAAGGAGTATTTGTTGAGCTGAGCTTAAATTGATTTGATGATTAACAAACAACTGTAAAAGAACCAGGTCTCTTGAAGACAATTTCATATGCTAATAACTAGTTTGTAGAAATGTTATGAAGATATCAAAAGAACCAGGTCTGTAAGATACTATTGATCAGAAGTGAAAAATTAAACTGATTCCTATTGCAAGTTAGATTCCTTGAAGGATTTGGTTTATGGGTTACACTTATTGCATCAAGGAATTTGTGAACAACAAGAAAATATTATTTCACTTGCATAAAAGGAAAGAGCTTTGGAAATAGAAAAAATGTATGGAGGTCAAAACAAATAACGAAATCAAGTTCTAGAAGGATTGGATTCCTTATCCGAAATATTTTTGATTTTGGCGAACAAAGTATAGAATAATTTGACCAACTTTACTCCTATATAAAGCACCACATTACTACTATTTAAAACAATGTTATTTCACACAAACATTGAAATTACTCTTGGCAAATAACAACTCATTGCATGAAGGTGTTATGGAGGATTCAAACTACTCAAGGTGGAGAAAATGATAGGACACCCAACTTGCCCAAGATATTGTGATGAACAGGTCTCGTAAGGGATTTTGTGAACACATCAGCCAACGATATGAAGAACGAACAAAAATAAGTGAGATCAACCCATCAAGAAACTTCTGTCGGACAAAATGGCAGTTGATTTTGACATGCTTCATCCTTTCATGAAATACTGGGTTCTTTGCAATGTGTATTGTTGCTTGACTGTCGGATTAAAGAGGAACATGAAGTGGAATCGGAATGGATAGATCGTGGAAAATCCAGACCAACTAGGTAAGCTCAGCCACTACTCTCCTTATAGAACAATACTTTGCTTCAGCTGAACCAAGAGAAATTGAGAGTTGTTTATTCGATTTCCAAGAGATTGGAGAACCCCTAAGGAAAATGTAGAAACCACTGACTGACTTCCTGGAATTTGGACAAGTACCTCAATCAGAATCACAGAAAGCCAGCAACTGAAATGAAGAAAAACCATTGAGAAAAATCCCCAATCCAGAATCCTTAGATAAATATTACAGTACTCTTAAGGCTGTTGTGAGATGAGGCTGTCGAGGATCCTGCATATATTGGCTTAAATAATGTATCATGAATGCAAGGTTCAATCTCGTATGAGTGAGATAATTCAGTTTGCCAAGCACACGTCGACATAAGGCAAGATCAGAGAGAGGAGAGCCTTTGCTTACTCATAGCTTAATTGTGGAGTCGAGTGAAGAGGAAACTTAAGGCAAGTGAGCATCATCAAACTCATTCAATAGATCAAGTGTGAACTTGCATTGAGAGAGAGGATCAAACCTTGAGGTTCTCGTAATACCTCAATGCCCAAAAAGAAATGTAAGGCTCCTAAATACTTGATTCTGAACTCCTCATGTAGAAATTACTTTAATGAACAACTCTGCATTATCATTCCCCTGTTAAAACAATATCATTCAGATATACGGCCAGAATAGAAATAGATGGGTCTGATTTCTTAATAAACAGAGAGTAATTACTGAGTGAATGAGTAAACCCATTGAAATCTAGTGCAGTTGTTGATTTTGAGTACCATTGTCTTAAAGCTTGACGAAGTCCATGAATGGATTTCTTGAGCTTGCAGACATGAGATGGTGAGAGTGGAGTTATACCAGCTGGAAATTTTATATATACCTTTTCGTCTAGGTCACCATGTAAGAAAGCATTATTTACATCCAATTGATAGAGTCCCCAACCTTTCTTAACAACAGTAGCCAACAAGCATCTAATGGTAGTCATTTTCACCACTGGTGAAAATGTTTCATTAAATCAATTCCTCCTCTCTGAATATCACCCCCGATAACTAATTTAGCCTTTACTCTTTCTATACTCCCATTATTGTGCTGTTTTACCTTATACACCCATTGACAAGGTAGTGTCTTCTTATCGGGAGGTAGTTGTACAACTTCCTAAGTCTTGTTTAGTTCAAGTGCTTAAAGTTCTTTATTCATAGCTAACTTCCAACCTTTGTGTGACACAACTTGATTATATTTAACAAGTTCATATACATTAGACAGTTAACATATTCTGATTTGTAGAGGAAATGCTTTCTACAGGATAGGAGACAAGAGTAATTAGACTGAGAAAATAATGTGAGCTGACATCAGTTAGATGGACATAATTGCAGATGTAGTCTGCTAGATAAGAAGGACTTTTGTGTTCTCTGATTGATTTTCTGAGCAAGGAACTAGAGTCAGGAATAAAGGAGATAGACATTGGACTAGGTGAATCTGGTGGAATTTCATCATTAGCAGATGAAGAATGAGATGTAGTGTCAGATAGAATAAGAGAAAAATCTAGAGGTGTGTTATGAGTAGGTGGACTAGCATCTGAATAGGGACTAGGTACTACTGGATTGCTTTCATTTTCCAGGACATCAGAAAGGTGATGTGACTGAGCAGTCTGTCTATCAATAGGAAAATAAGAGGGATAACTAGACTTAAGAGAGGCAAAAGGAAAATATTCCTCATAAAAGATCATATCTCATGAAATAGAAACCTTCAAGCTATTAAAATCCAAAATTTATACCCTTTCTTTTCATGTGAATATACTAAAAATACACAAGGCATAACTCTTGGGTCAAACTTGGTTCTGTGAAAAGAAAAATTAGAAGTAAAACTTAAACACCCAAAATATTTGAGATTATTATACTTTGGTTTAGTTTTGAACAAAATCTCATAAGGTATTTTGTTGTGAAAGACTCTAGATGAAAATCTGTTAATTAGGTAAGTTGTTGTTAAAAGAAATTCTCCCCAATATTTAATAGGTAAGTGTGATTGGTATAAAAGAGCCCTGGATATTTTCGGTAGATGTTTATATTTTCTTTCCACATCCCATTCTGTTGTGGAGCAGAAACACAAAGAGTTTGATGTTGTATCCCTTGGGAAGTAAAAAATTCTACTTGAATAGTTTCACTTCCCAATTCAAAGGCATTTTCTGATCTTATTGCTTTAACCTTGATTTGAAATTGTCTTTCTACTATAATTAAGAATAAACTGAGAACAATGAAGGCATTGAATTTGGTGTTTAATAGGAAAGTCCAAGTTCCTCTACTAAAATCATCTACAATAGTGAGGAAAAATCAATGCCCATTATAGGTTTGAGTCTTGTATGATCCCCAAGTTCAACATGTATTGGATCAAACATTCCTTTAGTGGAGATGTGACTCATGGGAAAGGGGAGTTTGGATTGTCTTGCCATAGGACAAATAAAACAAGGAATAGAAGATTTTTGACAAGAAGATATAGAATTAAAAAAAATATTCTTCAAATTGCTCAAAGGGATGTGGCCCAATCTATAGTGGCACAACTAGTCTTTAACATTTGAATCAAATAAAGCAAAACATGAATAAAAAACTAAACTAAAACTAGAACTAGAATTTTGAAAACTGAAATTAAAAATTGAAGTAGATCTTGAACTTTGCTTGACTGGATTTTCTGACTGGCTTGATTTGAGTACGTAGATGCCTCCTTATTCTTTATCAATCTCCAGAGGGCTTTTCAGTGAAGGACTTTGCAACATGAAACAAGAGTGAGGAGTAAACAATAAATAGTAATTGAGTTGTCTACACAATTTATGTACAGATAAGAGATTGAATTTAAAAAAACGCATATATAACACATTGTGCAATACCATATTTGGTAAGATTAAAACTATTCATGAATGAGTTACTTTTACCCTATAAAAATTTGAAATATTGACCATAAGAAGCTTAGGCAGAGCTTCTAAGTGAGTAAGAAGAGTTTTATCGTAAGTCATATGTTGTGTTGCTACACTATCTAATATTCAGGAATTACTGTCAGTGTTAATAAAACAAGCATAAGTATTGAAAAATTGATCCATACCTGTACAACTCATGTTAGCAAAGGCCTCAGATACGCCTCCATTCTGTTGAGCAATCTTGAGTTGCTAAGGAGTTCCAACGATTGCCCAACATTTTTCTGACTTCACTTATCCACGCTGTGCCCTGGTTTCTTCCAATAACCACAAACCAACCTATTTTTCTTAGGATCAAAAGATGTTTTTTGTGCCTTATATTTACTTAACTTCTAGCCTGCTGGTTGATTAGTGACAGTAAAATATGCAGATTCACCAGGATACACAGGTTTGACATGTATTTTCCTGTGCTTCTCATCTTAGACAACAAGTGAATAGGCCTGTCCTATAGAGGGTAAAGGTGAAGACAATAAAATGTTGCTTCTAACTATAAAGACATCATTTAATCCCATTACGAAATGCAATTTCCTATCATCTTTATGTGCTTTATTTCCTTTCTCCTTAGAACCATTCTCACATGTACATACACAATCAGAAAAAGTATTTAATGCATCTAGTTCATCTCATAAACTTTTCATTTTTGTGAAATAAGTTGAGATGCTTGTGTTACCTTGAGTTACAACACTTAATTCCTTTTGAAGTTGAAATAGTTTGGCTTCGTTTGTTTGACCAAACCTTTCTTTCAAGTTTGTCCACAGATATTTCGCACTACTTGAGTACAAAATACTCTTAACTATCTCTTTTAAAAGAGAATTGAGTAGCCAAGACAAGATCATGTCATTACAATGAGTCTATGCTCTTTGCAATCCTGATTTGAGAGAGGAAATGGTCAGGGATCCATCAATGAACTCTAATTTATTTTTGGCTGAAAGAGCTATTATTACTGCTCTCCTCCAACCTCCATACCTCTTCCAATGAAACACAAAAGAAACAAGATTCATCCCTGGATAATCCGAGGGATGAAGATGGTAAGAATGACCTGAATATGATACATTAGTTGTACCAGATCTAGCAGAAACAATAGAATTACCAACGGTGATGGTTTCTACCATTGAACTAGAAGTTTGAGAAGATGTTGATATAATGATAATGATAGCGTAGAAACTAAAAAAAATAGAAATATGAAGATTGAACATGAATTTTAAGCCTGCTATGATACCATGCAAAAATTAGAGAATGAGAAAGAGTAAATATGAGAAAGAGTAAATAATGACCCGAGTCCAAAACCTTTGGACAAAAATAGCTCGTTCACTTGTGAGTTTAGTTTACCATATTTGAAACTGTGAACTCTCTGAACCCGTGAATTCCAAAAAATTGGGATTACCCGTGTCGTACACCAGATCAATTAAGGACATGTATGAGGGGGCAAAGACTCGCGTTAGAACTATGGGAGGAGATTCGGAGCACTTTTCTGTGTTAATGGGGTTGCACCAGGGATCGACCCTTAGCCCTTTTCTATTTGCCTTGGTAATGGATGTATTGACGCGGCAAATCCAAGGTGAGGTGCCATTCTGCATGTTATTTGCGGATGATGTAGTTTTGGTCGATGAAACTCGCGGAGGAGTTAATGCTAAGTTGGAGGTTTGGAGACAGACCCTCGAGGCTAAGGGGTTTAGGTTGAGCAGGACCAAGACTAAATATATGGAGTGCAAGTTTAGTGAGGCGACTCAGGATGATGACGTAGAAGTGAAGCTGGATACACAGGTCATCCAAAAGAAAGGGAGTTTCAAGTACCTTGGGTCTATTATCCAGGAAAATGGAGAGATCGATGAGGATGTCACTCACCGTATTGGTGTTGGGTGGATGAAATGGAGGCTCGCATCTGGAGTTTTGTGTGATAAGAAGGTGCCTACTAAACTTAAAGGCAAATTCTACAGAGTGGTGGTTCGACCAACTTTGTTGTATGGAGTAGAGTGTTGGCCAGTAAAGAACTCCCATATTCAAAAGATGAAGGTGGCGGAGATGAGGATGTTGCGATGGATGTGCGGGTTTACTAGGAGAGATAGGATTAGGAATGAGGATATCCGATATAAAGTGGGTGTGGCATTGGTGGAAGATAAGATGCGGGAAGTGAGGTTGAGATGGTTCGGACATGTGAGGAGGAGATGCACGGATGCTCCAGTGCGGAGGTGTGAGAGGTTGGCTATGGATGGTTACAGGAGAGGACGAGGTAGACCGAAAAAGTATTGGAGATAGGTGATTCGACAGGACATGGCGCAGTTGCAGCTTACCGAGGACATGACCCTAGATAGGAAGGTGTGGAGGACGCGGATTAGGGTAGAAGAGTAGTAGGTAGAAATGTGTGTAGGCTAGTAGGTAGGAGTGTTTTTCCTTGTTGTCCCGACTAGTAATCGTAGTGCTACGCTTATAGTTTTTTTGGTTCTTGGATTCCTCGTAGTAGTATTTTGTGGCAGTGTTCTGCTTCTGTCTGTTGTTTGTTACTACATATTACTTCCTATCGTCTCTTGTAGTTTTATCATGTTTTTTTGTATCCTGTATCTTTGTTACGCCCTTGTTAGCCTATTTTTAGACTATTTTTGTCTTGAGCCGGGGGTCTATCGGAAACAGCCTCTCTACCTCACCTCTGAGGTAGTGGTACGGACTGCGTACACTCTACCCTCCCCAGACCCCACATTGTGGGAATACACTGGGTATGTTATTGTTGTTGTATATATATATATATATATATATATATATATTAAAATAGGTCAATTACAAAGGCCTGACATTTAACCAGGGTCCAAGAATATGGAGTTGGGGCTTTGCCCCGGAAAGTTGCCATTAGTATTACAGATATTAATAGTTCTTTAAAAGCTAGTTCCTAAGATGTCCTTCCAAATAACATCAGTTGCATACACAGGAGGAACTACAAAAAAATATATTCTGTCAAAAACTTTCATCTTTGCTCCATTTTTTGCTAGAGCGTCTTCTACTTGGTTTTGTTCCCTATAGCTATGTCGTATCTCTGGTCCTCCTAATTCTTCTATCAGCCACCTGCAATCATCAAGAATGGAGTTATAATGGAGGTTGCCCTTTTTAAGCATTAGGATTACCTCTCTTGAGTCTATGTTGACCTTGATTGGCTTCAGGTTGTTATCCATGGCCATTCTAAGTCCTTCTCTGAGAGCTAAGAGTTCCATCTGGTTGTTGGAGACTACTATATAGCCTTTTAGAGAAACTTATGATCCAATCTCTATTTTTATTTCTAATAACACCTCCGATGTCCTCTTTTCCAGGGTTCCCAATACAAGAGCCATCAATGTTCAACATGAAAATACCCTGCTCAGGAGGATTCCATTTGATCCTAATTTTTCAAGTGCTGGGATTTTTGTTATTGGAGGGACAAAGATGGGTGAATTCAATAGCTTCAAAGTAAGCAAGATAGAAATTTGGCTTATTGAATTTATGATTGAAGAGATTGTCATTCCTGTTCTTCCAAATGTTCCATAGGCAAAAGGGAAGGAGGTCTTCCCATTTGATAAGCTTGTCAAAAGCTTTGTTCCTGAGGTTGGTCCAGGTGATTGACCAATTGCTGATAGAGAAGCTGTCAATGGTCAGATGGTGGGAACTGGAGGCCTTGGAGATAAGGGAGAGCAAGAAGTCTTGTGTAAGGTTGCAACCATGAAAGATATGGTTTGCATCCTCAAGAGGGTGCTTGCAATTAGTACACATGGGAGAGATGTTGAGGCCCATCCTAGATAAAGTGTCATTGTTAGGCAGTCTATTGTGCTGAATCAGCCACAGAAAGAATTTGATCTTGTTTAGAACATTGGATTTCCAGATCCAGCTGAAGTCCCATCTAGGGATGTGTAGAGTGGTTGTGTGGGGCTTGCAAATGAAGTTGTAGGCACTCTTACAAGAGAATAGCCCATTTCCCGTTAGCCTCCAGATAGGGATGTCATTTCTAAGCCTGGGGTTAGGGAAGAAAGTATGATTGATGGCTTGTGAAATATCCTTAGGGAGTTCAAAGTGGAGGCAATCAAAGTTTCAGCTGTTGTTGCTCCGGACAGTGGATATCTTAATATCAGAGTGGTCTTTGTGGATAGGTCCATGGATAACAAAGCTGAGAGGAGGGGAATTAGGCAACCAACTATCAATCCAAAAATTGACTCTTTTACCATCATGGACAATCTATTGGGAGGCCTCTTTACAGAAGTTCCATCCTTTATGGATGTTGTTCCAGGTTCTAGAGTAGGGGTTCTTGGGAAATGAGTCATTCCTGCTGTATTTTGAAATGAGGATTTGAACCAGAGATGATTTGGATTGTTGATGAGTCTCCAAGCAAGGCTTCATATCAGGGTATCATTTTTTATGGAGGCTTTCTGCATCCCCAACCCCTCTCTTTTTTGGCCACAGTAATGGTGTCTCAATTTAGGAGGTGCATTTTCCTTTTGGTATTAGTGGTGCCCCATATGAAGTTTCTTTGGGCTCTATCAATGTGCTTAAGGATTTTGCTGGGAAGGGAGATATACTGCATTGCATGATTGGGAATGCTGCTGAAGGAGGCTTTGGCAATGGTGGTTCTGCCAGCCATATTAAGGAACTTTGTTTTCCATCCTGAAAGCTTTGTGTGAAGGTTGTCAATAATGAATTGGAAATCACTGTTGGTAGATTTTTTTTATGAAAAATAGGGAACCCCAAATATTTCCCAATGGAGATTTTGGCAGGGATGCCAAGAAGCCCATCACATAATTCCATGTTCTCCACACTGCAATTTTTGGAGAAAAGGACTTTGGATTTAGTGGTATTGATCCTTTGGCCAGACCAGGTGCTGAAAAGATTGAGAATGTATCTGATAGTGTTGCAATTTTTCTCATCAGCTTTAGCAAAAATGGTCAGGTTATCAACAAAGAACAAGTGTGAAAGCTTGGGGCCACCTCTGCTAATGGAAATGGGGTTCCAGTTGAGGAGGTCAACTTCATGGTTGATTTTTTTAGAGAAAAGTTCCATGTAAAGAATGAAGATAGAAGGAGAGATGGGATCTCCTTGTCTAATCCCCTTAGTGGGGCTAAGGGATGCTGCAACCATTAACAAGAACAGAGATGGAGGAAGAGGAGATGCAGGACATGATGAGGTTACTGATCCCCTTGGGAAAGTTGAAAATGTGTAGAGCTTGCCTAATAAGAGACCATTCCATTCTGTCAAAGTCCTTCTCAAGGTCTATCTTAAGAGTCATATTGACACCTTTCCTCTTCATTCTAGAGAAGTGGCTAATATATTTTTGGACAATAATGACATTATCAGAGACCTTTTTATTAAAAAGAAAGTTTGCCGGGTTGTGGCCAATAATATCCTTCAGAATGGGCTTAATCCTATTAGCTATGATCTTAGTGATGATCTTATACTGAGTATTTCAAATCCTTATAGGTCTAAAGTTTCTCAGAGTGGTAGCATTAGGAAATTTGGGAATAAGGCAAAGGTAGGTGGAGTTCACTTTCTCTTCCATTTGAAAGTTTGTGAAAGTGTCATTGCAGAAGCTGATCAGGGCTGGGTTGATGGTATCCCAATAATTCTAGTATATTAAGGGGTGCATACCATCAGGGCCAAGAACTTTTGTGGATTAAAATAAGAAAACAACTCTCCTTATTTCTTCGACAGAAGGAATGTCTCCCAGGAGGGGATGATCCTGGTTTCTGATAGAGCCATAGGCAAAAGGGTTAGGGAGACAGTTGGAATTGGAGGACAAGTGATCAGTAGTGAATATATCACTACAGAAGGAGAGAACATGAGACTTAATCCCCTCTTCACTATAGACCCAATCCCCATGGTCAATTTTAAGAGCTTGGATTCTATTCCTTCTTCTCCTGTTAAGAGTAAAAGTATGAAAGAAGCTAGTATTAGAGTCCTCTTCCATGAGCCAATTGATCCTTGAATTGAGTTTCTAGAACTCACCTTCATATCTCAGGATGTCATTGAAGTCAGTAGTGAGAGATTTCTCAAAATTCTGGAGAAAGAGACTAGTGGGGTAGTTGGGTGATTTTTGGATCCCAGCTATCCTGTCCAGGAAATTTCTTTTCTTCCTAAAAATATTCCCAAAGACATTCTTGTTCCAAGCCTTAATGTTGGTCTCAAAGTTGGAAGCGGATTCAGAGAGGTTGTGGTTACCATTAAAGGAATGTTTGACTCTGTTCAAAAAGTCAGGGTGAGAATATCACATAGTCTCTACTCTGAAGGGTTTATTAGAGACAGGGGTATTCTTGATGTGGCTGAGCTTGAGAGGACAATGGTCAGAGTGAGTTCTAGGGAGATGGGTAACAAAGGAATTAGGGAAGAGGTGAATCCAGGAATCAGAGGCTAAACACCAATTCAGTCTCTCTAGAATGAGATTGTGCCTATGTCTATACCTTTTGTTAGTCCAAGTGAACTTGCTACCCTTAAAACCAAGGTCTACTAGTCTTCAGTGGTTGATTCAGTTCCAGAAGCTAAGAGCTTTGTTATAATTAATGTTGTTCCCCCCAAATTTGTCACTAGCCTTAAGGATTTCATTAAAGTCTCCTCCAACAACCCAACTAACATCAGTAGAGTTCCTAATAGTATCAGAGAAAGTGCAGAGATTGTCCCATAATATCTTCATATCATCAAAATTATTGCTAGCATAAATAGCAGTGAAGAACCAATTTGAGGGGGGGGGGGTTACTTACCTTAACTGACACATGAATGCATTGAGGGGAGATGGAGATATCAGTGATGGCCAAGTTTTCATCCATCCACATAATGAAAATGCCCTCGACATGCCAGTGGCACTGGAATGGATCTGGTTAGAGAAACCAAGGTCCTCAGTGAGAGCTTTGCGATCAGCCATTCTAGTTTCAACGAGGGCCGGTATAACAGGCTTGTGAATATTTATCATGAACTTACAGTGACGCCTGAATTTCACCTCATTAGACTCTCCAGCATTCCGTATGATGCAATTCATTAGCATTGGATTGGATTTGTTCAGGGGTGCCCTCCCCACCTCCTTCCCCTTGCCCTTTAGGGAGAAAGTATTCGAGCTCTCTAGCTCTTTCCTCTTTGTTGATAGAGGTTTGATCTTTGCTACTGGGAATTCCTCCTTCATTGGTAGAGGGATCAGAATGTCCATCTCGAAGGAGTTTAGTTATAGGGGCAGTAGCATGATTACAAGCTCTTGGAGTAGCTCCACGAACTCTAGAGTAAGAGGTTTGTCTAAAGTTGTGTCATCTGTTTTAGGAATTTACATGGTTGCAAGAATTTCCTCCATTTCCCTGTTGTTTGCCCTTATCATCTCTAGAGTAGCCTTTTTCTTTTCCAGTTCTTGAACCACCTATGTTGGCTGGGTTTGGCTTGGGCTCGGTGGGCTGGCGTTCGGGGGGGCTCCCCATTGGCTAGTACAAAAGCTAGTCCCTTGGCTAGCAACTCCTGGTTTAGTGTTGGGAGGAAAGGTAATGTTTGCCATCCAGATGTTATTCCCAAAGTTCAGGAGCCCCTGGTTTAGGCCCTCCATTACTACTTGGGCTAAGTATGTTGGGTTTCTGATGAAGACTTTTAGTTTCCTTCCCCCTACTTCCAGGAAAAGAGGGACAACCTGGCCCTGTAGTCCTATTTCCAGCCATGAAGTTGGCATGTGGTTTGGAGGAAGGGTCTCCGACACCAATGGTGTGGGTGCAGTGGAGGAGCTGGGGTTCTGGTCTATTATTTTTTATTGCAGAAGCAAAATTGATGAAGGAGAGAGTAGAGAGAAAAGAGGCAGAGAGATTAGGGAGGAGAGCGGGGTTACTAGTGTATATGGGCGTGCATTTTCTTTCCCTTTGTTGTTTAAAGGCGCCATTAATGGCGATGTGATGGTCGAGACAGCGCCAATCACATTATCAATGCCAGTTTTTGGAAACTAACTAGTATCCATCGGCAAACACCTGGGGAAAAGGACATGCGCTTGGTTGCTAGAGGAGAGAGTGGAGTTGGAGTTACGAGGGAAATCATTGCTCTGAGCATATCCTTTTTTTTTATCCGTGGTGATTTGAGGGAAAGTTGACTTAGTCATTTTTGCCTCATGTTTAAAAGGATCTACATTGGTCTCATTTTTAATATTGTTGGGCTAATTTTCTTTGGGCCCTAATAAGCTGAGGCCTTGAGAAGGTTGCCCCTTTTGGAACTCATAGTAAGAGTAACAAGGCTCTTCCACGTAAGGTTGTCCGTTGTTGGTTGGGCCTCTTTTATTATGGCCCTTCCTTTTCCTGTGGCCAGTCGTTTCTTGCCCCGGCCCTCTCAGGCCCAAAGCTTCAACTTTTTCTAGGGTAGCTTTGGTGTTGGTATTGTCGCCGTCACTTCTAGGGATTTTCCCGGTGGAGAGGGGAGGGGTAGGGGGGTGGGTCAGGGTAATATGAGAGAACTTACCTGATTCAACATCAAAAGTTTTACCTCTGTACTTGGTGATTCTTTGACTTTACCTCCATTGGTTCTGCTAAAGTGTTCTGCCTTGGGTCTTCTTTTAAAAGGGGTTGTCTTTCACTCGTTTTCGGTCTGCTTTTGAGGAGAGTAGGGGGATGGCTCGGGATTTGGGGTGGGGTTTTATTTGATACAAGCCCCCATAGTATGACCTAATCTTCCACGGCCTTTACAAAGGATTCCATCACCTTCATAGTGGATTTGTTGTCTGTGTTTCTAGAGAGTAGTAAATATTCCTAACTAGATCCTTCAGTCACCACCTATAAATAGAGATAGCCATTTGAGTTCTTATTAGGCAAGAAAGAAGTGAATCATCAAATGAAAAGTGTGAGAGAGAGCAACAAAAAAAGTTGCTAGAGTGTGAGTGAGAGAAAAAAAATTATGCATAAACAAGTGTTAGACCGAAGCTAGTTCTTACTTTGCAATGATAAAACTCAAATTGTGAGCAACCAACTAGTTTAACAATAATCATAGTAATCTCCCTCGCTTGAGGACTAGCAATCTCGTTAGTCACGACTGACATTTATTTTTTGTTCTTTTTTTATCCTAGTTTGTCATGGTTGGTACACCACCACTCCTGGAAATCTATCAGGCTAGTATTTTGAATCGTCGCTTCAAGTATTGATCGATCTACTCTGATATCATTGTTATAAACTGAACTCACAAAAGACTATATAAATTCACTACTATTTCTCTTTTTAATCAATAAAGAATAATTTTCACACAATAAAACTGGCGCCCAAAATAACCACATAGTAGTTTTTATTTTTCTTAGTTTACTTAATATTTTTGCGAGAGACGATTTTCACGCTGACTTGACAACTCTTGCTATTGCGCAAAGGCTACCATGCAGTAAACCACACTGATAAGGTAGAAAAATTAATAAGTTTGTATGAATAATAGTAAAAATCAGGCTTGAATTAATGACAAATAGCATAAGAAGAGGCGGTAGTTCAGAAGCAGAAGAGGTCAGTGTTTGGTTTGCCTGTGGATAGGGAAGCAGAGAGATGTAGATCCGATCAAATTGCTTCCCTTGTCTAACAGAGAAACAACGTGCATAAATTCTCTGTCTCCTGGTCTTTACAGGCCCCATTATATATTATCTTCTGATTCTGCACTTGTGGTAAGTAATGGAGAAACAGAATTAAACTATATATTCTTCCCAATAGGCCACAAAAAGACACTTCTTGGAACTTTCTTTCTTGTTCTAGTTTATTATCCTTAACATATACCAAGAGAAACATGATATAATTAAAGAAAATGGAAATGACAGAAGAGAGATTTGAGTCAATGCATAATTAGTAATATGATTATACAAGCTGTGAGCTAAATATTAGGATGTTGTATTGGCAGTGTTAACCTAATGGTGGACATATTTGCACCAACTTGCCGTCTCCTTAATGTGGAGAAGTCATACTAGTTTTCTGTCATTCAGCTAAACTACTAGCCCAAAAATAGTTTTAACACGGTGTGATATTATTCGTTTTTAGTTAAGTGCATGGGTTTTTCATAAAAACCTCATACTATTAAGAATATTTCTACACCTTGTATATATTTTTTCAATCTTTTCAAGTATCAATGTGAGGCTTTATTCGCACACCAACAATCTCCCCCTTCAAACTAAGTTTCATGTGGCCCACCACCACGATCTATGGGCAGAGGCGGACCCATGAGATGAGCGTAACGAGGGGCACCAGTATCTTTAGTATGCCAGTTAAGTAAATAATCAGTCAAACGTCATACAAAATACGAACTGTTGTAACTGAGACTCAAACTCCGGTGGCACAGTCACGCTCAAGGGCCTAAGGGGCACGACAACTAGATGCCCCAATCCAGTAGACATGTTTGAAGGGTCCTTTTAAAAGATATGGTAATTCTTCAAGGTATATACACATATATATACAAAAAAAAAATCGAAGATAACGGGTGCCCGTGCACCCCCGTCTAATAGGATAGTCCACCCATGTCTACGGGTCTCTCCTCAAACTAATTTGTGGCGCATTATTATGATCCACTGGTAAATTTCCAAGATTCATTATGGGCCATTCATATGATCAACTATTTATGGCCATCGAAGCCAATAGCCTCTTCTTGAGTGCGTGTCTCTAAGCTATATCCTTGACATAGTAAAGGTAGTAAACCGAGCACCATCCAACTGCTTCGCCACTTCATACTCGTCTCGTCAAATCATTGGCTCTTATATCAGTTATTTGTCTAAATCAACCAAAAGATACTCTTGACACAATGCGATACTTCACTTTGGCCAAACCCATATTGGTTTTCCAAAAGACTTCACACCAATAAGAGTATTCATACACCTTATATGTTGTTTCAATTATCAATGTGAAGATTTTCACACCCAACCTTCCTAATACCCTAATAGACATTAGCTACTCCTTCCGGTCCATTTTAATTAGTTGTCATGTTTAGCTTTTGAACACTGAAAATATTTGCTAAAATAATGAGTTAACTAAAGTACTCTTATTTATTCTTTCTCAATTTAGCTCTTCCTTAATTTCACCATTTTAACCTCTCTCCGCATTTTGTTAGAGAAAGGATAAAAGTGGGAAAAAATTATTTCTATCTTAATTTCTAAAATGACAAATATTTTTATCAATTACTTTTAGTAACCATAACAAGAAAATTGGACCAAGGGAGTAGCTATTATGCTGCCACAGGCACACGTGCGTATAGCGCTGTTCTTCATGTGGATGAGTTGCAGATAAGCATCTTTTCACGATCTTGTTTATAATTAGCTCAAATAAATTCAGTCAACATTATTGATCGACTTCATACTTAGATTATTGATTTGGTATTTGCCCACCAAATTAGACTTGTAACCCTTTGATTAAGAATGAAAAGTACAACAAGGAAGAAAAATAATACTGTACTAGTCAGCTAGCAGAAACCAGAACGTGTACGTAGATGGTGAAAGCTGGCCGATTCAATCCGAAATCAAGACGAGTTAAATGAAATCCATATTCATATTGAGGGAAAAAAGAGTACTTACCCATTTACGTAATCATAATACATATGTTATGTATTCATTGATTTGATGTGAATATTGAGTAATTTGCGCGGTTCGTCTAGAGGATAATGAAGTGTACCTTGTAGAGAATGTTAATCATGTTACCCTGTGAAATCTGATAAATTTACCTTCTTGTTTGTCCAGATAACAGATCATAAATCTTGAAAAGTTCTTATGTCTTGTTTCTTCTGTTTTGATAATGTATGGTATATCTAGATGAGATTCAAATATTTGCAACCCTTCTGAAACAAAGTGGCTGGTAATACATTGTTTTCACAAGGTACACTTGGTCAGTAATTAGATCAATCAACATTTGCATTATGCAAAATGACAAACTATATACTAATCAATAGGCTTACTTAATATTGCAGCTATTCACAGTTCAAAATCATATAGCCTAACTAAGGAGAGAATCCAAATCTTTCTACTTAGCATTTGACATGGTGGAAAAATATTCTTCTCCTAATTAATCTACACTACTAATCAATCTATCAAAGAGAGTTCACAAAAACAGAAGCCTTAGGCTTCAACTGGTTTTCCCCTGATTCTGAAAACATGTTCTTCCCCTGTGCATTTGTCTACTTTCACAATCCATCTACTCTTCTTCCCTGAAACTCCCAAATTTCCCCCTTTTTTCGCCGTTTTATTAGTAGTCACTAACAACCCTTCCCCTATAGGAAGCAAATGAGCATTGAAGCTCTGGCATCTCCACGAACCCATACAGAGCGCGTTGTATCCCAAAACACTCACGTTTTCTCCCATCATTCGCGCTGTTTGAAGGATGCCTTCGCAGTTGTTGAGGTTGCAATCAATGAGTATGAAATCCGCTTCTCTATAGTCATTCATTAGTAGCGTGTTGGCATCTCCGGTGACAAACTCAACGTGTCTCGAGTTGTGGCCTAGAGATTCGATTGATGGGATCAGCTTGTCAGCTGATCCAATGATGCAGATGACTCGGCCACCTGTCTGCTGGGCTGCAGCTACCAGGGCTAGCGCGGTGGCCGAGTCGGCTGCACCAGCACATGCAACAACCATAAGTTGTGCATTGTTGCCTGCAGCAAGTGCTGAAATGAACTCTGCCATCTCTGGCTCCTTTGCTCTCTTTCCCTGAAAAATTACCAATTGAACCAAAGATTAGAAAAAGTAAGACATCATAAATTGGAAATTGAAGGTAGAAAACAGAAAGTAAAATGTTACTAACCATTTTTATTGCTCTAAGATAGGCTTTGGTAGCATTTTCAGCTGACCAGCAGGCCATTTTTCTTCCAATATTTTTTTTGTTGCCTTAGAAGTTTGATTCTGACTCTTGAGTGCGCTGGATAATGGATATGTAATTTTAGCTATATATATAGCATAAAAGATAGGGAAGTAGTTATGGGCAACATAGGGTCCAATGGTCCAATCAATGCAGCAGTGTCCTGAGATGAAGGCAAAACTAGATAAAATTGGCATTTTTGGTACTAATTAATTAAAGCATTTAACTTTCACATACACAGAGACAATATAAAAATATTTACGTTATTAATGTAATTTAACTTATAATAACAGGTTATCTTCCTAGTTATCAAAGTTACTAATTGTACTCATGATTATTGCCAGTAACTTCTTTAAGCACCTTCTTGGTGGGGGTTAGGCTAGACCCCTATCTCATAGAGACTTCATTTAACTTAGCTTGATCTAGATTAGAGATAGACATAGTAAATTAATAGAACATAGCAAAATACATGTGCGATGCGTATATGAAGCCTAACCTTCTCGAAAGAGACTAAGGAGTTGGACAAGCCCAATCCTTCACAATTTAATGCCAAAAAACAGGTTTTTGCTCTAATCGAAATGCTGAACTGATGAGTTTTGGGCTAAAATTATCCCTCATCTATTAGAGTAGGTTCATTTTGGTCCCTCAAATATAATCTTGAGCATATTTAGTCCCTCAACTTTACTAAAGTGAAGCACTTTTGGTCTTCCTAACATAATACTGTTAAAAATTAACGGAAAGGATAATTTTCTAACGGTGTAAATTTAACACTGTTATCTCTTTCTTAATTGATATACATTTTCTTTCTTTCTTGTCTTCTTAATTTTTTAGGATTAATATAGTAGTAGCTATTTATATTTGAAGACAATACTTTAGAACGCAATATTCTGCCCACTCGAAAAAAATAACCATTTTCTTAAATGCAGTAACAAAATGGTCTTAAAGTCAGTGGCGTAGCTAGTAATTTGGTGAAGGGTGTGCGAATTTCTTCTTAATTGTGTTTAAGAGCGTGCAAAATTAAATATATTCTCATAATAGCTAACACTTAACCTCTATGGGTTTGTATTTTACAAGTCACGTGGGTGCCACATGGATTTAACACCGTTATTTTTAAACGGATTTTGTTAGGGAGATCAAAAGTGCTCCACTTTAGTAAAGTTAAGGGACTAAATATGCTCAGAGTTATATTTGAAGGACCAAAATGAACCTACTCTAATAGTTAAGGGACAATTTTAGCCCCAAACTCCTGAACTGATAGACTGTTATGACTTATAAGAGATACGATATCTTTAGAGTCTCTTTGGAAAACCACCTGGTAATTGAAATTGGTGTAATTACTAGGGTAGTAATTATCAGCCTAGTAATTACACATCCTAGTAATTACAATGGTCTGTTTGGTTGCCACAATGTAATTACAGTGCAATTACAAGTGTAATTACATGTTTATAGTAAAATTTTAAAGTAAAAGCTAATTATCAAAAACTAAAAATTTATATTAAACAAATAAGAGCCTTTATAAATGATATTAAATTAAATATTTAAGAGTGTGTATATATATATATTGTCTTTTGAAATGTATTAATTAATAAACATATATTCTTAGCTAATATTATAAAAAATAATTGATTTATATTTTTTAAATTAGTATATCTTAATAACATTAATCATAAAAACTTAAAGTACATGATTTTTTAAGAACATCATGAAATGCATGTTTAACAAAAAGATTAATATTATAAATATAATGTCATAAAATTATTAAAACATTTTACAAAAAAATAATATATCAATTTTAACTAAAAAATGAATGGCTTGCAATGTGAAATATCAAGTCAATAATAGTAAAACAAATAAACTGGAACTAAAAATATAATATCAGTTCAAAATTCAAAACAAAAAAGTTAACATAATACTCTTATGTCAAATTTCAATATAACGTATCAAATATGATTCAAAAGAAAAGAAAAACATAAGTCTATAACCTTATTCAACAATAAATTCTACTTTAATTTAAAAATTAGGATACTAACTAAATTATGCTAGATGAAAAAAATAAACATGAAATAAATATAAAATAAATAATACCAACAATTGCATGGAATCAGAAGAAGTAAAGGTTTGAAAATGAGAAGGAAATGAAATATAAATAATATAAAATAAAAATATATATTTTAAAATTATTAGAATAATAAAAATATATATTTTAAAATTATTAGAATAATAAAAATAAAAAAGAATTTAAAATAACAGAAATAAAAAATAAATTAAAACGAAAAAATAAAAATAGAAATAAAAGGACAAAATTAGAAAGTAACCAGCTTGTAATTCACCATGTAATTACCAGCAATTCACAGCCCCCATGAATTGGAGAGTATAATTATGCTCTGCCAATTACACCTAATTACCTGCTGATCAAGTAATTACCTGACCAACCAAACATGTCAAATTATGTAATTACATTAATTACACCAAATCCAATTTTCAGGATAGCTTTCCAAACAGGCCTTGTAGATTTTATCCTAACCATGATTATCTCCACAAAGTTGTACATATGATTCAACATATGTCATCATATCAAAGACCAATTCATGAGGCTTTTTCTTCCTAATCCTAAGGTTAGGGATCTTCCTTTTTATCTAGGGCGGTGCATTATTCAGATTAAATTGAAAAATCAAATCAAATCAAATTAATTTTAATTTGAATTGGATTTTTGGATTTTTAGTTTGGTTTCGAATTAAAATTTTACTTTTTTTGGTTTTTTATTTTGGTTTCGGATTTAGAAAAATAAAAACCAAAAAATCAAAAAAATCGAATTATATATATATAACCCTCATAATATTCTAATAAAAAATGAAAAAGACAATTATGATTTAGTTTATATTTTATGTTTGGACATCTATTGATATACTTTTTAAGTATTGTGTTTTAATATTTTATTCATGACTTATATTAGAAAGTATATTCAATTCATTCAATATTATTACTTCTCCTTGTATATAATTTTTATTTTTTTAACGTGCAAATATAACTTTGATTATATTATTAATTATTAGCATAATCGAATAGCCGAATCGAAAAAAACCAAACCGAATAAAGAAAAATCGAATCAAACTAAATTTATTTTGGCTCGAATTGGATTACACTTTTACAAAATCGAAAACCAAAAAATCAAAACCAAATAATACAAAACTAAATCAAAAAACCTAATGAACACCCCTACTTTTATCGAGTTGAATTAAACCTCTCACTTGTCTTGGGAGACTATCAAGGGATGTGTAAATATTCTCATGCCAGTAACTTATAATTACTATTAATTAGGAGATTTGATAGTGTGAAAATCTGTTGACACTCTCTCAACATTTAAAATTTACTTTCTCATTTTTTTTTTTTGATATTGTAGAGTACTAAAACTTACTAGTACCGTCTCCATTCACTTTTACTTACCCACGTTGAACTTTTCATATCTCTTAAGAAATAATGATTAATACAAATATTTTATCACAATATCCATATTAATTGATGTATAGTCTTTGATCTTGAAAAATGATTTGAAAAATAAGTAATTAATGTTGAGAAGTAAAATAGAAAAACAAATAATTGACTTTTGGGTTGGGGCCTAAAACAAATGTTTCATTAGCCTTCTCTTTGAGCCACCCTGAACGGAGGGAGTAACTCTTAATTAATTTGAGTATGATATTATATCGATTTTTATTTTCGAGTACACCGTGCGTGCATTAATTAATATATAAAACGATTGGCATTACCAAAATATTCGGGTCTTAGCTATTAGCTGTAGTGTTGTACATGAGGGAGACATATGACAATTATAATGTGCAAGTAAGATTATCGAAGTAATAATTATATAAATCAACTATTTAGTCTCGTAGAGACAAAACTGACGAGGTTCATGTTAGACCTGACACCCACCCAACAAACTTGTTGTATTTTTCAAGATTCTATAGTTTAATTATTATTATCTGAATTAATCATTAATATATATAATTGGTCTTTGTCCTTTGGAGTACGTACGGTTCAAAATCCTTCAAGAAATAATGCATTTAGTCATCATTTGGTTGTTAGCTTAAATATCTTACAAATTTGTTGTGATATTGATTTCTCTTAAAAATAATTAGTGGAATATTATTCAAGAAAAATTAAGCAATGGGTGTCCCAAGAGCATCTATAAACACTATGTTGGATTGTGTTTGTTTGAGGAAATAATTATGCGAGCCTAATTAAGGAACTTTTAGTATATATACTCTGCTTAATTCTTGGAGTAAATTAAATCTAATAGTATTATTAATTACTTTCTTTTTGATCCCACAGTAACATGGATTTTTTTTACCATGCTACAAAAAATAATTGACATAATAAAACCAAAGATAAACTGCATGGGGTTTCATGCATTGAACATACACTACAAACGCTGAAAACAAAGCAAGGAAGTATCAATCTGATGTCTTGTGGTCTTATCTGTTCATAAATCTCTTTCATTTGTGAGGGACCAATTTGTCACATCCTGCTGGAGAAATTCTTTAAATTTTAAGCGCGTGTAGCTCGTGCAAACCTCAACTATTCCACCAAGTAATTATCCTATCTCGTCAGCACATGTATTGTATAACTGATAATAAAATGAATTTTGAGCCCTAACTCAACTCCGAAAACCAGTTCAACGAGGTGAAGATTAATTCCCGTTCAGACCATATAAGAAAATCAAGTCCACATCCTACAACTAATGCATGTGAGAGAACTTAACATCCCCACACGCGTAGGTTTGCCAACCGGAGCGCGAACTACATAATGTAGAAGCCAATTACGTCAGGTAATAAATTAAGAATTAGGATGAGTCTGATAACTCTGATATCTACCATGATAAGAAATTGGACTTTAGATTAAATTCAACCCCAAAAGCTAGCTCATGAGACGTGAATATGGGCCAAAACCACTTATAAAATTCCCAAGTCCAAATCCCACAATTGATGTTGGACAACTCAAACAGAGAGAAAGGAATATTGAATGGATTGGAAGAATGAGGAAGATAAGCTTGAAGAAATATGGACAAGTTATGGGTCTAAAAAATTAAAATAAATAGTGGTAGTAACTAAAAGGTAGTTGTAATAAAAGGGACATGTGTGCATGGGGTTGGGAAGTTGGACCAGTAGATATATACATTGCTTCAAAAAGGCAACTTTGATATGATGTCTCTGCTGCATTTTCTATTACCATGCCTGGCTGCTGCATTGCATCTATATATCTTCTGATAAGGGGGCTCCCTCTTCACATTCAGTCTTCATGCATGCATCTTTCCATGTGAAAATATATTGCAACTATATGTATTGTTGTAAATGTAATTTAAGACTCCTTGTTATGAACTTCATGAGATATTGATGACTCCTTAGTAATGGTCCATCCTCAACTTAATTAGTAATGACACCCTAAACTATACCCGAAAAGTCGAAAACACACATAAATTATCGAAGTGACCTAATACACACTTATACATATTAAAAATGAATTTAACATCACCCTACAAGATGATGTGGAACCAAAAAATAAAAATAAATAAATAAAAGCACGTTTTTTACAATTTATTTATTTATTTATTTATTTCTATTACTTTTTATTTTCACACTTTTTTATTTTTTATTTTCACACTTTTTTATTTTTTATTTATTCTTTCTTCTCTCTATCTTCATCACTTTCACTTTCTCTTTCTCTTTCTCTACAATACCTAACAAGATCCTTTCCACCATGAACACTAACTCAACACCTTTAGAGAAAACTTTATCTATTTCACCTCTTTTCTCTCAAATCAAACCTTTATCATTAAAAATCTTATCTTTATTCTTATTTTTCAAGAAAAATCTTACACCCACTTTATTAAATAAAATCAACACAAATTAAACACAATCAACAAATCACAAGTTAAGAAAAATTACTTTTTGGGCGGAGAAATGCTATTTCATCGAAAAAATTAAGTTTTTCGATAATTTTTATCGAGAATTTTTTTGGCAAATTCAATGGAGTACTTTATTTGTCTTTTCCCCCCCAGATCTTTTCTTCATCTTTTCCTATCAAAATCTCATAAATTAGCATCAAAATTAGAGATAAACTATTATACTAATGATAAATTTAAAATTTTCACCAATTTAATAATCGATTTTCTAATCTAATTTCTCTCACTCTATGAAACTCTAATAAGAAAAAAGCCCAAAAATCGATCTAAAGTAAAATAAAATATAAGGTTTTAAAGAAAAGCAAGTGTGTTGATATTTGGTGATGGGTTTGCTAGTAGTGAATGATAAAAAAGATGAAATTGAAGGTGGTGAAGAAGAATAAATTGATAATGATTAATGATGGTGTTGATATTTGGTGGTGGGTGATGAAGAAGAAGGAATCGAAGGTGATATGATACTTGTTCTTAGTGCTAAAAAGCAAAGAATAGGTGTGGTGGTGACGTCAGCTATGGTGTTTCGGGCGAGATGAAGGATGGAGTGGGTGGGGTGATTTAGTGATGTAGAATATATTATTGAAGGATTTTAATTATTAATTAGAAATTAATTAGTGTAAAATATAACTAACAAAAGAAAAGAAAAGGAAAAGAATATAAAAATAAAATTTATTAAGAAATCTGATGCGGTGCTGACATGGCACTGACGTGGCGCGCGAGTGTAAAACACCACGTTCAGTGAGAGTGGTGCTATATGTCTCAGGGTGGTGTTAAATTCACTCCTAATATGTATAGGTGTGTATTAGGTCATTTCGATAGTTTAGGTGTGTCTTCGACTTTTTCGGGTATAGTTTAGAGTGATTTTGATGTCTTTTTCCATTAAATTTTTAATATTTTAATTTCGGTTTGAACATGCGATATGAAGTCATGATTTCAAATCAGCGTTTGGACATGCGATTTGGGATCATAATTTCAAATTCTCCAAAAGCCATGATTTGGAATTCTAAATCATGATTTAAATTTTTTTAATGTAAAACTTGATCCATAAGTTTGTATTTTATAAAAAAAAGACTCACAATTTAAATTTTACGAAAAAAGACTGATACTCGACGTGAAAAGATTGTTCGTACCATGTGAAAGGATTATATTAAAAAATAACTAGTCTACTATTATTTACTAGTGGATCTTTATAAAATTATGTGTATTTGAAAGTTTGTAATTATAAATATTTATTTATAAAAGAAATACGAAGATATGCAATTTATCAATGCAATGCCTTATGTAATGACCCTTCCGGTCATTTACGCATTTTCGCGGGTTCAAGCCGTGGAAACAGCCCTTTGCAGAAATGTAAGGTGAGGCTGCGTACAATAGACCCTTGTGGTCCGGCCCTTCCCCGGACCCCGCGCATAGCGGGAGCTTTAGTGCACCGGGCTGCCCTTTTTTTTTTTTTGTACCGTTAGAACTAACCTGTAGCGGCCCCAAGTCATTTATGGCTTGTCGAAACCGGTAGTTCGGTGCCAGGGCCATTTGTTTAGTCTTTATGGCCGTTTCTCATTTTAGAGCTTCAACTTTGGAAATCATTGACTTCAGTCAACATTCTTGGTAATATCAAAGAATTAAACCAAGGTTCTAGGTCAAAGGAATCCCTTACACAAAAAGTCCGAGTTAAAGAAATGCCTCGTGTAACACCTCGCCCATTTGAAAGGTTTAAATTAATCCGTGCCTTCGGGGTAAGACTAATAATGTCTAATATACTAAGAAGGATGTGTTATGAGGTATTATAATCACAAAATGATCGTATAATAAGTTTTGAAGCCAAGCAAGTTGTGAAATAAAAGTCGGCAAGTTATCGTAAGTTTCCTTAATAATTTTTTCTGAACTTTGGATCAAATGTCTCAGAGCTTTTCTCTCAGTATATAAAGAGCTAGAAGTCCCCCGACCTACCAAATCGAAGGTCTACGAGTTTAGTTTCCAACACACTAAATCGTTCATCTATACGACTTCAGAATAGAGAGATATTCACGTTTTCGTAAGACTATGCAAGCAGGCACGTCAAGGTGGGGCCCCTATCCTAAGTCGGTTTGCCTTTATAAATCAGGTTCTCCTTCGTTTTGAATCATAAAAACAGACCAAAACCATAGAAAATCAGATATAAACCTTATAAATTCTCCTTGGACTTTGATGCTTTCAATTCGGAAGTTTAACGGGAGTTGCTCTATGTCGCAAGCTCGTCATTTTGGTATAGTCTGCCCCGTCGATTTTATGGCGTATCTTCGTGGGTGTTGATGCAGTGAGCTAACATATGTTTATTGAGTATTTGGCAGTAGCTAAGGATTTATATTGGCAAGGTAAGAATCCCGTACATTTATCTATTTGTTAAATCGAGATTCTAAGCTTCTAGTCACGAAAAGTCATATTTTTCGATAACTTGTAGTAGTTTCTTGTTGGACTTGGATCTGTTTGTTGTTCCTCCTTCGTAATTACATGTTCTAGTACTATTTTTACAGCTTTTCGAGCCACGAAGTGGTGTTTTGGATATTGTGGCTTTGGAAAGCCCCTTTATCTTATTATGTTTGGTTATTGTTGTGGTGTACTGGTTGTGGTAAGGTGATGGAGGGATTGGGAAGTTTGTGCGATTCTTATTTGGATCACATACGATAGTGATTGGATTGAACAACGTGAAGTACACCTTGAAATAGTGCCTCGAGAGCTCGTCGCTCCTTTGAGATGTGGTTAACATATTGTTGTTGGATTTAGCTGTCATTTATTATTGTTATTGGCCTCATTTTATGCTTTGGAGTTGGCTGGTCGCGAGTGTGACATTAACACTTTATCAATTGGCTATGGCTCATTCTTGCAGCCTTGTCGATTCTAGCAATTGTTCCATTACCTTGGTTGGTCAGGCTTCATAGAGACAACTTTGGGGCTTCATTTGAAAGTATTTTTTGTGTGATTCGGAGATTCCAGGAGCAGTTCAAGCCTGGACAACGTTGTTTCCGCAGCTAGTCATCGAATGACAGGTATATTATGGCTTTCCCTATCTAGACTCTGCATATATAGTCTATAACTACATTAATTAACATCCTTGGGTGGGTTGTTATAGGTTGGTACCCCAGACCTTGTTTTTCTTGTTCGTCCGTTTAATTCATACATTATTTGTAGTATTCGCATAGTATTGTATATTACCCGTGTGGTCCTGCGTGGCCTTGTATTGACTCTGGAACATAGATGGTGGGTTATTTGGAGAATGTCCGCGAGTCTCGGACATAGAGATGATCCTTTTAGGCTGGTTATGTCTGCTGAGTAGCTGCTGGGCATGTGCAGGGCTGATAGGAGTTGTTGTGAGACGTTGGGATACTTTTATATTTGTGTGCGAGCATATCATCCATGAAAAAAGTTTTTTCCTGCATGTTTTACTACAGTTTTGGCTGCGAGCCACTACCGACAATTTTCTTAAATTTGCATGGCCCCGGGGGTCCATTTTTGGTACTGTTGATGATAGAAAAAGGAATTTCGGATGTTTACGCACAGATTTTATTACTGGTATTAATCTCTGCCGGGCAGGGCACTAGACTTGATTTTATTACTCATACTAGTCTCTGCCGGGTGGAGCACTAGACTTGATTTACTACAGTTTTAGACCCGGTTATGCCCCGGCATGCTTGGAGGAGTTTTTGAGGCATTATCCACTACTTTAGTCCTGGACAGGGTCTGGGCATGCATATTCGAGACTGAGTCTCTATCTTGATCCCAGACTTTCTTCTGGATGACATGTCTTGATACTGAGTTTTAGTATAGGGTCCGAGACTTCCATGGACCTTGCCGCTCCAGGCCTAAGGCTTCAGGCTGCGTGTGCCGGAGAGAGGGTATACGGCGGAGTAGAGGTATACGGGCAGTGTCCTTCGATGGAACCTACCTGCTGGGCATGTTCGGCACCGGAGGGGGTACATACAAAGATACCATTTCACCTGAGATCTTTATGCATCATATCATTCATTGTTTGAGGCTCCACCCTTGTTTGCTGTTTGTTGATTGTACGCTCTGGTAGTATGGGATGCCAGAGGGTTTATTTTCACTTGTCTGTTTTCCTTAGTTGTATGGGCGGCCGAGGGACTGTAGGTAGACTCTTGTTATTTATTTACGAAATTGTTCCCTGTTACGGCTAGGTTCTTGGTTTTTGGATTTGTGATTGATATGATTAGTTCGATCTTTGATTTCTGTTTAGCTTTTGGTTGTCTATTCTCTGTGCTAGCTCCTTGTGCTTCCTTTATTGCTTCAGTGATTGATTTCTTGCTATCTATTACTTACTGCTTTTATATCTTATATGAGCTCAGTCGGCCGATGATGCCTACTGAGTACCCATTGTTTTGGTGCTCATACTACACTTCTGCACTTTTTGTGCAGATATTAGTTGAGTTCTCATCGTTGATCGCATTGGAGACTCGTGCAGATTTTATGGATATTCGAGACTAGGGTGAGCGCCTGACGGTCGGAGCTTGACCACATCTCATCTTTTGTACTGTTACTCTTTGTATATTCGGAGACAGTTGTGCTTATCATTTTATTACTTCTAGCTTTTGTATTCTATTAGAAGCTTCTGTACTGTTGATACCAAGTCTTGGGGTTGGTGTAGTTTCATTATGTATATATTCGGGTAAATTGCTTCTGCGTTGTCTAATCTTTATATTCTGCTTCCGCTTACTCTTTGCTTATTGTCACGACCCAACCCATCATGAGCGGCACCCACCCAATCCCCGGATGAGCGAACCAATAGAGTTCAACTCTTGTCTAGACTAACAGCCTAAAACCAATAATAGAAAGTAAACTAGCAATCAAAATAATTCAAAAACTAATCATAATCATTATCCTGCGGAAAATCCCTCCTAGGAACTGAAAGTTATTGTACAAAACATCAATACCAAATATCTAGAATACGGGGATGCAACCCCAAAAGATAAAATGAAATAGTTTTAAGTCCAAAACAAATGGACTGAAACTCTAAGAATAACCCAAGGTAGCTCGAAACAAGCAGCTCACCCTTGAAAGTCAGAATCGCCGGTGCTAAATGCGAGGTCGCGTCTCAGTCGCTGGTAGATTTTTTGTACTCACCAAGGACAAGCAAGTGCAGTATCAGTACACCATCACTGTGTACTGGTAGGATCATCAGCCAGTTTTCAAGTAAACAACATATATCACAGTACAACATATTCAAGTAAATATATGGAAAACATGCAACAAGTATACAGGCCCTAGACTACAAGTCTCTACCTACCTTGTACCAGCATGAAATCCATCTCTTACAGTTCTATACCACGAACATGAGCCATTAACTATACCTTTTCATCTAGTCCGGACCCACCCTAGAATCCCCTCTAGACACATTCTAAAAGTAATGCTTCAACCCGGTCTAAACCAAGACCAACACAACAGTTTTACAAAGTTCCCGGTCACTCAAGGACCACCAGCAATAACACCTTTAAATAGACAACTCGGTCCACTCACGGAACCAATATCAAGTGTCACATTCAGTAAAATAACCTGGTCCACACATGGAACCAATATCAAGTGTCACATTCAGTAAAATAACCCGGTCCACACACGGAATCAATATCAGCCAATGCAATACAATAACCAATGAAATAATGCAAGATGCAATAAAGTAAACCCGTACCAAGCGTGGTACCCGTGCCAACCGAATGTTATACCCGTACCAAGCGTGGTACCCATGCCAACCATTTGTTATACCCGTACCAGGCGTGGTACCCTAGCCAACTGAATATCAACAACCACAGTCAATATATGAATACACACAACTTGTAAAATCATCAAGTAAATACCGTTCAATCACAGACTGTAAACAGGAACCTAGACATTCCACACGACTTCCCTAAGCAATGTAATGCATACAATCACTTAGACATGAGTACACGAATATACACATTCACAGAAAGTCATAAGCCATCACCTACCTCGAAACGTTCCAAGATCTATACGACCCGAGCTTTCCCGTGTTCCGGATTCCTCTCTCGTTCTTGGTCTAAAAATAACACACAGTACATATAATTAACACACAAGGCCTGTACATTACCCGGATTATACCGAATCCCCAAACCCCAGGCCACCCATGATCATCCCACCCTTTTCTCGGGCTTTTTCACCATTAATTCTCCTAGTTCAATCATTTTTATAGATAAAACAGGGAATTAAACAACCTATGATCATATTAATGTACTTTAATCCATACCCAAGAACACACATGCTTGGAATCCCCTTCCTTCCCCGAATTCCACCATCCCTAGGTTATTCTAACCTTTCTTCAAATACCCTCCTAGCAATTCTACCGCATAGGAAACATAATATAAAGATTTGGGAACAAAAACCTTACCTTAGGGATGAATTTTGACAGAAAAAGGAAGAAAAATGCCTGGAATCGCCTAGCCCTTCTCCGAAAACGAAATTGTGAAAAACTGAATATTTTGGGAGCTATTTCTGCATTAAATTCCCGTCGTCCTGCTATAACAATCCCCACTATAGCGGTAGACTGCCACCATAGCGGTCTTAAGTAGGTTGACCGCCCTTTGATCGCCGCTATAGATGTAATTTCTACCGCTATAGCGGTGGCCGCTATCGCGCGTGACCACGCTCATCACAGATAGAATGTCCAGAAATCTGTCAGTTTTGACCATTTCACAGCACACCTATTTCCCCCAATGTCCTAAAATAATCCCTTCACGTCAAACGCGATTCTGGTAGTTCTACTTACCCAAATGCGATTCCAAAAAGTTCTCCGGACTCCTTTATGTCTTGGCTACGTGGAAAACTAGCTCAATCCAAGACACCTAAACCCATCTTTACCCAGATTTCCCTATACTCTACCTCGCTCCAAAACTAGCCGAGGCTAGCCTAGCCCAGAATTTCAAACTCTCAAACTCAGAGTTTTCTAACTCTAAAACTTGGCACATTGGACTACCCGTAACGACGGACCCGGTCGTTACACTTATTGTGCGTATTGGTTTGGCAGTAGCCCATTACTAACTATTCTGGGCTACGAAAATTGGTTAGCCTACTGGGGGTTTGTAGGTGCCATCATGACCTGAGAAATCGGGTCGTGACACCTTAGGATATATCGATATCTTATTTATAAACTATGAATTGCTCATTTGGTAAGATTGTATATGAATTGGAGAAATTTTGAAGTTTAATAAAATAACTAGGAAGACTTTTGAATTTTGTGATCTTAAACATATCATGTGAATATTATAATATTTTAAACTATTAAAAACAAAAGTAAAATACATAATTTGAAATAGAATAAATTGTAAGGTATATATGAACTAAATGGAATCCCTTTGAAGGATGTGTCTCCATCATGATTAATATTTTATATGTTTTTTGTTTATTCAACTATGTTCAAAACAGTAAATTAGATTTTTCGAAATTAATTGAAAACGGAAAGTAGATACTTTAAATAAAAAATATTTGAGATTACAAAATTTAATATGTGTCCTTAAGAAATTTAATCCCCTTATTGTATTCGAGGTTTTGAATTACATCGTCCTTAAATAAAATGGATATACTTGTTATTAATGTAGCGGTACATCAAACGTTAATAACTTCGTTGAACTCAAAGTTAGTCTTCAAATTACACGAAGACTCATTTTTTATTTGTAAGAAACCATCTGTTTGGAAGGTGGTTCTTTTCGGGAGAAACAAGTCCTTTCGTTGAAAATAATTCCATGAATTTTAAAATAAATTTATGCAAAAATATTAGTAAATGAAAAAAGAAATAAATAAATTTGGTCTACAAAATTTATCAATCAATTGTTTATCCAAATCCAAATCTAAATACGAAGTCAAGTCGAGCGACGACGACGACACGTGGAGGACTTTCTTCTCAATTTTTTATTAGCTAGAAGAAATGCTTCTAAATATAAGTACACTAATCTTCCTTTTCACCATCAATGATGGAGAAAGTTTCTATCTAAAAAAAACTTAGCCTCAAAGTTTCCTCCATTTTCATTCATACATACACCTTAACTCCAACAATTTTCTCATCCAAGAAAGGAAACAAAAAAAAGAGAGTAAATGATATAAATAAATAATATACTAAACTAAAACTTTGCAGATTAGTTAAAGATAATACACTAAACTATTCTAAAAGAGAATTTAAAAAACGAACTAAAATTTTAAAAATAATGGATTACCTCCCATCAAGCACTTGATTTAATGTTGCAGCACGACGCAAGATAACTTTATCACTTTTATCTCCACTTGGAGGATATGAATTGCCGCTCCAACTTTGAATCAAAATTCTGATGATGCTCGTGGGGTGGTGGTAGAAAAGTAAAGAGTTCAATTGTCGGATATCAGATTTTATACTTTTTGTCCTTTAAGTGTGATGCAGATCAAAGTGAAACTACTTCAAGAAGATCTTATTGATGTGAAACAAGAAGGTAAAAAGATAGGAATTAAGAGATAGAAATTAAAAAGAGATAGGCACAATTGAATTCAAACAATTAAAATATGTAATGGTGAAATTAACTAAAATATCACTTAATTGAAAATTAAACGCACCTAATTTATTATGAATCCTCAAGAAGGTGGTAACCTTACTTGCAAATCTTAGGACAAAATGTTAAAATCCAACAAAGAGTTTCAAGTTCTCACAAGAGGCATAATTCTTCAATATGTCAAAAACTAACTATGAAACCCTAATATTCAACTATTTATACTAAAGATTAAAAGTAGTAAGGAAAGACCCAATTTCCTCTCATTAAAATTATAAACTAATTAAAATAGTAGAGCACTTAATATATTAAATATCTTCAAGTCTTCCATATTGGAGCCTTTCAAAGATTCCATCTTCATCCATAAAACTTGTAATGCTTGAAGGTACTTATCTTGACTCCTTGTGAAGGGCCTCCTTGAAGTATTGTCACTTTGATCTACATCACTCTCCCCTTATTCAAAAGAATTCATCCTCGAGTTTACCATCTCTACATCAAAAAGAGAGAAATCACTACCATTAAAAATATTATGGACCAAATACTCACTTGGCAAGTCCACTTTGTAAGCATTATTTCCAATCTTTGCAAGCACTTGAAAAGGTCCATCTCCTCTTGGAATAAGCATGTTCTTCCTTTTGCTAGGAAATCTTTCCTTCCTAAAGTGAATCCACACCCAATCACCGGGTGTAAAAGTAACTCTTTTTCGTCCTTTTTTGACTTTTTTGATTGCATCTTTGTTTGTTCTCCTTTTGATGTCTCTCCACCTTGAGTGCCTTTTGATAAGCACCATATAAAGTAAAAAGACTATGCAATTTCAATAAATACCTTATCTCCTTATTTAAACTCGAGATAAATCTTGTTGCAAGACTCACCTCTCCATCATTGACATTAGCTCAAAGTCTAGTATGTTCTAGCTCTTCATAATACTCTTCTACACTCTTGCTTTCTTGTTGAAGATTATAATTTTCACGATCCAACTATCGGGCCGTGCGGGCACCTACTCTAATCCACCTAGATAGGAGAACCCTTACCACCCCAACCAACAGGCAATGCAAAAAGAAAATAAACCATTAAATAAGTCCCTTAATACATGAGAAATCCTTTTACAAAATATTTGAAAAATCCTTATACAATAACCATTGAAATTACACAACCTTTAGAACTTGCAGAAATTTACTAACAATATAAGAAACCTCCCCAGAACCTAGTCTAAGTCGGTACAAGAGCTTCTACAAGATGATCTTATAACATAAGATGGACACAACTTCCACCATAGAAGGAAGTAGGAGCTGCTGGAAGATCACCGCAATCCTGAACCTGTGAAACATCACCAACCCTGCAACCAAGCTATACCCAAAAAGGTATAGCAAGAGTAGAATCAGTACAAACACACATACTGGTAGGCATCATGGGCTGACCGAAATCCACTCCTACCATCATATAAAAATCAAGATAAAATGCACAAGGTAAATGCTTCACCCCTTTCAACATCACTTTTATCAACCCCCTCTTACGGAACTGACCTTCCTAACCTCTCGCTGCCAACTCCACCACCCTAGCCTTGACCCTGACATCTAGGACTTCCCAAGTCACCTTTAACCTTTACCCCAGTCAACTACCTTGACTAAATATCCATATTAGATCCGGCCAACTGCCCAACCAAATCACTTATACCCAAAGTATTACCTACCATTGTCCGGACTTTCCAGGACCTCTAGGACAGATGTACCACCTGGTTATATTAACCAATAACCACACCTAGACTCTCAGTCTTCCTCTACATTTATCAACCACATGCATTTCACCTAACAACCATTGACACCATAGAGATACACCTAAATCCCTTCTTGGATCATATAACCCGGACCCTCCAAGGATCCTCCATCCATACCTAAGTGTTCAACAGACTACTCTGGTCTACATCAAGACCCACAATTAGATCATTAACCGCGATAATTTATGACCGTCACTAGTACACTTAATAAGATCAATTTATGAGCACATAACCTCTTGTACATAGTTTGTACCCACCCGGATCCCCCTCTAACACATTTAGGTGTTAACATGATAAACTCGGTCTATGCCAAGACCAACTAATAATTGCACAATAACCCGGCCTATACCAAGATCAAACTAATAACCAACATAATAACCCGGTCTACACTAAGACCCAACTAATAACCAGCATCATGACCCGGTCTACACCAAGACCAACTAATAATATAATACAACAACCCGACCTACACCAAGACCAAACTCACAATACAATATAACAACCCGGCCTGCACCAAGACGAAACTCACAACATAATATAACAATCTGGCCTACACCAAGACCAAACTCACAATACAATATAACAACCCGGCCTACACCAAGACCAAACTCACAATACAATAATCCGACCTACACCAAGACCAAACTCACAATAAAATAACCTGGCCTACACCAAGACCAAACCCATAATATAATAACTCGGCCTACACCAAGACCAAAATGCAATATCACAATTTATAAATATAGCCTGGTCCACTCATGGAACCAACAAAAAGTGCACAGTGTAACAGTATCAATGCAACAAGGCAGTAAAACAAATTTGTACCAGGCGTGGTACCCGAGCCAACCGTTAGTATATCCCATACCATGCGTGGTACCCGAGCTAACCATTAGTATATTTCTTACCAGGCATGGTACCCGAGCCAACCATTAGTATTCACGTACCAGGTATGGTACCCGAGCCAACAATTAGTATTTCCGTACCAGGCGTGGTACCCGAGCCAACCAAATGTCAAACAATCCATAGTTACAACAATGAACAATCAACTTGTAACCCAACAAGCAAAATGCACAGTTTAATTTACCAGACTGTTAAACAAGACTATTAGACATTTCCTAATCATCCCCTAAGCAATGTATCTCATACAAATACTTAGATAAGAGTACACAAACAGATAAAGCATACAGGAATCAAACCATCACCTACTCCATTCCGGGTATACTATGAACCGTCAAATCTCGTCCGAAGACTAACCCCGATTTGCCCCTTTAAACATGTAATTAATTACATTTATTCCTGACCCTCTTCCTAGGACTAAGTACAACCTGGGAAAACCTTTCTCAGCCTTAGAACACAGCCAACGAATATCCTAATTATACCAATTAGTTTTCGAAACGTCTGTCCCTTGCATATTAGTTAATTACTAACCCTTTTCCGGTTCCCCAAACCTTTCGATATTCTAATTCCCACATTTAGTAGCAAAATCACACCAATTAAGCAATGCCTAGAATATCACAACACACTATCCCAATTCTACCATTTCCAACTAATCTAACAATCAATAATTTCCTCCAAATTCCGTGCCCGAAGGCCTAACCATGGATTCTCCTTTTCATTCTACACAATAATAAGAAAATGAAAGTGGTCAATTTACTCTTTGGAAGAAACCTAGCCTACCTGGATGAAGAGCAACTGTTTCATGCCCTTTCTGGCTCCGTGAAGGCATTCCCTGAAGATTCTACAGGCCACTAGTACACTTAATAACATTAATTTATGAGCACATAACCTCTTGTACATAGTCCGGACCCACCCGGATCCTCCCTGACACATCTAGGCATTAACATGACAAACCCGGTCTACGCCAAGACCAACTAATAATTGCACAATAATCCGGTCTACACCAAGACCAAACTAATAACCAACATAATAACCTGGTCTACACCAAGACCCAACTAATAACCAACATCATGATCCGGTCTACTCCAAGACCAACTAATAACATAATATAACAACCCGGCCTACACCAAGACCAAACTCACAATACAATATAACAACCCGGCCTACACCAAGACCAAACTCACAATACAATATAACAACCCGGCCTACACCAAGACCAAGCTCATAATACAATATAACAATCAGGCCTACACCAAGACCAAACTCACAATACAGTATAACAACCCGGCCTACATCAAGACCAAACTCACAATACAATATAACAACTCGGCCTACACCAAGACAAAACTCATAATACAATATAACAACCCGGCCTACACCAAGACCAAACTCACAATACAATAACCCGGCCTACACCAAGACCAAACTCACAATACAATATAACAACTCGGCCTACACCAAGACCAAACTCACAATACAATAACCCGGCCTACACCAACACCAAACTTACAATACAATAACCCGGCCTACACCAAGACCAAACCCACAATATGATAACCCGGCCTACACTAAGACCAAAATGCAATATCACAATTTATAAACATAGCCCGGTCCACTCATGGAACCAACAACAAGTGCACAGTACAACAGTATCAATGCAACAAGGTAGCAAAACATATTCGTACCAGGTTATTGTGCAATTATTAGTTGGTCTTCGCGTAGATTGGGTTTGTCATGTTAATGCCTAGATGTGTTAGGGGGGATCCGGGTGGGTACAGACTATGTACAAGAGGTTATGTGCTCATAAATTAATGTTATTAAGTGTACTAGTGGCGGTCATGAATTATCGTGGTTAATGAGCTAAGAGTGGGTCTTGGTGTAGACCGGGGTAGTCTTTTGAACAATTAGGTGGTACCCGAGCCAACCGTTAGTATATCCTGTACCAGGCGTGGTACCCGAGCCAACCGTTAGTATATCCTGTACCAGGCGTGGTACCCGAGCCAACCTTTAGTATATTTCTTACCAGGCATGGTACCCGAGCCAACCGTTAGTATTCCCATACCAGGCGTGGTACCCGAGCCAACTGTTAGTATTCCCATACCAGGTGTGGTACCCAAGCCAATCAAATGTCAAACAATCCACAGTCACAATAATGAACAATCAACTTGTAACCCAACAAGCAAAATGAACAGCTCAATTTACCAGACTGTTAAACATGACTATTAGACATTTCCTAATCATCCCCTAAGCAACGCATCTCATACAAATACGTAGATAAGAGTACACAAACACACAAAGCATACAAAAATCAATCCATCACCTACCCCATTCCAGGTACACTATGAACCATCAAATCCGGTCTGAAGACTAACCCCGGTTCGCCCTTTTAAACATGTAATTAATTATATTTATTCCTGACCCTCTTCCTAGGACTAAATACAACCTGGGAAAGCCTTTCCCAGCTTTAGAACACAGCCAACAGATATCCTAATTATACCAGTTAGTTTCTAAAACTTCTGTCCCTTGCACATTAGTTAATTACTAACCCTTTTTCGGTTCTCCGAACCTTCCGATATTCTAATTCCCGCATTTATTAGCAAAATCACACCAATTAAGAAATGCCAAGAATATCACAACACGCTATCCTAATTCTACCATTTCCAACTAATCCAACAATCAACAATTTCCTCCAGACTCCGTGCCCGAAGGCCTAACCATGGATTCTCCCTTTTATTCTACACAATAATAAGAAAATGAAAGCGGTCAATCTACTCTTTGGAAGAAACCTAGCCTACCTGGATGCCGAGAAGCTGTTCTATGCCCTTTCTGGCTCCCTGAAGGCGTTCCTTGACGATTCTGCAGGTCCAAATCTATGTTTTCGCATCCCTTTAGCTGGAATCCCTCCTCTCCATGGCTCCCAAGCCTTGGAGCAGCCTAGGAGGGTTTTTGGAATAGCTCTCATCTATTTTTGGGCCTGAAGGAAAGAGAATGAAATTAAAAACCCATTTTCTGGGTTTTCTGGTACCGTCGCTCAGCTATAGCGATATCTCCATAGCGGAGTGAACCACTATGGTGGAGGTTGACTGTCTTGATTTCCGCTATAGTGGTAAATATTCCGCTATAGCGGAGGTCGCCGTGGCGGAGCAGTAGCGCTTGTCATAGACAAAATGTTAAAAAATCTCTAAAATTAGTCTATTTTACAACACACTTATTTCCTCGACATTCTGGAATAAACCCCTAACGTCAACCTTGATTTCAGGAGATCTACTTATTCGAATTCGATTACAAAAAGTCCTCCGGACTCCTCTATGCCTTAGCTACAAGGAAAATTAGCTCTAACCAAGACATCTAACCCAATCCTTATCCGGATTGTCCTAGACCATACCTCGCTCTAAATGCGACCGAGACTAGCCTAGCCCAGAATTTTAAACTCTCAAACTCGAAGTTTTCGAACTCTAAAACTTGGAAAAAAATGGTTTAACCATAACGACAAATTTGGTCATTACAACAATACTTTTTGAGTGTATCTTGTTCATAATTTTGACCCACAAATCTTTTCCTCATACTTCTTTTCATATCATTCTAACTTGTAATAAAATCACTATTCACCAAAGTATCTCTTTTAATTTTCTCCCACCATGTAGAAGCAAAACCCTCAAGGTGACTTATAGCATAATTCATTTTCTTAGTATCACTCATATTTTTGAGATTATATTGACTTTGAAGCTTCATTACTGTAACACCCCAGAATTGGATTCAACTTTTTATGTTAAAATCTCTGAAAATTTTCAACTTTCAGGAACTACGGATCCAAACCACGAGCTGTGGAATGGAGTCGCGGTTTGTCTTCTGCTGGTTCAGTCTCTGGTCTGAGAACCACGAGTTAGATCTACAGATCGTGGTTCAATCTACGGCTTGTCCTGTCCATTTATTTAATCATATCAGAGGGCTGACAGGTCCCCCAGGAACCACGACAGGCAACCACGGGCCATGGTTTAGTCTACGGTCCGTAGACCTCACCTGTGGAATCTGAAGCTGAGTTTTAATTCAATTCTTTTCTAGTTTCTATCCAAAGGTATTTTTGTAATTACCCACCCTTTTAACTCCTAAATGAGGTCATTTTGACCATTTTTAGTATGGTTTTATTCTCTAATAGCCTAAACCTTTCTCATTCTAAGCAATTTCATTCCCAAAGAAGAAAGAACTCCTTCAAGCTCCTAGTCTCAAGCTCCAAGATCAAGCCTCCAATTCTTTCTGTCTTAAGATCAAGCTAGCTTCAATAAGGTATGTGGGTATTTAATAAGGGATTGATTTCACCCTTATGCCCAAAACTCATGGTTTTCACTTTGATTTATGAATTTATGAAATTAGGGTTCTTACTCAATTTGGGGAAAACTTATGGGTTCAGTTTTAAAGCTTCAATTCATAGTTTCTCATTGCTTATCTATGTTTTAATTGAGGTTTCTTAATTGATTTCAAAAGCACATGCACTAAAGATGATTTCTAGCATGATTCCATTAAATTGCATGATTTCAAGTGAAAATTAGCATGTTTTGATAACATGACCTTATGTATTATGAAATTGCATGCCTAATTCTTCAAGTTATGAATTTAGAAAGAAAAGTATATTTTGAATTATGGTTATGCTAAGTTTTAAGGATTTTGAAGCTGAATTACATGACATTAGATATGTCCTTATGATTTATGAAAAATTTGGCATCTAGATATGTCTACCTAAGCTATGTGAATTGCATGATATTAGATTATACCTTATGCTTTTCAAATAAAATTGGCATCGATTTGCCACAAGTTTATGTGAGCTATATGTATATGTTTTGGGAGTAGTATTTAGCACCGAGTTGGACGGGGTGAGATTTCCCTTAGTCCCATAACTACGTGCCACCGTCGGTGCCCTCTGTGGCTTATGACAGGATCCTGATATGATAAGGTTCTAAGTTTGGCCGGTTAGGATAACTTTTTTTGGTGTGGGTGTATAACACTGGACTCCATGTAGCTCATCATGGTTTATGTCAATTAAGAGAAACTTTCATTTGAAGATTTAAGACTTATGCTTTTCTACTTCATGCTTTAAGCTTTAAACTATGAGATCTACTTATGATACTTCCTTATACATGAAATCAGTTTTAAGTATGTTTTCACCATATTTATGCATGTCTCACATATTCAGTACATCCTATAGTACTGACGCATATCTTTGCGTTGCATCCTTTGATGATGAAAATTCAGGCTTTACTCTTCAAGCTCGTGGCTAGACATCATCGGAGATCTAGCTTTCGTTGGTGAATCCTCATTATTCGAGAGCTAGTGTTAGACTTATCTCTTTCATGTTCTTTTTTTGGATTCTTGAGTTAGTTGGGTTATTGTCCCATCAACTCTTTATGACAGTCTAGAGGCTTTTCAGACTTAGATTGTATTCGGGTATCTCTTTCAGATCATGTTTTATTTTGACTTTATCTTTTATGGATTGGGTTGACTAACTTTCTATTTATGCTTCCGCTATATTTCCTTATGATTTATTGAGTATGCTATGACCAAGGGTTAACTTAGGGCATTTGTGATCTCGGGTCCCGTGTTATACCTAGGGGGTAGCCTCGGGACATGACAACTACCAATCAAGATATTTATTCGGTCACTACTTTCCTTGAAGAATTGAAGTGTAACCTTGATGTTGTTGAATCTCCGATCTTCATCATCATTCCTTCTATTGTATTCCTACCATCAACCGAATCTCAACCTCCATTTCCTCCTCTTATATCTCTCTCATCTAACCTTTCTTGTTGAACTTGATCTTTCACTATCATCATCAAAAGAATCATGCATTTCAAGATTATATTGGGGTCTCAGTTGAGGTCTAATGGCTTGTAGTGGAAGATTTTCTTGTTGATTTTCCCCTTTTGAAAGTGTAGCTTGATTGTGAACCCTCGTTGATAAAGTAGCTTTAAGGAAAAAGGTATCTTGCACAACCAAATGTTATAGAGTTGCATCAATAGGAGTTTTACTTGATCCATCATCATATTGACTAATGGGATTGAAAATCTTAAGTGGTTGCTTTGCTATTTCTTGAGTTCTCACCCTTTTATCCACCTCTTTCAATTCTCCTTTGATTTTTTTCATTTCTTCCAATAGTTTTTGAAGCATCAATTTTATTTTGCTAGAGGATTCTTCCTCTAATTGAGTCATTGTACTTATAAAAATAAACAAAGAGTTAGTAGAAAAAGTTTCTCACCACTCACTCACTTAGTGTGTCCCTCTCTTTATCACTCACATTCGTGTATCACTCCAAAGCCAAAGGCTTTTGAGTTCACCCTCAAATGAACTCACTTCACTCTTGCTTTTTACCACTCTTGAATAACCAACGGGTTGAGGGTCAACACCATCAAATAATTCACAAGTGGTACTATTTTTTCGGGATAGAGTGGAGTTTATGTAAATCAAGAAAGGACAATTAAAAATTAAAGGACAAGAAAATAAGTAAACTTACAACAAAATGAAAAAAAAAACATAAAATAATTTGGCACGAATAAAATTAAACGGAAAAGAACTAGTTTAATATGAAGTATGAATTAATACTCAAAGTAAACTAGCTAGAGTTAACAAGAAAAGAAGAGAAAATAAGTTGGAAGGCTATATCTTAAAATGGGCAGATTTGGGCTATTTTTAAAATTTTCAAATTCATTTTCTTCTCCTCAATTTTTTTTGACCAATCTCCTTTAATACCCAATCAAATGAGCTCAAATTTGAGATATAATTTTTTTCACAACTCTATCAACAATTTTCAATCAATAATTTCTTCAAACAAATACCAAATCAACAAAACTCATTTTCAAGTTTTTTCTTCAAAGCTTCAAATTCTAACAATGATTTTTAATTTTTTTTTAATTTTTTTTAAAGTCATGTATTCTTTAATTTTCCGCTAGAGAACAATATCAAGCATCCTTTACATTCAAATACAATTAGATTTAATTTTATTTTATTTTTCAATTCTTTTTTTAAGATTTTCAAAAATTACTAAAACCAGGAGCCTTGCTCTGATACCAATTTGATGTGAAATAAAAAGGTAAAATAAGATAAGAATTAAGAGATAGAATTTAAAAAGAGATAGATACAATTAAATTCAAATAATTAAAAAAATGTAATGGTGAAACTAACCAAAACACCACTTAATTGAGAATTAAAAGCACCTAATCTATTAGAATCCTCAAAAAGGTAGTAACCTTACTTGCAAATCCTAGGACAAAATGTTAAAATTCAACAAATGATTTCAAACTCTCACAAGGGGCACAATTCTTCAATATGTCAAAACTAACTATGAAACCTTAATATTTTATTATTTACACTAAGGGCTAAAAGTAGTAAGGCAAGACCCAATTGCCCCTCATTAAAATTACAAGCTAATTAAAATAGTAGAGCACTTAATATATTAAATATCTTCGAGCCCTCCATGTTGGAGCCTTTCAAAGATTTCATCCTCATCCATGAAGCTTGCGCTTGAAGGTCCTTAGCTTGACTCCTTGTGAACGACCTCCTTGAATTAGTGTCACTTTGATATATATCACTTATCTTCACGCATTGCAAGCTTTATGAATGAAGATGAAATTTTTGAAAGGCTCCAACATGAAAGACTTGAAGATATTTAATATATTAAGTGCTCTACCATTTTAATTAGCTTATAATTTTAATGAGAGGCAATTGAGTCTTTTTTTTATTACTTTTAGTCCTTATTATAAATAGTAGAATATTAGAATTTCATGGGTGAAGAATTGTGCCTCTTGTAAGAGTTTAAAAATTCTTTGTTAAATTTCAACGTATTGCCCTAGGATTTACAAGTACGATTGCTACCTTTTTGAGGATTTTAATATATTAGGTGCTTTTAATTTTCAATTAAGTGATGTTTTGGTTAGTTTCACCATTATATTTTTAATTATTTGAATCTAATTGTATCTATCTATTTTTAAATTTCAACTTTTAATTCCTATATTGGTTTACCTTCTTATTTCACATCAATTTGGTATCAAAGCAAGACTGTTCTTAGTCTATGGCTTTAGTAATTTTTGAATATCCAGAAAAAAAAATTGAACTAATTGTTATTTGAATGTGAAGGTTGTTTGATATTGTTCCATAACTGAAAATCAAAGAATACATGGCTTAAAAAAATTAAAAATTATTATTAAAATTTAAAGCTTTGAAGAAGAAACTTGAAAATGGATTTTGTCAATTTGGTGTTTGTTTGAAAAAATTATTGGTTGAAAGTCGTTGATAGTATTTTGAATTTTCGAGAAAATTATAACTAATGCTAAAATATAAACTAATCTAGAAAGCAAGTAATATGATCAATGACCACATGCATGAATACAAGAAAAATGATTCTCAAGTAATAACTCAATGTCTTTCATGATTTTATAAGAAGAGCGAATTTAAGTTAATTAGCCTCGGATAATAATTCTACATTAGTTCCTTTCGGACACTAACACGACTTTCTAATTGGCTATCTCTCGCCCAATCAAGAGAATTAAGAACACCCAAATATAACTACAAATAATTCTCCTATTTCTAGCTTGAACTATTAATTGAGGATTAATGTTTCAAATTTTTGTTAATTAATCTTTCTAAACCTCGATATTTTTTCTTGAGCTCAAATCTAAGTTCTTAGGGTTTTCTCTTAATAGACATTAAAAAATAAGAATAATTAAAGAAATATCAAACCCACTTCATTTGAAATACAAATCATTCAATATATAAGTAAAACAAGAGACTTAATCCAAAATTTAACAATGAATATTCTTATAAACAAGATTAGATGAAGAAATAAAATACTATACACTTAGATAATCAATATAAAGTAAAAAATTTAAGAGATTTCTCAGTTAAATCTTCAATCTTCAAGTATGAATGTAAGAACCCTAGCTCTCCAAGACTTATATAAATGGTAAAAGATGAAACATATTTTCTCTTATGTCTTATTTTTATAGTTTCGAAAATTTTCCAATCAAAATAAGATCAAACCCCAAATTCTTAGAATTTCAGATCTAGCCATTTTTGCGCTTATAATTATTTTCTCATTTTCTTTAATTTAACCTCCTTTTGACTTGTTTTTCACTTGATTTCTTTCTGATTACTTCTCAATTATATAAATTTAAAAAAATGAAGTAAACTAAAATAAATACACTATTTTCTCAATTAAATACAATAAAAATCTAAGAAAAAGAAGAGATAAGTTGATAAAATATCAACTTATCAACCACCTCAAATCTCGTCATAAAAATCACATTTTGTGCCTTTTTCCTTTCTCTCTTCTCTTTATGGCTTTATAATTACAATTATATATCCTCCTTATCCAATCAATTTATTCATCCAAGTTTACATTTATTCTCGAGATACTATGTAACACCTTACGTCTTGAGTTATGTCTTAGACCATCATGTACTTGTGTTGGGGATTCAGAATCATGTTATTTGACCCAATAATTGGTTAAAAATTAGATCAGAGCTTATTTTAGACTTGGACGAAATTTTAAAGCGTGCACGGAGTTCAGAGTACCGCTCAGGTCAATGCGCTGCACGCCAGGGTTATGGCCTCCGCGCCGCCCTGAGAGCTGAACATCAAAGAGGTGTTTTACAGGCCAAGAGTCTGCAACGCCCTGCCCATAGCCTTGTAGGGTATTGAGCAGGGTGATGCCCTGAGATTTATTTTGCTCAATTTTCAGCACTTCATTCACTTAAAGGTGTTTTTGTCCTAACACTTTTAGATGCTCAGTATGAATATTTAAAAATTCCCTTTTTACAGGTAAGAACACTTAGAAACATTTCTCATTCCTCTCCTCTCTCCCCAACCTAGACTATAAGGGTTTCAAGAAAACTACGCTCAAGACTCAAGAAGGAGCAATCTCTCAGGTTTATTCTCCAAGTTCTAGCCTCCTCCATCAGCTAAGATATGTAAGGCTATCCTCCATCATGTTCTTCTCCACAAATTTAATTTTTACGATTTTGAATTGCCTCACACGAAAGAATTAGGATGAGAGTAGAACCCTTATATCTTGAATTCTCCTTGACTCTTTATGAAACTTCATACATCCTCTACGCAAGTAGCCCATTCGTATGATGTACTCCCTCCATTTTATTTTATGTGGCACTCTTTGACTTGACACGGTGTTTAAAAAAAACTTTTAAAACTTGTGGTTCAAAATGATCCTTGAACATTTGTGTGGTTATAAATCATTTCATTAAGGGTAAAAGGGAAATTTTAAAGTTAAATTTTTTCTAATTATAGAAAGGTGACATTCTTTTTGGGATGAACTAAAAAAAAGTGTGCCACATAAAAATGAGACGGAGGGAGTACTTTATTTTATGTGATTTTTATGGGTTCTTTACATATTATTATAAATGTTTATGAAAAACAAATGATCTTTATGTCAAACACTAAGTCTCTCTATGATTTCCTTGATAGCTTTAAAAAGAATTTGATCCTTATGAACTCAAATTGTGAAATTTTATCAAGAATGTAACTCTCATGACTTATGATATGAATTCTCTTAACTATGCATTTTGACATGATGATATGAACCTTTTACTTATAACTATGCCAAAATGATATGGTCTTCCATAATCTCAATGATGTTATTGAACGGCTAAACTATGAATATGAGTCGAAAGGGGCTAAACGATGAACATGAGTCGCAAGGACTAAACGATGATCACATGAGCTTAAGGGAGCTAAATAGTTTACCGAAAAGGCATAAGTCTAAATGATGATTGCTTGAAATTACATTTGTTGACGTAGGTTATGGATCATACCGTTGGTTCGGATGACTCCTTTATGTGTCCCTAGTAAGAACTTATTATGGACCCTTGCTAGCAAAACTATGATATGTATATCCCATACCCGGCAATAAATGGGATGACTTAGCTAATCAGATCAAGATCAGACTTCACATGCTCACATAGTGATTTATATCGGTTACATTATTAGACTCCCATTATAAACTAAAAGAGGATAAAAGTCTCAACATTGAACAACCCATAGATTTGAAGTTTATATCTCTTCCATGTCCTGATCTCTATTTTGTTGGCTGTTCATGTTTCTTTCTGTCATTGTCATTTTACATACAGTATATTTCATGTACTTATGTCATTCGGTATTGTATTTTACAATGATGCAGATTCAGATAATCAGACTCACGATCAGGCAGTATGCTAGGCTCTTTGTTTTCAGCTTTTGGTGAACCCTCCTTACTTTTAGAGGGCTTAGGTTGCAGTTTATAATTTTATGTCAGTTTATTAAAGGTATATCGGGGGCCTTGTCTTGATAATCAATATTCAATTATGTTAGAGACTTCATAGACAAACAATTAGCCAACTATGTTTTACTTTCAAGTATTGACCTTCGTGTCATCTTTCATGAAACTTAATGTTACGTTTTTATAACAAGTATTTCGTTTTAAGAATTATCTTTCGAATGTTTTTAAATCATGTTCTTCTTACGCTTAGTGTCATGTTTGATGCTATATTACGGGTATGCTTGCATCAGCCATGGCATCGAATGTCGGTCACGTTCAAGGTGTAGGCTCGCGTGACATATTAATAGGTGTTCTATCTCATTAATAAACTTTTAGGATTATGTCAATACACTCGCATCATAAAACTCTGGTAATAAATTGAGATGATGTGAAACACTCTTATTCTCATTGCGTCTCCTGCAAATTGTTCTATTATGTCAAACTTTTTCAAGGGTAGTCTTCAATTTTACAACATTTATTACATAGTTATTTATTTAATGACACCAATTCTAATCGTCGAGTTATTTTTCATCACTCACTATTATCACAATTGCACTCAACTTTTCAGTAGCTAATTGTTGAAGACACAACTATCATGCAACTCTTCATACTATCACTCTTATTTTTTATGAATATTATCAAACTAAAAATTCTAAATTAAAATTTCACTCAGCTGATTCTCCGATTTAAAGTTGTGGTCTAAACCTGATTACATATTTTGTAGACTGACCTACTCCTTTATCACATGAGTAAAACATATCACACCTAACCCGTAACGTCACGTCAAGTCGTTGGTGTTTGAATCTGAGAACACGTTCTTATTATTTGTGAGTGAATGAAATAAAGAAATTTAAACTCAAACTTAATCAAGTAAGCATAATAAGGGAAAAAAGAAAAATGACTTTTCTAAGTATCTCATAGCTTCTCGAAGAAAATTACAGAAGTCTACGTATCGATTCACGATTTTATTAGAAATTGTTCAAGTCCCACAAAATTGGTGAACTTAGAGCTTTGATATCAATTTATCACGATAAAAAATATCTTTGAATAAAGCTAATGAAGCTTGGACTTTAGGCCCCCAACTTTATATGTATATATATTTGTAGTAAAAAAAATACTACACCTATTTATCAAAAAGAAAAGATATTTTTTTGAACTTTGATTTAACAAAAAGTGTTCCTTGAAAAAAAATATTGTAACGTATAAAAATAAAAAATCAATGAAAAAAAAAGGACAAAAAGTAATCACCAATTATGCAAGAATATATCTAGCAAATTAAACATGATGAAATTCATAATTATTACCTTAAACATAACATATAAATGAATTAATAAATCTATCGGCAAGTGAAATTAAGAATAAAATTATTTTAAAAATTATAAGAATAAAGTATTTTTGAATCATGTTTAGTTGCACTTGGGATACTAGCCATCAAGTACAAGTGTCTTTTATATTAGGAAGTGTGGACAGTTCAGTAACTCTAACAAAAATTACTTAATATTCTTTTTAAAATTTTAAAAATAAATGATATAAGTGATTTTTTTTTTGAAAGTTATTTTAGATGAGATAAGATATTGAATTTAATATTAATAATTTAAGAGAAGAATATGATAATAGATCCCATTTGAAAGAATAACACCAAGGAGTGCAAAAATAATTTTTAAGTATCAATTTTAGATTATTTTATACTCCATGTGATTATCACAATATGAATTTAGTACTTTGTCACATTGCTAATTTTTGCACAGAAGTTATATTATTTGTTAAAGTTATATGACGTGTATATACATTATCTTCTTCTACTAAATGATGAATAGTCTTAAAAAACAGTGTATCCGATTTAATTTTTAAATTACTATCACAAAAATAATGAAAAAATAATATTGACGGTGCTAAAGTCATAAGATTTCAAACTCCACAAATAAGAAATGTTTTGCTAAAATTGGTGAAAGTTACTGAGGATCAAAAACCAAAAAGTGAAGTTAACAATTTGACAACATATGAGTTTGAAGTTGAGCTTTTATTAGGTATTACTATTTGACATAATATATTATTTGCAATTAATACAATTAACAAATTCTTAAAATTAAAAAATATGTATATTGATATTGTCATAGATCAATAAGAGGTATAATTTTTTTGTTCCTTATTATCAGATATAATGAAAACATACGAGAACAATGATTATAAAGTCTCAAGCTTGAATATATCAAATAAGCAAAATTATAATAAAAACACGTCAAAAATCTGGTGATATGAGTTAAGAGCACCTAAAACTAAAAGTAAATACGAGAATCTGAAAGTATACACAGTCTAAGAATAGAAAGACATATACAATAAAAAGAAAATAAAACTAGAGTCTGATGTTGCGAATTAGCCAACAACACACTCTGAAACTTCAAGTAACAGAACTCTAAACACTTGTACGTGCTTTGAGAGTACTCACATCCAAATCTACATATAAAAGTATAGCAAATATAATATGAGTACAAAAATAATATGTCTCAGATAAATATCATAAATTGACCCTAACAAAGTAGTGATGAGCCTTAAAAAAATTTAGTATTAACTTATTTTATTCATATACATTGACAACAGATAGAATCAAGACAAAATACATGAATATTATTCAAATAATAAGTAAAATACGAGTTATTTTTATATTTTGGATTATATTTGTTGTACTCTTAATAATTGATACATTTGTAGATTTATTTTGAAATCAATAATTTTATTTTAAAAATTAATAGTAATCGATTTGATATTTTATTTGATCAATTTTTAAATATCATTGACAAAATTTCCCTTTTTAAAAAAATAATTGAGAAAGATCTTTCGTGCGTACAAGTTTGTAATCACTTTTCTGTCAAATTAATTTATGGCGGTCGTCGCCTATACGTTTGTGATTTGTCAATACAAAAACGCGCCCTTCCTGAATTCATCACCAAGATCAAATTGCTCTAAAACCCTAATTCGCTAACTGTGAATTTTGTGATGGGGAATGCTAACTGTGTATTCTGCGGATGTATAGAACAGGCAAGCATCGGTGTGGTGGAAAAATGGGGACGTTTTGACAGACTAGCAGAACCAGGCCTCAATTTCTGGAATCCCTTGGCTGGTGAATGCCTTACTGGAACTCTCTCCACTAGGATCAATTCTCTCGATGTCAAAATTGAGACCAAAACCAAGGTATACTGTTTATTCCGATTCAGTCCCTAAAACCCCCCTAATGTTTTCCATTTTATAAATGCAAAAACTGAATTATCGATCTTTAATTTTGACTAATTTAGTTTTCTTACAGTTGCTAGTTACTATTGTTGTAAGTAGACACTTCACAATGCCCTCATGTGGATTAGTCATAAAATGTACTCCCTCCTTTTTAATTTGTTTGTATGGTGCGGAATTTAAGAAGGTAAAAAAGACTTTTAAATTTTGTGGTCTTAAGCTAAAGATACTTAGAATGTATCAAAATATCCTTTAATCTTGTGGTCTTAAGCTAAAGATACTTAGAATGTACCAAAATATCCTTTAATCTTGTGGTCTTAAACTAAAGATACTTAGAATGTACCAAAATATCCTTTAATCTTGTGATCTTAAACTAAAGATACTTAGAATCAGAGGCGATTCTAGGATTTTTAGAACATGGGTGCACCACTAAAAAAAGAAGAAAAGAACATGGGTGCACCACTAAAGAAAGAAGAAAATATGTATGTAGTGGGAATTGAACCCTAGACCTCAAGGTAAATAACTCAACCTTTAACCAAGTGCACCATTTAATCTCCTTGTAGCATGGGTTCTAGCAGTTAACGTTATACTAATTTTTAAAAATATATACATAAAATATCTAGTTTTACGGGAAAACCACGGGTTCCCATGCCCCATTTTTTTCAACCTAAATTCGCCCATGCTTAGAATGTACCAAAATATCCTTTAATCTTGTGGTCTTAAACTAAAGATACTTAGAATGTACCAAAATATCCTTTAATCTTGTGGTCTTACACTAAAGATACTTAGAATGTACCAAAATATCCTTTAATCTTGTGGTCTTAAACTAAAGATACTTAGAATGTACCAAAATATCCTTTAATCTTGTGGTCTTAAACTAAAGATACTTAGAATGTACCAAAATATCCTTTAATCTTGTGGTCTTAAACTAAAGATACTTAGAATGTACCAAAATATCCTTTAATCTTATGGTCTTAAACTAAAGATACTCAGAATGTACCAAAATATCCTTTAATCTTGTGGTAGAGGGAATTCGAAACCATTAATGGGTCACCAAAAGATTGACCTTCTACAGACAAGCTCAATTCGTATTAGGATGATATCAAATGAGTGGGTAACGCTAGAAATATTGGGTTGTGAGAAAGAGAAAAAAACTCAGTGAAAGTATATACAAACTGTCATGTAGCAAATTAAATTCTGTTGAAATGAATGAACTTTAACCTGTTGCAATTTCAAGCACGCTTGTGCTGTTATGTTTTTATGAAGTGGTATATTGCTGAAGAAAGTCAGAGATTAGATTAATACACGCTTGAAGGGATGAAGTTGTTAACTTTTAGGGAACTTTACCTACCCCTATAATCTGTAGGTAATGTTTCCAATGTATAAATAGCTTTGTAGTTTGTTAGTCGTTCAGATATTTTGCAGTTTCTTTCATAGTCATTTATGCCGGGCATTTCTTTTTCTTACTCGTCTAGACTGGAATAGGAACTGCAGTTGGAGTAATACGTCCTTTCTTTCTATGGATTGTTCTGTTAAATCTATGGTCGTGTCTTGGCAACATTAATTGATCAAAAATTTCCCTTAGGAAAGTTAAAGAATTATTCCCCCCGGCCCCCCTAGGATGGTTTCATAAGATGCTCCTTGGAGTAGACAAAATTGTCATAAATTGAAACTGAGCTAATATTAGTTCTCTATGATATGATGAATGATAATTAAAATGCTTTTGATTGTGAGGTCCTTTGATCTAATTTACTTTACCCTAAAGCTACTAGTATCTTCTTGGAAAATCAATAGCAGTATAGGACAGAGGTAGGTGATAGAATTTGATTGGCTTAGAAGCTCTAATTGGAAATGGGCCAATATGTTGCTCTACCTGGAGAAAGTAACTAATTTGCTATTATTCAGGACAATGTCTTTGTTCAATTGCTGTGCTCGATCCAATATAGAGTGATCAGGCAAAATGCTGATGATGCTTTCTATGAGTTGGAAAATCCAACAGAGCAGATTCAGGCTTATGTATTTGATGGTAATTTGTTTTTTTGTGGTTTTACTTTTGTGAGTATATTTTTGCTATCTTTTTTATTTATGCCACTTGTACAATGCTCATCTCGTTCAACTTTCTTGATTCTTCTAGTTGTTCGAGCCCATGTCCCCAAAATGAATTTGGATGAGCTTTTTGAGCAAAAGGATGAAGTTGCTAAGGCTGTCTTGGAGGAACTTGAGAAGGTAAATTTGTGTCTCTCTGTGGGCGGGCTTTTTAAAATTGGAACAGAACCTGATCCACAGGAAAAAGGGGATTTGGTAGGATGGTGAGAGGGGTAACGAAAGCAAAGGAAAAAAACTAGTTAGTTCGTTTGTTCATATATTCTCTGTGTATGAAATTCAAACAAATTTTATCTTGTTTCAAACTGTTGGAGCCTGGATTTTCTGTGAAATGCAGGTCTTAAACTACATAAAATCATTTGGATGACTTCAGCTCCCAAAAGTTTCACTTGTTTGTTTCTTAGTTGAGATTTTATCATGCAAAGTGCTACTTTTGATCAATTTTATGTGGAAGGCAGGGATTTTGGATCATTTAAGTAGCAGATTGCCTCCCTGCTTGGGATTCTTTTAACACTTGCTTTTTACTCTAAGATCCTTTCTCCCTCACTTTGTACAGTTTGTCTTTATTTCTTTTTCCTTTTTCTTAAAGAGCATTCCTCCTATTATCTAGAAGCATGTATGGTTAATTGACAATTATCAATTAACCTTTTTGGAGAAGATACTCTCAGAATCTTGAAAGTGGAAATTTTATGTTCAAGTAGTCATCTTCAACTAATTGAAGGAAAATAGGCTTTTTTGTTCAGTATGTTAGGGGAAAATACTCGGTTTTGGTTTGCCGTCTTCAATACATTATACTCTTTCCTAATTTGTCTCTAAGAGAAAATATTGTATTTCCTTTTTTAATTTTACTACTCAAGTAGAATTGTAAAAATGAGGCAGAACCCACAACAGTGTCCATCCACCCCCTACCTCGCCCCGCAAGAAGGGGGAAAAGTTCCACGAAAGGGAAAAAAATGTATTTCTCTGTTACCTTTACTCAAAGAAAGGGATGTTATTGCGAAACTTCTCAGCTTTGGCCTGGGGTGTGTTCTTGTTCTTTCTTCTCTTTTCTTTAGTATGTGAGTGAAAATTCTCGAACTTGGTCTAGAATAAATTTTATTTTATTTTTTGTTATTTTTACTGGTCAAGTAGAATTTCCAAAACAAATTAAAAAAAATACCCCAATAAAGGGAAGAAGAAGAAGCACACACCAAAAGGAAAATATACCATCTCAGTCCGACTTATCAAAAAGGAGAAATTGGGAATAGAGAGAGCTAAATCATGAAATTGCTCTCTAAGAAATCGTTAGGAATCTTTTGAATATGCCACTGTTATTTGTTACAGGGTTTACAAGGGTTTGGAACTTTCTCCATTTCCAATAGGAAAGTTTTGTTTCTTGGAGTCTCTTATTTAGTGTATATGTCAGGTGATGGGTGCGTATGGATATAATATCGAGCACATACTGATGGTTGACATCATTCCTGATGCTTCCGTGAGAAGAGCAATGAATGAGATAAATGCAGGTAAGAAACTGCTGTATTTTTGTATATGAATAAAATTTCTTGTTTAAAAATTGCATTGTTTAAGATTTGAAGGGGAATTAGTTTCTCCTTTCTGTATTAGTATACAGATAGAGTGTCGGTGATATTTATGTTTCTACTTTTCCTACTTCTGAACTAGTTACAAATAGAGTGTTGATAGTACTTGGTTTCTACTTCTGAATTAGCGCAGTTGAAAAATGCATGGTTTAAAATTTGAAGGGGAATTGGTATGCAAATATGTGGATTGTACTTTAAATTTCTGCTTTTTTTGACCTCTGAATTAGTGTACAAAATAGAATGTTGATAATTCTTAGTTTCTACTTCTGAGTTAGTGTACAAATAGAGCATTGATGGACTATCTGTTGTAATCCTTGGTAAGTTCTAATGCACATGTTGGAACTTGGAATATTTTTCTTCGAGCAAGGAGCCGATTGGGGATGCATCTGGTGTCTGGAGAGACTAATTTACCTAATCTGTCCCTTTGTTTCTGGAAGTACTATATGATTAAAATATTGGAGGACTATAATAAAAAGACTCAAATGATTATCATGCCATAAAAAATATTTTTCCCATGTTGTCATAATAGATTATAGATTGTTATCTGATACGTGGATTAACAGTTTTCTGAACTATATACTCTTCCATCTTATTCTGTATTATAGCTCAAAGGATGCAGCTTGCTAGTGTATACAAAGGAGAAGCAGATAAGATCCTCCAAGTTAAGAAAGCAGAAGCTGAGGCAGAAGCCAAGTATTTAGGTGGGGTTGGGGTTGCCAGGCAGAGGCAGGCAATTACCGATGGTTTGAGAGAGAACATCTTGAACTTCTCACATAAAGTAGAAGGGACCTCCGCCAAAGAAGTGATGGATCTTATAATGATCACCCAATATTTTGACACCATCAAAGACCTTGGAAACTCTTCAAAGAACACTACCGTTTTCATACCACATGGTCCTGGCCATGTTCGTGATATTGGTGATCAGATACGCAACGGCCTGATGGAGGCAGCTAGTGCACGGGTCACTGAGTAGGTCTGCTGGTCTGGAAAATATACTGTGAGAAGCATCTCCCAACTTATGTCTGGACAGAAGGTTACACAATAAGAACAATTGGAGTTTGATAGTTTTGGTTTGGATTGCTTTTGTTTTCTCTTTAGCCATGAGCATTGGCAACGTTGTTTGATGCTGTATAGCAAAAACAAAATAAAGAAGTTTTAAAATAGAAAAGGGAGGAGTACCAGAAAATGTATATGCACTTTCAGGTGCTATACTGACTGAGTACATGTGTTAAGTGAATGGAGATGTAAAAATGCGTTGATAGGTATATCGACCTTGTCATCTGTGTATGACTAGATATGAGATATTCTATATTTGTTTCGGGTTCATCTCGTGTTCAAGTTGGTGTAACATATTTATTAACTAAAAATAGCAAGAACTGTAAGATTTATCTTATCATCAGCTCTGTTTGACCATTTGTTTTTAGAAAGAGCTTTTACTAAAATTACTTTTTAAAACAAATAGATTTTGAAAGTTTAACAGGCAAAAAGTTTGGTTGGTCAATTTTTGGAACTTCAAACAAATTAAAACTAATACATAATCTGGGTCAAGTTCACAAATGGCCTTAAAATGGGTTGGTCTTGATCTCTGGTTCTCTATAAGAAAAATCTTATAAAAATGGTCCTCATAAGGGATGGTCTTGTTTTTTTTATCGTGGTTAACAAATCTTGTCCATAAGGCATCATAAAGGATGGTCTTGATTTTTTGACCGCGGTTAACAAATCTTGTCCATAAGGTAGATGTTTTAACTTTTACCCATACGACAGACGTCTAGGACATTTCAAGACAGTGAACCTGCTCAACTGACCAGAAGTTTTGCCTTATAGGCAAAAATTACAACTTAGGTATGTTACCTAGGTTCTAACTTTTGCCCATTATGCGTAAATTATAGACTACCTCATAAGTTAGACTTAGTGTAATTGTCCAAATTATTATTCGTGAGGCATAAGTTATTTTTGTAAAGCTCCTGAGCTACATTTTGCCCATAAGGCGTAAGAAATAGAGTAACTCATAGGTGCCACTCTTGACCCTGAGTCAACCCTTCTTGACATGTACATTATTAGCACATGCCAATTACACCCAACAAATACGAACAAGTATATCTCGCCTTATCAGAAGTCCTAGGCCGCAAGGACACAATCAAACAATCCTGCATCAACAATAATTCAGCTAACCCAACAGTTCAAAATAGAAAATACAAGTCCTTATGTGAGCCAAAAAGATCATCATGTTGTCTATAATCACAAAATGCTATGCGGGCCATTGAGATCATTATTATATCTATAATCATAGAATGTTATGCAGATCATCGAGGTCACTGTGATATCTAGAATCACAAAAGATACATACAGGCCAACAAGGCCATCATGCTGATAGTACAAAAGTAACAAGGCCAACACGGCTGACAACGCATCACTATACGATCACCATACTGCTATCCTCTAAGAATACTATACTTGACCGAAACAAGACCTCGACCTATGGCTGGCACCGGCACCGGTACCGGTACGACCAGACCGGTATTAACCAGAACCGGACCGGTACCGGAGTAATCGTCCGCCGGTTGGCCGGGAACCGGGACGGTACCGGTACCGGTAGTACCGGGAATTTTTACCTTTTCGTCCCGGTCCGGTACCTACCGGGACCGGACCGGACCGGTATACCGGGACCGGACCGGTATACCGGGTCCCGCTCCTTTTTTTTTTTAATTTTAATTAAATTAAAATTTGGTTATTTATAATTGAAAAAGTTTCAAAATATATAAGTTATTTTATATTTCTTTTAAAAGTGTAACTTAATAAATTAGACTTTTTTTAGAGTTTAAATTTTAAACTCTAAAAGTTTAAAACTTTAAATTTCAAATTTTAAACTCTTAAAAACTTTTTAAACTCTTAAGTCTTAAGTTTTAAAAGTTTAAATTTAAATTTTTAAACTATAACTAACTTAATAACTTACTTACTTAAGTTTGAAACTTTTTAAACTATATCAAACTTTCATTTGTTAAACTTTTTTAAATTTCAAATTGTAACTTAAGTTTGAAACATTTAAAAATTGAAATATATAAAAAAGACTTGTATTAAATTGAAGAAAATAAAAAAAAAAATTTAAGGCGAATAGCCTATAATTTTATTCATAAAAATTAAATAATACAATTTGTATTACAAAATATTAGAAGAGAACCTAATCTACGCAGCCACCTTCTAGGAAGGGTTCTGTTTGAATTAGGCCTCGAACTATCATACTAATATTTGAATCCTTGAAAATAGTCTTGACGTAGAGTTTCTAACAATTCTCTGGTAACATTTTCTGGAAGTGGTTGTTGTGCTTGATCCTCCAATGCATCCATGCCGTTTTCACTAGAATTTACCAAAATATTATCTATATCATATTCAAATTGGACAGGTAAACTAGGACGCCCATAATTCCTTCGCTCGGCATTGATCCAATCTCTAAACAATACCGATATCTCCAAGCTGTCTGATGCTAATGAATACCTATGTTCCCCAATTTGATATCTTGCTGCACTAAAAGCGCCCTCCGAAGCTACTGAAGATGCTTGAATAGCTAGCAAATCTCGAACCACCGGTTGAAGTTTTGGAAATGACTTGCCGCGAGTCTTCCACCATTCCAAAAGTTGAGGTTTGCCTTGTGCATCCTTAATGCTTTCCATTCCCTGATTAAGATATTCATCAAAATCATTTCTTTCATTAGAAGTAAGCCCAAGATAATTTTCCATCATATCATCAATATCATCTTCATTTGAATATCTACGCCTAGAACTTGAAGGTTCTACATTATGTACTTCATCATTTATTCTACTAGAATTATACAAGTCATACAATTTTCTAGCTTCAATTCTTATGCTATCTTTAACATCGGACAAACTAGGTATTCTGTCCTCTTCGGCAACTTCGTCACCTTGGATACTTTGCTGATATATAATCTCTAAAATATCTAAATTTGAATATATTCTTTCAATCATTCCTGATGCACCTATTTCTTTATAAGTTGGGTTTAATAAACAAGCAGTTAAATAAATTTGAGGAATAGGAATAAAATATTTTCTAAATTTTTTAATCATTGCATTAATAGAATCTTTAAACCGTGGAATATTTTTGTATTGAAAAAATTTATCAGAAATAGCACATATATTTGGTAAAACTGAACAAATAGTTGGATAATAAAGTCCAGATATTTGTTTTGTAGCTAAAGGTAAAATGTTACTTGATATTATTATATATTAAGGTCTACACACCCTTGTAATAACTCATGGGGTAGCTTAGTGGAGTCAGGCGGCCTTGGAGAGCCGAGGCGTGCAGGTACGAAGCCTAGCGACCGCTGTAACTTTTAGCTTTTTTTCTCTTATTTTGAAAGATCAAATCAATAACACACAATCATTGAACACCCTTCGTAAAAAATTTGACTCTGCTACTGAGGATAGAGGTGATTCGATCTAGCGAAGGAATTTTCTTTTCTTAAAAAAAGTATAATCTTGATTTAGTGACATAAACAGGAATGCTCAAATGCAAAAATTGACACTTTTATAGTCCAAAATTATGGACTAAAAAAGCATATAAATCAAACGCCAACAAACAAAGAGAGATATCAATGATTTATTGACAAGTTGATTTATTTATTCCATACAAGATTAGATATAGCATATGCAGTGAGTCTTGTTAATCAATTCATGCATAATCCCAATGAAGAACATATAGGGGCGGTCACTCATATTCTGCAATATCTAAAGTCATCTCCTGAAAAAAAGTTATGTTTAAGAAACACAGTTATTTAAATATTGATGGCTATACAGATGCCGACTGGACTGAAAGTGCAACAGATAAAAGATCAACATCAAGTTATTTGACCTTTGTTGGAGGAAACTTAGTTACTTGGAGAAGCAAGAAACAGAACGTGATGACTTTATCTAGCGCACAGATAGAATTCAGAAATATGACTAAGAAAATCTGTGAACTTCTTTGGCTGAAGAGGTTATTAACAAAAATAAATTTTAATTTAAGTTCAACAATAAAGATTATTTGTGATAACAAATAAGCTATACAAATTGCTCAGAATCATGTTCAACATGACAGGACAAAACATATTGAAGTAGATCGTCATTTCATTAAAGAAAAACTTGAAGAGAAAATAATATGTTTTCCACATGTGAAATCAAAAGACCAGTTAGCAGACATGCTAACGAGAGCTGTTCCGAGCATACCATTTAACAACTCATTGGACAAGTTGGGTATCAAAAATATCTACATACCAACTTAAGGGGGAGTGTTACAATAAATTGTACCGCGTGAACAAAGTCAGAAAACAAAATGAGTGATTGATGAAATTGGAGCTTCAATTGATTATATTTTGTTTCCTTTGAATGTTAATTATCTTTCTATTTAGGTGTCTGTATTAATCATTGTTTATTATCTTTTTATTTAGGTGTCTTTTCTCTTTGTATATAGCAACAGTCTTGTAAACATTCAACACACTGAAAATAATAGAAAAAAACTTCTCTCTGTGTTTAATTTTTATCAAATTCACTTTGAACATAACAATGGAGTGATAATTCTTGATTCAAGAGAAATCTTACCACATCAAAAGCACTTAAGCGAATCTCATATTATGTTTAATTTGATCAGATTGTTTATCAAATGCAACACGAATGAACTGTTGTTGTTGCATTAGATCATCATAATTTATTTTGCTTAATTATAAATGTTATTGAGCTCACTCATTAAAATTGTCTTTTCTATGTTAATTTCTAAATTCTTTTCTTGAAAATATATCACCTCCACCTTAATGATATCATCGCCTTTAGTGTATTTGCACCCACACTATACTCCAATCAATCATATTCTCTAACCATTTAAAACTAAAATGACACATTAATACAAAAATATCATATTAAGAGAATTCATCATCCTTAGGTTGGCAAGAAATAATTTGAAGATATGCCCTTCTTATTCCATTGCAAATGTTTGAATGATAATTTAAAATTGAAGTTCTTTCAGCTGAATCAAATTCTAAAGTATTTCAATTAAATTTTTGTCTTTGAAAAGAATGTGATGGTATCTAGTTGATCTATCATTTTTTTATATTAGGTTGATTTAGAGACGTTAAACTTATTTTTGATACTCTGCTGAAATATTTTTCTCAAATGCATTGCAATTTCAAACTAAAATATTTAGTAAGCTATTTTTGTTGTAGAATAAGAGAAAGAGAAGAAAAAATAAAGAAAGAATTATTAATATGATGATATAATTGGGTAAAAAAATCTTCTATTTATAGAAGAAAAAAATTCCAAAAGAAAAAGGTATTAAATTTTAAAGAAAGAATTCAATATCTTTCCTTTAAAAAAGAAATTACCCTTTGCTAGACCCAAGTATAAAAGGAATGAACATCACAAATATATTATTTTATAATAATATTTAATTATATATGACTTTTTTTACGAAATTAAAACATGACTTTTAAGGTTAAATTTACGTATTTAATTCATCTTAGTTGCATGAGCTTAGGCTCAATTTAAAATCAAATTTTAATGCATCTTAGTTTCAGGAGCTTGTGCACAATTTAAATCAAAGGTCCATCTTGATTTAAGGAGCTAATTAGGCTCAGTTTAAAGAAAAAAGACAGGCCACAAAATAATATAACTATGCATTGACACAAGGAGCTTTTTGCACACCCTTGATCGTTAAGTTGTTAAGGGTCATTTGGTTGGGAACAATTTATCTCAGGATCAATTATTTCGAAATTAGTTATCCTGAGATAAGTTATGGTCATGTATATGGGATAATTTATCACATCACTATGGTATAAATTGTGGGATAAGTTATCCCAAACTTAGCAACCAAATAAGATACCAAAATTTTATTCCTGGACTATTTTTTTATCCCAGGACTATTTATTTTTATTTCTCACACCAAACGACCCCTTACTGTCTATTGTGTCAAAGAGTGTTTAATATTTTATATATATAATTTAATTTTTTCGTGAAGGGTGTTCGGTTGATCATTCTTATATCACCATAGCTCTGCTCCTGGGCTCGCACCTCGAAGGATGTGATGTAGACAATCTAATCTAATACAAGTATTAATGGTTGCTTCTACGACTCAAACCCATGACACATAGGTCACACTTGGATAATTTTACCGTTACTCTTACTATGGAACAAATTGATTATTGAGATAATTACTTTAAAGTACAATTGACCCAAGTATATTGTCAAAATAGGCCCAGATTTTTTAATTTTACCAAATTCAGCCACTAACCTATTGATATCTCTCTTTCTTCTCTCTTCCCTACACACCCAAAACACCCCCCCCCCCCCCCCCCCCCCCCCCCCCCCCCCCCCCCCCCCCCCCCCCCCCCCCCGCCCTCTCTCGGTAATTAATTTGGTAAGTAATTGATTTATTTGCTTTGATATATAGTTGAGTGATTGGTAATGACCCCTGATTTTGGAGAAAATCACATACTACTGCTTTATCTCTATTATTGGAGCTACTATGAAGTACTATTGAGATTTCGTTGAAGCCATAGGCAGTCATTGCTGAAGCTCGAAGCTTTAAAGTTTAAAAATTAAATTTTTGCAAATAATCTCCATTTCGAGTGAGTATTGTTTCAAAAAATTGATTACATATTGAGGAACCTAAATATGAAATTTCGGATGATTTGGTATAGTCTTTGAACTATTTTTGAATGAATCTGGTGCTTGAATTCAAGGAAGAAGACAAAGTCAATTTTTTGTATAATAGTGTATAATATTGTATATGAATATATAAATACCTCTTATAATTTTATATAATATTATATTGGATATATAATATTGTATATCAAGTTTTTATACATTTTTGCAAAAATTTTTTGGAAGTTTTGTATATTATTGTATATCAAATTATATTTCAAGCTAGTAATTGTAATGTAAATTTTAAATTATATTTTTACAATATAAATTAGTTAATTGTATATTTCTGAAATTTTCACTTGATTATTTCCATATGTAGACAGTAGACTATATACTAAATGGAGAAAAGAAGGAAAAAAAAGAAAAAGGTGTAAAGCATTTTACGAATTGCGAAAATGGTGGATCAGTTACAAACAAAAGGTACATGTAGAAAAGTATGTTAATAATAATAAATAATTGTGGACCCAAAAGTGATGGTAGATAATGCGTTACTTTTTAGACTGTAATAATAGAAATGATAATATATGTTTTAGGTATGTGGTCACTTTATTCACCGTACAAACACATGTAGTGTAATGTAATAATAGAACCACAAGAATATAAATCAAATTATAATAATTACATTAGGGTTTTGTTATAATTACAGTCCCCTGTAATAATAATAACCAATGTAGAGATTTGATGGCACTATCATTTATTCCTTTATTGGCAGACAATGGTTTAACTGTACTGCTTCCTATTAAAATTTGAATCAAAGATTTTTTAAAAGAGGGTATAAAATTCAAATTAACAAAATTAGGAGTAACCTAGCAATTATGTCTAATCAGATGTATTAGTAGTTGGCTGTTTGTGGTTAACTCAAGTGGGTATGATTACTCAAAGGGCACCCAATGCTTTAAAAAGTCTAACTCAAAATAATGTGTATTTTTCACTGTTGAAGATTAAGACGACTAAACAATAATCTTGAAAAAACACCATTAACTTTAACTATGTGTGTTTGTAACAAGTTAAGGAGTTTGGACCACAAAAATAAGATGCTCTCTAGGACCACATTTATTATTGATAATAATAATACAATGAGAATAAGTGATTACTATATGATATGATTAGATGTGAAGAGGAAAGCCATTTATGTATCTCTTCTCTAGGTAGAGTACTAGATACACGAGCCCGTGTCATCACAAACCCAATATATATTATTTTTTTGTTTCAATTTATATAACACGGATGAAATTTAAAAAGTCAATCAAATTTTTTGTATAATTTTTAAATGTTTTAACTTTTAAATGTTAATTATTGCAATTTATACTATTTTTACATAATTTTCAGATAATATATATTGCTCTCTCTCTGTCCCAATCTATGTTGTATTGATATAATTTGGGGACTCAACCAAATTTTTGATATGTAATTTTTAGATATTTTAAATTGTTAATTATTGTGATTTATATTACTTTTAACATACTTTTCAAATAATATATGTTACTCTCTCTGCTCCAATTTATGTGGCATTGTTACAATTCGGAGAGTCAACCAAATTTTTTCGGTCTTGTAAATATTTTAAGTTGTTATTTATTGTGATTTATATTATTTTTTACATTATTTTTAAATAATACATATCTCAATTTATGTGGCACTGATAGAATTGAGAGTCATCCAAATTTTTAATGTCTTCTAAATATTTTAAATTCTTAATTATTGTAATTTATAATATTTTTTACGTAATTTTCGAATATATAATCGATTAAAAAGAAAAATAAGATAAACTAATTAAAATGGAGAAAATACGCAAGAATGACAAAAATGCCCTTACTATATAGAAGAATAACAGGAAGCACACACGTCGACGGAGAGTTATCTGCTTCTTCACACTTATATATAGTAGTAATTCATATTTTGATCATTTCCCGTGTAATTTATAGGTCAGGAGTTCAAACTGTGAAATCAACTATTAATATTTTGTGTTAGAGTCCGTAGGCTGCGTGAGGCTCTTTCCCGAACCTTGCGTGGACGCATGATACTTAGTGGATCGGGCATTTGGCATGTTATATAATTAGGGGTGTCTAATCCTCTGCCACATCAATTATGAAATCGGGGGAGATATTCTTGAATTCTTTTTGTTTCATTAAAATTAACAGCTTAGCATGATGAAATTATGGTTACAAACATTTTAAAAATATTTAAGCAGAAGCGTAGAAACAAAGCAGGTGGATTCAAGATTTAAAGTTTATTAGTTCATACAACGTAATCAAGTTAATATACAATACTAACTTGATTCATAGTTTAATATTTATAGATATTCAATAGATATTCTTAATATATGCAGAGTCTAGACAAAAGCTACTTAGGTTCATGTGAACTTACATGTAAGAAAGAAAAATACAGAGAGGGGCCAGAGGCAAAAGTCTTCCCATTAGGTGCAAAAGGAGACTCCCTAACTATACAAATAAATTTGTTATACTAAGAAAGAGGTTGTCCACCAACAGGAGCAAAGATGTTTCCAAAATAAGAAAAACAAGATGTCATTCTCATCTACCACTGTGGTTGAATCACTAAGGAAGATGGTAACATAACTATAGAGTAGACTCGATTGTGTGCCACAACGTTGCGTAAATACGTTAAGCTAATATTCGAGTTGAAAAAAGAACTCATCATTCCCTAGCTAAGTAACTCAATCCAGTAAAAAGAATGTGCAAAAAGGAGCAGAATAAGCAGTTCAAGTCAATGGAAATTACAGCAAAAGAAGTATGTAAATGGAGCTTTTAATAATTTGATCAAGATTCGTATGAAGTGGGCAAGAATGAAAAGAGAGAATGGTAATAATGGGGGAGCATTGAAAGTGTGTAGATTCTGGTAGAAAAGGACTGGTTTCCTGTTGATAATCATCATTCTGTTTCACCCTTTTTTTAAAACAGGAACATGACAACATTGAACTATGAAATCGAAAAACATACCATACGAGTGAAACGGCCTTTTCAATTCCTCTAGTTGGTTGAGCAGTCTATTAGTAGTTAGCATTATCAGCACATTCCTCTTGTCCCTCCTCCATCAATTAGTACCTATACCAAATTCTATCGACAAGTCACAAGTGAACTTACCAGTAACAATATCATCCTCCAGAAAAATCGGCCTTTTAATTTCGTTTCCTCTTTTTGGCCCTTCCCACCTCTCTTTTTCTTGTACACTAATACATTTTTTCCCTTGCAAGATAAAAGGAATTGTGTCGTATTTGCAACAGAAGAAATTTATTGTATGTTAATAAACAGAATCACACTGTAGCAAAGGAATGATTGCAGATTTTAAGCAGTAAAACTTTAAAACAATAATGAGAATTGGTATACCAAATAAATCATACAACCCATATGCAGCAGTGCCCTACCTTCTGTATTTTTCATCTCACCACTTTTTTCACCATCGCCTGTACTATTGCACATTAAGATGTTAAAGAATAATCATAAACATGTCGAGTAGATTGGAAATTTTACCTGTAGGGTACTATGCCATGTTAAGATTGTCAAAAATTCTGCCACAACAAAAGGAATCAAATGATGGTTAATGTATCCAATTTCAGCGTAATTATAAATTGACAATCATTTCATAGAGGTTTCCAAGACTAGAATTCGTTAAGTCAGCTATGAAACTAGTATGTCAGCATGTAAGTCATGAATTGTAGCTATTCCTTAGAAATCTATAAGCAACTGAGTCTATAACAGTTCTCTTTCCAGACAAAATTTTGAATGCAAAACTGAGGTAAGACGAATACTTGAATGAAAACTTAGTAAAGCATTATTATCAGCAGTGTACATATGAATGGTGCATGTGTGTGATAACATGAACAAATATAGAAGCATGCCTCCATAAAAACCAAATTATATTAATAGTCAATGTTACAGGCAGCAAAGTAGAGCAAGAAGTCAGTTGAAATTCGTTGGAAAATCTTTTCAGCTATGATATGCAATCCATGATGCCGACAGCCCCCTAGTTTGCTCAAAGTAGCTTTTTTTTCAATCAGGTGATATAACCAAGTACTAAGAAAAAACTTTAACTTTCAAATTCAAAATCTGGTGTGAAATTTTCAACAAAGTACCACCTTGTATGAGAGCAAGATAGATGGTCATGATGCTAAATAAATAGTTAACCTAAAGCTTTTTAAACAGTCTTCGTTGATAGGAATAAAAATTAAAATAAACAATTAAATACTTAGAAAATAGAAAGAAACAGAGAACTTTCCTCTAATACTTCTTCTTGATGCAACGTCTGTGGGGCTGTTAAAGCAGATGCTCTGGAGTCATTCTTCTGGCTACATGGATCTACTTCTAGACTGTTCTTAGGTTACTCATCTCATAAAAGCTTATCTGATTTTTCATGCAACCACCAATGAAGAGAAACTTGACTAGAGAAAAGAAGCACGCCAAATTCAGACAACTATTCTACACATGTCTTCCAACATTTAAAAGAATTTCTAATGGGAAATTATTACTTTATATAATCCATCTTCAAGTAGCTTCCCTTTTCCACTTGGTCGAACTTTATATGTACAATAACAAGTGTCGAAGCCACCCAATGTAAGCATAAAAACAAGCACAAGTTGATGATCTGATAGCCATGAATAGCTTAAAACACCACCATATTTCCACCCTAAAATATGTACTCTTGAATGCTCTTTCCCCTCTTCCCCAAGTGACATATCAAAGTTTTGATAATTCACATCACTGACTCAATGAGAATATCAACTTCATGTTGCATTTGATCAAATAATAAGATCATTATCAGCATGAATATCAACTTCTTTTGGATAACACATGAAGATTCAAAAGCAAAGTTGAAATTAAGAAAGTACATGGCAAGAGCAAGGAGTATAACAGCTGAATCCAAAAGTTCTTGTATAGATTAATTAAAACACAGAGTTCAGGATAAGCTATAGCATTTTGGGCAACTAAAACTGAAAAAGGATTGCACGGATATAAGTTCTCTCAACTTTACGAATGAACCTGGTTCAACACGAGAAGTTTTGGCCTAGGTCAACAAATAAAACTGGCAGCCGAACAAAATTGATAATATTAGTTAAGTCTCTTCCTTCTTCTATTTTCCTGTAACATTTTTATTGATTAAAAACAGGCAAGGTAAGTCAATTTACAGATAAGAGTTAGAAAGTAAAGTGGCACATAAATATGGTGAAATTTTGGTTTAGTTATAAGACAAAGTACAAGTCTTTCTTTCCTTTTTTGGTCACTTTTTTGTGAACCTCCTAAATCTTTTTGCTGACACTACCCTTTAAACAAGTTAGCCACTTCAAAACTCCCCTAATTATCTGCAAATGAAATGAGCAAGATGCAGCTCTAAAACATAAATTAGGACACCCTTGATTCAACTCATTGTCAAAGTTCTTGATGTAGATATTACAAAAAGTCCCATTCTATCCCTGGAAGATATTATAATTACGAACAAGCATGAGCAGATTTCTTCAGAACCAAGTACCTCTAGATTCAAATGTAACAGGTCATTATATCATCAATAGGCAATTGATAGAATTACAATGCTCAATTTCCTCATATTGTCTACAAACAATATCTCCAAAACCGTCTATTAGAAGTAACAAATGAAGGAAAGAGAAATTAAAAGAATTTATACACCCTAAATATCAATATTCTACAAGAGTTAAAGAGATATGAAGAAAATAAATTAAACTGAGGGTGCATCTACAAAGACTTCATTGAACATGTCATCCTCACCATTTGCTGTAGTAAGCATCTCAGCATCCTTCTCCTCATCACTTGAAAAATCCCGTTTCTCAAGTTTTGCGTGAGCTGCAATGAAGATCATCCTTTGAGCTCTATCCATGCCAATCCTTGAGTGTCCTTGCAGAGAAACCCATCTCATAAAGGACCAATTACATTTAAATCCACATGAAGTTGCCTGAAGGAAGAGAAGCCTAACAGCAACCTTCCCCAGCGACTTGAACTCTTTCAGGCAAGTTTCCCATACAAGCCTGCTACTCTGAGGATTTGCAATTTTCATTCGTCCCGTTACAGGATCTCTCTGCTTTACTTGAACAGCCTGTGCATACAGTGGGTCGAGCCCTTCTGATCTCCATTTCATAAGCTCCATTAGTGCAGTGGGAGCTTCCTCCCGTGGTACTAGCCGTGTTATAAGCTTGTCTATGTCCTTCTCTTGATAATGTGTCAGACGGTTAAATGGTGGAAGGTACTTCCCACTTGCATCCCTCACTAAGTATAATGGATCAAGTACAAATGCAGCTGACCATGCAGGGTGATAGTTTCTCTTGAACCGTGTATCGATTATCTTCTCAATAGGTCCCTCAGCAATGCTAAATTTGGCACACCAGTCCTTTACTTTAGCTCTCAACTCCTCCCAAAGAAGAAGACACTGACCAACTAAGGGTCTCTCGAGCTCAATATCATCAGTCATCTCCTTGATCAGTTTCACCAGTGAATGAACAGCCTCCACATCGTTCCAAAACCCAACGTCCTGTATCATTTCAGCAACTTCTTTAGCAACTGGATCCTCTATGCATGAGACCTTATAGGAATCATCCAGCACTATTAACTGCAGTATTCGAGCATAACTTAGTATATCCTCCAACATTGCAATAACAGGACCATAGTTCTTAGAGAGATTGCAGTCAGCTGAAGGAACTCTAATCAACCCTGCAAGCTCAACACCATGTGACCTGAATTTCCTAAAATGATTTCTGATCTGGGACTTGCTATTGAAAAGATTTGCAATCTTTAAACAATTATCAGTGACAGTTTTAAAAAGTGGAAGCTCTCTACCAAAGTCTTTCAACAAACTAATAAATCCATGAAGTTGGCATGAAAGATTAACCATCCAATGATTTTGAATCTCCAAATTCCTCAATGCCTTACCTTTATACTTGTCTCCAACTATTCCTACACATCTTTGAACAACATTACCACACAACCCTTTAATAGTCTCGCGTAAAATTTCCTCTGCATACTCCGATGGCACCAAACCGCCCTTATAGACTGCCTTGTGAAATACATTAGTACCATTAGGAAGATTTACAATAAATTTAATCACAGTGTCTTCCCCATACTTACAAATATCCCTCCCCCATCCGTCTGAAGAAACTTGAAAAAATGCTGCATCCCGAATCCTGGCTTCCGACTCCACTCTTGCTTCTTCAAATTTAGAATCAAGCTTTTCTCCTACAAAATCCTTTCTCGACACCGCGGGCAACCCTACTTGGTTAAGGAAAGCCTTGAATTTGGGATGCTCGAGACTCGAAAGTGTCACAGTCCCACAGGACTCATAAAACCAATCAGCCAACAAATTGAAAGCTGAATCAACCTGATCCTTACTCAAAGCTGGACCAGGTGAACCTTTCAAACTTTTAAGCCTCTTTACACTATCTTCCAACATTGCTAAAGCATCCAAATCCTCTTTCCCACCTGACAACACCAAATGTTGCTGATTCAAACCCGTATGGGTAACAATAGCTTGAGCTGTTTGGACTGGTGAATAGCCCATTTCGCCGCAGTAGCGCGGCGAAGTGCTCACCAATCCAAATTGTTGCGAACTTGATGAAGTACCAGTTTGTGGTGAACTTCGCTTGCGATGATTTTGTGAAGAAGGTGAAGCTAAAGGGGGTAATTGTGAAATTGGCCTCAAAACGGAGCCGAAATTGGGACAGGTACCTCTTTTAAGATGCTCTGTAGCAGTACGAGATGGATTTGAAGCAGAAAACGCAGCATCACACAAAGTGCACTTGAGTTTCACTGCTTTGGGGAGGTTTGTTTCCGGGTTTTGAATCAGAATGGGCTCGAGATGAGTCCAGTACCAAGCTCCTTTCCCTTTGATAGCTTTTGTACGGACAGCAATTAGCCCTTCGTATCTCTTGTTCACGGCTTTCACCGCCATGTCTTCACCCAAAGGCAACGCGTCAACTGGGTTAACATTGACGTCAGACATTTCAACAGACAAAAAAAAAGACAAAGTCTAGTACTACCGTTGCTGAGCTTGTTTATGACTTCGCTATGTGTTTGAGCATCATCATTGTGTTGACTTGACAAAATTCGATGGAAACGAGGTGGGTTCCGGCGGGAGTTTCCATGCCGGAAACCGGCGATCCACAACCGGAGAATGAGGAAGAAACTGAGAGAGACAAATGGGTAATTTTGCAGATTATGTGTTTGAGAGAATGCTTAGCAGAATTGGTGTTTGAGAGAAGAGAAAGGAAGAAGAATGGTAGTATTGGTTAGGAAAAGAAAGTGACTTCATTGGAGTCTTATTATGCTACTTTTGTCGCTGAAAATTGAGAAGACAACCTGCGCTGTGGGTGTGGGGGGTAGGGGGGCGGAGACTAGTGGGGTGTGTGGGCGTGTAAAACCTGGTACCACGTGCTGATTAAAGCGCGTGTCCAATAATCTACCTAGACGGCGTTTTATAGATTTGTCAACAACCAACAACAACCGTGATGGAACGATAAATACTCTTTTATTTTTAATTAGATATTTTGTATTCGAGTACTATTGGATATGAAGTCTTTTTGTTAGCTCTCTTGAGTATGAAATCGTCTTTATTACAAAGCAGTTGAATCTAAATTTAATCGATTCACAATACGGATATGAGACATTGATTGGAAAAAAAAAATGGCAACAGAGAGGAGTAGATGGGGCCCAGAAAATGTTTGAGCCAATGGAAATTGACTCCTCCACTTATGGTCAACACTGGAGACTGATATACACTGCTCAGGCTGACAGCAAAGTAGACCAATTTTATATATGTAGAAAATGAAATTCACCAATGACAGCTTGGGTATTTACTGTATTTCTATTTTTCACCCAATTATCACAAGGGTCAAAATAGTGTATAAGATTGCGTTTTGGGGAAAAATCTTGCAATTTGGAATTAGTGATGATATGGTTGGTTTTGATTATGCAATTCTAATTTGGATTATACAACAAAATTTTCCAAACATTTGGCTTATTAATAAATGAAATTATTAACAGTACTAGAAGAACTCAATAAATTATAGGAAAAAGGGTCAAAAATACCTCTCTATTTTCAAAAATTGACTACATTTACCCTCCGTCATACTATATGGCTAAATATACCCCTCTCATCATCAAAGTTTTCACTTGTACCTCTCAATTGGATGGAAATACCCAATTTAACAAAAAATTGAATTTAAAAAAAATAAAATCCTAATCTATAACCCGCTCGCCCGCCCCGACCCACAACTAAAAAAATTTCACTCTAAAATCATATTTATTCAAGCTCTTTAACGTTGACTGTCACACACTTAATCAAATAATGCATTAAAAAATGCACTCAATAGATTTTTAGTCCAAATAAATTAGGGAGGAAAAATTTCTTAATATATTTACAATAATAATAAATATGTCTCGGTTCAAACTAAAATTGAATTATCTATAATATATTTACAAATTTGAAGAAATTGAGGCAATGTAAAATTTTGATAAGTTTGATTTTTTGCGGCATTATTTAATTATTGGACTTGTTCCCTTAAACTTTTCAAAATATTTGTGGCCTAAAAATAACCATAAATATTTGTGTGAATATAAATCATCTCATTGAGATAAAACAAGAAACTTAAAGTTAAACTATTTCTTAATATAAAAAATATTATTATTTGAAACAAACTAAAAAGAAAAATACATCACATAAATTGAAACACATAATATAATATAATGTTAACCATATTTTGGACATAAAACTTGCTTTATTTAGGGAGAATACGAGGGGTAGATGAGAGTTGGGGCATTTTTTAGTTGGGGGTTGGGGCGGCCGGGTTATAGATTAGGATTATTTTTAAATTCGGGTTATTTTTGTTGAATTGGGTATTTCCATCCAATTGAGGGGTACAAGTGAAAACTTTGGTGATGAGAGGAGGATATTTAGCCAGATAATATGAAAGAGGGTAAATATAGCCAATTTTTGAAAGTAAAGAGGTATTTTTGACCATTTTCCCTAAATTATATGCAAATTGCATATTCATATTTAGAATTTTATTTAATATATACAAATCATAAATATAGGACCTAATAATTCTAAAGGTCTAAAATATAAAATTCATAAAAATTTAAAATTTAATTTCATCTTTGGGATTATGTTTGAGTCCCATTTAGAAAAGAAATTGTGCAGATTTAGGGTGTGTTTGGTATGAGGGAAAAAATATTTTTTGAAAAATGTTTTTCTATTTTCTTATGTTTGGTTGGCTTAAGCGTTCTCAAAATTATTTTTCAAATAGACTTATTTTTCTCAAATTTATGTAACATAACTCCTCTTCATAAAGTAAAAAAAACATTTCTAAAACTTTCTTTCAACCTTACCAACCGACTTCCGAGTCCCAGAATATGTGAGGTCAAAAGAGAGTCAATGTGATACATGGACATTGTTTTCGTTACCAAGTCTCTAAAACTTAAATTCGGTGCACTAAAATTTCTGCTATGTGCGGAGTTCGAGGAAGAGTCGAACCACAAGAGTCTATTGTATGTAGTCTCACCTTACATTTTTGCAAGGTGTTGTTTCCACAGCTTAAACTCGTGACCTCCTGATCACTTGACAACAACTTTACCAGTTACCAAGTCTCTAAGGCTAAAATAAATTGATATCATAGCAATATGCACGTCTAATTGGTGACTCTCTAAGAACTTCCGTGTTGTATTTCTCATTTTTAGACTGCTATTTGGCAAATCATGTTTCAACAAATGAGGTTGATCAAACATAACAGCATAAAAGAAGACGGCTAAAGCCTAAATGTAAGAGTTCTGGTACGCATTTGGCCATGTTTTATAGTAAAAATAAAATAATTTGGAGTGAAATAAGTCAAAACTTTTTTTGTTATTTTTGAAATTTTTGAAAAAAGTAAAAATTGAATTTTCGAGATTTTAGGGTCAAATATATTTTTCGGATTTCAACTTCAAAACAAAAGTGAAAAATTTCTATAATCAAATGGTCTCAAGTGTCCGAAAGTGAACAAATTCCTAGCTTTTAGAGTTTTCTGTTCTTTTAAAGCTAGAGTGTGGCTTATACTGCTCACTCTTATTTGATCTGTTGGTACGTACTAGCACAAATTAAAATTGTGTTTTTAGACATAAATTTTATTTTTAAAATTTAAAAATTGTTGAAGGTCTTTCGGAAAAAACCTCTCTATCTCCACGAGATAAAGGTGAGGTTTGCATACATTTTATCCTCCGCAGATTTCACTTGTTGAATTACACTGGCTAAGAAAAGAAAGGTTATGAGTAAAAAATACTATTATTTTACTTGAAATATTCTTAATATCAATTTTTAAAACTTTGATTTTTTTTATTTAACTAAATTTACATGATTATCGCCCTTAAAACAAAAATATTTTACCATTATGTAACCACCCGCGGGCAACAAAAGAATAATTAGTGCATATGCATCTTGACTTTTCCAATAATTAACAAAAGGATTATGACTAAGCTAATGAGATCATTATGACTACGCTTAATTAGTGGGCTAATAAGTCAGACGCATTATTCGCTTCCTATATACTATAGTATACTAAATTACACGAGGACATGGCAATTTTATCATAATAAAAATCATTATAATGGCACATATATAAACTTATTTTGTTTTGGAAAGAATGTGTGACCTACTATTAAACAATTAGAGAAATGGATAGTTAAATAATCATAAATCTTTAGCATTTGGTGAAGTGCTTAATGATTATATTAATATCAAGCACGACTAATTGGCTACATTTTTGTTACCCCGTAATCAGTTCCATAAAAGGAGCAGAAAAGTGATCAGCATATGTATGATTAATAGTCACTTGTAATATTGGTGGTTATAAACACTTGAATGGTTTAGTTGAATTAAACAAGAAGCAACACATTTAAAAGGAGTCAATTGGACAGTTGATTCTGCTATGTATCATTTAAATACATGTGCATATAGACCCTTGTCGTCCAGTCCTTTCTCAGATTTTGCGCATAATAAGAGCTTATAACAAAAGTTTTAGTCCATCGAACCTTCTTTTTTATATACCATAAGTCATTAATCCTTCTTTTAGGATTTACTTGTTCAATCTTTTCTCCAATGAATGATAAGGTGAGTCCAGAATTTAAGGTCTATTGATTTTAATTTTTAAGGTTTTTAGTAGTATTGAATTTATTGTATTCTTAAAATTATAGGTTCAGATCTATTATTATTTATTGCAACTTTAGTGAATTTTCATACATAAATTTATGTTTCACAATATTGAAAGTGTCTGGTTCAGATATAGTCCGTATCACAACGTTGCATTTGTCTTTGCTTAATGGTCTTTGCATATCCACCAAGCACAAATCTCTACATACATACATACATATAGGCGCGCACACACAATATATATGTGTGCGTAGTAAGAAGTCAAGATTTTCACTAAGTGATTAAAAATATAAGAAAAAAAAATCATGAAAAAATTAAAAGGTTTCAACATCTATTATATATGTAGTATAATTTCCAATGACCTCTAGTTTCGTCCATGGGTGTGCGTATCATCGTCTATGTATATGTATATTATTGATTACTAATGCCAGTGTGAAGACCCATATTGGAAATTTTGTTTTTGGAGGACTTTTTAGAGATGATCAAAGAAAGTGGGTATTAGACATTCAAGTAAGATACAACCTACCTCAAGCCTCACTACGGATGCTGAAGCATCAAACAAGGGCTACAATTAGCAAAGACAATGCAATAAGTGAAAATAAATTATTTGCTTGTCATTCCCTAAGAGAATGTTGCTGAAGATTGCAGATATCTACTAAAAGTCAACAAGACAAATATTATTCACATTCGAAGAAAGGCAATTCGATTTGCAAATTTTTTGATAAATAAAGGTCACATATATGCAACGAATTTGCTAATGTGGAAAAATACGCTCAAGAAAGTGAAATTTCTGCTCATGACATATGTAACAATGTAGATTATAATACCTTATGTATATTATTAAATTCCTTCACACTAGTTATTTTTCCAAAATAACCGATTAAAGAGAATCGAAATTTGTGTGAAGTCTTGTACTCTAAAATTTATTTGCACCATTTTAGTGCTTTAATTTCTTGGGTCCATAATATGACGTGTTGAAATTTTTGGTTAAATACATTGTCATCACTTTAAATTTGTTAAAATATTTTATTTAGATATTCGAGTTAAGCCATGTTCAAAATGAACACCTTAACTCCTAATAAAGTGTTTCAAACTTTCAATTAGACACTTTCTATTCAATTTTTTTTAAAAAAAAATTATGTGCATTTTCAATATTCGTCTATGTGATAGTTAAGTTAACCACATAAAATATGTTATCTATTTGAATTATACACGTCAATCTCAAGTAGAAAATGTTTGGGGTTTTACAAGTTATTGAGGTGAATGCGTATAATTAAAAGAAATAACATATTTTATGTGTGGTTAACTTAGCTATCTAATAGGTGAATGAGAACACACGCAAAAAAAATTAAATATGAAACCGAAAATGTCTAAGTGGAATTGTTGTGTTTAATTGAAGTATCTAAATGAAATATCCCAACAAGTTTAAAAGACTAGTTATGTATTAGGCTAATTAAAAAAAATTATTAAAGATAGTAGTGCCTCTTACACATTCAATTTTTGGATCCGCCCTTAAATTTGTTATGTTAAAGATAATATTAATATCGGCTACGTACAACAAATAAATTTGACCTATACTAATTTATATATAACTTAAACTTTTTTTCAACAACAAAAAAAAAGGAAGAGAAATATAGCTTTGCAACATAAGCGTATTGGGTGTTTCTATGTTTGCTCAAGCAAGGAGAAATGGTCATCCTTTGTCACAATTGAATCAACATTTAAGTTTGTACGAACGTTATGGTGATGCAAAAAAGAAATTGTGAAAATGACTGATAAAATTAATTCTATCTATTTTATGGGGCCTGCTCTATAACTAAGCATTTAAAGGCATTTGTTTTACCGGATTTTATATTACTCTATTTACTACATAACATATTATTCACTTCACCCATTATATTAAGAACTCGTTTAGATATGCGATATGAAATTAAATTAATATGAAATTAAAGTTTTGTTTGGATATATAATTTAGATTTCTTAAATTATAAAAAAAAATCAGAAACATGAAGATCCCACAAGTTGTGAAAACTATCAAAACTTCTTCAATTCCTACACGATCTTACCAAATGAACAAATCATAGTTCATGAATAAGATATAAAAATTTTCAAAGGTGTCTAAGACAAGAAAGAAAGAAAGAAAGGTGTCTGAGACAAGAAAGAAAGAAAATCTAAAATAGAGTTAAAATCCAATGCTGTTAAATTGAAGTAGCTTTCTTGAACCCCGATAATCTTTTGAAGTATAACGGTGATTCAATCACCACACGAATACGAAGCTGAACGTGCACACAAAAGGTGCAGCAAATATAGAATGAGTAAAAAAAAAATATACTCATCAAGTATCGATCACCAATACTTTCCTAGAAGCGATGATAAGGATTAATCCTAACATTGCTATCCTCCACACTTGGTTAGATTAAACATATAAGGATTCAATTAAGCATTTCAACAATCAACAAGGGATAAAGTCAAGGTAAATCAAATATATGAATTCAAATCATGTAGAGAAAGTAATCATAGACTACCATAAAATTAACATAACAGTTCATGCAATTCATGAAGACAATAAGCGGAATAAAAATAATATCTAAATCAGTTAATAACACAAAATTTCACAACTTGCCTCAACAATGGCAGAGTAGTTGTTTCAATCATTTCAACCAAATAGGAAGGAAAACAAGTCGTTTTCATAATTACTTCAAAACTTTGCAACTCAAATCAATATGTAATGTAATGAGGATGAATAAAATACAAATGCATATGCATTGGCGAATATCATGTATACACTAGCTTTCTTTGTTGAATAGACGAAACTCATAGATAATTCGTGAGGTCTATATACGCATCATGTACCAGATAACACTAAATAAGCACTCTGAATGCAAACTCTATACTGAATAAACCTTATATAATATGAATATTAATTAATGATATAACTTTATTGAATTACATGGAATTATTCAATAGATTCCTATCTATTAAGTCAGTGGTAAATGAAATTGATTATGATTTGCTAATGCTATGTAATTTGAATTTATTTTGAAGATCGAATTTTTTATTTTCTTCCGAGCCAATTTTTCAAAATTACTTGTTGTCACGATCCAGACCGTCGTGAGTGGCACTCACCCAATCCCCGGATGAACGAATCAATAAAGTTCAACTCTCATCATAGCCTAACAGCCAAAATCAGTGTGCAGAAATGTAAACTAGCAATCAACATAATCAAATCAACTCTATAAAAATATAGCCTGCGAAAAATTCCTCCCTAGAATGTGAAAGTTATCGTACCAAAAATATCTACCATAGCTAGAGTACGGGGACACAACAATAAAAAAATAGAAATATTCTAAGCCCGAAATAAATGGGCTACAACTCAATAGATGGAAATCAAGGCAGCTTGGTCGAACAGTTCACCCTTGATATCTCGAAGTGTCAGACCTACAAGTGAGGTCGTGCGTCAATCGTCGGAAGATTTTCTGTACTCACAAAAAGACAAGCAAGTGCAGTATCAGTACACAACTACCATGTACTGGTAGGATCATCAATCATTCCAAATAAACAGTGTATGAGTAGTACAACAATCAAGTAAGAGTACAGAAACACATAGGCAAGTCAACAGGTATTCCTAGACTACAAGTCTCTACCTAACTTGTCCCACAGGTAAACCACTTCACAGTTATGATCGATAATCCACAACAATAATAATTGTACCTTGTTACATATCTCAGACCCACCTTGGATCCCCTCTAGACAACACCTAAGTGTCAGACAAACAACCCGATCTACACCAAGACCAAACTCATAAAGCAATGTAACAACCTGGCCTCTCAAGGATCAAAATACACAACTACAATTTATAAACACAACCCGGTCTACTCAGGGAACTATTAATAAAGATGCAACAATATAATAAAGTAAACTCGTACCAGGAGTGGTACCCGAGCAAACCGTTAGTGTTATCCCATACCAGGCGTAATACCCGAGCCAAGCGTTAGTATACCCCATACCTGGCATGGTACCCGATCCAATCGTTAGTATTTCCCGTACCAGGCGTGGTACCCGAGCCAACCGAATGTCACATAAATCCACAGTCACAAATAATGAACAATCAACACTTGTAAACCAACAAGCAATAATACTTAGTTCATTTCAGAAGACTGAAAAACAGGACTTTTGGACATTTCTAAATCATTCCCTAAGCAATGCAAACCATACAAATACTTAGACATGAGTACACAAACATACAATGCATACAAAAATCAATAACCATCACCTACCTCGAATAAGCAAGCTCTATAGTGCCGGAGCTTTCCCTTTTTTAGGATCCCTTGCTTGTTCTTTGTCTAGAAACAAATACAAAGTAACCAAAAATCAATACTTATGGCCTACAAATTACCCGGATTATAAAAAATCCCAAACCTCAGGCCAATCATGATTATTCCACCCATTCCCGGGCTCTTCCACTATTAATTCGCGTAAATTCATCATTTTTATGGATTCCCTTAGAGAATTATAGCTAAGTGATCATTACCCATTACCAAGAATCAATAACCAAGAACTCTAGTACCCTAGAATCTCTTTTTTTTCCCAGATTCTATCATTCTTAGATCATCCTAACCTTTTTCCAAGTCCACTCCTAGCAATTCTATAGCATAAGAAAGATATCACGGAGTTTGGGGAGTAGACTCCTTACCTTTAGGCCAAAAAATAATGGAAAACAGATGAAAATCGCCCAAAATCGCCCCTTCTTCTCTCAAAATATTTCAGGAAAAACTGAACTATTTTGAAAAAAATTCTGCATTAAATCCCATCACACTCCGCTATAGCGGTCCGCTCCGCTATAGCAGTACCGTCGTAGCAGAGTCGTCCGCTATGGCGGAGGCTGACCATCGTTGACTTCCGTTGTAGCGGTAATTTCTCCGCTACAGCGGAGGTCGCCATGGCGGAGTGTCAACTGTCGTAGCGATTGACACGGGATAGAAAGTCATAAAATCTCCAAAACTAGTCCATTTTACAACACACTTATTTTTCCAACATCCCGAAACAACCCCTTCACGTCTACCTCGATTCTGGAAGTTCTACTTACCCAAATTCGATTCCAAAAAGTCCCCCGGACTCTTTTATGTGTTAGCTACAAGGAAAACTAGCTTGAATCAAGATATCCAACCCAATCCTTACCCAGATTTCTCTAGACCATACCTCGCTCCAAATCCGATCGAGACTAGCCTAGCCCAGAATTTCAAACTCCCAAACCCGGAGTTTTCTAACTCTAAAATTTGGCACGAATGGTTTTTCCATAACGACGTACTTGGTCATTACAACAGATACCAATTTACCTATTGTCCATCCCCGAATGATCAAACCCAAAAATACAGAAAGTAAAGAGCGAAAAGAGTAGTACCTGTATCCTCAAACAAGTGAGGGTACTTTTCCCGCATGTCCATCTCGGTTTCCCAAGTGGCCTCCTCAACCGGATGATGCTTCTATTGAACCTTTACAATACTGATCACCTTTGTCCTCAATTTTTGAACATCCCAATCAAGAATCAAAATCGGCTCCTCTTCATAGAAAAGATCCTTATCAAGTAACATCTCATCCCACTTGATGATGTAGTCCGCATAACCATGGTATCGCTTTAGCATGAATACGAAAAACTGCAGATGGACACCCGATAGACTGGGCGGCAGCGCCAATCTGTAAGTGATGGGCCCTACGATCTCAAGAACTTCGAATGGTTCGATGAACAAGAGGCTGAGCTTGCCCCTCTTACCGAAATGTATAACTCCCTTCATTGGTGAAACTTTCAACAATACATGTTCACCAACATGAAATTCCATGTCCCGGACCTTGAGATCCGCATATTCCTTCTGCATGCTTTGGGCAGCTAGTAACTTGGTTTGAATGCCGTTTACCTTTTCTTGCGCTTCCCTTACCAAGTCTACACCCAAAGGATTTACATCGCCTTCCTCAAACCACCCAATCGGTGATCTACAACTCCTCCTATACAGAGCCTCGAATGGTGCCATATCAATACTGGAGTGGTAGCTTTTGTTGTATGAAAACTCACACAATAGTAGAAACTGGTCCCAATGACCCCCGAAGTCAATCACACATGCTCTCAACATATCTTCTAATACCTGAATCATCCTCTCCGACTGACCATCAGTTTGAGGATGGAAGGTTGTACTAAAGGTGAGTTGAGTGCCCAACTCCTCATGCAGCTTGCCCAAAAACTTGGAAGTAAACTGCATAGCCCTGTCTGAAATGACGGATAGTGGCACTCCATGCAATATTATAATCTTCTTTACGTAGATCTTAGCCAATTGTTGTGAATTATAATCCACCCTGACCGGGATGAAGTGAGCTGACTTAGTCAGCCTGTCCACAATGACCCAAATTGAGTCATACTTCCCCAAAGTCTTGGGGAGACCCACCCCAAAATTCATGGCTATTCTCTCCCACTTCCACACTGGAATGGGCATTCTCTGAAGAAGTCCTGCAGGTCTCTGGTGCTCATACTTTACCTGCTGGAAATTCTTACACTTGGACACAAAATCAGCTATGTCCCTTTTCATCCCAGGCCACCAATAGTGTTGCCTCAAATTCCTGTACATTTTGGTTACACCCGGATGAATTGAATACCGTGAACTATGAGCCTCGGCCAACACCTTCTGAATCATGTCATCAACCCGAGGAACATAGATCCTTCTTCTAAAATTCAACACACCGCCAGAGTCCAACATGGCATCCCCGGACTCTCTGAATATTGCCTTGCTCCGAAGCCTGCTCAACTGCGAATCCTGAAACTGCCTTTATCTCCTCTATGAATATGGATTTGACCTCAATACTGGCCAAAATCTCACCTTGTTCTGAAATATCCAAGTGCATGAACTTGGACTCCAATGCCTGAATTTTCCTTACTAGTGGTCGTTTGGACACCCCCAACCAAGCCAAACTGCCCATGCTAATTGTCTTCCGGCTCAATGCGTCTACCACCACATTAGCCTTACCCGGATGGTACTGAATAGTCACATCATAATCCTTTAACAACTTTATCCACCTTCTCTGCCTCAGATTCAAGTCCTTCTTAGTGAAAACATGCTGGAGACTGCGATGATCAGTGAACACCTTACACTTGACACCATAAAGATAGTGTCTCCAAATCTTGAGTGCAAAGACCACCACTGCCAACTCTAAATCATGAGTCGGATAGTTTCTCTCATGCACCTTCAACTACCTAGAAGCATAGGCTATCACATTCCTATCCTACATCAACACAGCACCCAAACCAGAATATGAAGCATCACAGTAAACAATAAAGTCTTTACCTTCAACCGGCAAGGACAAAATAGGAGCCCTGGTCAGAAGTGTCTTGAGTTTTTGGAAGCTCTCCTCGCACTTGTCGGACCACACAAATGATACGTCTTTCTGTGTCAACCTTGTCAAGTAGGTAGAAAGGGATGCAAAATCCTTGACAAACCTATGATAGTAGCCTGTAAGCCCCACAAAGCTTCTCACCTCAGTCACCGAGCTAGGCCGGACCCAACTCTTGACTGCCTCTATCTTCTGAGGATCTACCATCACCCTATGTTCTGACACTACATGCCCCAAGAATGCTACTGAAGTCAACCAGAACTCACACTTGGAGAACTTCACATAAAGCTTTTGACGTCTCAAAATGTCCAACACTATACGGAGATATTTAGCATGCTCCTCCCTACTCTCGGAGTAGATCAAAATATCATCAATGAAAATGATGACGAACGAATCCAAGTATGATTTAAATACCCCATTCATTAAACTCATGAATGCCGCCGGCGCATTAGTCAACCCAAACGACATTACTAAGAACTCGTAATTCCCATACCGAGTCCGAAAAGCAGTCTTAGGAACATCCTCAGGCCTAATTTTCAACTGGTGATACCCTGACCTCAAGTCAATTTTGAAAAACACTGATGCACCCTGTAACTGATCAAACAGGTCATCAATACGGGGTAGAGGGTACTTATTCCGAATGGTAACCTTGTTCAATTGCCTGTAATCTATGCACATCCGCATACTACCATCCTTCTTCTTTACAAACAATACCAGAGCACCCTAAGGCGAAGCACTGGAATGGATAAATCCCTTATCTAGGAGTTTCTGAAGCTGAGTCTTAAGTTACCTTAACTCTGCCGGAGCCATACAATACGGAGGAATGGAAATGGGACGAGTGCCCAGCTCCAAGTCAATACAAAAGTCAATATCCATGTCCGGAGGCATGCCAGGAAAATCCGCTAGAAACACCTCACCAAACTCTGAAATAACTGGAATTGACTCAATAGATGGGGACTCCACACTATCGTCCCAGAGATGAGCCAGAAAGGCTCAACACCCTCTCCCCACTAGCTTCCTAGCCGGAACGAACGATATAATTTTGGTCGGCTTAGACCTGTACACACTTTTCCACTCTAGCCTATCCTTACCCAGAATCTTTAGAGCCACAGTCTTGGTGTATAGTTCAATACAGCATGATACGGGGATAACCAGGTCATGCCCAAAATAATATCAAAGTCGACCATATCCAGAATTACTAAGTCTACCCAAGTTTACAACCCCACAAATACAATCGAGCAATTACGATAAATATGAGTCATAATCACCGACTCTCCAACTGGGGTAGAAACATGGATAGGGGAACCAAGGATATCACATATCCAGTCTAGACCCAACATAAAACTCACAGACACATAAGAATATGTAGAACCTGGGTTAAATAATACCCAAGCCATTTTATCACAGACAAGAATGGTACTTGTGATCACCGCATCAGATGCCTCAGCCTCGGTCCTCTCTGAAAACGCGTAACAGTGAGCCCGATCATCAATCCAGGCAACCTCCCTATCCAGCTGTGCCTCACTCCTGCCCGTACCGCCATTTCCTCTGTCTCCTCGACCTTCCTGAAAGTTACCTCTCCCACCCTGTGGACGACCTCTAGCATGACCACCTCTACCTACCGGGACTACAGCCTTGGGCTGCTGCTGAACCTGATTACTGGTTTGCCTGTGAGGGCACTCCCTCTTAAAGTGGCCCAGATCACCATAATGGAAACAACCGCGATCAAGTGCAGGCCTGCTAGCAGATGAATAAGAAGATCCCTGGCCCTTAGGAGCTGAAAACTGCTGATTAGCTCCCGGACGACCACTTGTAGCAGCTGGCAGAGCTGACTGAATAGGATGGGCTGAGTATATCTGCTGATTCTGACCCCTGGAGTACGAACCACCGCAATTTCCCTTATTCCGGGGCTTCTTGGCTGACACCTTAGCCTGCTCCACCTGCCTGACTCCCTCAAGTTTCTTCATATTATCTGCCACTTCGTTGAAGCCTTTCGCTGAAGAAGTAATGTGCACAGACAATACCTGAAGCTCAGTATTCAAATCCTTGATAAACAACCGAACCCTCTCCTCCTCGAAACCCAGCAACTATGTAGCAAAATGATACAAGGCATGAAATTTTGCCTCGTAAGCAGAGACTGACATGCTACCCTGCTCCAAATTCAAGAATTCATCCTTTTTCCGATCTCTCAAGGTACGGGGTACGTACTTCTTTAAGAAAAGAGAGTGGAACTGCTTCCAAGTCAGTGGAGGTAAAACAGACGACCAACACTCCACATGAGATCTCCACCACTACTTGGCATCACCCTGCAGCTGAAATGTGAAGAACTCAACCCCATATTGTTGCACAATGCCCAGCTTGTGTAACCTCTCATAACAATCCAGTATGAACTCATAAGCATCTTCCCTGTTCGTACCCTGAAACGTAGGAGGTTTCAGCTTGAGAAACTTGGTCAGCATCTCATGTTCATTTTCTGTCATCACTGGGCCTAGCATTGGCCTGAAGAAGTCACATGTGCCTGAAGATGCATCCATCCTAGGAGCCGTAGGATTCGCTGGTTGAGTGCCCAGAGCCTGATTTGCAACGCCCGTGGGTATGGCTCCAACACAAACCAAACCACTCAAGAAGTTTCAAGCCTGCTGAAATACTTCGGGTGTCATAGAAGGAAGGCCTGCACCTCCAGCCGGTGCCGCCTCTGCCTCCGCTCACGCCCCTTCATCCTCCACAACAACTTCCATATCTTCGACAACCTGTTCCTAAGGTGGGAGAGGGGTTGCCTCTCATGCTCCTACAGTAGCTTGAGCCCCACTCCTGGCGGGTGTGTCTATACCTCGTCCTCTACCCCTTCCCCTTCCTCTACCACAGACAGTCGGTCCCGCTGCTGTGATCGCCGGTCTAGCTCTGTTGTTCCTTGTGTTAACCATCTGCGAACAAAAGAGTGAAAGAGTCAGATACCAATTTGTATCACCAGATACCAATTGGAATCAAGTTATAGCACAATGGAAGAAAGAAGAGATAGTTTCCTAAAGTCCTATAGCCTCTCGAAGAAAAGTACAGACGTCTCTGCACCATTCCGCAAGACTCTATTAGACCTGTTTTGGTATGATGAGATCAACGAACCTAGTGCTCTGATACCATCTTTGTCACGATCCAGACCATCGTGAGTGGCACCCACCAAACCCCCTTAGAGAATTATGGCTAAGTGATCATTACCCATTACCAGGACCCAAGAACTCTAGCACCCTAGAATCCCTTTTTTTCTCGGATTCTACCATTCCTAGGTCATTCCAACCTTTTCCCAAGTCCACCCCTAGCAATTCTATAGCATAGGAAAGATATCACGGAGTTTGGGGAGTAAAATCCTTACCTTTAGAACGAAAAATGATGGAAAATGGATGAAAATCACCAAAAATCGCTCCCTTCTTCTCCTAAAACGTTTCAAGAAAAACTTAACTGTTTTGGGGAATTTTCTGCATTAAATCATGTCACGCTCCGCTATAGAGGTCTGCTCCACTATAGAGGTACCGCTGTAGCGGAGTCGTCCGCTATGGCGGAGGCTGACCATCGTTGACTTCCGTTGTAGCGGTAATTTCTCTGCTACAGTGGAGGTCGCCATGGCGGAGTTTCAACCCCGTAGCGGTTGAAACGGGACATAAAGTCATAAAATCTCCAAAACTAGTCCATTTTACAACACATTTATTTTTTCGACATCCCGGAACAACCCCTTCACGTCAACCTCGATTCCGAGAGTTCTACTTACTCGAATTCGATTCCAAAAAGTCCCCCGTACTCCTTTATGTGTTAGCTACAAGAAAAACTATCTTGAATCAAGAAGTTAAACCCAATCCTTACCCGGATTGCCCTAGACCATACCTCGCTCCAAATCTGGCCAAGACTAGCCTAGCCTAGAATTTCAAACTCTCAAACCCGGAGTTTTCTAACTCTAAAAATTGGCACAAATGATTTTTCCGTAACGACGGACCCGGTCGTTACACTTGTGAATTTTTTTTTTAAATTCTTTCTCCAATTAGTTTTCTTTTTATTTTACTCCTATTTAGTTTTATGCTTTATTAACTAAGGCTGTCTAATGGGCTCATCCCATTCCGTCCCATTAGCTTTAGTGGGATGGTTTTTAAATATTAGATTTTTCTAAATAGTTTAAATAAGAAATAATTTAATTATAATTTTATTTAATTTTTAATCTTTAAATATTAGAAAATAAAAAAATTTAACCTTAGAAAAATAATTAAATTATTATTTTTGTCTAGAATGAAACCTAGTTTGAAAGGATTAAAAAGGTGATTAATATTTAATATAGTTTAAATAGAAAAAATTTAAGAATTAAAACATTAGTTAATTCTACATTATTAAATATTAGGAGTTAATATTTAATAGCTATTTATAATTTTTTTAATTAGTTGAGTAAAATAATAAATGGCAATTTCGTTACGTAAGGGCATCTCCAACCACGCTCTATTTTACTCTCTAAATATAGAGAGTAAAGGGAGCAACTCCAACCACTCTCTAATTTACCCTCTATTTTCTCTTTTTTAATATTATATTATTATTTTTATTTTAATTATATTTTCATATTTTAAAGTAAATCATTTCTTCTATGTTTACATAATCACCACATATAATTCATATATTTTTCAAAATTTTCATGTAAAATAAAATTATTTTTACCTCAAATTTTTAAATAAAATAAATTTTAAGAAAATATTATATAAATTACATATTAATGGACAATTCAAATAAAAGTAAAATCATAAATAAAATACAATTAAATAAATATTACATCTTAAAAAATTATTCAACTTTCAAGATTATTACGTTGCTCCCGTAAATGCTCTACTAATGAATTATGAAGTTCAAAATGAGCATTTCTTTTCTTTAACCTTTTTATGTCTGGTTAAAAATTATTCAAATAGATTATTTTCATGTACTGTCATTTCTATTGTTGGCGTTGGAGCTTTCGAAATATCTTGAATTGGTGCGTTAAGAGCACGTTCATCCTCAATTATCATGTTGTACAATATAATACATGTAGTCATTATATCATGGAACACTTCTTTTCTCCAAAAACGTGATGGATAGTAAACAAAAAAAATCAAGTAGTTCAACCACCGCAGTCATAGCCACAACAATTCTCTACCCCGTACACTAATTGTTTTCTTGATATTGGTGGATCTGGAGCTCACTTACCAGATTAATAAATTATTATTGTAATTTTTTGGCTTAAAATGTTACGTTATGTATTGTATTTTAAACAATTTCATGTTCCCCTATTCTAATTTAACAATTGCATCAGTTTTAGATAAAATTATAAATTAATTACTCATTTTATACGTACATTTTTTATAAAAAAAAAAAGGGCAGCCCGGTGCACTAAAGCTCCCGCTATGTGCGGGGTCCGGGGAAGGGCCGGACCACAAGGGTCTATTGTACGCAGCCTCACCTTACATTTCTGCAAAGGGTTGTTTCCACGGCTTGAACCCGTGACCTCCTGGTCACATTTTTTATGTGATCATGTTTTTTTACAATTATAAATTATAATAAAACTAACTTATTTTAAATAAAAATATTATTTATGAAAATTAAATTAAAAATAACATAAATTAATATAAATTTAAAATTATATTAAAAAATAATTATGAATATTAGAGACTTAATTAATGGTCTTATATAATTTAAAACATGTAAAATAAAAATATAGAGTATTAAAAATAATAATAAAATAATAAATAGTGAAATAGAGAGCTACTATTCATCCTCTCTATTTATGAAGAGTAGAGAGTAAAATAGAGAGTGATTGGAGAAGTCACTCTCTATTTTTACTCTCTATAAAATAGAGAGTAGAGAGTAATTTAGAGTGTGGTTGGAGATGGCCTAAGAACAATAAGTAGTATTTGAGAAGACGGTTTTCCTCTTCCTTTTTTGTTCTTGTGAAATACGTTTGATTTTGTTTATAAAGCTTGCTTTTAGGGTTTTATGGTGAAGAGTTTGTAGATTTTGTTGAAGTAACTAGAAAGAAAGTATGTTGCTTGAACAAGATCTTTTGGAAGCTAGGAATAAGCTTCTTCAGCCTCCCTCTTTACTTGATGAACTCCACCTTTTGCTTGATGTAAACCCTTTTTATTTCACTTTTTTTTTCTTACATTTTTCTTGTTAATTTATTGTCTTTTTTTGTGCCTATTTGGTGACCCTATTTGGTTGATATGCTTTTGTAGTACCTGGGCATTCTCTGGGTATTAAAATTATAATCAACATTTAAGCTGAAAACTTAGTCTCTGTGTTTGTGTTTTCCCTCTTGACGCTCTTTTGCCAGTAATTGGAAATCCTGTTGCCTTTTACCTATTAGTTTTAATGATGATTTTCATATGAAAATGATTTTTTGATGAAATTAACTATCTTTTATTGTGTGAGTGAAAATTACAAGCATGGATTTGTGTTTCATCTTAGTTTAAGAGGAAATATGATGGTGCATCTTCATGTTCCTGGTTACAGAATGATAAACAGTGACAATTTTAAATTTGTTGCATCTTCATGTTCCTGCTTTGTCAGATTTTATGCTTCCATAATCCTCTTAGGAAAATACATCAAAACCTTTAGTCTGTGCAGCTAAAAATGGTGCTAGCTAATCGTCATCACTTTATCAATGTGTGAGAACTTTATGAGGTACCCTAATATGATCTTTTAGTGAAGAGGATCAAGTTGGCCCCCTTGTTTTCTTCCTTTTCTCAAGCGGGTCATTGACTTCTAGTTAGAGAGTCTTTTTTCTAAAACTTGTTTGGAACTCTATCCTTGCAGTAGTATGGTTTGGTAACATTGAGAGAGAAATGCTAGAGATTTTGAAATAAAAAAAGGACAATATAGTTAATCGCGAGTCCAAGTGTATATGTTTGCTTAGTTTTTGGTGTACCATGGTCCATAGCAAATGTTTTAGAGCTAGAGCCTTTTATTGACTTTATAGGTCCTTTACACTTACTGTAATATACTTTGGATGCACTATTTCCAACATTAAGGATATTTCTTACTGTAAAGAAATAAATCTTGGGCCTAACTCAACCCCAGAAGTTAGGTCATGAGGGAAAGATTGCTCAAACCCATATAAGGAGACTATCCACCTCTTTTCCATCCGACGTGGGACTCTTAACACCCCACCTCGCTCCCAGAGCTGGACATTTGGTGTGTGGATAATTTAATATGGGGGCCCAACATCGATACACAATAACTGGGCTGAGTCCTGCTGATACTATATAAAAAAATAAAACTTGGTCTAACTCAACCTCAAAAGCTAGCTTATGAGGATGGATTGCCTAAGACCATATAAGGAGACCACCCATCCCATTAACCACCGATGTGAGACTTTTTCATTCTTCAACACTTACATTACCCCTATCAAAACAGTTTCCTAAAACTATTTGTTCAAAATAGTTTTCTAAAACTTGTTCTCTTCAGAAAGCACCAAAAAATAATCTTAATATTATTGCTCATCTTCATCAATTTCTGTGAGAACTGCTATTCATTGGAACAAGAGATCTTGTTACATAGTTTCGTCAAAAGCACAAAGATCAATAAGAGATTTGATATTCCTGATACACCTTAGTATGACCATTCATTTGTCTTTGAGCTTTATTTAACCAGCAATCTGTTAGTAGGCTTGTAAACACTAAACAAAGAAAGAAAAGGAGAGCAGGCAGGTAATCTCCTTCATGGTACTGGTCCAGCATCATAGAGGCTGGACATCTATCAACGTATACTTTTGGTAAAGCAAAATAGACGTTATTATCACTGTTAGTCTAGGTAAGTTTTGGGTCCTTAGTTAATTTTGCAAATAACATACAATATTTCCCCCACTAAAATTCTTGCATCACCTTTACTTGCCTAATCTTAATGTACTTTTGGTTTCCTCTGCTTTAAGCAAGTAGAGACTTTCCTGTCAAAGGTGGAGCAGTCATCGGCAAAATCAATGCATGATGCACTGTCTCCAGATGATACATTGGTTGTAAATGACCTCTTGAGGCATTCTGATCTTGATGTGAAGGTCGCAGTTGCTTCTTGTATAAGTGAGATAACTAGAATTACTGTACCGGACACTCCATATGATGATACCAAAATGAAGGTATGAGAAGTTTGCTTTCTCATTGTTCTTTCTTATATCAGGCGTTCAATAACATTTCATTTGACTGATACAGGATGCCTTTCAATTAATGGTATCATCCTTTGAGAATTTACATGACCAGTCGAGCAGATCATTAATAAGAGGGTGTTGATCCTTGAGATAATGGCTAAGATCAGGTCATGTGTTGTCATACTGGATATAGAATGTGATACACTTATTATTGAGATGTTTAAGCACTTCCTTAAAGCTATAAGGTATTACCATATATCTTAATTATTCAACATAATTTGTTTGTATAGTGTTTGATTATAGATTTCTGGTATGGTGTGTTTCTTCTTCTTTTGCAGATGTCTTTAATCCCAACCTTGAATGTTTTTTTTCCGATAAAGCCCAACTTTGAATGTTTTTGGTCTTAACATGGTTTTAGAGAATATATTTGAAGTTATTCTTTCAAATAATAATAATATATATCTGAAGTTATAATACCTCTGGTTCCATCAAAACATGTGATTTAGATTTATAGGGTTGTGAGCTTCTCATGTTTGTTTATATTTTTAAGTGGATCTTTGATACGCCCAAATTACAACTCCAATTTCGAAGCGTAAGCGGTCGCTGTCAAATATAGAACCCAACTAAGGTTGGGGTCGATCCCACAGGGAATAAGATGCAAATTAAATCAATAGTGAATTAAATCACTAGTAGTCGATAGTTTCCGGTAAATTAGGGGGTGTTGTGTGAACAATATTTAACCAAAGCAAATAATAATGTGCGATTAATAATTAATATGAGAGTGAACTAGGGAAGTGTTCACCATAGCGTCGTAACAATTTCGACTCAAGGTTTAACCAGGTTCGCTCTATATGCATATCACGATATGATTTAACTTATGGTATCGTCTAAACGTTTCTCAACCAATTAGACAACTTTCCTTTTCAATTCTCTCGAACTTGAAAAGGTGAACTTCCTTATTTCAATCCTAAACATCAAGTAGATTAATCTAGTTACAGCATTAATCATGAGACGAGAGTTGGTAGTCTCGAATCCTTGTAGTTAATCAAATTTTCCGGTTTTAATCCCTTTACTCAAGCAAATTAAACCTAGGCATGTTCTAATGTTTGCAACCACCAGAAAACGTTAGTAATTAAATGATTAACCACGTGACAACATAAAGATAGAACCCTACGCTACCCGGAATCTATATTGCTACTTTTGCCATGGCTCCCACAACCCTAGTTGTGGGAAGTTAGTTACTCATGCTATTAGGAAAAGAGAAGAGATTTATATTCATAATAAAGCGAAAAGAATCTTACAATATAATGAACACAAGCTTCAATTTATCCAAGAACGAGAATCCAAGATCCCAAGAACAATGGAAGAACAAGATTGAAGAAGAAGACAAACGTGTTTGTTGTGTTTCTTCCTCTCAAAAGTCGCTCAAAAAATATCCTAAAACTATTTTGTAAAATGAATGAATTAAAATAAACCTAACACAGGGTATTTATAGTAGTTCAGGAAATAAAGTCCAAAAATAGGATTTTCGGGATCCCGTGTCGCGTTGACGGGTCGCCTGACGGACCGTCAAGCATGCGACGGGCAGTCACTCCAAGCCGTCGCCACTATCCAGTGCTTGCTCATATTTAGTTTCAACTTGACGATTTGGCTGACGGACCGTCACCCATGCGACGGACCGTCACGCCAACCGTCGCTGCTATCCAGTATAGGTTCCCCTTGAGCTCCCACTTGACGGTTCGTCTGACGGTCCGTCAAAGGTGTGACGGGCCGTCGTGCCAGCCGTCGCCGCTATCCAGTGGCTCCTTTAGTTGCTGCCAGGTTTGGTGGCTTGGCTGACGGTCTGTCACAAGTGTGACGAGCCGTCAGGTCCTCCGTCAAACTCAACCTTTGTTACTTAGCTTGGGTAGTTTTACTTCCTTTTTATCCTTGTCTACATTTCCTGCAAATACACCATAAAAACATCAAAAACGACAATGGTTGCTTGAAAATTCACGATTATTCTTAGTTAAAGGAGTCAAAAGTGCGGTAGAATGGTGGCACATCAACACCCTCAACTTAAAACGTTCGCTTGTCCTCAAGCAACATGACACCAAAAACAAAAAGACGACTCAACTAAGACTCGTGTCACTAGCAAATCATGGCCATTCAACAGCTTAATCAATTTAAATCAATCCCCCCCGATAGCACACAAATGTATGAAACATTAACTTGCAAGGATCCAAACATGTCATTCCGATATGATAGAATATTATGCATACACACGCGCAGCTATCCTAACAATCAATAGACAATACAGAAATCTTGGTGCCCTCACCGCAAAGAAGTCCCACACACAATATTTAGGACTAGGTAAGGCGCTCACACTCAAACGATATCAAACAATGCACATGCGATGCCATAGGCTTGCCTTTACTATTCTATTTCAGATTTTCAGAAAGCCACTCAGGATCACTACAGGACTTGTTTTGGCTTGTAATGAGGCTTCGGGTGCAGGTAGGATACGTTTGGGGAATAGTGACTAAACCTTCCTTGGATTCACCGACCTACTACATCCACACAACTTTACTTTGTCCATCCTTATTCACCTCTTTATTCCCTTCTTTCTGGCTACAGGTGCGGCCTCTTTATTTTGACAACTCTTTTTTTTTTTTTATTTCTTTTTCTCTCTTTTACATCTCCTTTTCGTTTCTTTTTCTTTCTTTTCTTAGACACACCCCCGGAGTTCTCATTCTCTTCACAACCAATCTTATCCATCCAAATTTTCTTATCATTTACCTCTATAGTAGCCACCCTCAACTTAGGCTGATTGCCTGAGTTGAGGTGCACGATGTCCAAGGAAGGACCAGGGCCAAAATAGTGATTCAAAGTTTAAACAAGGAATGGTGACTGGTTATTGAAAGAACAGGGTCAATTTTTTTTTCAAATAGGGATCAAAGGGATTATTTACATTTGGACGGTCTTATAGGCTAGGTGGACTGCACACAAAAAGGGCCTGTGATCCTTTCCTAAGCAACCAACTTCAAACTTAACAAAATAGACCGGGCAAGTTCTAGATGCATGCACAGAGTAAGAATTTATAACAATATGCTCACACACACTTGGCACCAAGAACCATACCACTACCAACTATCAAGACAACAACTCGGCTTAAGCATACTTATTCCAATCATAACCACACAATGACATCCAAGGATCCAGACAGTCAATCATTTCAAACATAAGTACAAAATCTTTTTCAGAGGGGGCTCCTTTTAGTTAAATTTTCAAACAGCCATGCTTGCTACGGACATCACAATTTTTTTTAAAAATTTAAACGACAACCTAAACATGCCGGTTCTACTAGATAGCACACCGGAGGAAAAGAAACACGGCAACAAAAACCTCCAGTGGTGGTACTCCTACCCCTAACAGAATAATTTAGCATTGTCCTCAATGCTCAAGGAAACATATATTCAGAATAAAGGAATAGGGGTACCTGGGAAACCTAGGTTTCCGTACGCGGCTCATCATCATCTGGGGTCTTTTCAGACTCCGGTACAGCACTGGAAGATGCCCCACCTGCTTGGGCACGCACTCTTTCCTGTCGCAGCTGCTCATCTATTACCGACCGCTGCTTCGCGACCTCTAACTCGTCCTCCTCAGCTGATATCTTTTTGTGCTTCCTCTTCTTTGATTTCTTTACCCCACTTTCACCTGTTTGGGGTTCACTAATTTTCAGCGGCCGACCCATCAAATCCACTATCGTGGGTTCTTCGTCCAAGTCCACGAACTCCGAAGTCTCCTCATAAAGCGCTTTTTCTTGCTTGAGGGCTGTGATGTCATTTTTCACCTTCTTTAGCTCCGCATCAAATCTCGCCAGGTCCGGGATGCTCATTTCGTTTAGCCTTGCATCCATCCGGGTTTCCATCGCATCTACCCTTGCGCGCAGCCCCTCAAATGGCTTCAGAGCCTCCCGTATTGCTTCATCAATGGTGGGTTTAAACAAGTCCGTCCATGCAGCAATTTGTTTATCCAATTGCTTCTGCTTTTGCACCATTTTAGCAAAGTTTCGGGGGTTCATGTGATATTCTGGTGGTAGAGGAGGCCTTGCCGCAGTGCCAGAGTTTTCAGCAGTAGCTCTCGTTGTCTGTGAAGTTATCGGATCAAACACCGCAAGTGGCATTTCAGTGCCTGATGGGGTATCTGTTGCCTCGGAGGTGGTTGTGGTTGGCTCTTCGAATATCTGAGGCTTATGAATTCTTATTTCAAACTTAGTGTCATCCCTGGATTTGTCGATATTTTGCTTTGATGACGCTGCCACTTGCTTATCAATATCATCCCATATCGGCACCTCTGCACGCCTGCATAACTCAGTCACTAGACACGGGAACGGCAAAGAAGAAGTAGTTTTGATGGCCCTGGTCCGCATCTCGTCTGCAATTATCATTCCGAAGTTGATGACGTACCCGGCTATCAAGCTTGCTACAAGGATGGCTCTTCCCTCATCCAAATTATTGTCTCCTCCTGTTGGAAATAACCTGAGCCGCACAACCGCCCACCAAAACTTGGCTACGAAGCTTAGTGATTGCTTCGATATCCGTCCCCTCTGAGTTAGCCAAGAAAGTGAGCCATCAGTCAATGTTCGGGCCAACCACGGTCTCTGCGAGTAGGCGTTGGAAATCTTGTCATGGAACTCTGGCATGTCAGGTGGAGGGATGTATTCCGGGCCAAAGAGGACTCTGTTGATCATTTCCCGTGAGATGTCCACTTGTTTACCCCGAACTGGCACCCTGTCCTGCCTTGGTGCTGATTTGACCCCTTTTCCTGGCTCACATTTGCTTTCCAATAGTGCCAAATAGTTGGCATAGAATTCCCGGATTAGTTCTGGATAATAGAATCCCGGGGGCGAGCTCATCCACTCGAGCTGATACCTCTGGTACTGTGTCTGAAGAACTGGGTATTCAGGCAGATCTGTGGTCATGATTTGCACTTCTTCAGCTATCGGTCTTTTGTGGCTTCTCGACATCATTTTGGTAAGACCGTCAAGATAGTGCTTCTGAGCCTCCTTAAATGCCCACCGGATCGATTCTCTGTCCGTGGGTGCACTCCCTGCAATTTTGGTGGTTTTGGGACCACCTACATCCTCCGGATTGGGGCTGGAGCTACCACTTTCATCAGATCCACTACCGCTCCCCGACTCACTGCTAGATGACCCACTCTCCTCTTCAGACTGGGAGACTTGGGTGGTTCTTCGTTTAACTAGCCTGGTTTGGTAAGTCGGGGCTGCAACTATTTCTTCGTCGCTACTCGGTTCATCAATTAGGGTCCGAGTTGTAGCGATCCTTTCTTTCTTCTTTAGTGCTTGACCGCGACGCGGTTGTTGTTTTGGGGCCATGTACCTGCACGTGAACGAGTTCAAACATGTGAGAACAGAAAAATACTCACTAATACCTACTGTCTCGGAGTGACGGTTTGGTTGACGGGCCGTCACAGGTGTGACGGACCGTCGCACCGACCGTCACTCTAAGACAGTGAAGTGTTTCTTCCTGACGGTTTAGCTGACGGTTCGTCACGTGTGTGACGGGCCGTCATGCCAACCGTCAAGTTGAGACAGCGTATTTCACTCTCGTTGAGGCATTTCCTCGAACACCTTGTACGCGGTTACGGGTTTTCTCATATTTTGTGGGATTTGGTTTCCCAAAGTCACCACCAATCATTGTATTTGATCTCATGGGTTACTCAAGACTTCACCCATGACACACTTTCGATTTCAAGCAATAATACCACTCATACCCACAATAATTACATTATCACAATTTCACAAATATACCAGCCCAACAATTTCCTTCGTATTTCTTCATGCCACTCAAATAATCTCAACGAGGAAGAGTTTAGAATCATACCTTGATTTTGTTAGGTAGAAGAAATCGCTTTTCCCTTTTGATTTATATGACCCGACGGACAACTAGCGGGATTTCGTTGGTTTGGTGCGTTTTGGACGATGGTGGAGAAAGGAGAATAGGGATGTGGGAATTTCTTGGGGAAAGAAACGGATTTTGTTTTTGATTAATGGTGGTTTTGGAGCTTTTTGGACGTAGAAGATGACTGGGAGAAGAAGATGGAATCAATATGTAACCGGGCGGGTTGGTTTGGTTTTGGGTCGGGTCGCCCGAAATTAAAAACAAAACGTACCTGATGCGCTGCTTGGAGTGACGGTCCGTCACAGGTGTGATGGTCCGTCACTTGGGGCGTCACAATTAGGCAGTGAGCCTTTGTGAGGATTATGGGTGACGGCCAAATATGACGGTCCGTCAAGACTTTGATGGTCCGTCGAAACCATCGTCACTCTAAAATAGTGGGCATGAATATTTTGTCAGTTATGTGACGGTCCGTGTGACGGTCCATCAAGTCTTTGACGGTCCATCAAAAGTCACCGTCACTCTTAGACAGAACACGCTGTTACGTCCATTCTTTGTACCTGCACACTCAACGCACACATTAACCAATTCTAACAAATCAAATTTTTCTACGACTGTAATACAACAACAATTTATGGGTTGCCTCCCATACAGCGCCTGATTTAACGTCGCGGCACGACGCGGGTGTCTTGATTACTCAGACTTCATCAAGATACACCAAAGACAGAACATGTACCTCCTCCGGGAGGCCCAGATATTGCTTCATCCTCTGCCCATTTGCTTTGAACAACTCACCATCTTTATTTTCTAGTTCGACCGCACCGGATGGGAAGACTTGATGTACTTTGAATGGTCCGGACCATTTGGATTTGAGTTTCCCGGGAAATAATTTGAACCTGGAGTTGAACAACAATACCAAGTCCCCTACTTTGAACTCCCTTTTCTCAATCTTCTTGTCATGGTACAGCTTCATTCGTTCCTTGTAGAGAGCGGACCTCTCATATGCTCGCAATCGAAACTCGTCCATCTCATTCAATTGTTCTAACCTTAGTTCCGATGCCTCTTTCCAACTGAGATTTAACTTTTTGAGCACCCAAAGGGCCTTGTGCTCAAGTTCCACGGGCAAGTGACATGCTTTACCAAAAACAAATTGGTAAGGAGACATACCTATTGGCATTTTAAACGCTGTTCGATACGCCCAGAGTGCGTCATCCAGCTTCCTCGCCCAATCTCGCTGGTTCACATTCACAGACTTAGCCAAGATATCTTTAATCTCCCGGTTCGACACCTCGACTTGCCCACTGGTTTGGGGGTGATAAGGTGTGGCTACCTTGTGTTGCTTCACTCCATATTTTGCTAGAGCAGCCCGGAACACCTTATTACAAAAATGTGAACCTCCATCACTGATGATTGTGCGAGGGGTGCCAAACTGAGCAAAGATGTTTCTTTTTAAGAACGCCACCACACTTCTTCCTTCGTTATCGGCTAAAGCAACCGCCTCTACCCACTTTGACACATAATCCACCGCTACCAAGATGTAGCGGTTCCCGTAAGAACTTTCAAAAGGGCCCATGAAATCTATTCCCCATACGTCGAACAATTCAACCTCGAAAATAGTGGACATGGGTAGCTCTTGTCGGCGAGAGATTGCTCCTCTTCGTTGGCATTGATCACAGAACTTGGCAAATTCATATGAATCTTTCTGGATTGTCGGCCAATAATAACCACACTGTAAGATCTTTCGGGCGGTTCGATTACCCGCATGATGTCCTCCAACTGGGGACGAATGGCAAGCTTGCAAGATGCTTGTCATTTCCGCTTCCGGTACACATCTCCTCATTATGTTGTCAGCACACAACCGAATAAATACGGCTCATCCCAGAAAAACTTACTTGCATCATGGAGAAACTTCTTTTTCTGGTGGAAGTTCAAACCTTCCGGGATCATGTCACTCACCGCATAATTTGCGAAGTCAGCGTACCAAGGCACCATATCACGTGACGCAGCCATCACCTGCTCATCCGGGAATGCATCATCAATCTCTGGTTCATCTATTCCGCTCTCTTTCCCCTCAAGCCTGGACAGATGATCCACTACCTGGTTCTCACACCCTTTTCGATCCTTGACTTCAAAGTCAAATTCCTGCAACAATAGCACCCAACGGATTAGTCGAGGTTTTGCATCCTTTTTGGTCATCAGATACCTCAAGGCTGCATGATCAGTGTGCACCACCACTTTTGTGCCAAGTAAGTACGCTCTGAATTTCTCAAAAGCGTATACAACCCAGCAGCTCCTGTTTTGTCCTGTGTAGTTCTTTTGCGCCCCATTTAATGCTTTACTAGCATAATAAATGGGATGAAAAAGTTTGTCTCGCTTTTGTCCCAGCGCAGCTCCGAGTGCAACACCACTTGCATCGCACATTATTTCGAACGGTTTGGACCAATTCGGGGCAATTATGATAGGAGCATCCACTAGCTTTTCTTTCAGGCATTCAAACGCCCTCAAGCACTCAGCATCAAATACAAACTTCGCCTCTTTTTCAAGCAACTTGCACAATGGGGTAGCAACCTTAGAGAAATCCTTGATGAATCTTCGGTAGAAACCGACATGACCAAGAAAACTCCTCACACCCTTTACTGAAATGGGTGGAGGTAGTTTCTTGATGACTTCAATCTTGGCTCTATCCACCTCTAGACCTCTCATAGATATCTTGTGCCCTAGTACAATGCCTTCTTTCACCATGAAATGGCATTTCTCCCAATTCAGCACGAGGTTTGACTCTTCACACCTTTGCAATGCCTGACCCAGATTAGCCAAGCAATCATCAAATGTATCACCCACTACCGAAAAGTCATCCATGAAGACCTCCAATGTGTTCTCCACCATATCAGAAAAGATAGACATCATGCATCTTTGGAAGGTTGCAGGAGCATTGCAAAGACCAAAGGGCATGCGTCTAAAAGCAAACGTACCATAGGGACAGGTGAACGTGGTCTTCTCCTGATCTTCCGGGGCTATAGATATTTGGTTGTACCCCGAATATCCATCTAAAAAGCAATACCAACCTCTTCCAGCTAATCTATCCAGCATCTGATCCATAAAGGGCATGGGGAAATGATCACGGAGAGTACAGGAGTTTAGCTTCCGGTAATCCATACAGACTCGCCAGCCCGTGACAGGTCTTAATGGAATCAGCTCATTTTTGTCATTTGCTACCACAGTCATTCCTCCCTTCTTAGGAACACATTGCACTGGGCTTACCCATTTGCTATCAGAGATTGGGTAAACCACTCCAGCATCGAGCCATTTGATGATCTCTTTCTTCACCACCTCTTGCATTGGCGGATTCAGTCTCCGCTGGTGCTCGGTGGTGGGAGTGCAATTTTCTTCTAGCTGTATCTTATGAGTACAAATACCTGGTGGGATGCCAATAATATCTGCAATGGTCCAGCCGATTGCTCTCTTGTGTCTCCTCAGAGTGGATAATAACGCTTCAACTTGATATTGTACAAGGTCTGTCGCGATGATTACCGGTAAGGTATCTTTGTCACCTAGAAATGCATACTTCAGATGGCCTGGCAACTCTTTCAACTCTAATACCGGCGCTTCCTCAATAGAAGGCTTTGCAGGAGGTGTTGGTCTGTTCTTTAAATCGAGATCCAATTTCTTTGGGGCGTAACCATATGACCCCATTCCAACCACCGCATTCACAACTTCCTTAAAATCTTTGACACTATCATCATCGAAATTCATCATAACTGCTGCCAATGTCTCTACAGCAAGTCTCTCTTCAACAGAAACGATCACATCAGATTCTGCAACAACATCAATAACCGAGACGACATTCATGTCCCTCAGTTGCTTGATTGATCTGCACACATTAAACTTCACTACCTCATCGTTCAACCTGAAAGTCAACTCGTTGCTCTCCATATCGACCAATACTCTTCCGGTTGCCAAGAAGGGTCGTCCCAAAATAATAGGGACTTCGAAGTCCACTTCCCAGTCCAAAATCACGAAGTCTGCCGGAAATATGAACTTCTCCACCTTCACAAGTACATCATACAAAATACCAACCGGGCGTTTCACCGATCTGTCAGCCATCAATAACCTCATAGTCATCGGTTTGGGGGCTCCTAAGCCAACTGCCGGTAGATGGCTAACGGCATCAAGTTTATGCTAGCCCCCAAGTCACAAAGAGCCTTGGCAAAGTTAAACTCCCCTATGGTGCAAGGAATAGTGAACGCACCCGGGTCTTCTTTCTTTTGGACCAGCGATCTTGATGAAATGGCGCTACAATGGTGGAGGTTGTCTTCCGGTTCAAAACTTACCGACCTCTTCTTTGTGATCAAGTCCTTCATGAACTTGGCATAACCGGGCATTTGTTCAAGCGCATCCACCAGAGGGATGTTTACTGATAACTGTTTGAGCATGGTTATGAAGTTCAGGAACTTTCTATCTTCCACTTTCTTCTTCAGCCGTTGTGGGAAAGGAGGTGGTGGCCGAGGCATCATAGTTGGAAGTTTTTCAACCTCCTTGCTTTTATCTGTGAGCACTTGAGTAGCATCTTCTTCCGCGCTGGGTTTTTCAGCAGACACTTTCACACCCTCATCGACCATAATTTCAGCATCTACTAACTCATCTTCCTCAGCTACAGCGTCTTTCTGGGTCTGAATTACCGGATGTGTTTCCGATAATGTGTTACCGCTTCTGGTGGTGATTGCCATACAATTTCCGTCGTTTCTCGATTTTGAATGGTGTCACTCGGCAATGTTCCAGCTTTCCTTTGGTTTAGAGACGCCGAGACTTGACTCATTTGTTGCTCTAACTGCTTGATTGAGGTGGAATGAGAATTCACCAATTGACTCAATGATGATAATTCAGATTTCATTTCCTTGACTCCGGAGTCAGTAGATTCCACCTTCAACAACATTTTTGCCATCATATTTTCTAACTTGGACGTCCCTGTCTCATTGCTAGTTCTTTCTCGGTTACCAGGTGGTACGTACAACCTACCTCTATCAGTGTTATTTCTCCAGTTCCCCTGATCACGGTCTCTGTAGCCAGCTTTTTCATGGTAGTTGTCCCTCTGATAGTTCCGACCTTGGTTTCCCTGGCCATTGGCCTGGAAACCCCCCAAATAATTCGCCTCCTCATCAGACTCGAACTCTGCTGCTCTACTTTGGGAACTCACAACTTTTACTTTCTCCACATCTGCTGACAGCAAATGTTTTGTCAATAGGTCCATTTGCGTCTTCAGATGGGCCATATCTTGGTCCCGCTCTTCCTCTCTCCTGCGCTGTTCTGCAGACATACCGACTGTATGAGTGCTAGCAGCCGTCTCGGTGTCCCGTGTATGCCAGGCCCTGTTGATTTTAGTGAGCCGGTCCAGAATAGCTGTGGCATCGATGAAAGTGAGACCCATAAACGCTCCACCTGCTGCGTTATCTAGTGTCGGCTTGGTAGCCGAATTCAGTGCCCTGTAGAATGTCTGCATCAAAAACTCGTCGTTCAACTGATGGTTAGGGCATTGTGTCAGCTTCTTCTTGAATCGCAGCCAGGTCTCGTGCAATGCTTCGTGAGGTTGCTGCCTAAAATTGCTAATCTCATCCCTCAACTGTATCATCCTAGAGGGAGGAAAGAACCTTTCTAGGAAAGCTCCTTTCAACTCTCCCCAAGTTGCGATAGAGTCGGGGGTCAGCTCTGTCAACCATAGCGCTGCCTCATCAGACAGAGACAACGGAAACAACCTGAGCCTGATCGCTGTCTGACTCACACCAGGCAATTCAAATGACTTGCAGATACCCACAAAGTTCATCAGGTGTCGGTTTGGATCATCACCGGCCGTACCTCGGAATAATCCCTTTAAGTTCAACAGCTGGAGCATTGTGCTAGTTATGTTGAACTTAGCCCCGGGCGCTAGTGGAGGAAGAATAATGGCGCCCGTAGCACCAACTCCGTCTAATGCAGTATCATCCTCTATATCTTCGGCATTCAAGTGATGCTGATCATGTTGAGCCCGCTGTTCCGCAGCGAGCCTTTCTGCCTCCGTTTGTTGTGCAGCCATGGTTTGCCTTAGTGTTCTTGCGAGCTCGGGGTCGTAGGGTAGTATTGGTTCACCCGAGCGTCGGGTACTTGGCATGCACAACTCAGTACCCTGTAATAAACAAAAACAACAAATAAAAGTAAAATCAGGAAATATGACTAAGAGTCAAATAAACACACAAGACTTAATAAACAACCGTATTCCCCGGCAACGGCGCCAAAATTTGATACGCCCAAATTACAACTCCAATTTCGAAGCGTAAGTGGTCGCTGTCAAATATAGAACCCAACTAAGGTTGGGGTCGATCCCACAGGGAATAAGATGCAAATTAAATCAATAGTGAATTAAATGACTAGTAGTCGATAGTTTTCGGTAAATTGGGGGGTGTTGTGTGAACAATATTTAACCAAAGCAAATAATAATGTGCGATTAATAATCAATATGAGAGTGAACTAGGGAAGTGTTCACCATAGCGTCGTAACAATTTCGACTCAAGGTTTAACCGGGTTCGCTCTATATGCATATCACGATGTGATTGAACTTATGGTATCGTCTAAACGTTTCTCAACCAATTAGACAACTTTCCTTTTCAATTCTCTCGAACTTGAAAAGGTGAACTTCCTTATTTCAATCCTAAACATCAAGTAGATTAATCTAGTTACAGCATTAATCATGAGACGAGAGTTGGTAGTCTCGAATCCTTGTAGTTAATCAAATTTCCCGGTTTTAATCCCTTTACTCAAGCAAATTAAACCTAGGCATGTTCTAATGTTTGCAACCACCAGAAAACGTTAGTAATTAAATGATTAACCACGTGACAACATAAAGATAGAACCCTACGCTACCCGGAATCTATATTGCTACTTTTGCCATGGCTCCCACAACCCTAGTTGTGGGAAGTTAGTTACTCATGCTATTAGGAAAAGAGAAGAGATTTATATTCATAATAAAGCGAAAAGAATCTTACAATATAATGAACACAAGCTTCAATTTATCCAAGAACGAGAATCCAAGATCCCAAGATCAATGGAAGAACAAGATTAAAGAAGAAGACAAACGTGTTTGTTGTGTTTCTTCCTCTCAAAAGTCGCTCAAAAAATATCCTAAAACTATTTTGTAAAATGAATGAATTAAAATAAACCTAACACAGGGTATTTATAGTAGTCCAGGAAATAAAGTCCAAAAATAGGATTTTCGGGATCCCGTGTCGCGTTGACGGGTCGCCTGACGGACCGTCAAGCATGCGACGGGCCGTCACTCCAAGCCGTCGCCACTATCCAGTGCTTGCTCATATTTAGTTTCAACTTGACGGTTTGGCTGACGGACCGTCACCCATGCGACGGACCGTCACGCCAACCGTCGCTGCTATCCAGTATAGGTTCCCCTTGAGCTCCCACTTGACGGTTCGTCTGACGGTCCGTCAAAGGTGTGACGGGCCGTCGTGCCAGCCGTCGCCGCTATCCAGTGGCTCCTTTAGTTGCTGCCAGGTTTGGTGGCTTGGCTGACGGTCCGTCACAAGTGTGACGAGCCGTCAGGTCCTCCGTCAAACTCAACCTTTGTTACTTAGCTTGGGTAGTTTTACTTCCTTTTTATCCTTGTCTACATTTCCTGCAAATACACCATAAAAACATCAAAAACGACAACGGTTGCTTGAAAATTCACGATTATTCTTAGTTAAAGGAGTCAAAAGTGCCGTAGAATGGTGGCACATCAATCTTCTAGTTAAGAAGTTTTCTTTCCAAGCACATCAAGCATAATTTACAAGATTGACATTGTACTTGCAAGTTCTTGAATTTGTATTGATATGAATTATATCTGAAATTATGAGCTGAAATTTTATTAGACTTTCTAGAATCCTTGTAAGATGAACATAGTTTTGCTAATTTCTTGAATTGTAAATATGGATGAATATACTGATACCATTCTCAAAAAAATATCTAAAATTTTGGCCTCTCATGTAGAGTTTTCTTCTATATTTATCCTTTGGATTTCACTTTGGTATGATTGTTAATGAGCAACAATGAGAAAATCTGTTGGTTACTTGTTTTGTTTATCAATATCCAATTTGATAAACTTTTAGGAGTGACATTAAAATGATTACCCCTAGTTGTTTAAATATATTTTTTATTGATAAGTGACATTTCAGAATCATGTAGTTGTTTGAAGATACTTAACTGGTGATTCTCCTGGAAAAATATCGGAAAACTTTCAAAAAAAAAATTGGGGTTAAAGTTTATCTTTGTGGGTACTTTCTCTAGTTTCTTATTGAAATAGAATGAACTTCTGGAAACAACAATTAGTTGAACACATTTTTCTTTTCCTTTAGAAAATATTTAAAAGCTTGTCCAAAGGTTTGTTAAATATGCTCTTGTTAATATACATATAAAGTAGCAAGATGATAGGTTTTGCATCTGAAAGATACTTAAGACCTGAAATGGACGACGTGAGTTTTTATAGGATCTGTAGGATGTTTAAAGAGAGACTCCTACTTCTCTCTGAAATATATAAAACTCAAAAATCTTCACTTCAAAGAGGCTCTATCTTCTCCAACCCTTACACTGTATGGAGGATGCAAAAAACTTAAGAGGAGAGGGTGAGCAAGTTTAGGCTTTTGATGGGTCACATTGGGGAAATGAAATCTTTTATCTCCTTGTGTTTGGGTGGGAGATTCGAGAAGAAGGCAACTTCATCGGATCCGATTTCCTCTTGGGCAACTAAGGTCTGGAAAGTGTTTCCATGGATTAAAGTGTTGTCCATGGGAGATTCTAGCTTCTTGTTCAGATTCCCAAGTGAGGCAGAGGTGGATCATGTTTTGTGGGAGGGTGGGAGATGGATGGATGACAATTTCCTTTAGATCTATAGATGGTCAAAGTAAATAGTACAGAGGGTGCAAACAAGAAGGAAAGGAACGGGGGTGAAGTTTGACTATCTTCTGACCAGAGGGAATGCGGGAGGGATCTTAATTCTTTGGGTGAGAGGAAACTTGAATGCTTGGAGGTCAACAAAGGGAAATTTCATGATTGTTGCTAGGTTTAAGAACATTGGATGTTGAGAGGAATTGGGTTTGGGGGGTGTTTATGGACTAGTAGGGGAGAGGTCTTATGTTGCTTCCCGGGAGGAATTAGGGACATGTATGGAGAGCTGGGACATTCCTTGGGTGTTAGGGGGATTTTAACACTATTAGATTCCAGAAGAGAGGTGGTCTGTAGGGTGATTTTTAGGGCTATGGAGGAGTTCTCGGAGTTTATCAATAACCATCTTATTGATTTAACCTGGACAGGTGCCAATTTCACGTGGTTCAGGTCAGAAGAATCAATTTCCAAATCTCAATTGGACAGATTCTTTGTGTCAACTTCATGGGAAGAGTTGGCACCAAATGTGATCCAATTTGACCTCCTTTGTTTGACCTCTGATCTTTTACCTATCATGTTGGATGGTGCTAGGGGTAGAAGAATGAGAGCTCCTTTCATATTTGAGAATATGTGGCTGTGAGCGACAAATTTTGGAGATTAAGTAGTTGGGTGGTGGAGCAACTATGCTGGGGAAGGGAGACAATCCTTCAGACTTGCTACAAAACTAAAGATGCTTAAGAAAGACATAAGAGTGTGGAATAAGAAAGTGTTTCAGAGGGTATAGGTGAAAATGAGGGAGATTATAAATGAGCTGGGGGGAGTTGAAAAGAATAGAGAAGGGAAGGGAGAGAAAGGGAGAAGAAATAAGAGTTGAAAGGGTAGCTAACTTATTTGGCTTTGGCTCAAGAGACTAGTTGGAGATAAAAATCGAGGGTGTTATGGTAGGGAGAGGGGGATACTAACACAAAATTCTTTCACTGTATAGCAGTTGCAAATATGAGGGGGAGGAGGAAGTAGAGGGAGCAATTGTTCAGTTCTATGATCAATTGTTCAAAGAGGAAGCAAAGTAGAGGCCAAAGTGGGGGGTGGAGGTAGGGGTGGGGTGGATTTAAATCAGATTGGAAGGAAAAATAACAAGTGGTTAGAGATAACTATTGAGGAGGAGAAAGTGCGTGCAACGGTAGAGTATTGTGCGGGTGACTATCACCCAGGCCAAAATGGCTTCTCTTTGGCTTTCTTTCAGCTAAGTTGTGAGCACTTTTCATTTTTGTTATCGCACCCGTGTCGAATAAGACAGGTGCGGGATACGTGTGGGATTCGGTCAACCCACATCAGATGCTTTGACCAAAGTCCATGGACAAATTTGGGGAAAATTGAGATTTTGATTTCTCAAAATAAAAGATAAAATAGATTTAAGACATGGAAAATGACATACATTATAGTCATTTGTCTCCTTTTTAGCCTTTCCTCTTGGTTAATATTTGTTGCTTCATGTTTTTTTCCAAACGGAGAGAAACTAAGAATTCGAGCGGTTGTGTTCTGACTTCTGGTAGAAAGTAGCAACGATCTGTAAGGAGAGTTGGTGAAAGGCCTTGAATGACTTTCTTTTTCTTTTTTGAGGGGAAGAACCAAAAAGCTTGAAAGAAAAAGTTGGAGTCTTGGGGAAGACGACATAGAAGATCTTTCAAAATTTAGAATCTTTATAGCTCTATTTTATAATTTTGGTTTTTCTTAGCCGAACCCTAGCACCCGTATCCATACCTGGATTCGAAGCCATTTTGTCACATAATAATATCGAAGCCATTTTATCACAGACAAGAATGGTATTTGTGATCACCGCATCAGATGCCTCAGCCTCGGTCCTCCCTGGAAATGTGTAACAGTGAGTCCGATTATCAATTCGGGCAACCTCCTTCACTAGCTGCGCCGCACCCCTGCCCATGCCGCCGTTCTCTCTGTCTCCCCGGCCTCCCTGAAAGTTACCTCTCCCACCCTGTGGACGACCTCTAGCATGACCACCTCTACCTGCCGGGACCACAGCCTTGGGCTACTGCTGAACCTGATTATTGGTCTGCCTGTGAGGGCACTCCCTCTTAAAGTGGCCCAGATCACCATAATGGAAACAACCACGATCAAGTACAGGCCTGCTAGCAGATGAATAAGAAGCTCCCCGGCCCTTAGGAGCTGAAAACTGCTGATTAGCTCCTGGATGACCACCTGTAACAGCTGGCAGAGCTGACTAAATAGGATGGGCTGAGTATATCTGCTGATTCTGACCCCTAGAGTACGAACCACCGTAATCTCCCTCATTCCGGGGCTTCTTGGCTAACACTTTAGTCTGCCCCGCCTGCCTGACTCCCTCAAGTTTCTTCATATAATTTGCCACTTTGTTGAAGCCTTTCGCTGAAGAAGTCATGTGCACAGACAATGCCTGAAGCTCAGTATTCAAACCCTTGACAAACAACCGAACCCGCTTTTCCTCGGAACCCAGCAACTGTGTAGCAAAATGAGACAAGGCATGAAATTTTGCCTCGTAAGCAGAGACTGACAAGGTACGGGGTACGTACTTCTCTAAGAAAAGAGAGTGGAAATGATCCCAAGTCAGTGGAGGTAAAACAGACGACCGACACTCCACATGAGATCTCCACCACTGCTTGGCATCACCCTGCAGCAGAAATGTGAAGAAATCAACCCCATACTGTTGCACAAGGCCTAGCTTGTGTAACCTCTCATAACAATCCAGTATGAACTCATAAGCATCTTCCCTGTCCGTACCATGAAACGTAGGAGGTTTCATATTGAAAAACTTAGTCAGCATCTCATGTTCATTTCCTGTTACCACTGGGCCTAGCATTGGCCTGAAGAAGTCACCTGTGCCTGAAGCTGTGTTTATCCTAGGAGCCGTAGGATCTGCTGGTTGAGTACCCAGAATCTGATTTTCAACACCCATGGGTATGTCTCCAGCACCAATCAAACCACTCAAGAAGTTCCAAGCCTGCTGAAATGCTTCGGGTGTCATAGAGAGAAGGCCTGCACCTCCAGCCGGTGAAGCCTCTGCCTCCGCCCGCGTCCCTTCATCCTCCACAATAACTTCCACATCTTCGACAACCTGTTCCTGAGGTGGGGAAAGGGTTGCCTCTCGCGCTTCTGCAGTATCTTGAACCCCACCTCTGGTGGGTGTGGCTCTACCTCGTCCTCTACCCCTTCCCCTGCCTCTACCACGGATAGTCAGGCCCACTGCTGGGACCGCCGGTCTAGCTCCGTTGTTCCTTGTGTTAACCATCTGCGAGCAGAAGAGTGAAAGAGTCAGATACCAATTTGTATCACTATATACCAATTGGCATCAAGCTATAGCACGATGGAAGAAAGAAGAGATAGTTTCCTAAAGTCCTATAGCCTCTCGAAGAAAAGTACAGACGTCTCCGCACCATTCCGCAAGACTCTACTAGACCTGTTTTCGTACGATGAGATCAACAAACTTAGTGCTCCGATACCATCTTTGTCACGATCCAGACCATCGTGAGTGGCACCCACCAAACCACCGGATGAGCGAACGAATAGAGTCCAACTCTCAGCATAGCCTAACAGCCTAAAACCGGTATGCAGAAATGTAAACTAGCAATCAACATAATCAAATTAACTCTATAAAAATATAGCCTGTGGAAAATCCCTCCCTAGAATCTGAAAGTCATCATACCAAAAACATCTACCATAGCTAGAGTACGGGGATGCAACCTCAAAAAAATAGAAATAGTCTAAGCCCGAAACAAATGGGCTATAACTCAATAGATGAAAATCAAGGCAGCTTGGTCGAACAGCTCACACTTGATATCTCGAAGTGTCAGGCCTACAAGTGAGGTCGTGCGTCAACCGCCTAAAGATTTCCTGTACTCACAAAAAGACAAGCAAGTGCAGTATCAGTACACAACTACCGTGTACTGGTAAGATCATCAGCCAATTCCAAATAAACAGTGTATGAGTAGTACAACTATCAAGTAAGAGTACATAAACACATAGGCAAGTCAACAGGTATTCCTACACTACAAGTCTCTACTTAACTTTTCCCACAGGTAAACCACTTCACAGTTATGATCGATAATCCATAACAATAACAATTGTACCTCGTTACATATCCCAGACCCACCCTGGATCCCCTCTAGACAACACCTAAGTGTCAGACAAACAACCCGGTCTACACCAAGACCAAACTCATAAAGCAATGTAACAACCCGGCCTCTCAAAGACCAAAATACACAACCACAATTCGTAAACACAACCCGATCCACTCAGGGAATCATTAATAATGATGCAACAATACAATAAAGTAAATCCATACTAGGCGTGGTACCTGATCAAACCGTTAGTGTTATCCCATACCAGGCGTGGTACCTGAGCCAACCGCTAGTATATCCCGTACCAGGCATGGTACCCAAGCCAACCCTTAGTATTTCCCATACCAGGCGTGGTACCCGAGCCAACCGAATGTCACATAAATCCACAGTCACAAATAATGAACAATCAACACTTGTAAACCAACAAGCAATAATACTTAGTTCATTTCACAAGACTGAAAAACAGGACTTTTGGACATTCCTAAATCATTCCCTAAGCAATGCAAACCATACAAATACTTAGACATGAGTACACAAACATACAATGCATACATGAATCAATAACCATAACCTACCTCGAATAAGCAAGCTCTATAGCGCCGGAGTTTTCTGTTTTTCAGGATCCCTTGCTTGTTCTTGGTCTAGAAACAACTACACAATAACCAAAAATCAATACTTATGGCCTACAATTACCCGGATTATGAAAAATCCCAAACCTCAGGCCAACCATGATTATTCCACCCATTCCCAGGCTCTGCCACCATTAATTCACCTAAATTCATTATTTTTACGGATTCCCTTAGAGAATTATGGCTATGTGATCATTACCCATTACCAAGAATCAAGACCCAAAAACTCTAGCACCCTAGAATCCCTTTTTTTCCCAGATTCTACCATTCCTAGGTCATTCCAACCTTTTTTCAAGTCCACCCCTAGCAATTCAATAGCATAGAAAAGATATCACGGAGTTTGGGGAGTAGAATCCTTACCTTTAGAATGAAAAACGGTGGAAAATGGATGAAAATCACCCAAAATTGCCCCCTTCTTCTCCTAAAACGTTTCAAGAAAACCTGAACTGTTTTGGGGACTTTCTACATTAAATCCTGTCACGCTCTGCTATAGAGGTCTGTCCGGTACAACGGTACCACTGTAGCGGAGTCGTCTGTTATGGTAGAGGCTGACCATCGTTGACTTCCGTTGTAGCGGTAATTTCTCCGCTACAGTGGAGGTCGCTGATAACGCCCAAACTACACCTCGAAATAATCGAAGCGTAAGCGGTCGTAGTCAAATATAGAACCTAACTAGGTTGGGGTCGAATCCCACAGAGAATATGGTGAGAATTAAGTCGTTAGTGAATTAGATAACTAATAGTCAATAGTTTCCGGAAAAAGGGGGGTTTTGTGAAATCAAATTGTAAACAAAACAAGCAATAATGTGTGAGAAATAATCAATAGGAGAATGAACTAGGGAAGTGTTTACCATGGCGTTAGTAACAATGTCGATTCTAGGCTTAATCGGGTTCTTTTTATATGCGTGTCACGATGTGATTGAAGCAATGGCATCGTCTAAACGTCTCTCGACCAAATAAACAAATTTCTTTTTCTATTCTCTCGACCTCGAAAAGATGTGCTTTTTAGATTTCAATCCTAAACATCAAGTAGATTAATCTAGTTACAGCATTAATCATTAGACGAGAGTTAGTAGTCTCGAATCCTTGTTGTTAATCAAGTTTCTCGGTTTTAATCTCTTTACTCAAGCAAACTTAAACCTAGGCATGTTCTAATATTTGCAACCACTAGAAAACGTTAAATAATGAATGATTAACAACGTGACAATACATATATTGAACCCAACGCTACCCGGAATCTATATCGCTACGTTTGCCATGGCTCCCACAACCCTAGTTGTGGGAGGTTTAGTTAATCATGCTTGTAGAAGAACAAAAAAAAGCAATATTCATAATAAAGAAAAGAGATCCTTACGATGTATTGAAAACAATCTTTAATTAATCCAAGAGCAAGAACAACAAAATCCCAAGAACGATTCAAGAACACGAATTCAAGAAGTAGAGAACGTGTTTCTTGATCTCCAAGTCGACTAAAACTCCTAAAACTATTGTAAAAACGTGTCAAAACTATTTGAAAGGCAATATGTAAAATAAACCTAACATAGGGTATTTATAGGAGTCTAGGAAACCAATCCTAAAAACGCTCGGATTCCGCGTCGCGGACTGCCTAAGTGTGACGGCCAGGGTGACGGACCGTCACAGGGTTGACGGACCGTCGCCTGGACTGTCACCCTTAGGCAGTGGTGCTGCCTTGGCTGCTGCCTTGGTGTGACGGTTTGGGTGACGAACCGTCACACCCTTGACGGACCGTCACCTGAACCGTCACTCTTATCCAGAATGTTCTTTTTCGCGTATTTCCGTCCGTTTCCGTGTTTGTTTCCATTTCCTACAAATACAACATAAAAACATCAAAAACAACAACGGTTGCTTGAAAATGTACGATTATTCTTAGTAAAAAGGAGTCGAAAGTGCCGTAAATTAGCGGCACATCAGTCGCCATGGCGGAGTGTCAACCGCCGTAGCGGTTGACACGGGACAGAAAGTCGTAAAATCTCCAAAACTAGTCCATTTTACAACACACTTATTTTTCTGACGTCCCGGAATAACCCCTTCACGTCAACCTCGATTTCGGGAGTTCTATTTACTCAAATTCGATTCTGAAAAGTTCCCCGGACTCCTTTATATGTTAGCTACAAGAAAAACTAGCTTTAATCAAGACGTCAAACCCAATCCTTACCCGGATTGCCCTAGACCATACCTCACTCCAAATCCGGCCGAGACTAGCCTAGCCAGAATTTCAAACTCCCAAACTCGGAGTTTTCTAACTCTAAAAATTGGCACGAATGATTTTCCCGTAACGACGAACCCGGTCGTTACACTTTTGAAAAAATATTCTTAAATTCTTTCTCCAATTCTTTTTCTTTTTATATTACTCCTATTTAGTTTTATACTTTATTAACTAAGGTTGTCTAATGGGCTCATCCCGTTCCGTCCCATTAGCTTTAGTGAGATGGCTTTTAAATATTATATTTTTCTAAATAGTTTAAATAAGAAATAATTTAATAATTATAATTTTATTTAATTTTTAAATTTTAAATATTAGAAAATAAAAAAATTTAACCTTAGAAAAATAATTAAATTATTATTTTTGTCTAGAATGAAACCTAGTTTGAAAGGATAAAAAAAGTGATTAATATTTAATATAGTTTAAATAGAAAAAAAATTAAGAATTAAAATATTAGTTAATTCTACATTATTAAATATTAGGAGTTAATATTTAATAACTACGTATATTTTTTAATTATTTGAGTAAAATAATAAATGACAATTTCTTTACGTAAGGGCATCTCCAACCACACTCTATTTTACTCTCTATTTTAGTCTCTAAATATAGAGAGTAAAGGGAGCAACTCCAACCACTCTCTATTTTATCCTCTATTTTCTCTTTCTTTAATATTATATTATTATTTTTATTTTTATTATATTTCATATTTTAAAATAAATCATTTCTTCTATGTTTACATAATCAACATATATAATTCATATTTTTTTCAAAATCTTCATGTAATATAAAATTATTTTTTACCTCAGATTTTTAAATAAAATAAATTGTAAGCAAATATTATATAAATTACATATTAATGGACAATTAAAATAAAAGTAAAATCATAAATGAAATACAATTAAATAAATATTACAACTTAAAAAATTATTCAACTTTCAAGATTATTACGTTGCTCCCATAAATGCTCTACTAATGCATTACGAAGTTCAAAATGAACATTTCTTTTCTATTAACCTTTTTATGTCTGGTTAAAAATTATTCAAATAGATTATTTTCATCTACTGTCATTTCTACTGTTGGTGTTGGAGCTTCCGAAATACCTTGAATTGGTGCGTTAAGAGCACGTTCATCCTCAATTATCATGTTGTACAATATAATACATGTAGTCATTATATCATGGAGCACTTCTTTTCTCCAAAAATGTGATGGATAGTAAACAAAATAAATCAAGTAGTTCAACCGCCGCAGTCATAGCCACAACAATTCTCTACCCCGTACACTAATTGTTTTCTTGATATTGTTGGATCTGGAGCTCACTTACCAGATTACTAAATTATTATTGTAATTTTTTGGCTTAAAATGTTACGTTATGTATTGTATTTTAAACAATTTCATGTTCCCCTATTCTAATTGAACAATTGCATCAGTTTTAGATAAAATTATAAATTAATTACTCATTTTATACGTACATTTTTTATGTGATCATATTTTTTTACAATTATAAATTATAATAAAACTAACTTATTTTAAATAAAAATATTATTTATGAAAATTAAATTAAAAATTACATAAATTAATATAAATTTAAAATTATATTAAAAAATAATTATGAATATTAGAGACTTAATTAATGGTCTTATATAATTTAAAATATGTAAAATAAAAATATTGAGTATTAAAAATAATAATAAAATAATAAATAGTGAAATAGAGAGGATGAATAGTAGAGAGCTACTATTCATCCTCTCTATTTATGGAGAGTAGAGAGTAAAATAGAGAGTGATTGGAGAAGTCACTCTCTATTTTTACTCTCTATAAAATAGAGAGTAGAGAGTAATTTAGAGTGTGGTTGGAGATGGCCTAAGAACAATAAGTAGTATTTGAGAAGACGGTTTTCCTCTTCCTTTTTTGTTCTTGTGAAATACGTTTGATTTTGTTTATAAAGCCTGTTTTTAGGGTTTTATGGTAAAGTGTTTGTAGATTTTGTTGAAGTAACTAGAAACAAAGTATGTTGCTTGAACAAGATCTTTTGGAAGCTAAGAATAAGCTTCTTCAGCCTCCCTCTTTACTTGATGAACTTGCCCCTATTTGGTTGATATGCTTTTGTAGTACCTGGGCATTCTCTGGGTATTAAAATTATAATCAACATTTAAGCTGAAAACTTAGTCTCTGTGTTTGTGTTTTCCCTCTTGACGCTCTTTTGCCAGTAATTGGAAATCCTGTTGCCTTTTACCTATTAGTTTTAATGATGATTTTCATAAGTGTCTTGAGTTTTTGGAAGCTCTCCTCGCACTTGTCGGACCACACAAATGATACGTCTTTCTGTGTCAACCTTGTCAAGTGGGTAGAATGGGATGCAAAATCCTTGACAAACCTATGATAGTAGCCTGTAAGCCCCACAAAGCTTCTCACCTCAGTCACCGAGCTAGGCCGGACCCAACTCTTGACTGCCTCTATCTTCTGAGGATCTACCATCACCCTACGTTCTGACACTACATGCCCTAAGAATGCTACTGAAGTCAACCAGAACTCACACTTGGAGAACTTCACATAAAGCTTTTGACGTCTCAAAATGTCCAACACTATACAGAGATGTTTAGCATGCTCCTCCCTACTCTCGGAGTAGATCAAAATATCATCAATGAAAATGATGACGAACGAATCCAAGTATGATTTAAATACCCCATTCATTAAACTCATGAATGCCGCCGGCGCATTAGTCAACCCAAACGACATTACTAAGAACTCGTAATGCCCATACCGAGTCAGAAAAGCAGTCTTAGGAACATCCTCAGGCCTAATTTTCAACTGGTGATACCCTGACCTCAAGTCAATTTTGAAAAACACCGATGCACCATGTAACTGATCAAACAGGTCATCAATACGGGGTGGAGGGTACTTATTCCGAATGGTAACCTTGTTCAATTGCCTGTAATCTATGCACATCCACATACTACCATCCTTCTTCTTTACAAACAATACCAGAGCACCCTAAGGCAAAGCACTGGAATAGATAAATCCCTTATCTAGGAGTTTCTGAAGCTGAGTCTTAAGTTACCTTAACTCTGCCGGAGCCATACGATACGGAGGAATGGAAATGGAACGAGTGCCCAACTCCAAGTCAATACAAAAGTCAATATCCATGTCCGGAGGCATGCCAGGAAAATCCGCTAGAAACACCTCACAAAACTCTGAAATAACTGGAATTGACTCAATAGATGGGGACTCCACACTATCGTCCCAGAGATGAGCCAGAAAGGCTCAACACTCTCTCCCCACTAGCTTCCTAGCCGGAACGAACAATATAATTTTGGTCGGCTTAGACCTGTACACACTTTCCCACTCTAGCCTATCCTTACCCAGAATCTTTAGAGCCACAGTCTTGGTGTATAGTTCAATACAGCATGATACGGGGATAACCAGGTCATGCCCAAAATAATATCAAAGTCGACCATATCCAGAATTACTAAGTCTACCCAAGTTTACAACCCCACAAATACAATCGAGCAATTACGATAAATATGAGTCATAATCACCGACTCTCCAACCGGGGTAGAAACATGGATAGGGGAACCAAGGATATCACATATCCAGTATAGACCCAACATAAAACTCACAGACACATAAGAATATGTAGAACCTGGGTCAAATAATACCCAAGCCATTTTATCACAGACAAGAATGGTACTTGTGATCACCGCATCAGATGCCTCAGCCTCGGTCCTCCCTGAAAACGCGTAACAGTGAGCCCGATCATCAATCCAGGCAACCTCCCTAGCCAGCTGTGCTGCACTCCTTCCCACACCGCCGTTTCCTTTATCTCCTCGACCTTCCTGAAAGTTACCTCTCCCACCTTGTGGACGACCTCTAGCATGACCACCTCTACCTGCCGGGACTACAGCCTTGGGCTGCTGCTGAACCTGATTACTGGTTTGCCTGTGAGGGCACTCCCTCTTAAAGTGGCCCAGATCACCATAATGGAAACAACCGTGATCAAGTGCAGGCCTGCTAGCAGATGAATAAGAAGATCCCTGGCCCTTAGGAGCTGAAAACTGCTGATTAGCTCCCGAACGACCACTTGTAGCAGCTGGCAGAGCTGACTGAATAGGATGGGCTGAGTATATCTGCTGATTCTGACCCCTGGAGTACGAACCACCGCAATTTCCCTTATTCCGGGGCTTCTTGGCTGACACCTTAGCCTGCCCCGCCTGCCTGACTCCCTCAAGTTTCTTCATATAATCTGCCACTTCGTTGAAGCCTTTCGCTGAAGAAGTAATGTGCACAGACAATACCTGAAGCTCAGTATTCAAATCCTTGATAAACAACCTAACCCTCTCCTCCTCAAAACCCAGCAACTATGTAGCAAAATGATACAAGGCATGAAATTTTGCCTCGTAAGCAGAGACTGACATGCTACCCTGCTCCAAATTCAAGAATTCATCCTTTTTCCGATCTCTCAAGGTACGGGGTACGTACTTCTCTTAGAAAAGAGAGTGGAACTACTTCCAAGTCAGTGGAGGTAAAACAGACGACCAACACTCTACATGAGATCTCCACCACTACTTGGCATCACCCTGCAGCTGAAATGTGAAGAACTCAACCCCATATTGTTGCACAATGCCCAGCTTGTGTAACCTCTCATAACAATCCAGTATGAACTCATAAGCATCTACCCTATTCGTACCCTGAAACGTAGGAGGTTTCAGCTTGAGAAACTTGGTCAGCATCTCATGTTCATTTCCTGTCATCACTGGGCCTAGCATTGGCATTGGCCTGAAGAAGTAACATGTGCCTGAAGATGCATCCATCCTAGGAGCCGTAGGATTCGCTGGTTGAGGGCCCAGAGCCTGATTTGGAACGCCCGTGGGTATGGCTCCAACACAAACCAAACCACTCAAGAAGTTTCAAGCCTGCTGAAATACTTCGGGTGTCATAGAAGGAAGGCCTGCACCTCCAGCCGGTGCCGCCTCTGCCTCCGCTCACGCCCCTTCATCCTCCACAACAACTTCCATATCTTCGACAACCTGTTCCTAAGGTGGGAGAGGGGTTGCCTCTCATGCTCCTACAGTAGCTTGAGCCCCACTCCTGGCGGGTGTGTCTATACCTCGTCCTCTACCCCTTCCCCTGCCTCTACCACAGACAGTCGGTCCCGCTGCTGTGATCGCCGGTCTAGCTCTGTTGTTCCTTGTGTTAACCATCTGCGAACAAAAGAGTGAAAGAGTCAGATACCAATTTGTATCACCAGATACCAATTGGAATCAAGTTATAGCACAATGGAAGAAAGAAGAGATAGTTTCCTAAAGTCCTATAGCCTCTCGAAGAAAAGTACAGACGTCTCCGCACCATTCCGCAAGACTCTATTAGACCTGTTTTGGTACGATGAGATCAACGAACCTAGTGCTCTGATACCATCTTTGGCACGATCCAGACCATCGTGAGTGGCACCCACCAAACCCCCTTAGAGAATTATGGCTAAGTGATCATTACCCATTACCAGGACCCAAGAACTCTAGCACCCTAGAATCCCTTTTTTTCTCGGATTCTACCATTCCTAGGTCATTCCAACCTTTTCCCAAGTCCACCCCTAGCAATTCTATAGCATAGGAAAGATATCACGGAGTTTGGGGAGTAGAATCCTTACCTTTAGAACGAAAAATGATGGAAAATGGATGAAAATCACCAAAAATCGCTCCCTTCTTCTCCTAAAACGTTTCAAGAAAAACTGAACTGTTTTGGGGAATTTTCTGCATTAAATCCTGTCACGCTCCGCTATAGAGGTCTGCTCCACTATAGAGGTACCGCTGTAGCGGAGTCGTCCGCTATGGCGGAGGCTGACCATCGTTGACTTCCGTTGTAGCGGTAATTTCTCTGCTACAATGGAGGTCGCCATGGCGGAGTTTCAACCCCGTAGCGGTTGACACGGGACATAAAGTCGTAAAATCTCCAAAACTAGTCCATTTTACAACACATTTATTTTTTTGACATCCCGGAACAACCCCTTCACGTCAACCTCGATTCCGAGAGTTCTACTTACTCGAATTCGATTCCAAAAAGTCCCCCGTACTCCTTTATGTGTAAGCTACAAGAAAAACTATCTTGAATCAAGAAGTTAAACCCAATCCTTACCCGGATTGCCCTAGACCATACCTCGCTCCAAATCTGGCCAAGACTAGCCTAGCCCAGAATTTCAAACTCTCAAACCCGGAGTTTTCTAACTCTAAAAATTGGCACGAATGATTTTTCCGTAACGACGGACCCGGTCGTTACACTTGTGAAAAAAATTCTTAAATTCTTTCTCCAATTATTTTTCTTTTTATTTTACTCCTATTTAGTTTTATGCTTTATTAACTAAGGCTGTCTAATGGGCTCATCCCATTCCGTCCCATTAGCTTTAGTGGGATGGTTTTTAAATATTAGATTTTTCTAAATAGTTTAAATAAGAAATAATTTAATTATAATTTTATTTAATTTTTAATCTTTAAATATTAGAAAATAAAAAAATTTAACCTTAGAAAAATAATTAAATTATTATTTTTGTCTAGAATGAAACCTAGTTTGAAAGGATTAAAAAGGTGATTAATATTTAATATAGTTTAAATAGAAAAAATTTAAGAATTAAAACATTAGTTAATTCTACATTATTAAATATTAGGAGTTAATATTTAATAGCTATTTATAATTTTTTTAATTAGTTGAGTAAAATAATAAATGGCAATTTCGTTACGTAAGGGCATCTCCAACCACGCTCTATTTTACTCTCTAAATATAGAGAGTAAAGGGAGCAACTCCAACCACTCTCTAATTTACCCTCTATTTTCTCTTTTTTAATATTATATTATTATTTTTATTTTAATTATATTTTCATATTTTAAAGTAAATCATTTCTTCTATGTTTACATAATCACCACATATAATTCATATATTTTTCAAAATTTTCATGTAAAATAAAATTATTTTTACCTCAAATTTTTAAATAAAATAAATTTTAAGAAAATATTATATAAATTACATATTAATGGACAATTCAAATAAAAGTAAAATCATAAATGAAATACAATTAAATAAATATTACATCTTAAAAAATTATTCAACTTTCAAGATTATTACGTTGCTCCCGTAAATGCTCTACTAATGAATTATGAAGTTCAAAATGAGCATTTCTTTTCTTTAACCTTTTTATGTCTGGTTAAAAATTATTCAAATAGATTATTTTCATGTACTGTCATTTCTATTGTTGGCGTTGGAGCTTTCGAAATATCTTGAATTGGTGCGTTAAGAGCACGTTCATCCTCAATTATCACGTTGTACAATATAATACATGTAGTCATTATATCATGGAACACTTCTTTTCTCCAAAAACATGATGGATAGTAAATAAAAGAAATCAAGTAGTTCAACCACCGCAGTCATAGCCACAACAATTCTCTACCCCGTACACTAATTGTTTTCTTGATATTGGTGGATCTGGAGCTCACTTACCAGATTACTAAATTATTATTGTAATTTTTTGGCTTAAAATGTTACGTTATGTATTGTATTTTAAACAATTTCATGTTAATTTATGAACTCCTCCTTTTGCTTGATGTAAACCCTTTTTATTTCACTTTTTTTTTTCTTACATTTTTCTTGTTAATTTATTGTCTTTTTTTTGTGCCTATTTGGTGACCCTATTTGGTTGATATGCTTTTGTAGTACCTGGGCATTCTCTGGGTATTAAAATTATAATCAACATTTAAGCTGAAAACTTAGTCTCTGTGTTTGTGTTTTCCCTCTTGACGCTCTTTTGCCAGTAATTGTAAATCCTGTTGCCTTTTACCTATTAGTTTTAATGATGATTTTCATATGCAAATGATTTTTTGATGAAATTAACTATCTTTTATTGTGTGAATTAAAATTACAAGCATGGATTTGTGTTTCATCTTAGTTTAAGAGGAAATATGATGGTGCATCTTCATGTTCCTGGTTACAGAATGATAAACAATGATAATTTTAAATTTGTTGCATCTTCATGTTCCTGCTTTGTCAGATTTTATGCTTCCATAATCCTCTTAGGAAAATACATCAAAACCTTTAGTCTGTGCAGCTAAAAATGGTGCTAGCTAATCATCATCACTTTATCAATGTGTGAGAACTTTATGAGGTACCCTAATATGATCTTTTAGTGAAGAGGATCAAGTTGGCCCCCTTGTTTTCTTCCTTTTCTCAAGCGGGTCATTGACTTCTAGTTAGAGAGTCTTTTTTCTAAAACTTGTTTGGAACTATATCCTTGCAGTAGTATGGTTTGGTAACATTGAGAGAGAAATGCTAGAGATTTTGAAATAAAAAAAAGACAATATAGTTAATCGCGAGTCCAAGTGTATATGTTTGCTTAGTTTTTGGTGTACCATGGTCCATAGCAAATGTTTTAGAGCTAGAGCCTTTTATTGACTTTATAGGTCCTTTACACTTACTGTAATATACTTTGGATGCACTCTTTCCAACATTAAGGATATTTCTTACTGTAAAGAAATAAATCTTGGGCCTAACTCAACCCCAGAAGTTAGGTCATGAGGGAAAGATTGCTCAAACCCATATAAGGAGACTATCCACCTCTTTTCCATCCGACGTGGGACTCTTTAACACCCCACCTCGCTCCCAGAGCTGGACATTTGGTGTGTGGATAATTTAATATGGGGGCCCAACATCGATACACAATAACTGGGCTGAGTCCTGCTGATACTATATAAAAAAATAAAACTTGGTCTAACTCAACCTCAAAAGCTAGCTTATGAGGAGGGATTGCCTAAGACCATATAAGGAGACCACCCATCCCATTAACCACCGATGTGAGACTTTTTCATTCTTCAACACTTACATTACCCCTATCAAAACAGTTTCCTAAAACTATTTGTTCAATATAGTTTTCTAAAACTTGTTCTCTTCAGAAAGCACCAAAAAATAATCTTAATGTTATTGCTCATCTTCATCAATTTCTGTGAGAACTGCTATTCATTGGAACAAGAGATCTTGTTACATAGTTTCGTCAAAAGAACAAAGATCAATAAGAGATTTGATATTCCTGATACACCTCAGTATGACCATTCATTTGTCTTTGAGCTTTATTTAACCAGCAATCTGTTAGTAGGCTTGTAAACACTAAACAGAGAAAGAAAAGGAGAGCAGGCAGGTAATCTCCTTCATGGTACTGATCCAGCATCATAGAGGGTGGACATCTATCAATGTATACTTTTGGTAAAGCAAAATAGACGTTATTATCACTGTTAGTCTAGGTAAGTCTTGGGTCCTTAGTTAATTTTGCAAATAACATACAATATTTCCCCCACTAAAATTCGTGCATCACCTTTACTTGCCTAATCCTAATGTACTTTTGGTTTCCTCTGCTTTAAGCAAGTAGAGACTTTCCTGTCAAAGGTGGAGCAGTCATCGGCAAAATCAATGCATGATGCACTGTCTCCATTGATGATACATTGGTTGTAAATGACCTCTTGAGGCATTCTGATCTTGATGTGAAGGTCGCAGTTGCTTCTTGTATAAGTGAGATAACTAGAATTACTGTACCGGACACTCCATATGATGATACCAAAATGAAGGTATGAGAAGTTTGCTTTCTCATTGTTCTTTCTTATATCAGGCGTTCAATAACATTTCATTTGACTGATACAGGATGCCTTTCAATTAATGGTATCATCCTTTGAGAATTTACATGACCAGTCCAGCAGATTATTAATAAGAGGGTGTTGATCCTTGAGATAATGGCTAAGCTCAGGTCATGTGTTGTCATACTGGATATAGAATGTGATACACTTATTATTGAGATGTTTAAGCACTTCCTTAAAGCTATAAGGTATTACCATATATCTTAATTATTCAACATAATTTGTTTGTATAGTGTTTGATTATAGATTTATGGTATGGTGTGTTTCTTCTTCTTTTGCAGATGTCTTTAATCCCAACCTTGAATGTTTTTTTTCCGATAAAGCCCAACTTTGAATGTTTTTGGTCTTAACATGGTTTTAGAGAATACAAAAAAAAGAATATATCTGAAGTTATAATACCTCTGGTTCCATCAAAAGATGAGATTTAGATTTATAGGGTTGTGAGCTTCTCATGTTTGTTTATATTTTTAAGTGGATCTTTGTCACGACCCAACCTACCGAGCCGTGCAGGCACCTACTCTAACCACCTAGATAGACGAACCCTCACCACCCGTCCAACAGGTAACTTGCAGAAATTAAGGTAAACCATTAATCAGTCCATTTTTATAAATGAGAAATGCTTTTGCAGAAATATTTATAAAATAGACGACTTAAAGAAATTGAGGAAAACCTTTACAACCTTTAAGAACACCCTCCCTAGGACCTAGTCTAAACAGGTACAAGAGCTACTACAAAATTTATACAAGAAGGACGAGTAAATGAGACACAACTTCCGTAATGGAGGAAGGACAGAAGCTATTGCAGATCACCATCGTCATGTACCTATGAAACGTCACCAGCCCTGCAACAGACTATACCAAAAAGGTATAGCAAGAGTAGTGATGTGCCGCTAATTTACGGCACTTTCGACTCCTTTTTACTAAGAACAATCGTACGTTTTCAAGCAACCGTTGTTGTTTTTGATGTTTTTATGTTGTATTTGTAGGAAATGGAAACAAACACGGAAATGGAAGGAAATACGCGAAAAACAACATTCTGCCTAAGAGTGACGGCCTGAGTGACGGCCCGTCACACATGTGACGGTCCGTCACAGTGACCGTCACACCAAGATAGCTGAGGCAGCATCACTGGTTAGCAGTGACGGTCCAGGCGACGGTCCGTCACTGGCTTGACGGTCCGTCAGCCTGGCCGTCAAGTTAAGGCAGACGCGCGACGCGGAATCCGAACGTTTTTTGGATTGGTTTCCTAGACTCCTATAAATACCCTATGTTAGTTTTATTTTACATATCACCTTCCAAGTAGTTTTTACACGTTTTTACAATAGTTTTAGGAGTTTGAGCGAGACTTTGAGCGCAAGCAACACGGTTTCTTGATCTTGCAAGCGTGTTCTTGATTCATTCTTGAGTTCTTGGTTTCTTGTTCTTGGATAAATTGAGGGTATTTTCATCATATTGTAAGAATCTTCTTTCCTTTATTATGAATTTCTTCTTTTCTTCTTCGAGCATGAGTAACTAAAACTCCCGCAACTAGGGTTGTGGTGTAGCCATGGCTAAAGTAAGCGAATATAGATTCCGGTAGCGACGAGTTTCAATTTCACATGTAGTCACGTTTTCAATCAATACTTTATTGCTACAGTTTTCTAGTGGTTGCAAACATTAGAACATGCCTAGGTTTTAATTTGCTTGAGTAAAGAGATTAAAACCGGGAAAAATTGATTAACGACAAGGATTCGAGACTGCCAACTCTCGTCTTAATGATTAATGCCGTAACTGGATTAATCTACTTGATGTTTAGGATTGAAAGCTAAAAAGCACATCTTTTCGAGGTCGAGAGAATAGAAAAGGAAATTTATTTATTTGGTCGAGAGACGTTTAGACGATACCATTGACGCAATCACATCGTGACACGCATGTAGAAAGAACCCTGTAACGCCTAGAATCGACATTGTTTCAACGCCATGGTGAACACGTCCCTAGTTCGCATTCTCTCATATTGATTTAAACCCACACGTTTAGTACTTGTTTTGTTTACACTTTGTTCACACAACCCCTTTATTTACTGGAAACGATTGACGACTAGTCACATACTTCACTAAAGGCTTAATCTTCACCATATTCTCTGTGGGATTCGACCCCAACCTTGTTGGGTTCTTTACTTGACTACGACCACTTACGCTTCGTTAATTTGAGGTGTAGTTTGGGCGTTATCAAAAAGTGGCGCCGTTGCCGGGGAATACGGTTGTTTATTATGTCTGGTGTGTTTATTTGACTCTTAGTCATACTTTCCTGCTTTTAATTTTATTTGTTGTTTTTGTTTATTATAGGGTATATAGTTGTGCATACGGTTGTTTATTAAGTCTGGGGTGTCTTGATGAAGTCTGAGTAATCAAGACACCCGCGTCATGCCGCGACGTTAAATCAGGCGCTGTATGGGAAGCAACCCATAAATTGTTGTTGTATTATAGTCTAATTAATTCATGGGGAAACCTGTGAGTCACCACCGAGGTTTTTTGTTGCCGTGTTTCTTTTTCCTCCGGTGTGCTATCTAGTAGAACCGGCATGTTTAGGTTGTTATTTTAAATTTTTTAGTGTCTATAGTGATGAGCATGACGTTTTTGTTAACTAAAAATGAGGCCCCTTTAAAAATTTTCTGGTTTTGTACTTATGTTGAAATGATTGACTGTCTGGATCTTTAGATGTCATTGTGTGAATATGATAGAATGAGTATGCTTAAGCCGAGCGGTTGTTTGATAGTTGGTAGCGATATAGTTTCTTGGTGCCAAGAGCATGTGAGATGATTGTTATAAATTCTTACTCTGTGCATGCATCTAGAACTTGCCCGGTCTATTTTGTTAAGTTCGAAGTTTGGTTGCTTAGGAAAGGATCACAGGCCCTTTTTGTGTGCAGTCCACTTAACCTAAAAGACCGTCCAAATATAAATAATCCCTTGATCCCTGTTTGAGCCAAATTAATCTTATTCTTTCAATAACCTGTCACCATTCCCGTTTAACTTTGAATCCCTATTTTGGCCCTGGTCCTTCCTTGGACATTGTGCACCTCAACGCAGGCAATCAGCCTAAGTCGAGGGTGGCTACTATAGAGGTAAACCCTGTTTTGGCCCTGGTCCTTCCATGGACATTGTGCACCTCAACCCAGGCAATCAGCCTAAGTTGAGGGTGGCTACTATAGAGGTGAATGATAAGAAAAAGAGGATAGTGAAGATTGGTTGGGAATAGAATGAAAATTCGGGTGTGTGCCTAAGAAATTAAAAGAAAAATAAAAAGAGATGAAAAAGATCAAAAAAGTAATAAAAAGAATTGTCAAGATAAAGAGGCCGCACCTGTAGCTAGAGAGAAGGAAATATAAAGGTGATTAAGGATGGACAAAGTAAGTTATGTGGTAATAAGACGTCGGTAGTTCCAAGGAGGGCTTAGTCACTAACCCCTAAATGTATCCTACCTGCACCTGAAGCCTCATTACAAGCCTAAACAAGTCCTGTAGTGATCCTGAGCGGCTTTCTGAAGAACTGAAATAGAATAGTAAGGGCAAGCCTATGGTATCGCATGTGCATTGGTTGAAGTCGTTTGTGAGTGTGAGCGTCTTACCTAGTCCCAAATCTTGTGTGTGGGATTTCTTTGTGTTGAGGGCACCAAGATGTCTAGATTGTCTATTGATTGTTAGGATAGCTGCGTGTGTATGCATAATATTCTATCATATTGGAATGACATGTTTGGATCCTTGCGAGTTAGCGTTTCATACATTTATGTGCTACGAGGGAGCTTGATTTAATTGAATAAGTTTTGAATGGCCATGAGTTGCTATAGACACGAGTTTGTTTCTTAGTTGAGTCGTTTTATTGTTTTATGTTATGTTGCTTGAGGACAAGCGAACGTTTTAAGTTGAGGGTGTTGATGTGCCGCTAATTTACAGCACTTTCGACTCCTTTTTACTAAGAACAATCGTACGTTTTCAAGCAACCGTTGTTGTTTTTGATGTTTTTATGTTGTATTTGTAGGAAATGGAAACAAACACGGAAACGGAAGGAAATACGCGAAAAACAACATTCTGCCTAAGAGTGACGGCCTGAGTGACGGCCCGTCAACCCTGTGACGGTCCATCACAGTGACCGTCACACCAAGGCAGCTGAGGCAGCATCACTGGTTAGCAGTGACGTTCCAGGCGATGGTCCGTCACTGGCTTGACGGTCCGTCAGCCTGGCCGTCAAGTTAAGGCAGACGCGCGACGCGGAATCCGAGCGTTTTTTGGATTGGTTTCCTAGACTCCTATAAATACCCTATGTTAGTTTTATTTTACATATCACCTTTCAATTAGTTTTTACACGTTTTTACGATAGTTTTAGGAGTTTGAGCGAGACTTTGAGCGCAAGCAACACGGTTTCTTGATCTTGCAAGCGTGTTCTTGATTCGTTCTTGAGTTCTTGGTTTTTCTTGTTCTTGGATTATTGAAGGGTATTTTCATCATATTGTAAGAATCTTCTTTCCTTTATTATGAATTTCTTCTTTTCTTCTTCGAGCATGAGTAACTAAAACTCCCGCAACTAGGGTTGTGGGAGCCATGTCTAAAGTAGCGATATAGATTTCGGGTAGCTACGGGTTCAATTTACATGTAGTCACGTTGTTAATCATACTTTATGTCACGTTTTCTAGTGGTTGCAAACATTAGAACATGCCTAGGTTTAATTTGCTTGAGTAAAGAGATTAAAACCGGGAAACTTGATTAACGACAAGGATTCGAGACTACCAACTCTCGTCTTAATGATTAATGTCGTAACTGGATTAATCTACTTGATGTTAGGATTGAAATCTAAAAAGCACATCTTTTCGAGGTTGAGAGAATAGAAAAGGAAATTTGTTTATCTGGTCGAGAGACGTTTAGACGATACCATTGACGCAATCACATCGTGACACGCATATAAAAAGAACCCGATTAAGCCTAGAATCGACATTGTTACAAATGCCATGGTGAACACGTCCCTAGTTCACTCTCTCCTATTGATTATTACTCTTACATTATTACTTGTTTTGTTTACAATTTGTTCACACAAACCCCCCTTTTTTACCGGAAACTATTGACCATCAGTCACGTACTTCACTAAAGGCTTAATCTTCACCATATTCTCTGTGGGATTCGACCCCAACCTTGTTGGGTTCTTTACTTGACTACGACCGCTTACGCTTCGTTAATTTGAGGTGTAGTTTGGGCGTTATCAAGTAGAGTCAGTACAACCACACGTACTGGTAGGCATCATTGGTCGACCTGAATCCACTCCTACCATCATATAAGAAGAATAGGGAAAACATGAAAATAAACAATATACTCCATCCTTCACCACTTTCCCTTACCGGGCACGATCTCAACCGCTCATCTACTCGCACCCTTACCTTGACCCTTTATATTCCTTCCACTGCCCACTCCCTCTCTCTCAGGTCTTCCGAGTCACGCTAAGCTTAGACTTTCTAAGTCACACAACCTTAGACTTCTCAAGTCACACTACCTTAGACTTCCCAAGTCACACTACCCTTAGCCAACCGCTAATCCAACTTTGACTGCCTCACCATTAACCTAGTCAATCCCCATGACTATGCCTACAGCAACAACCCAGACCCTATCATTCTAGACCCACTACACACAAATACCCAGACCCACCCCGGATCCCTCAACAAATCCTCCCAGGATATCACCCGCTAGTCATACCATGTCAGACTCCCAGCCTTTCCCTCAGTTTATCAGCCACATGGAACCATATTTATAATAATGATCAACAATCAATAACATAACCAACAACAACCCTTGTCGTATAGCCCAGACCCACCCCAAGATCCCCTCTAACAACACCCAAGTGTTAAACAAATAACCCGGCCTAATCCAAGACCAACTCAATAGATATAACAGGATTTGCGGTCACTCAAAGACCACTAGCAAATACCATATTTCAATAAAACAGCCTGGTCCACTCACGAAACCAATAACAATCAATACAATGCAACAATATCAATGCAATGATACAGTAAAATAAACCCGTACCAGGCGTGGTACCCGAGCCAACCGTTAGTATTTTGTACCAGGTGTGGTACCCAAGTCAATCATTTGTTATACCTGTACCAGGCATGGTACCCGTGCCAATCATTAGTATACCCATATCAGGCATGGTACCCAAGCCAACTGAATGTCAATAATCCACAGTTAAACAATGAACAAATAACTTGTAAATCAACAAGCAACACACCGTTCAATTCACAAACTGTAAAATAGGACCCTTAGACATTTTACACAATTCCTCTAAGCAAGGCAATTCATACAAACACTTAGATAAGAGTACAAAGTATACAACATTCACAGGAATCGTAAGTCATCACCTAGTATACAACTTAATCTCGACCTCCGTCCGAAGACTAAACACACTCACCTTTACCTATAAAAGATGGTTTCCCCTTTTTAGCATAATTTAACTAACCCATTGATTTTGGAAATTTCATAGATAATAACAACACGAGTTACCACCCCTTAGCCCTTAGCAAAACGATGACTACTTATCATGCCTTCCGCATTCCCAAAACCTCGCTTAGGAGTTTTCCCATTTTTCATACCCATTTAGTTGTCCTTGAAATTCTCAATTCCCCAAACCTTCCTAGCATCCCAGTCCCTGAGTCCCATCATTTTAGTATGCCAAGACAACTTAAACAACCCAAAATAGTTACCATCACCCACAATTCAGTCCAACCCAATTCCTACACTAACCAGTATCCAATCCACCAAACTCCGTACCCAGAGGCCTAAAACATGAAATCTCCATTCCACTATACGATAAGTGCAGAATGTAAAAAGGTCTAACTACTCATGAAACCTAGCCTACCTGGACGCCAAGCAGCTCCAATCGTGCATTTCTGGCTCCGTGAAGCCATTCCCGATTGAATGATGGTCCTGGAATTTGCTGTTTTGCGTCCCTCTAGCCACGACCCCTCCTCCTCATGATTCCCTAGCCTTGGAGCAGCATGGGAAGGTTTTTGGAGGAACCCTCGTATGTTTTCTAATTGAGGAGGAGAGCATCTTTTATTAATTCCCGTTCTGAGCTTCTGTCTCCCGTCACTCCAGTATGGCAGTTGACCCTCCGCTATGGCGGTCCTGCTATGGCAAAATAATTACCGCTATAGCAGAGTGATGTCAGCCTGAGTTATTTCTAAAGATAAAAATTTTCAACTACGTCACCTTACTTAAATAAACGTACTTTAAATTAGTTCCCCAAATAATTTGGCTTTGGTTCAAGAGACTAGTTGGAGATAAAAATCGAGAGTGTTATGGTTGGGAGAGGGGGATACTAACACAAAATTCTTTCACTGTATAGCAGTTGCAAATAGGAGGAGGAACTTGATAAAGTTTTTGGAGGTTGGGGAGGAGGTTTATGAGGGGAAGGAGGAAGTAGAGGGAGCAATTGTTCAGTTCTATGATCAATTGTTCAAAGAGGAAGCAGAGTAGAGGCCAAAGTAGGGGGTGGGGTGGGGGTAGGGGTAGATTTAAATCAGATTGGAAGGGAAAATAACAAGTGGTTAGAGATAACTATTGAGGAGGAAAAGGTGTGTGCAACGGTAGAGTATTGTGCGGGTGACTATCACCTGGGCCAAATGGCTTCTCTTTGGCTTTCTTTCAGCTAAGTTGTGCGCACTTTTCATTTTTGTTGTAGTACCCGTGTTGAATAATACAGGTGCAGGATACGTGTGGGATTCAGTCAACCCACATCGGATGCTTTGACCAAAGTCCATGGACAAATTTGGGGAAAATTGAGATTTTGATTTCTCAAAATAAAAAATAAAATAGATTTAAGACATGGAAAATTACATACATTATAGTCTTTTGTCTCTTTTTTAGCCTTTCCTCTTGGTTAATATTCGTTGCTTCATGTTTCAAGCCAAACAGAGAGAAACTAAGAATTTGAGCGGTTGTGTTCTGACTTCCGGTAGAAAGTAGCAACGATCTGTAAGGAGATTTGGTGAAAGGCCTTGAATGACTTTTTTTTTCTTTTTTGAGGGGAAGAACCAAAAATCTTGAAAGAAAAAGTTGGAGTCTTGGGGAAGACAACATAGAAGATCTTTCAAAATTTAGAATCTTTATAGCTCTATTTTATAATTTTGGTTTTTTTAGCCGAACCCTAGCACCCGTATCCATACCTGGATTCGAACCCTCGAATCTTAAAATTTAAATTTTGCTGAATTTAACCCTCGTATTCGCATTCACGTTGGATACCTACACCCGAGTCTGATCAACATAGCTTTTCAACGTTGCTAAAGCACAGTCAAGTATGAAATTTTGAGTACTATTGATGAGTTCCATGAGGGGTGAATTTGGAAAGAGCTTAAATGCTTATTTTATTATCGTTATCCCTATGAAAGGGCTACTAGCATCGAAGATTACAGATCTATTAGTCTGGTGTGAAGCATCTACAAGATTATTCCTAAGGTACATTCTAATAAACTTAAGAAGGTTCTGGACGAGATCGTTTCTTCTTCATAAAATGCCTTTGTTAAAGGAAGGTAGATTCTGGATGTAGCTTTGGTGACTAATGAAGTTGTAGATTCAAGGAAGAAACAAGGTGAGTCAAGTGTGTTGTGCAAGTTGTATATTGAGAAGGCTTATGAGAAGTTCCTGGATTTTATTTTGTTGAAAATGGGCTATGGAGAGAAATAGAGAAAGTGGGTCAGTTTTTTGCATCTCTTCAATGAGATACTCGGTTTTGGTGAATGGCAATCTATGTGGTTTCTTCAGTAGCTCGAGGGGTTTAAGGCTGGGAGATCCTTTATCACCTATGCTTTTTATCTTGGTGATAGAAGCTTTGAGTAGAATGATTGATAGAGTGGTTTTAGGACATACCAAGAGGTTCAATGTTGCTATTAGTGGGTGGGCACTTTGGCGGTTACTCATCTCTTCTTTGCATATGATACTTGATGTTCTGCAATGCAGATTGGATCCAGTTGGACTTCCTTGGGCAAGTCTTAACTTGGTTCCAGATTGTAACACCCCAGAACTTCCAAGCCCAGACTAAGCTCAGAAAACCAGTAGAAAATAAAAATTTCAAGAAAAGTTCAAGTTTCCAGGAATCATGGTTAGGACTACGGACCGTAGTTTGAAACCACGGTCCGTCCTGTACACTCGTAGTCCTAAGTTCCAGACGACCCCAAAAAGGTCCAAGAGAAGACGGGTCGAATGATGGTCCGTCCTTATGGACGATGGACCATCATTCGCAACTGTAATCCCTGACTCCAGTGACCTAGGTGTTCTGACATAAGGACCATGGTTCAAACCACGGACCGTGGTTTGGAACTACGGATCGACCTGTCACATGTGGTTTCCATGAATCAGAGGACCCCCAGTTCCAGACCCAGGAACCACGGGTCATATGACGGGCCGTCATTCAGAAGAATGGTCCGTCCTGTTGAGTCGTAGTTCCTAGGACCAGAGACCCCTAAACTCTTAGGTCGAACCATGACTCATGTTGACGGTCCGTTGTTCATAAGGACGGTCCGTCAACCAAGCCTTGATCCCTGAAGCACGATTTTCTGTAGATTCTTTTAAACTTTCCCAAGGGTATTTCAGACTTTTCCTTTCTCTTTTAAGGCCTAAGCTACGTTGTTTTATATTGTCTAAGCTTGATTTAAGTAGTCAAAACCTACCTTAAACATCTATTCTCCAAAATCTATCAAACTTAGAAAGAATAGAAACACAAAGGGCGACAGTTTTCTCTCAAGAACAGAAAAAGGCCTTCACCAAGTTCAGCCCCAAAAATCCAAGGATTTCTCTGTGGATTTCTTCACCAGGTATGTGGTATTTCACTAGTGGGTTCCTTTCAGCCATTAGGTCCCTAGATTCTAGTAAATCTTCAATTTTCTCCATGCATGTTTCAGACCTAGGGTTCCTAAATATTAGGAAATTATTATAATTCAGTTCTTACAGCTTTTATGGTATTGATCACATGTTTCTTGGAGAATTAGTACAGTTTCATGAACAATGCTCAGAAACCCTAACTTGTAGATAATCCAGTGTTTCATGAATTTGACTTGTTAGGCAGATCAATTTTATGCCCATGCTTCAGAAATTGAATGCTATAACCTTCAGTATATTTATGTTGCATTCTCGGTCAATTACCAGCATTTTGAGCTATTCCTTGTTTCATTATATTGTCCTTACATTCAGTGGGAGTAGACTTAGTACCAAGTGAACTAGGGGATGAGGCCTTAGCTGTCAGTTTAGGCTATGACCTTTAGTAGCAGTCCCAAAGTCCCAGAACTATGGCGCCACCGTAGGTTTAAAGGAGTCAACTATTAAACTAGGATGTACCTCCTTGTCCCTTGTGGACATTATTAGTGGATCCACGTCAGACCTGTTCGTACCCTTGGCAAGGTATGAACACCTTTACATCCAGGGTTACAAGTTGGCCCCACAGTTAGCTAAACTTGGGGTATGTCGGTTAGTAGTGTCTCCCACAGTCATGTTCATGTGCATCGACCTTGTATCCAGTATTTATGTTCAGTATTTAGTTCAGCATGATATGTTATGATTTATACTTGATCATTGCATTCAGTTTAGCTTTCAGTTATATTTCAGCATATCTATTTTCATGTTCAGTTATATACGTGCATATTGTTCAGTCTAGCCTATATGCTGCATGCTCAGTACATTCAAAGTACTAACGCATACTTTTGTGCAACATAGTTTTATGATGTAGGTTCAGGTACTCAGCATCCAAACCGCGTTTAGTTCAACTTCCGGTCCGTACTCAGCAGCTCAGTGGTGAGTTCTCATTAGTTCGAGAATGATAGACATGCTTATACCTTTCGTACTTATTTTCAGTTTCTGATTTATTAGAGTTAACTGGGGCATGTTCCAGCAACTCCTATTCAGTTATATGGCTTTCAGACATAGATTAGACTCAGCAGTTGTTAGTGTTGTTTTCAGTCAGCACTATACTATTGATATTCTTTATATATCCAAACATTTGAGTTCTTCCCGTTTTCAGATATTTAAACTATTTTAGCTTCCGCACAATGCATGCTTTACTCTGATTTCGTATAGAAATGCCATGCCATGGGTTAGATTGGGATCACTGGTGACACTAAGCACCATGTTGCGTCCAGGAGGTAGCTTCGGGGCGTGACACAGATAGTGTCAGGCCTGAAATTAGCCTAAAAAAATGTAAGATCATTCTCGTTGGTCTAGTGGATAGCATTGACATACTTGCACAAGTTTTGCTATGCAAGGTAGGGTTCTCCCTATTACCTACCTAGGCTTACCTCTAGGCGCATCGAACAAAGATCTTAGAGTATGGAGTCCAGTCACTCAAAGGGTGGAGAAGATGTCAGCAGGTTGGTATAAAAGATACTTGTAATGGAGGCAAAGAAATGCTTATTAAGAGCACTTTGCCAAGTATCCCTACTTATTGCATGTCCCTGTTCAATGCACCTACCGTTGTGATAGGTAAGTTGGAAAGGTTGCACAAAAAAAAATTGGGATGCGATGGATGGGGCAAATAAGTTTTGCTTAGTTTGTTGGGAGACCGTGACATCTCCTAAACAATGGGAAGGAATCGGGGTTAAGGACTTGAAGGTCTTTAATAAAGCTCTTTTGGGTAAATAGTTGTGGAAGTTGGGGAGGGAGGGAGAAGCTTTTTGAAGAGGGCGATAGCGGATAAATATGGTGAAATGGAAGGGGGTGGAGAACAAACGTGATCACTATGCCTTTCGAGTGTGGTGTGTGGAGGAATATAATGAAGGGGTAGGATGCTTTTAATGATAACATTGCCTTCAAGGTAAGAGATGAGTGGAGTTAGTTTTGGGGGGGAAAAGAGGTACGGAGGTTTGGTGCTTAAGGATGAATTCTCGCTTTTGTACATAGTCTCTTGCCAAAGGAAAGTGTATGTTCAACAAGTTAGGGGGACACAAGGGGATTGATCTTTTTGGGATTTGAGGTTTTGGAGGAATTTACAGGATTGGGAGCTGTCCAATCTTTAGAGATTGCTAGATTTACTTTAAAAGCAATGCGAGCCCGTTGAAAAACCAATGTTTTAAGTTAGAAGTTAGGGAATAACAATTTGTTCTTAGTTAAGTCCTTCTATAAGAAGCTTATGGTTAGGACAAAGGTTGGTTTTCCCTATGGTTCGATATGGTTTCCAAATGTGCCGAGAAAGGTGTGCTTCGTGGTTAGCTACTAGAGGGGTGATTTTGACAGTGGTGTATCTTAGGAAATAAAAGGTTGTTTGATGTTTCCTTGGTAAGGAGGCGGGGGGACACATACCATATTCTTTTTTTTTAATAAGGTAACACTTTATAAACATAGAAATACGCCAATAGTTTTTTTCAGTAATAATTACAATAGGGCTATGGAAGGGGAAATAAAAAAGACTATCAATTATATCCCTCCTAAATTATACAAAAAAGAAGTAATATCCTCCACTCCTTTGGAGAGGACAAAGTTACACCAAAAATAAAAGGTAACTAGGCAATTTGACTTTAAACATCGGAAAGTAATGCACTTGTTTTCAAAACATCTCTGGTTCCTTTCTTTCCATATTATTCACCTGATGCAAGCAGAGACAATCTTGCATCTCTCCTTGTGTCTTGACATATTCCCTTCACTTTTGAACATGCTAAAGCTTCTGAGGTCTCTCTTGGATGGCCCAACTGATACTCCTAAAATTAAAGAACATCTGCCAAAGTTTTTTTGTCACTCTAAAGTGTATGAAGAGATGGATTGTTGTCTATGTTTCAGTTTCACAAAAAAAGCAGTTGGAGCATAACTATCACGACCCAACCTACCAGTCCGTGTGGGTGCCTATTCTATGCACCTAGATAGATGAACCCTTACCACCCATCTAACAGGTAAATGTGAAAAAACTCAAGTATAACCATAAAATCCTCCCTTTTGATACATAAAAACCTTTACAAACTTTTATTCAGGAAAACCCCTTTAAGAAGAATACAAATAAACAGTTTTATGTCTTAAATCACCCTCCCTAGGATCTAGTCTAAAACAGGCACAAGAGCTACTATAGGAATAATGCAAGAAAAGTAAGATGATACAGCTCCCACCATAGAACAAGAGTAGAAGCTGCTGAAGATTGTCGTCGTCCTGTACCTATGAAACATCACTAACCCTGCAACTAGACTATATCCAAAAAGGTATAGCAAGAGTAGAATCAGTACAAACACATATATTGGTAGGTATCATCGGTCTACCCGAATCCACTCATACCATCATATAATAAATTAGGGAAAGCATGAAATTAACCAATGTAGTCACATCCTCCAACTTTCACCTTTACCAGACCCGATCTCAACCGATCGTCTACTTATACCCCCTACCTCAACCCTTCCTAACTCTTCTACTGCTAACTCCACCACTCTAGCGTTACCCTAATACCTGTGTCTCATCGAGTCACACTTATCACCTAGACTTCCCAAGTTACCTTAACCTGATACTTCCCAAGTCACCTTAACCTTAGACTTCCCAAGTCGCCTTTTTTCTCCAGCAGATAACTACATTCCTTTTTTCTCCTTGTATTTCTATAATGCTGAGATACAATTCCATGGTTGAACCTATGCAATATAAATACTGGTAGGTCTAATCTGACAATGTCCATTTTTGGAGTAACATTGCCTTCTTTTTACCCGTCCACACCAATTTTCAGACTCATTAATGATCTCTGTAATATAGTACTCCCTCCATTTCCAAGTTTTTGTATACAAGGGAAAGATGAATGCCATAAGGAATATCAACCAAGATTTTGAGGTGTTGTGAAGACGCCAATTCTATTCAAAAATCAAATTTAATCATATTGTTGTTCTATTTTCTTTTTGGTGTAAAGAGGATAGCGGAATGTAATTAGTACTTGACCTCTTAGAATCCCTGAAGGACAAGAAATGGATATACTTCTATTTTGGATCACGTGTACACTCTTTACAATATATCCTTAGTGTCAGATTTCCCCCTCCCCGATATTACTATCCCATAAGATATTGACCCAAAGTTCTTTGACTATTTCCCCTATATCACCTTTTAATTTTGATTCTTGAAGATAGTAAACATCAACCCTCCACTTGTTTATCAAGTTCTTAACTAATAACCTCTTCCCCGTGTCATCGAGGGCCATTACATTCCATGATACAATGTTAAACTTTCATTGAGATTGTCAACAAAGCATCCCCTCATACTTCTTGTACCAAAACTTTTGAAATTGCTGCTTAGTTCTAGATTTTAAGCTCCTTTGGGATCTTCTCTTTCCAAGTCACAGGGACTATTGTGCATGTTTCCTCATCAACAACTTCCCTTTTTCCATCAATTATCATAAACATATGCAAAACCACGTCCTCACAACCATGGAAGTGGACTCCGAACTCTTTACTCAATCTGATTATTTTTTCCTAGATACATGAGGGGATAGCTTTCTCTGACTCCATTATAGTCGTGTCATCTGATGAATTAAGGGGTAAGATATCCTCCAAAGTTTTCTCTCCCTCCTCCCTTTCTTCCAACTATGAATTGTCCCCTTTATGTACCCCATAATTTTCTTGTGTTCTGTGTGATAATTGACATCGCATCGTCATCAATTTCAGTCTTCATCCTTCTCGCACTCATTGCATGCTCCTTCAAAAATCTCTGGCCTAATAGCAGAATCAACTTCTATCGCCATTGAAGTTGTTCTGTTGGCCTCTATTTCCATCTTAAAAAGGTTTGTTGGCTTCTGCGGATTACACCCAGTGGTTTCATTAAAGAAATTGTTAAGTTAGGCCAGTAGGTCCAAGCCTATAACCTTTTTCTCCTTTAATTGAAATTTAAGTGGGGGTTCACGTGCCTGATCACGTATGAGGATGTGAGATTTCAAAATAATTTGAACAACCTATGTAGTCCTTTGCGTGGACAATGGGCAACGTGGATAAAGTTATTGGGAGCTTTGTATTGTCCATTGGTTCGACGCAAAATCCAGAATGTTTTTTTCAAACGGTCTTCCTCATATCTCCAGGGGTTGAGAAACAAAGAAGTAGCTTTGGTGAAAGTCCTTTGGAGAAATCAGCTAGTTGAGGGAGCTACTTGGGAAGCAGAAGCAGCCATGAAGGCCAAGTACCCTCATCTTTTTCTTTCCGACCCAGTTTCAGCTTGAGGTATTAGTTTCCTCCTTAGTATATTCCTCCGACTCTATTTCATCAGTTTCTCTCATAATCTTAGCATGCATTCATGTTTTCCAAAGTTAGTTTAATCATGTTTTAAGTTGAAAAGCTCAGTTCTCATGTTTATCCTTGAGATTTATGTTTTGTTGCTTGGTTGGGCTATTTTCTCTCCAGTTTTCCTTGTTTAATCTTCATTCGAGGATGAATGATCCCAATGGGGAGATATTGTAACACCCCGGAGTTCGATCCAGCTTTTAAACTTAGAAACTTGCAGAAATTTTGAACTTCCAGGGATCAGGGGTCAAGTTCACGAGCCGTGGATGGTTCCACGAGTCGTGGAAAGGACTCATGATTCCAGTCATGTATACCACCCTCAGGTCTGAGAATCACGAGTCAGTTTCATAGTTCATGGAAGTTTCGATGGGTCATGGAACCAACCCGTGAAAATCAGACAGAGAGTGGTCAATTAGCCCGAAACCATGAATTGGTTTCACAACTCGTAGAAGTTTCTACGGATCATCCTATTAGTCCATGAAAAGTTATCCGCAGCCTGGAATTTTGGCTTAGGAAATACGACTTTAATACATGAGCCGTGGTTACTTCTACGGTCCGTGGAAAGGACCCATGGAACCTGAAGCCGAGTTTTAAAATAGTTTTTTCTTAATTTAATCTTAGGGGTATTTTTATAATTACCCACCCTTTTAACTCTTAAGTGGGGTCGTTTTGACCACTTTTGGTAGGGTTTCTACTCTTATTAGCCTAAGTCTGTCATTACCTCTTATTCATCTACCAAATTGGGAAAAGGAACTCCTTCAAGCTCAAAGTCTCAAGCTCCAAGTCTCAAGCTCCAAGTTCAAGCCCCCTCTTCTTTTCAATTTCAATTGGGTTAGCTTTAATCAAGATATGTGGGTATTCAATAAGGGAATTCTTTCAACCTTATACCTAAACCCCAATTCTTCTAAATTGAATTTATGAATTTCAAGTTAGGGTTCTTACCCAATTCTCATGGGCTTTTCTATTAAGTCCATGATTCTTCAATAAATTCTAAGTTCAATTTCATGATTTACATGGGTTTTGCAATTGATTATTTGCCTTATGATTTAAAGGCTAACCCAAGTTAAATTTTGCATGCATGGCTTGATTTAAGAAAAATTGCATGAATAGATATTATGATCTCAAGTATTTATGAAATTGCATGCCAAATTCTTCAAGTTATGAATTTAGAAAGAAAAGTGAATTATGGCTATGCTAAGCTTTAAGACTTATGATTTGAATTTGCATGACGTTAGATATGTCCTTATGCTTTTCAAACAGATTTGACATCAGATATGTCACAAGTATATATGAGCTATGTGTATGCATGTTTTGGGAGTAGTATTTAGCACCGAGGGATGAGGGTTCGATTACTCAAGTCCAAAACTACGTTGTCAGCGTAGGTGAAGAGGGTCCTCGTTAGTTAAGAGTGTCTCCTCATGAAGATGGGTCCTCGTTAGTTGAGAGTGTCCCCTTATGAAAGTGGTTCCATGTTATGATATGTATAGTACCTCATCCCTTGGCAAGATTCGGGATAACTTTACCAACTAGAGTTATATAGTTGGATTTCATGTAGCTCACGTGGTCTATTATCGGTTATAAGAAACTCCCGTATGAATGTTTTTAAGTCTTATGCTTTGATATCTTTTACCTTATGCTCAAAAGTATGATTTTCTTATGACTTCTCTTTTATGCATGATCTCAGCCTTAACTATGTTTTTAGCATGCTTTGATTTCATTTATGCACATCTCTCATATTCAGTACATCCTATAGTACTGACGCATATCTTGCACTGCATCCTTTGATGATGCAGATTCAAGCTCCACTCCTCAGGCTCATGGCTAGACATCGACATAGATCTAGCTTCCATTGGTGAGTACTCATTATCCGAGGGCTAGTGTTAGACTTATCTCTTTATGTTGTTTTCTTTGGATTTCTGAGTTAGTTGGGGTCTTGTCCCATCAAATCTTATGTTAGATTTAGAGGCTTCAGACATAGCTAGTTTGTATTCTGGATTGGTATTCCGTGGACTTTATCCCGTTTTGGTTTATGGATTTTTATCTCTATTATGTATGCTTTCGCTATGCTTCTTGTATTGAATAACTGAGTATGCTATGACCAAGGGTTAACTTGGGACACTCATGGTCCCGGGTCCCGTGTTACGCCTAGGAGGTAGCTTTGGGGTGTGACACTTAGCCTCCCTCCTAGCTACCTTATACACCTTCCTATTCGTCTGCTTCTCCTCCCCATCCTTACTTTCGACCAACCTCACATAATCCCCCTTATTTTCCTCCACCTTCCTTTTTACTTCTTCATTCCACCACCAGTCCCCACAATGCTTACCAGAGCGGCCTTTCACGTCACCCAACACCTCTCTAGTCGACTCTCTGATGCAACTAGAAGTCGTTTCTCACATACTATCTGCATACCCCTACTCTCCCAAGCCCTCAAAGTCATCAACTTCTCCCCTAACTCCAAGGCACTGGCTGAAGTCAAGCTTTCCCATTTAATCCTCGGCCGGTCAACCACCCTCCTCTTTCGTCTCTCCTTCTTAATCTCCAAGTCTATCACCAAGAGCTTATGCTGGATTGAATGGTTCTCACTGGGTATCACCTTACAGTCTTTACAAAGACCTTTATCACCCTTCCTAAGGAGCAAAACGTCTATCTGCATCTTGGCCACTGAACTACGGAAGGCAACCAAATGTTCCTCCTTCTTCGGGAAGCTCGAGTTCGCTACCATCAACCCAAAAGCTTTAGCAAAATCCAAAAGTGAGGCTCCTCCATTATTCTGCTCGCTGAAACCAATACCCTCATGCACATCATTATATCCCCTCGAGGAAGAACTGATTTGCCCATTGAAATCACCTATACCTCCTACGAAAAGTTTCTCGGTGCTTGGTACCCCTCCCACCATCTCGTTCAAAGCCTCCCAAAAGCTCGCCTTCTCCTCCTCGTCCAAACCCGCTTGCGGTGCGTAAGCACTAATGATGTTCCAAGTAGACCCTACAAGACTAACTTAAATCAAAAATAGAAAAATACGTAGTAAAAAAGAATTACCCATTGAAAGTTGGATTTTCGGCATATGTAATTTTTGTGTTAGTAAGAACAAAGTTTAGTGATTTTTGTGTTAGAAAACATAGTTAAGTGACTTTAGTGAAAAAACTCATAGGTATATGACCATATATGAAATTTACCCAAAGAATCAGTGATTTTTTAACAAACACGGGTAACAATCCATACGTGCCAAAAGTTATAAAACCTTAGTAGAAATTTTGATCCAACTGAAAGAGTAAAAACAATGTGTGCTAATCATCAATACTTAAAGTGACTCTAGGAGGACCTTCACTTCTTTATAGTATAAATGGAAAAGGGTAAAAAAATGCCTTTAACGTATCATAAATGGTTCAAAAATGCGCTCCTTCATCCTATAAGATCAAAAATGCCCTTGGCGTTTTTTTTAGGTCTAAAAATGCGCTTTATTAACAATAAAATGACATGGCAATGGTGACATGGATTTTTGACCCATTTCAAAGGATCCGACCCAACTATAAATATGTGTAAACAACATAAAACAGAGTAGTTTGGTGCCTAATTACGTTTTTAATCAGTACTTTAAAATATTATATTTTTCCCGGTACTTTAAAAAGGGAAAACGTGTATCCCATATTTTTTTCGTGTATCCTGGATATATATTACCTCCTCATTAATGGTAAATCTATTTCTATTAGGGAGCTTTAAAAGAAAATAACAGATTTACAATTAATGAGGAGTAGATCACGCCTCAATCAGTTACTAACGCATATGCAGTATCCTCGTCGCCTCAAACCACTGGAGAATTCAAATTTCAAACGCATTGTGAAGTAAAAATTCTCATTCATCTCCCATCATTCAACGCTAATCTTGCAAAATCGTTGGTTCACTGATTTACGCTAATCTCTATCAACAATGTGAAAATCGTTGGTTCGCCGATTTACGATGATGGGTTTGTTGTAGTTTTCGGGATAGATAATTTCTTCACCCAGAATTTCACTCGTCCAAATACAACCCGAAACCCGAATTTCAACCCGAGTTTGACTCAGTGTATCAGGTTTGATCCGTTTTCTCGATTTTACGAGGTGTCGTTGTTGTTAAAATCAAAGGGTTATTTGATTATGTCTTCATTTCTGGAGTTACAATTGATTGGATTTTTGGACAATCCGGGGTTGAAATTGACTGTATTTGCTTCAATGGACGATGCAATCGTTGGATTTTCCGGGGATTTCCCGAGTATCAGCAGCTGTTTTTGAGGAATTTGTTGCCTTGTGTACTGTACTGGAGTGATTTGAATGATATGGTAAATGAAACTGAGTTTAAGAACTATGTAAATAGGTTGAGTTTGAAGATAATAAACATATTGTATTAAAGATACATGTTCCAACATCTCAAAAAGCAGGTAGCATTAGTATTGGATACATGTTAACATGAATTAACCCTGGATACATGTAACATTAGATTAGCTTACACTATTATCCCTGGATACGTGTTACATTGTTTTGATGTGAACTTTAAATTAACAAAAGATACACATTTACAACTCAGAGAGATATAGGTATACTTGGATACATGGAAAAATAACCCAGGATACATGGTAACAAGTTGAGGATACACCTAATCAACAAACCCCAAAACCAGATAACAAACCCCCCCCCCAAGTTAACCCAGATGATTGGATACAAACAGGTAGCATTAGTATTGGATACACGTTAACATGAATTAACCCTGGATACATGTAACATTAGATTAGCTTACACTATTATCCCTGGATACGTGTTACATTGTTTTGATGTGAACTTTAAATTAACAAAAGATACACATTGACAACTCAGAGAGATATAGGTATACTTAGATACATGAAAAAATAACCCATGATACATGATAACAAGTTGAGGATACACCTAATCAACAAACCCCAAAACCAGATAACAAAATCCCCCAAGTTAACCCAGATGATTGGATACATGTTAACAAGATCTCAACAATAAGTAACATTAGTCTAGGATACACGCTAATCACAGTTAGCGTTGGATACATGTATTGTTGGACAAATATGAAAGTTTTTGATCCAGCAGCGTCATTTTTTTTTTGAAAACTAAAGGAAGATCGTGTGGAAGTTGGATTCCTGGCTTGAAGGCGTGATTTGGGGGGGAAATCTGAGAGAGAGAAAAACGGTTATCTTTGCATACAATTTGGGTGATATTCGGCACTTTTTAAGGGATTGTGGTGGATACACATTTAATAATATGTAATTACAACTTATTGGGATAAATGTAAATATTTTAAAGTAATGGAATATTTAGTAATTAGGGTAAAGATGTTTGATTATTTATGTAGTTTTCCCTTCTAAAAACCCAAGACCCATCCAATTATTTCTCTCTTTTTCCGGTTAGAGCAGCACTATTCTTTTTTCCTTTGTTCTTCCTTCAATTGTTCATTTCTTTCTTCCTTTCTTCTTTTGTTTAATTAGTCACTTAAACTCGCATAAATTGAATATTAATCATTGTGAGTTGTTGTATCTTGCCTCCAATTTTATAACCTCTAGTCGAGTCAGCATATAAAAGAGTCCTACTAATTGCTTAAGAAGAGAAGAAAAGGACTCAAAACTGTGTTAGCTAGTGTAACAAGGATATTGGGCATAGCTAAAACTAAGAGAGGTCCAAAAATGAAAAGTACAGAGGATTTTCTACTAAATAGACGGAGTACTAATATAGATGGTTAATCGAACTCCCAATTTCCGTTATGTTTATTTTCTGTTAGCAATGTGATGAATGTGATTTGAAGTATTCGATCTCTTTCCAGTTGGTCTTCTCTAAAGCTTTAAGCAAGTGACAGAATGAGATATTGTCCAACTAAGTACTATCTCCTCCTGTTAATATTCGAACAAAAAGAACGAGTTTGGGGCTAAAATAGTCCCTTAACTATTAGAGTAGGTTCATTTTGGTCCTTCAAATATAACTCTGAGCATATTTAGTCCCTTAACTTTACTAAAGTGGAGCACTTTTGATCTCCCTAACAAAATCCGTTTAAAAATAATAGTGTTAAACCCATGTGGCAACCCACGTGACTTGTAACATACAAACTCATAGAGGTTAAGTGTTAGCTATTATGAGTATATATTTAATTTTACACGCTCTTAAACACAATTAAGAAGAAATTCGCACACCCCTCACCAAATTACTAGCTACGCCACTGACTTTAAGACCATTTTGTTACTGCAATTAAGAAAATGGTTATTTTTTTGAGTGGGCAGATCATTGTGTTCTAAAATATTGTCTTCAAATATAAATAGCTACTACTATATTAATCCTAAAAAATTAAGAAGACAAGAAAGAAAGAAAATGTATATCAATTAAGAAAGAGATAACACTGTCAAATTTACACCGTTAGAAAATTATCCTTTCCGTTAATTTTTAATATTATTATGTTAGGAAGACCAAAAGTGCTTCACTTTAGTAAAGTTAAGGGACTAAATATGCTCAGGATTATATTTGAGGGACCAAAATGAACCTACTCTAATAGATGAGGGATAATTTTAGCCCAAGACTCCAAAAAGAACTATAATGTTTGAAGAGTGTAAAATGGAAAAAAGAAGAGGGGTAATTTAAGGATCTAATTAGAAGAAAAGAAGATGAACAATTGAAGGAAGAAGAAGAGAGTGAGAGCCCTAATTAGAACAAAAGAGAAAAATAATTGGATGGGTCTTGAATTTTACGATAGTTGGGTCGGATTCCCATGTCGCCATTGCCATGTCATTTTGTTGTTAATAAAGGGCATATTTAGACATAAAGAAAACATTGAGAGCATTTAATCTATTAGGTGGAAGGAGAGTATTTTTGAACCATTTATGATACATTAAGAGCATTTTTGACCCTTTTTCGTGGTATAAATTATGTTCAAACACACCCCCGAGTGTTGCTTATGCTACCAAGTACTAAGTAACACCTAACAAGAAATTTAATTTGAGGCACGCAAATTCAGTTTTGAGCAAGGGGAGAAATATAAAGACTTATCCTAAGATATATAAATGTAACCACTGACAAAATGGGGGTCACTTGATGATTCAATGCATATAGTGATTAACAAGTATCTACCTAACCAACACCCTTCCCATAAATAAGCTTGTGTTTTGGTTCAATATTATTTGTTTAAGGTAATTATGGTAGAAAATAAGTAACTTTCAAGAACATATTTTTAATGCCATCTCAAATTTGAGATGTTGGATTTGTAGCACTGCCTGTATGTAGCAATGAGCAACCTAAACTAGTGCTTCTACCATGAAAATATGAAAGTCTAGGTTGGTCCCTTGATATGAATTGTGTGTTCTAATTAAAGTTGCGGTGTCATCCAAAATTCTTTCATTGATGCCTAACCGTAAGTGTGCCTTACTTCGATTATCGTATTTTGATGCTAATACTTGATTTTTACTTCTTTCAGTATGGATGCATTTTGGTTGTGGGAACACCAACATTTTAAAAAAATCAACCAAGTTATCATTTTTGTATTTAGTTTTGGAGAGAATTCTTGTGTAAGAAATTTTGGAGTGCCAATCGAAGAGACAAAACTAGTGCATGTATCTACTACGATATATTTGTTGATTTTTATGTAGAATTCCTCCTATATTGTATAGGAATACTAAATAGTTTGACTTTAATATCAAGTAGATATGCATTTTAAAAAAAAATATATATATATAATTGAACTGTAAGTATGCAACAATAAAGACAATGGGACAGTTGCATTCTCTAATTTGATAGCTAACAATTACCTAAATTTAAAGTTTGATGAAAATTAATATATGCGAAGGTTTAAAGTTTTTTGACCTTTGGGAAATTAATGTGAATTAGAACCATTTTACTCAATTCATATTACCTATATTTATGTGGGTGGGTTGTAATCCAATTCATTTTAGCTCAATTCATATTCAATCCGTTCAAATCATATTCAATCCACCCATTTGCCAATACTAATTGAACCCAAAAAGATAGAGATCGAGATCAAGATATAAAGAGTAATTTACTGATAATAAAGATGATTGTTGATGGTGAATCTGGTCGCTAAAGGTCGAAGAATCGAATTGCTGTGCTTGCCAGAGTTTGCGGATGGAGATGGTTTTTCTACCCTTGCTAAGGGTGTTTCTCTTTAGTCCTAAAGGCTCTGATTTTTTTTTTGACTTTATTTAGTGTAAGGATAAATTTTTAGGTGGAACACAGTTTAGAGGGGAAAAAATGAGAGAAAAATAGGAAAAGTAAAAATAAAATACTTATCGACTATTTTCATAAATGATCACAAAAATGTACTTATTTTTGGTCAATATTAAAGTGAAATATTAGCAGCAACTAACTTATTCTCGCTAAATAATTGTTATTAAAGACCTTTTTTGTTGCAATTATATTGATGAGCTTAGAGAGAATTCTGATAGAGGTGCACAATTCAAAGAAATATATCCACCTAGGTTCTACAAAACTATATTACAGCCTTAAGAAAATTTACAGGTAGAACGATATAAAAAGGAATGTGGCATCTTATGTGTTTAAATGTTCAAATTGTCAGCAAGTTAAAGCCGAGCATCAAAGGCTTGGTGGTCTTGTTGAGAAGATTGAACTTTTTGTATGGAAATGAGAGATGATTAACATGAACTTTGCGATAGGTTTACCTCGCTCACTTTAAAAGCATGATTCAATTTGGATGATTGTAGACTAATGCACAAAGACAAACGCACATCTTACCAGTTAAAATAATTGATTCAGTAGAAGATTATGCCAAATCTTATATTCAGAAAATTGTTAGACTGGGTAACACCCCAGAATTCATTCTATCAGATCGAGGTGCTCAGTTTACAGTAAATTTTTGAAAGTCTTCCCATAGAAGATTAGCTACGAAGGTTATTCTCAAAACGAGTAAACTTACGAATTTTTTAAAAACAAACAGACACAAGTTAAATAGCGATCCCAAATATAAGCCCTTGTTTGACCATGAAAACCAAATACAAATTGGAGTTGTGTTTGGTCATGAATATAAATTGGAGTTGTTTTTGACTTTTTGTGAGAGAAGTGAGAGTTAAAAAAGTAAAAACAACTTTTTCTTGTTTTTCAAATTTCAAAATTCAACTTGAAGTTGAATTCCGAAATTTTTTAAATTTTTATGACCAAACACCATTTTCAAAATTTAACTCCAAAAAAAAATAAAAAAAATCCATGGCCAAACACCCACTAAATATTTGTCTGCTTAGCCCGAATATTAAAGTAGAAGTCCATTATAATTTATGGACTTTTGCTAATCAAACAAGTCGCCCATTTTATTTCAATTGTTTGAAGTTCTAGTAAATTTTTTGTACAATTGTCAACATAGAGTTTAAATTGACAATATGTAGCCAAATCTCCTAATCTTGACATTAAATAGCCAAAGTAATTTTTTTTGGTTAAATATCAATAACTAACACTATTTATCTCTCTTCATTAAAATACATTTTAATTTTAAAGTAATTTCTATCTCTTCCTTTATTTTAATTTATTCCCAAATCAAAATAATTCTTACAAAGACCGTATCTTGCTCCCTTCTTATAATTTCTCTTTCTTTCATTATTTTAATTTATTTTCAAATCAAAATCGTATCTTGCTCTGCTCTTATCCTCCTATAATTTTTTTACATTTTTTTCCTATAATCTCTTGATAAACCATGATTTTCTCCATTACATACCTGTAAAAAATTTCATCTAGTTTTAATTTTTTTTCCGTAGTCATATTTTAACAAAAGAAAATTTTATTTTTAAAATTTTTACGCAAATTAATATCATGATTTTGTGCATAATTAGATTGACGATTGATGTTATTTTTTTTAAAAAATAATGGGTAAGAAAAATTTCTTGAAAAAAGTTTATAAAAATGTGTGTAATAATTATAAAGTTATAATTACTAATAATTATATGTATATTGAGAAAATGTATACATGAATTTCAATATTAAAAGTTTAATACAATGCTTAGCTCTTTACAAATGAATAAACGTACCACATATATAAATTGTACATATATATACATACCTAGGTATACATAATATTAAGAATGTTTACTTAATTAAAATTTAGCATATTTGCAGATTAGTGTACATATATACAACTTGTCTATATCAATATTTGTTGATGTATATCAAATTTGGGATGCAATCATACTTTGAAGTACTTGATTTTTTTATTAGAAACTGATTTTTTTTTCAAATTGCATAGTTTTTAACGGTAGTCACTAAAATTCCTTTTTTCATATAATAATGTCCTTCTACAAGAATTATATTAGTAACCCAATTTATAATAGTACATTTTCAAAAAAAAAATAGCTTCAAGATCACCAACTGCAATGTAATCACTAGGGGGTATAAAATCGAACCGTTAATCGAATCAAACCGCAAATTGAACCAAACCGCAAAAAAACCCGACTAGTGGTTTGGTTTGACTTGGTTTGGTGTTGAAAAAAAAAAACCCGACTATAATTGGTTTTAACTAAAAAAAGTCAAACCGAACCGAACCAACCCGATATTACATATATACTATTTTTAAAAATATTTTATACATAAAAATATTTATTGTGATGTAATTTATAAATATTTCTTATACTTTTTCATATTTTTTATCTTTCAATATGTTATATCAAGTTTAAACTTAGAATTTTAAATGGTTCAATAAGTCTTTTTACAACCTATAGATATTAGTAACTCAAATCAATACGAATGTTAACAAAAGATTATTCAATCCAACACTAGGAATGACAATCATGTTAGATATTTATTTTTTAATTTTACATAAATGCATAAATTAATTTATTTTTCTGTTTAATATTTAGTCATGTAGTTAATACTTATTAGACTTATTTGAGTATGACTTAATACTTTTAAATTATGATTATTTTTATTATGACTTATTAATATGCAATATTTATTTCATGCGATTTCATTATTTTTTTGGTTGAATATTTTATTGTCATCACTCACTTCATAAATTTCAAATAAAATGAATATATTTTGTGTTTTTTTTTTAAAGAAATACCTTAGATGTTGTATTTTGCATGGACTAAAGAAATATTTGAAGCACAAATTAATTATATATTTGTATGAAGACTTTATCGGAAAAAACCCAAAAAAACCCGAGGTTGGAAAACCCGACTTTTATTGGTTTAGTTTGGTTTATAAATTTAAAAACCCGACACTAATGATTTGTTTTGGTATTTAAAAAATTTGAACCAACCCAGTCCATGTACACCCCTAGTAATCACGTAACAAGGCGATGTTGATGTTGATTATGCCACGATTAGAATAATTTGAGGTATTATCAGTTCTAGTATCAAACACATCAATCAAAAGCACACTATAATATTTGTAGTCTTCCAAGTTATACACAAGAAATAATCTTTAAAATTGAGATTTTTTAACTCGATGTATATTTGCGATTCTATGTTATTTCGTATAAATATTAAATTTAAATTCTGATCAATTTTATATCGAACATCTAAGAAATTGAGAGCAATATTTACTTTTAGATGATCAGTAATAATTTAAATAATCCATTATAATCAATACCTATATTGATAACAATTCCTTGTATTTCATAATTCACAAACCTGATGTTATATATAATCTCATTCTCCGCTATAATAAATCCTACACAGTAAAGTCAAACTGACCTTTAATCAGATTTTGATGAGATTTAATCTTTTGCATCATTTTTCTCCCCAAATAATTTGATTATTCTGAATTTGTGAGAATGCAGTTGAATAAGTCATACTATAAGAATAGTAAAAAATCAACTGAATCATTTGTTTAAGATAAATTTACGTATATAACTAATTCAGTTAAATTTGAAAAAATTTAAAATAATTATCTCTTAAGAGTAAAAAGCCTTGTTACGTAGAGATATACGTTTTTACTCTTTGAAGATAAATTTCAAACTGAAGTTTTAATATATTTTAAAATAATTTAATAAATGAGATTTGTTAAACCTATATATACTACTACTTAGTATAAGAGGCTAAAAGCATACTGATCTTGAACGACATGTCTGCTTCAGTCAAGGTATTTCTGTCTTTCTCTCTGATCATGCTTTGTGGCTTTTATGCTATTATACACGTGTCCTACATTATTTTTCTTGTTCTGGTTGAATTTTCTCAGTCTTTATCTTGATATGTATTTTTGTTTCTGAATTTGCTGTGCTGGATCATCTTCGATCATCTTTCCATGAAAAAATAGGTTTCCCAAGATCTTTCTTTTGTGAGTTGCCTTTCGTGATTATTTTACTCTTTGGTTTGATTTAAAATTATCTTTAAAAATCGAGCAGTGGATCTATAGTGTTGATTACGGGAGTATAAATGCTTGCTTTAATTTTCAATTTGATTACGAATGTAGTATTAATTTAACATCTCCGTATGAATATTTTGAATTTTGCCTATGTTGCTAATTATAGTTACTGTAGAGAATATATGGTATGTGATACTTAAATATTAATTCAAATGATGAGATTTGTTTCTATTATATTAGGAGGACACTACTTATAAGTTTATTGATGAGTGAATCTAATTAATATAATATATACTTCCTTCTTCTATGATGAATGTGCAATAATTAGTTTCATCTGAAAATTTCATTAATACATATTACACTTATAATTTTAATATACTTTTTAAAATGCTCAATTTTTTAAATTAATATTAAAATTGATGTTGAGTAGAGGGGGAGTCTTGTCGTAACTGATAAAATTACTACTATACGATACTTGGAATATTGGGCTCGTAAACGGACTTTTCCTTATCTAGTAGTAGTCAATTAAGTTGTAGTAACTTCCATTTGTATCGAAACGGCCCAAGTTCTTTGAGTATCCGAAAGGCCCATAAATACTTTAAGCGAGCTGGAAAAAGGTGAAGAACCGAACGGTCAATTATTTAGGGTTTTAGAGAAACCCTGCACAGCTCCGCTTCTCCTTTTGCAATGGCGTTTTGGGGTTAGTATAGTATGAACTTTTCTATTTCTTTCTTTCTTTCTTTCTTTCTTTCTTTCTGATTTTCGTGTATGAATTCCACTTTTGAACGAAGTGCATTAATCATATACTAATATGTTTTATTTCTCATTTTCTGCTTCCAGGAGTTGAATTGAAGCCTGGTAAACCATTCACTCACAATTTCGAAAAAGAGAAGGGAAGGCTTCACATCTCTCAGGTTTGCTTCGAAAATTCAAACACTGTTGGTGTTATTAATTGTGTTTTTATTTTAAAGATGATGTAGTATTGAAGTCTTTGTCCTTGATGGACTATTGAAATTTTATATTCTTGTAATTTACGTATATTCTTTATCAATGTGATTGCAAAATGGTGCTATTGATGCTTGTCTTGTGTATTGGGTCATTGAAATCTGTCAAATAGATGAATTACGAGGAACTTTTTCTTGCCAGAATATATAGTCATTCTGACAGAGGAAGAGAATAATTAGCAAATTGTTTAGGTTTTCCATCATGAAAATCGATCAAATTACGTTTTAGTGCTGAAAGCATAATCCTCTGCCAAAGTGTTCTACATTTTCGTAACACCCAAAATTGGGACAAATAGTTCCTTAAGTTATATATATTGGTGTATAAACAAAATTGAATTAAATTGGCTCAGTTGGTAATTTTCACGATGTATTTCTGGTGTCCAATATCAATTTGTATTCTTTCGAGGCTCTTTATTTTCTCATTATTATACTCATTTTATTTTTTTTCCGAGTGATTCAGGCAACATTAGGCACCGGGTCGACAAACAAAAAAAGCATAGTTCAATGTAAAGTAGGTGATAAGGAGCCAATTTATGTGTGTTCGTTACTGCCAGAAAAACTTGAGACATGCCCATTGAATCTCGAGTTTGAGGAGGATGAAGATGTTACCTTCTCTGTTATTGGTTCTCACAATGTTCACCTCTCTGGTTTCTTTTACGGAGAGAGCGAGGATTGTTGTGGAGATGAATATGGATCGTATCCTTAAGATGTTATTTTTATTGAGCTTGAACTTTAGAGTTTTGATTTATGGAAATATATAAAGGAATTTGTTTTCTTGAAGGTTTGAGTCTATTTTCTGTACTCCTTAACATTGGTGTAAAGTGATTACGAGGAGGGTGCTGCTGAGACTGATAGTGAGTCTGATGATTCTATCGAATTTGATTATGACACAGAAGATGAAGACGAGGATGGCTCAACTGATGATGATTTTAGCATGTACCCACCTTCCCCTATTCCCAACAGTGGAGGTAACTTTCGTTATACTTTTTTTTGGGTCTTGTAAGAAACTGTCAATGGTGTAAGTTAAGCTTGCAATTTAGGATTATGTAATATCTGATCTTGAATATATCTAGGAAACTACCACATGTTAAGGACCTTATAGGACAACACAGGTGTATTGCGAAGTTCAGTTCATTAGCTTCTTTTGACTTTTTTCCTGTGAAATGCATATTTCCTTGTATTCAAAATGCCTTACATTCTGTTTGCATTTTGTAAAGTGAAAATTGAAGAGATACTGGAGGAGGAAAAGCCTACAGATGAAAATGGTACATCCAAAAAGCCAAAGAAGAAAAAAAATCAGTCAAATGGGATTGACGACTCTGAGCGCCAGATAGTCATGAAGGGTAATACTGACAGTTCTCTGCTGGAGAGTGAAGATGAGGATGGCTTTCCAATATCTGCTCCCTGTGAAAACAAAACTAAATCAGTGAGATCAAAAAAATCAGACAGAACTAAAGACCAGGGTACCAGTGAGGAAGCACCCAATGAGAAGGCAAAAGATAATGTTGATGAGAGCAAAGGCTTAAAAAAGAGACCTCGTGATGATACTAGCAAAGCCGATGATCATCAAAGGTGAGAACCATTTTACTTTGTAGAGTGTATTGTGAATTTTGAGTTTAGGCTGTGGATATATTGCTTAATGGTTATGACCTAAATTCTTCGTGGTATTCTGTAAGGTTCTATCTTCTAGATCTGATAGCTTTCATGATTTATTTAGTGATGGTAGTTCTGTTTTCTTCTTATCCCACAAGCAGAGGAGACAATGCGAAGCAAAATAAAAAGAATAAGAAGAAAAAGGTAGTGGAAGGGGAGGAATTGGCTCATGAGGATGTTTCAAAGAGCAGTGCCAATCCAGAGCATGTAGAGGGTAATGATGAGGCAGTTTCAGTAGGTAAAACTGAAGATGGTCAGAAGTCCACTGATGAGAAGTAAGTTCTGCTCTGTCGTAGTGTAGAATAGAAAAGAAAAGAATAAGGTTATAAACTGATATGCTTCGTGAATGAATCTGGATTATTATGTGCACAACTAAAGGGGCCATCTGGCTTAAAGTTTTATCCAATTGCATGTTCTGAATTCTGACTAAGCTTCCATATGCTCTTATTGTATATTTTATTAAACTACATTGCTTTTACTAGTAAGAAGCCTTGAGAGTTTAATCTTTCACTAAAACTTGTTCTCAGGGATACTGAGAAAAAGAAGAAAAAGAAAAAGAACAAGAAAAATCAACAGGATGGCAAAGCAGTTACAGAGGTTGAACAAGATAAGAAGAATGAATCACATGAGAATGCAGGGACTAAGTCTTCTCATGTGAGGACCTTTGGAAATGGATTGGTCATAGAGGAGCTGGCTATGGGCAAGCCAGATGGGAAAAGAGCTGCCCCAGGAAAGAAGGTCTAGTTTTCTTCCTTGATTATGTGTAATCAATTGTTCTCACTGTACTGTCATTTTATACTTTCCGTGGAAAGCAAGGGGATCTTGGTATAACTTCACAATTAAGTCGATTAGGATCTAGGCTTCTCCTCCTTGATGAACTTGTATGGAGTACACTTCCTTATTGATAATGACTTTCTGCCACTGAACAGGTTGGTGTACGTTATATTGGCAAGCTGAAGAAGAATGGCAAAATATTCGATTCCAATATTGGGAAAAGACCTTTTGAATTTCGCTTAGGTACTATATATTTGATCATATGAGAAGATGGCTTCTATTATTTCGATGTGTTAAGCTTAAGGTTTTGTGCTTGCAGGTATTGGTCAAGTTATAAAGGGTTGGGATGTCGGTGTAAATGGTAATTTACTTGGATGACTGAACTGATTGTTTCTCTAATTTTATAGTTACATTTCCAGTGTTTAGGACTAACATATTTATGTACATCCCACTATCAGGCATGCGCGTTGGGGACAAAAGAAGAATTACAATCCCACCAGCCATGGGGTATGCATTTTGAGTTTTTGTTCTGTTCACCATAATCATTTGTCATTATCCGTACTTTAGTGCAAGAGCATGAAAGCCTGTCTTGGGTTGTGACACGTCTAGTAAATTACAAGAGCATGGAGGTCCTCAGCATGCCCTAACTCGGGAATTAACTAGAGTTCCCTTGCCTGCGAGAGAGGAAATTTAGAAACCAAATTAAATTTTTTCCTAAGCAATTTACTAGTTTTTGCCTGTTGGGCATATCCTTTGGATTTCTCTTGCCTAATGAATTTAAGCTGTCTTCCCAGTTTTGGTTATCTCTGCATGATTGAGCAATGGATTTTTTTTTTCCAGGTATGGGGCTAAAGGTGCTGGTCGTGACATACCACCCAATTCATGGCTGGTATTTGATGTTGAGTTGGTAAACGTTAATTGATCGTGCCTTCACATGGTGGACATTTTTGCCCTTTGCGCAGAATCCTAAGATTGTTGTAGTCTTCTCTCTTTAAACCAAAACAGTTGGCTTCACCTGTCAGAAGAAATAGTGCAAATTATAAAAGTATAGCATGGGATTGCCAATTTTGTAAGATGACTCAATTTCAGACTCCTGCCAAAATTTTGAAGTATTATGACTTGTCGAGATTACAATTTCAGTTGACCAACAGGTCTTGGATGATCATGTTTTCCTTACGGTAGATGGTTATATTTGTTCACTTAGTAAGGTGGTTTCATGCACTTCAAATTTGAAGTCGCAGATGTTGATTTTTGAACCTATCGTTTGTCATGCCCTTTTTTTTTAGAGATTTTTAATAGCGTTCTATTCAAGATTGCATAATTTGGTCATTTAAGCCTGTGTTTAGATTGGATTAGGCTATAGTGCAAGTTAAACTGCTCACCAGACTGGAATGGGATGGCCGGAGCTGGACCAGAACAGATCGGTATGACTAGCACCAGAATGGTGATAGGTACAACCGGTATGGAATCTGGATTCCATCCCATTCCGGTGCAAACCGGATTGGACCGGTACCGGAATGGGCCGGACCAGTTTACCGGAATGACCTATTTTTTTATTTTTAAAATTTTGAATTACATTTTGAATTTCAAACTTAATTTTTAAGTGATAACTTATAACTTAAAAGTTATTTAAGTTTTAAAATTTTATAACTTATATAAATTATATTTGAAGTTTATTAGTTTGTGAAAGTTTTTGTTTTTTTAACTTATAAGTTTTATTAAGTTTATAGTTTATATATATTTTTTAAGTTATATATTTGAAGTGTTATAGTTTGTTTAAAGTTTTTTATTTTATTAAGTTTTCAATTTATAAGTTTATATTTTGAAGTCTATTAGTTTATATTTTAAAAACTACTAATAAAAGTATAAAAATATAAAAATATAAAAATATAAAACAATGATAAGAAAGATAGGCAATGAATAAAAGTATAAAACAATGATAAAAATTTAAAAATAATTCAATTTATTCAAAATTTCAAACTAATAGTACAATTTACAACTATTAGTAAAGCGTCTAATTTACGCAGCCACCTTCTAGGAAGGGTTCTGTTTCAACTAAGCGCGCCTAATTTACGCAGCCACCTTCTAGGAAGGGTTCTGTTTCAACTAAGCTTCGAATGTAATACTAACAGTTGTATAGATTTATAAATTTATCTTCTAAACTTTGTAAAGTTTCAGCTTCTTCAACCTCAATTCCTGGTAAAGCTGCTTGACGATCTTCAAGTTCAGCGCCATCATCACTATCAAATCCAATGAGGTTATCTATGACTTGTTCTGCTACTTATTGCAACTTTGGTCTTCCAACGTTTCTTCGCTTGGCGTTGATCCAATCTCTAAACAACACTGATACCTCCAAACTGTCTTCTGCTAAGGAATATCTATGGTCTCCAATTTGAAATCTTGCCGCGCTGAAAGCTTGCTCCGAAGCAACTGATGATCCTTGAATAATTAGCACGTCTCTCACCATCTTGCTAAGTTTTGGAAAGTGTTCTTCACGAGATTTTCAACAATCCAATAGCTGTGGTATGCCATCCGTAGTTGGAATATTATCAGCACCCTGTTAAAGATATTTAGAAAATTTACACTTATTAGAAAAATCAAGACCAAGTTGTGATTTTGCTTTACCATGGACACCTGATCTCGACGTAGAACTTTGATGTCACACCCCTAGCTAGGAGGGGCGGACGTCAAGTGAGTTACACGATAACCTGCTAAACATATATACTAAACTCATGATAAAGTTATAAACTGATAAGAAACAATATGGACATCAACATGTGTTTACATATTCTGAAACATAAATAACTGAAGGGCCCACTAGACAAACTGTACAGCTGAAACAAAACTATGTCTAAGAAGCCTCTAAAGAGTCTGCAACTGAAAATCTGAACTAGTAGGGACAGGGCCCCGACATACCCAACATACGATATGTACATGAATCCAAAACATGTGACCTAGGCATATGATAGCTCCAGAGAGAGGTGGAGCTTACCAACTGATCAACGGGAAGGCACTAGTCTACTGTGGATGTCTGCTAGCCTGAGTACATGAGCCTGCATTCATAAAATGCAGCGCCCAAAAATAAAGGGACGTCAGTACATATGAAACATGTACTGGTATGTAAAGGAGACTGAATAACAAGTAGACATGTAAGAATGCTCACTGAATTGAATATCAAAGATAGGAAAATCTAAGCATACACATACAAGTAATGTAATTTGAAACTGAAAGTGAAACTAATACAATGACCAATATCAGGGGTCTTGCTGTCGGCGATCAGTGACACCTGTTTGGCATCTGTAGCCAACTATCACAACCATGTGTGAAATCTCATAGTCTGGATAACGTGGTCTGTCAAGGTACGCCCTCCAGGGCTCCTGTAAAGTCTGCCCGCAGGCCTGTGTAGTCAGGGAATCCACGATAGTAAGTTTCAGCTGACTCTGTTTGGATTCTGTGCACAGAATAGCGTCACACGTAGTGGCCCTAATGATACCCACCCCACGCTGCAGAGTAGGCTATAATCTCGTCTTGCTTGTAAAGGCTCATAGTAGGCAACTTATAAATCATATAACTCGTTATATGAATATTGATTACTTTCTTTTAGCTGAAGAATCATATATCTATGTGATCTTGTATACTCAGGTCTATTTTGTGACCAATTAATTTCTCTAAGTTCGTGACATATATGTTCGGTAACTTCTAAGAGTTTCAACTGAAGACATGTATGATCGTGTGAAACATGTGACTTCTTTGACTAGAAATGAGTACTATAACTCTATAGGTTTAGAACTCCACTCGAGAGAGACCTATAATAGAATTAAGCTTTTCTTTCAAGAAGCATATAATCTATGACGACCTTTATAGGAGGAACATATGACTCTAGGTCGTGCCTTGATGGCGAAAAAAGGTTTTAGCTTTACATACCTTACTTCGAGACTCTCTCTCCCTTATGTAGCGTCATTGGTTCCCGTCAAACACTCCTTATCTATGACATAACAACATATTCAATAGTATAAACGACTAACCCAGAAATATGGCGAGGTCGGGAAGATGATAATAGCTCACGAGCGACAAGCTTAGCAAATAAGATAATTAAATGGTGTATTGTCCCACCTCTCTCTTTTCCCCTTATCAACTGAACTATGACCACCTATGAAGTCAATATTAATCCCTCCATCAATTCCTTACAATATGCAGCCCATTCTATATCCCAAACAAGGTCATAAACTTGACCCCTCGACTTTTAAATACCGCCTCGGGAGTTCTTTATTTAGTAGTGTTTAGATGACCCTTTAATCTCATAGATTAAGTTGGACAAGAATTATAACATTTAATACAGTGATAGGAAGCTAAATAACATATAAACAACATCCTCAATCCATTTAGGCATTTTATCAAACACTTGACGAGGGAAAAGCTTGCAAGAGCCATAGAAATCGTGTTTGCTATACCTAGCGTCCCTCCTTATCGCAACAATATTGCTGCCTCAATACACCACAATACACACCTCGTTTATTCAACAATACAACCATTACAACCCTCTACATACTCCCTCCTCACCGAATATATTAGTTACAATGGGCAAAACATGGACTCACGACTTCCTTTCACCGTCCCGTGAGTCCTACCCGTAAACTATACTTAAAACAACTCTTAGAGTCATATTTATAGGGATAAAACAACAACCATACCTTTATCAATAAGAATACAATCCCTGCACCCTTTTTATCTTCAAGAACAACACCTTTTCTTTCAAGAAAATACTTGACTAAGTATGTTTCCGTGACCTACGATGAAAAATATACTTGATTCTTGAAGGAATTCACTTACCTTAGGCTAGGGAGGGCTTGAGATGAATAAGAACTGAAGAAAACAAGTGTTAAGCAGGTCCCTTATTTTCTGATATGTAAGGGAGATGAAATCCCAAAGTTTCAATATAAATACACCACTTTTGGCCGACTTACCCAAGGCTGCCACATGTCCCGCAGTGATTGGGAAGTGCGTGTATCAGTATAAAATACGCATAACCTTTTACTTCAAACTCGTATGGACAAGCGGTTTATTGCGTTGCAAACTAGACTCAAATATCTTTAATTTAGTACTTCATAGGACCTCTAAATCATTTTATATTAGGAGATATACCTGTTACAAGTAAGACCTTGTACTAGCTTGCTTGAAATAGTCCACCGTAGTGAATCCTTCAATTTGAACTTTTGTTCCAAGTCTCCCTTTGGTCTATAACCTTGGTATATCACTTCAAATGGATTAGTATAAGCGTCCCTTTGTATAATTATCCATTCACAACCTTATCCTCTTGGTTCATAATGATTCCTTCACGTTTACGAGTTGCACGCGTATCTTAAGTTCGGGGCAATACATTATCCCCTCTTGGGATCATTCATCCGTGAATGATGGATACGACTAAAAATTATTCTAACTCTACCTTTTTTCAAAAAAATTTGGCAGAGTTTCCCTTGTAAACTATCCTATCCGAAACCTGTCAGCTAACCAAAACACATACCATACGCTTCACAGAGCGTCACAACAAGAGAATAATATTCAATCGGTATCAACGAGGCTCTGTTTGTCCTTATAGGAATAAAAATTATAGTTAATATAGCTTATCTCATACTCCTTCAACTTTACATCTCAACTCTGAGGAACATATAGAACTCTTGAATCATAGGCACGTATCAAGTACCTGAACATTTAGCATATTGATAAAATAGTATTAACAAATATGAATAAAATTGATACTCGAATGAAAGGAGTAATGAATTTAAAAACCTTCTGGTTGTTCCTTGAATAAGTGAGGATATTTTCCCCTCATGTCGGCCTCTGCTTCCCACGTGGCTTCTTCTACATTCTGACTTTTCCATAGGACTTTAACTGAAGCTATTTCTTTCGTTCTCAATTTTCTGATTTGTCTATCTAGTATGGCCACGGGGACTTCTTCATATGATAAATCTCCTAAGAGCTCTATACCCTCTAAAGGGATAACTTGAGAAGGATCCGCTAAGCATTTACGTAACATAGACACGTGAAAGACTGGATGCACTGCTGCTAACTCAGGAGGTAAATCAACCTCATAGGCTACTTGGCCAACCCTCTTTAGGATTCTATAAGGACCAATATATCTAGGGTTCAACTTACCTTTCTTTCCAAATCGCATAACCCCCTTCATGGGCGATACCTTCAAGAATACCCAGTCATCACTTGAAACTCTAAATCTCTGCGCCGCACATATGTATAAGATTTCTGTCGGCTTTGAGCGGTCTTCAGCCGCTCCTGTATTAGCTTTACCTTTTCAGCTGCTTGATGGACAAGATCTGGTCCTAATATTTGAGTCTCACCTACATCAAACCAACCAATAGGTGATCTACATCGTCTCCCATAAAGAGCTTCAAATGGAGCCATGCCAATACTGGAGCGATAGCTATTATTATAGGCAAATTCTATCAAGGGCAAATGATCATCCCAATTGCCTTTAAAGTCTAGAATGCATGATCTCAACATGTCTTCGAGTGTCTGAATAGTGCGCTCGTCTTGGCAATTCGTCTGTGGAGGGAATGCGGTGCTAAGGTTCACTTGTGTTCCCAAACTATCCTGGAATGACCTCCAAAAGTGTGAGGTGAACTGGGCATCCCTATATGAAATGATGGACATTGGGATTCCATGCAAGCAAACAATCTCTCTTATATATAGCTTGGCATAATCTTCTGTGGTACTGGTAGACTTAACTGGTAAAAAGTGGGCTGATTTTGTTAATCGATAAATGATCACTCAAATAGAGTCATGCATGTGAAATGAGGAAGGCAAACCTGTAACAAAATCCATGTTAATGGCCTCCCATTTCCATACTGGAATGCTCATAGTCTGAGCTAGGCCACCGGGCCTTTGATGTTCTGCTTTCACTTGCTGGCAGTTGGAGCACTATGCTACAAACTCTGCTATATCCTTTTTCATGCCATTCCACCAGTAGACCTCTTTAAGGTGATGGTACATCTTTGTAGAGCCTGGATGAATGGAATACCGGGAACAATGTGCTTCAGCCATTATTTGTTGTCTTAGACCATCTACATTAGGAACACATAGTTTTCCTCGACACCTTAAGGAACCATCCCCCGCCATCTCAAATGCTGAAATTTTTTGTTGCAGATTCCTTCTCTGTACTGGAGTAATAAGGGATCATCATATTGTTTTTCTTTCACTACCGCCACTAATGATGACTCTGTAGTGTTCTGCACAACCATACCCCCATCTTCAAAATCTAGAAGTTGAACTCCTAGACAGGCTAATCTGTGAACATCTCGTGCTACTTCATGTTGAGCGGGTGACAAATGTGCTAGGCTTCCCATAGAAACGCGACTGAGAGCATCCGCTACAATGTTGGCTTTACCGGGGTGGTAGAGAATATTGACATCGTAGTCTAGCCACCTTCTCTGCCTCAAATTCAACTCCTTTTGCTTGAAGATATATTGAAGACTCTTATGGTCTGTAAATATGTCAACATGTACCCTATACAAATAGTGGCGCCAAATCTTAAGTGCGAATACAACTGCTGCAAGCTCTAAATCATGTGTGGGGTAGTTCTGTTCATGCTTTTTCAATTGTCGAGAAGCGTATGCTATAACCTTCCCATGTTGCATCAAGACGCATCCTAGGCCGACACCCGAAGCATCACAATAAATGGCATACCCTTCTGTGCCCTCTGGTAAGGTCAATACAAGAGTTGTAGTCAATCTATCTTTCAGCTCTTGGAAGCTTCTTTCACAAGCATCTGACCACTGAAATTTGGCTGCTTTCTGTGTTAAATTAGTCAATGGGGCGGAAATAGAGGAAAATCCCTCCACAAACCTCCTGTAATAACTGTCGAGCCCCAAGAAACTACGCACTTCTGTCGGAGTGGTAGGTCGAGGCCATCTCTTCACAGCCTCTATCTTCTGAAAGCCCACTTTGATACCTTCACCAGAGACCACATGGCCAAGAAAAGCCACTGAGTTCACCCAGAACTCACATTTAGAAAACTTGGCATAAAGTTGGTGTTCTCTAAGAGTCTGTAGAATTGATCTGAGATGGTCTGCATGATTTGCCTCATCACGTGAATATATCAAGATATCATCTATAAATACAATCACGTACATATCAAGAAAGGGTTTGAAAACCCTATTCATCATATCTATGAAGGCTGCTGGGGCGTTCGTCAGTCCAAATGACATGACAAGGAACTCAAAGTGCCCATATCTAGTTCTGAAGTATGTCTTCGGAATATCAACCTCGCGTATCCTCAACTGGTGATAATTAGATCTTAAGTCAATCTTTGAAAAACATTTAGCTCCCTGCAACTGATCAAATAAATCATCTATTCTGGGTAGGGGGTACTTATTCTTTATTGTCGCTCTATTCAACTGCCTGTAATCTATACACATTCGCATTGTTCCATCCTTCTTACGTACAAATAGTACTGGAGCGCCCCATGGAGATATGATGGGTCGAATAAAACCTTTGTCAAGTAGATCTTTCAACTGCTCCTTTAGCTCTTTCAACTCTGCTGGTGCCATTCTATAAGGCAGAATGGATATAGGCCGGGTATCGGGATCTAGGTCGATACCAAAGTCAATATCACTAACCGGAGGTAATCCAGGAAGTTCATCGGGAAACACATCTGGATATTCATTCACAACGGGTACGGACTGAAAGTTGACATACGTTCCTCTGCTTCAAGGTCTCTGACATGGACTAAGTGATATAAACACCCTTTTGTTATAAGATTTTGTGCCTTAAGATAGGAAATAAACCCTCCTCTAGGCATCACAACATTCCCTTTCCACTCCAAGACTGGTTCTCCCGGAAACTGGAATCGAGCAACCTTAGCTCGACAATCAACTATAGCGTAACAAGAGGATAGCCAGTCCATGCCCATAATGACATCAAAATCAACTATGTCCAGCTCTATCAAGTTAGCCAATGTATCATGGCCACATACTGTTACTAGACACCCATAGTAAATCCTTTTAGCTATAATAGACTCTCCTACTGGAGTCAATACTGCAAATGGCTCACGTAATAACTCTAGCTCAATTCCAAACTTCTTAGCAACAAATGGAGTAACATATGACAGGGTCGCCCCTGGATCTATCAATGCATAAACATCATAAGAGAAGATGGATAAGGTACCTGTAACCATATCTGGGGAAGCCTCTGAATCCTGTCGGCCTGCTAATGCATACATTCGATTTGGGCCAGCTCCCGAACCTGAACCTCTATATCTACCCCTACATGTACCTCTGTCTGTCTGTGCCTGAGGATCACGAGATGAAGGTGGTGCTGAAGAAGAGGATTCTCCTGCAGAGCCTGTGGATAGTGATCTATCACCCCTTCCCTCAGCTCTAAGTCTAGGACAATCACGCATCTTGTGACCCTCGAATCTGCACCCATAACAAGCAGTAGAGCCATATAAGCACTCTCCGAAATGAGAATGACCACATTGTCTGCAAGTAGGACGAGGTGGTAATCCCCGACCAGTACCTCTCTGATAGTGAGGGCCTGGTGCCCTAGAAGTCTGACTCTGATCCTGTTTAGACCTTGATGACTGAGCTAGAGCACTAGCTGTGAAGCTGGATGCCGACTGAGCCTGCCTAGGTGGACCTATGATGGAGGAAGCCCTGTCACTTCTATGATACCTGCCAGCTGCCCTGGCCCTCTTACTCTGCTCCCTTTCTGATCTGTCTGCCCTGCGGTCACGGATGCGATCCTCTACCTGCTGTGCATATGCCATCAGTCTAGCAATATCCATATCATTATTAAGTGCAACAACTACACAAGAGTCAATCAAATGATCTACGAGGCCACCCACAAAGTAATGCATCCTCGCCCTCTGGGTGCTGACCATCTCTGGAGCAAATCTGGCCAACTGCGTAAATCGCATGCTATACTCCTTAACACTGAGGTTTTTCTGTCGTAAGGACAGAAATTTATCCACCCTCACTACCCTAAGCTCTAAAGGTAAAAAGTGATCCATAAAGGCCCTCGAGAATTATTCCCAAACTGCTGGAGGGGCGTTTGGGTCCCTGGAATCGACCCACATCTCATGCCAGGAAATGGCAACATCTTTTAGCTGATAGGAGGCCAATTCCACAGCCTCAGTCTCAGATATATGCATAACCCTGAAGATTCAATTGATCTCATATATAAACTGTTGAGGTCCTCTTTCACACTAGATCCTGTAAACACTGGGGATTCATCCTGAGGAAATCACGAACTCTGGATCCGACAGTCTCCCCCTAAATAGTGTTACGTGTAGCAACATTCTGTCCTTGGACTTGAGCAGCTACTACCTGGGTGAACAATTGTATTGCTCCTCTAAGATCCTGCTCTGAGGCACCTGGTGGTGGTACAGGCAGTGTAGAAACTGTTGTTGATGCTACTGATGGTGTAGAAAGTAGAAACTCCTGTATTCCCTTCTGTTCTAGGCACCTGAGTACTTGGCAAGACCTCTTGAGCCCTGGTCTGATCCGCTAATACTGGAGAATGCTCTATAGTGGCTGCCTCCTGGTTAGTGCTGGTAGTGGCCCTATGGCCTACATTATCCGTATCTTTGGTAGACATGATCTGTATCACAAATAAGCAGAATGTGAGTCAGAAGTAACTTTCTATGACTTAGCTCTACTGCACGATCTAGATTTTAATAGAAGGTCAGATTCCTAAATGCCCGCGTAGTCCCTTAATTATAAATGTGGTGCGCAACACATTCATTAGGAAGGTCCTACTAGACACAGCTTCTTAGACTCCCTGGGACACTTGAACCTTATTCTTTGATACCAAGTTTGTCACGCCCCTAGCTAGGAGGGGCGGACGTCAAGTGAGTTACACGATAACCTGCTAAACATATATACTAAACTCATGATAAAGTTATAAACTGATAAGAAACAATATGGACATCAACATGTGTTTACATATTCTGAAACATAAATAACTGAAGGGCCCACTAGACAAACTGTACAGCTGAAACAAAACTATGTCTAAGAAGCCTCTAAAGAGTCTACAACTGAAAATCTGATAACTAGTCAGGACAGGGCCCCGACATACCCAACATACGATATGTACATGAATCCAAAACATGTGACCTAGGCATATGATAGCTCCAGAGAGAGGTGGAGCTTACCAACTGATCAACAGGAAGGCACTAGTTTACTGTGGATGTCTGCTAGCCTGAGTACCTGAGCCTGCATTCATAAAATGCAGCGCCCAAAAAAAAAGGGACGTCAGTACATATGAAACATGTACTGGTATGTAAAGGAGACTGAATAACAAGTAGACATGTAAGAATGCTCACTGAATTGAATATCAAAGATAGGAAAATCCGAGCATACACATACAAGTAATGTAATTTGAAACTGAAAGTGAAACTAATACAATAACCAATATCAGGGGTCCTTATATAACATCTTATACACTAATTAATTATATATGTTTAAAATCCCTAGAATTTGCCTAGGTTACATCTTTACCCTTTTACATAATTTATCTACTCTTTATGTAATACTAACTGTCAGGAAGTCACAAGATGGCCTGTTGTCGGCGATCAGTGACACCTGTTTGGCATCTGTAGCCAACTATCACAACCATGTGTGAAATCTCATAGTCTGGATAACGTGGTCTGTCAAGGTACGCCCTCCAGGGCTCCTGTAAGGTCTGCCCGCAGGCCTGTGTAGTCAGGGAATCCACGACAGTAAGTTTCAGCTGACTCTGTTTGAATTCTGTGCACAGAATAGCGTCGCACGTAGTGGGCCTAATGATACCCACCCCACGCTGCAGAGTAGGCTATAATCTCGTCTTGCTTGTAAAGTCTCATAGTAGGCAACTTATAAATCATATAACTCGTTATCTGAATATTGATTACTTCCTTTTAACTGAAGAATCATATATCTATGTGATCTTATATACTCAGGTCTATTTTGTGACCAATTAATTTCTCTAAGTTCGTGACATATATGTTCGGTAACTTCTAAGAGTTTCACCTGAAGACATGTATGATCGTGTGAAACATGTGACTTTTTTGACTAGAAATGAGTACTATAACTCTATAGGTTTAGAACTCCACTCGAGAGAGACCTATAATAGAATTAAGCTTTTCTTTCAAGAAGCATATAATCTATGACGACCTTTATATGAGGAACATGTGACTCTAGGTCGTGCCTTGATGGCGAAAAGAGGTTTTAGCTTTACATACCTTACTTCGAGACGCTCTCTCCCTTATGTAGCGTCATTGGTTCTCGTCAAACACTCCTTATCTATTACATAACAACATATTTAATAGTATAAGTGATTAAAATCAAGAAATATGGCGAGGTCGGGAAGATGATAATAGCTTACGAGCGACAAGCTTAGCAAATAAGATAATTAAATGGTGTATCGTCCCACCTCTCTCTTTTCCCCTTATCAACTGAACTATGACACCTATGAAATCAATATTAATCCCTTCATCAATTCCTTATAATATGCAGCCTATTCCATATCCCAAACAAGGTCATAAACTTGACCTCTCGACTTTTAAATATCGCCTCGGGAGTTCTTTATTTAGTAGCGTTTAAATGACCCTTTAATCTCATAGATTAAGTTGGGCGAGAATTATAATATTTAATACAGTGGTAGGAAGCTAAATAACATATAAACAACATCCTCAATCCATTTAGGCATTTTATCAAACACTTGACGAGTGACAAGCTTGCAAGAGCCATAGAAATCGTGTTTGCTATACCTAGCAACCCTCCTTATCGCGGCAAGCTTGCTGCCTCAATACACCACAATACACACCTCATTTATTCAACAGTACAACCATTACATCCCTCTACATACTCCCTCCTCACCGAGTATATTAGTTACAATGGGCAAAACATGGACTCACGACTTCCTTTCACCGTCCCGTGAGTCCTACCCGTAAACTATACTTAAAACAACTCTTAGAGTCATATTTATAGGGATAGAACAACAGTCATACCTTTATCAATAAGAATACAATCCCTGCACCCTTTTTATCTTCAAGAACAATACCTTTTCCTTCAAAAAAACACTTGACTAAGTATGTTTCCATGACCTACGATGAAAAATACACTTGAGTCTTGAAGGAATTCACTTACCTTAGGCTAGGGAGGGCTTGAGATGAATAAGAACTGAAGAAAACAAGTGTTAAGCAGGTCCCTTATGTTCTGATATGTATGGGAGATGAAATCCCAAAGTTTCTATATAAATACACCACTTTTGGCCGACTTACCCAAGGTTGCCACATATCCCGCAGTGATTGGGCAGTGCGCGTGTCTGTAGTAAAATGCGCATAACTTCTTACTCCAAACTCGTATGGATGAGCGGTTTGTTGCGTTCAAACTAGACTCAAATATTTTTAATTTGGTACTTCATAGGACCTCTAAATCATTTTATATTTGGAGATATACCCATTACAAGTAAGACCTTGTACTAGCTTGCTTGAAATAGTCCACCGTAGTGAATCCTTCAATTTGAACTTTTGTTCCAAGTCTCCCTTTGGTCTATAACCTTGGTATATCACTTCAAATGGCTTAGTATAAGCGTCCCTTTGTATAATTATCCATTCACAACCTTATCCTCTTGGTTCATAATGATTCCTTCACGTTTACGAGTTGCACGCGTATCTTAAGTTCGGGGCACTACATTTGAAGGACATGATCAAGATTTTCTAAGATTATAGTATATTTGTCATACATTTCCTTAGCATAAATTTTAATACTATTTTGACATGTTATTAAATTCGGTGTTTCTTCTGGTAAAATATTTAAATTAATATAAATTTCTCTAACTAAAGATTTTGCACCATGTTCTTTATATTCTGGGTTAAAAAGAATTGCAGTTAAATAAATTTGGGGAATAGGAAAAAAATATTTTTAAATTTTTTTAATCATAGCTTCAATAGAATCATTAAAATATGAATTTTATTTATAGATAGAAAAAAGGCATGAAATATTCCAAATATGTATTAAAATTTCACTAATAGTAGGATAATATGTTCCAGAAAATTTTTTGGTAGCATCAAAAAATGATTTTAAAAAGAGTTTAAGTGCATCTACTTTTTTCCAATCACTGTCCGCAATTTTATCATCAGGATAAACATTATGACTATTAAACATCATAGTAATAGGCTTTTTATACTTATAAGCAACTTCAAGCATTTCATAAAAAGAATTCCATCTAGTTTTAACATGCTTTGGAACTTTTCTAAATGGAACATCACACAATTTACAAAAATCTTTATATTGTTGAATTCTACTACTATTATTCATATGAAAAATCCAAAATAGCATTTTCAACTTTATCAATACAACTATCAAATACCCTAATATCATCTTTCACAACTATATTTAATATATGTGCACCACGTTTGATATGAAAAACATATTTAATAATTGGACAAAGTCTAGTTTCTAGCATACCCATAGCATTTAAATTAGCAGAAGCATCATCTAAAGTAATACTAATCACTTTATCAGTAAGATAAAAATGTTGTAAATTTTTTAATACAGTTGAAACAATATAAGTACCAGTTTTTTTGTGTTCACAAATTTTATAAGCGATAATTCTTTTTTGTATTATCCATTTATAATCAATCCAATGTGCAGTAACAGTTAAACAATCAAATCCGTTAGGACTACAACCCATATCAGTGGTAATAGAAGCCCTACAATCCATCATATAAAAATATTTACGAAGATATTGCATATATTTTTCATAAAATTCAAAAATATCTCTTTTTACCATGCTTTTTATAAAACCTTCAAAACTGGGATAAAATATATCCCGAATATATCTTATAAAACCATCATGTTCTCCAAAATTAAAAGGCAAACCACAAACAACAACCATTTTAGTAAAATTTTCACGATCATGGTCCCTATTATAGGGCTGTTGTGAAATATGACCAGTAGGGTTTGAAGGATTTAGTGAAGTTTGAATCATGTTTGACCCGCCAACAGAGGGTCCAATGCTAGAGCCAACAGTTTCACCTTGAGTAGCTAGATATGTTTGCCACTCTCTCGGATGTTTTCTAACCACATGAGATTTTAATCCCCCAGTCGAACCTCCACTAGCACCATATACATATTTCCAAGTTTGTTTACAAATACGACACGTAGACACAGTTTTTTCTTCATTTAAAAAATAAAACTTCCACACTGCTGATTTTAAAGGACGTTGTGATTTAGTCTTACCCCTAACCGGACAATGGGGAAAGATCAGCTCCAACTTGAGGATTATCCTGAGTTGGAGCTTCGGGAATAGTGGAGCGGGGGCGGGGGCAAAAATGGGACTAGTCGGTGTATCAGTTTCCTCTAAATCATCATCCTCATGCAATTCTACTTCTTCATCTAATTCATCTTCATAATCATTATACATTCTTTCATAAGCTTAGTTGGGAATAGGGTCATCCGTAGTAAATTGAAAATTAGTTTCATTAACATGCGTAAATTCATTCGTATTAAATCTAATTTGAGGAACAACAGGGCGGCGAGAAGAACTAGAAGAGCCGGTACTTTTTTTACCATGCACATAATTTTTTACTTTTGAAACAATACCTTTTTTACCGGATTTTTCTTTAGATGGATCCATAATATAATAAAATATAAAATTAGCAAATTAAAATAAACAAATCACAAGTTTACAAATCACAAATTCACAAATCACAAATAATAAACAAGAATAAAAATTAAAACACTAAAGAGTGGAACGAATGTACCAAACGTCTGTCGTAAAAACAGACGATTATAACCAAAATTTGAAGAAGATTGCTCCTCCAAAATTCACCAAATTATACTTCACTTGCAAAATAATAACAATAATTATAGAATTTGTAAATATTAAGAGATGAAAATTGAGAGAGAATGAGAGTTGAATGGATGAATAAAAATTTAAAAGGGGAGGGATATTTATAATGAAAAAAAAGGAGAGGGGCTGTTGGGGGGGCTGGGGGCTGGAGGGGGTGGGGGGGCTAAATTAGCCGTTGGGGGGCTGAAATAGCCGTTACCCAACGGCTCCAACGGTAACAATACATTAAAAAAAAATCGGAATTTGAAAACGTTGACCGGACCGGACCAGGCCGGAACCGGATTGCCACCGGTATGAACCGGTACCGATTTCCCGGTATGAAACCGTGGACCCATCCCATTCCGGTACGGACTAGTACCGATACCGAAATGGACCGGAATGGTACCGGTCCGACGATCAGTCTTAGTGCAAGTTCAATTACAGCAAGAATAGAATACACTTGAGCATTAACACAAACACTTTTAAATACATGTATCGTTTTCTTTTGTTGCTTAGGGAAGATGCAGTAGTGAAGGATAAACTTGCAGAGAACAGTTAGAAGATTTGAAATGAAATCGATTTGGCTTAGAGCAATACAAAAACTGTATAAACAAGCTACTATCCAACCATCAATTCTCTTCTTTATGTATTGTATTACATGTTAAAATAATTTTTGCCCTCAAGTACATCATTAACTTCAACCAAAATTATAAAACACTATCATCATGCATATCATATCTTCCATATAAAATATAATTATGGTAGAATGGGGATTTTAGTAGCTCAGTTGATTGATTATCTAAACTTTTATCTTGTTGATGAGTTCGATTTTCTACCTTGTCTTTCCCTCCCCCATTCCCCGTCCCCTACAAATAATAATACTCCCTCCGTTCCAATTTATGTGGCATATTTCGGATTTCGAGATTCAAACAAGTCTATCTTTGACCTTAATTTTTTTATATATCTTTTAAATATTTTGAATTGTCTATTATTGAGACTTGTAGTACTTTTTATGTAGTTTTCAAATATATAAATTTTATTTCAAAAAATTTAAACATTGCATGTCCAAATTCACGGTCAAACTTAAACTGTTTGACTCTTGAAAAGCGAAAACTGCCACATAAAATGGGACAGAGGGAGTAATAATTATGGCTGTATCTTATAAACCTTATTATTACATATTCAAAAATGGAAAAGATGAATATCAATTAGGATTGTATTAGGAACACCAAAAAGAGAAATAACATAGTTAATCTTCGTGTAGCGTTACAACTCTAATTATCATATCACATTTCCAACAAGTTTTTATTTTATTTTGTAAGAATCCTAGCTAATTATTTTCATACCAAGCTGTAGACTAAAATTATTGGGAAAATTAGACAAAATGCCGATTGTGTTAAATTTTTTACACAAAAAATAGCTCACTTATTAATTACTACCTAAAATGGTCATTCGGCCAAAGTTTCTACCTGAATGGCCGTTCGGCCAACATAATTACCATTAAAATGATTATTCAACCTTTGTTATTGTACTTGAAGTGCATATTGCTTCTTTTCTCTTCATTTTTCTTTCTTTCTTTCTCACCTTCCATAATTTTCTCTTGCTGCAAGGTATAAGTATTGTATAAATAGTGTATATGGACGTATACATATATCTATGATATATAGTTATACACGATCGATATATTATATATACATTGCATATACATTGTGGTATACATGCGACTTTTTTTTTTTTTGAATTTTTTTTTGGCAGAGAGTACATTTTCGTAAAAAAACCTAAATTATTTCCCTAATTTGAAATTTTAAAATAGGTTTTTTTAAAGGTCAATTACTTTCTTACCAAAGCTGGATATTTAAATTATTTCCCTAATTTAAAATTTTAAAGGTTTTTTTTAAAAAAAGAATGTCAATTATTTTCTTACCAAAGCTGGAGACTTAAATTATGACTGAAATTCAGAAATCTAAACATGGTTTTGATGTATTTTAGAAGAACGTTAATATTATTTCTTGCCAAAGTTGGATAGTTAAATTATTACTACTAAATTTAAAATCTAAACAAATTTTTTATTTATTTTGGAGGAATGACAATCATTTTCTTACCAAGCTGGAGACTTAAATTATTAATGAACCAAAAATATAAACGAGGTTTAGATAAAATTTAATTTATTTTGGAGAAACGTCATTCATTTTCTTACCAAAGTTGGAGATTTGAAATTATTTCTGAAATTTAAAATCTAGCCGAAGTTGGAATTTATTTTTTTAGGAATGTCAACTATTTTCTTACTAACTAAAGCTGGAGAATCAAATTATTACAAAATCTATTTTGTAGGAATGTAGTTCTTCCGGACCACTTACTTGTCATTCTTACTTAAAAAAAGAAGCTAAAATAGTTGTCATTTTAAAAAATCTAGATATAATAAGTTTTCTGTTTTCATATCTTTAGTCATAAATATGGAGAGATATTAATGTAGTGCTAAAAAGAAAAGTATTAAATATTAACAAGTAACAATAAATAAGAATAATTTAGTCAAATTACACAATTATTAATGATTTTTTAAAGAGACATGTAAGTAGAAAATGTGACAAGTGGTCCAGAGGGAGTACTAAAGTTGGAGAATTTGACATTCTTAAAACTTATCCCATATTGTGATTATTTTTTTTTTTAATTATGGTTAGAACATAATGTTTGTTTTAATTATGGTTAGTACTAAATTTGCTTGTTTATTCATTACTAGTTCATACACACAAGCCAAATCCTTTACCGACAAAACATACACATTTCACAAAAATTGTTCAATAATTTTTTTTCGCTCTAAAATGTTGACACAAAAGCCAAAAGTTGTGATAATTGGAGCAGGAATAGCTGGTCTCACAGCAGCTAAAACACTATACACAACACCACAAAACTCCAATGAATTATTTGACCTTTGTGTTGTTGAAGGTGGTAACAGAATTGGTGGAAGAATTAACACTTCTGAATTCAATGGTGATCAAATTGAAATGGGTGCTACTTGGATTCATGGAATTGAAGGTAATCCAATTTACAAAATTGCTCAACAAATCAACTCATTTGTATCTGAAAAGCCTTGGGAGTGTAAGGGAGGTAAATTAATGGATAAATTAGTGACTATAACAGAAGATGGTCATGAGGTAAATTCTTCCCTTGTTGAGTCCATAACAATTTTTTTCAACAAAATGTTAGAATTTTCTTCAGGTGAAGGGAATTTTCAAGATGGGGTATGTAGACAAATTCTTGAAAGTTTTAATCTTGAAAATGGTAGTACTAAAAATCTAAGTATTGGTTCTTTCCTTAGGAAAGGTCTTGAATTTTACTGGGATTTAAAGAAGGATCAAGAAAATGTTCAAGTGTTTGATAATTGGAATAGAAAATCACTTGAAGAAGGTGTTTTTGCAATGCTTGAGAATATACACAGGCATTATTCATCAGCAGGTGATTTAGGAACTCTAGATTTCAATGGAGAATGTGAGTATTGTAATTTTCCTGGAGATGATATCACTATAGCCAAAGGGTACTCAAGTGTAATTGAATCTTTGGCCTCTGTTTTACCAGATGGTTTGATTCAATTAGGCAGAAAAATGACCAAAATTGAATGGCAATCTGACTTAAAATTGGAAAATGGTGATGGTACTAATAGGCCAGTGAAGTTACATTTTAGTGATGGATCAGTTATGTATGCTGATCATGTCATTGTTACAGTCTCATTAGGTGTTCTAAAACAAGGAATTCGCGACGACGACGACTCTGCTATGTTTAGTCCTCCACTTCCTAGTTTCAAGACTGAAGCAATTTCAAGACTTGGTTTTGGTGTTGTTGACAAGTTATTCTTGCAACTGAGTAGTCCAAGTACTCTTGATGATGATGGCATGGCATTTCCCTACTTGCAAATGGTCTGTCATCAATTGGACCCGAAATTATTTCACTCAAAAGTTCCCTTGTGGATTAGGAGAACAGCTCTTATACATCCAATTTATCCAGAGTCAAGTACTATGGTATCATGGTTTGCAGGTAAAGAAGCTCTTGAGATGGAGTCTCTTGATGATGAGGAGATCATAGATGGGGTTTCGACAACAATGTCACTGTTTCTTGCAAACTCAAAACAATTCAAGAACTCAGATTCTGCAGCAGAAAGTCGCGTAAAGTTTTCTAAGATTTTGAAGTGTAAATGGGGTACTGATCCACTTTTCTTGGGTTCATATACTCATATAGCAGTTGGATCAAGTGGAGATGATTTGGATGCTATGGCTGAACCATTGCCTAAAGGGAGCAAAGATGGTGCTCCACTTCAGATTTTGTTTGCAGGTGAAGCAACACATAGATCCTACTATTCAACAACTCATGGTGCTTATCTTACTGGCCTTAGAGAAGCCCATAGGCTTCTTAAGCACTTTCAATGTGTTGATGATTGAATTAGGATTGTTCTTCTTTTCTCTTGTTATTTTGACATTCATTTGGATTTGAGATTTTTGTTATACTCTCTCTATGATGGGAGTTTTGAGAGTGTAATGGGAATTGTTAGAGGTATGAAAAACCATATCATGTATTTATAGTGATGAATGAATTAATGAAGCTTTTCAATTTGTATTGCTTTCCTATAAGTTGATGATTTTTGCTTTCAATCTCTTTTAACTTCACTGGCAATGAGAATGTATATCCCTATGGTTGAAAGTTTTATTATTTTTGGAAATATATATTCATGTTATATATGTTTTCAACCTTGGTCACAAACTAAGGAACTTAGTAAAGGAATAATAGTATATGTATTATACAAGTAGTTTTCTTGTGCAGTTACTTAAGCTAGCTGCAGTAATTAGAAAAGGGCACTTAGATAATCAGGACAGTTTTATCAAATCGAACTATATACTGAACTTTAATCACTTGAAGTTGGTGCTGTGAAAAAAGTTATATCTATTGGCTTTTTTTGGTCAGATCATATCAACTGGTGTTGTCTTTTTTTCTGTTTATTAAAACAAGGCCATGTGAGCTCATCCACTTCCAGCTCCATCTTTTGCCAACCATGTATGGCCCATTTTTATGATTCACTAGACTAAATGGGGACTTCTTTTCAACATGGAGTATCATTTAGACCAATGACAAGACGAAAACTGTAATAAAAGCAAGTGTTACAAGTACTACTCCTTCTGTTCCTTTTAGTTGTTGCGTTTTGCTTTTAATTTTTTAAATTAAATTAGATTAGACTAATTTGACATTTTAAAATTAAAATTTAGATATTCAAAAACTATACAAAAAGTACTATAAATTGCAATTTTTCTATCAATAAGATGAAAAATTACATTTTAAAATGTTGATCAAAGTTTATATTATTTGACTCTTAAAAAGAAAACTATGACAACTAAAAAGAAAAGGAGGAAGTAATATCTATTATGATTGAGCTTTCTGATATAGTAAGGTAGGGCATGTTGGAACTTCCCTACTTCTGAAGTTCAGCAACGATTATAAAAAAAATCTAAGTACAGGGGTTTATTAGGACCGAACATAGTTTAAGGGGGGACTTAAATAAAACGCATCAAGTTTAGATGGATTTTTAGATATTTTGCCTTTTTTTTTCTTAATCAAAAAGTCTCCTGTGCTATTTTTGGGTCATTTGTACTTTTGCTACTATTTTGTGTTGGTGTTTAATTTTTATCCCACAAAGTAAATAATTTTTTCGTTGGATATAAGTTTATATTTTCACATCATAATATTCCACAAGTTATCCCCCACACTCATAAAAAACTTATGCTCCGTTAGGCATAAGTTCAATGGGTGAAAATCATTTACACGCCTCAACTTTCAACTCCCTTCCCCCCAATAGTCATTCTGCCCCCTTTTTCTTGATTGACTTTTCAAAATATCTGTTCTATCCTTACATTATCAATATTTATCTTTTTTAATTTATTTTTTTAAATTATGATGTTTTATTTTTCAATTTATACACCAAATTTTCTATAAAAATATTATTTTCATCGCAAATAGGAAAGTGAAAAATATTAATTGAGTATATACGCTAATTTCGTTCTATGATGAAACAAATAAATAGAATAAAAAATAATTTTATTAATATTAACGAAAACTATAATGTAATATAACCTTATAAACATATTTCGCTGCAAGTAATATAAAAATAATTAATAAAAGATATATTTTTATAACAAATTCATAATAGATTATATTTATTTATATTGTAAATAAATTTTAAATTATAATTTAAAAAATATTTCATTAATGACAATCAAAATTTGTTCATCTATATAAATTAAAGAGAATAAAATATACGTGAAATTTACTTTTTCTTTCTTTTAATTTTGATTTTTTCTTCATTTTTATCATTGGCTACATTTTACATGTCATAGCAAGTGGCTTTCACGCTCTAAGCCTATTCTAGAATTGTGAAAAATGTGTTCAATTGACATAGTTTGAATATAGTTGAGGTGTTCAATAGGTATAACCCTTGTGTTTAAGTGAAAATTTCGGACAAAGGGGCCGCATATGTATTCATTTTCACCCTAAGTTCAATTGATAAGGGCAAAAATTAATGACCAACCCATTTGAATGACAAAAATTAGAGACTAATATATTTGAAGGGCAAACTGTGCAATTAAATGATAAATGATCCGGAGTATTTTTTTGTACATTCTTTCTTGGCCTTGAGGGTGTCGATGCGTGGAGCCTTTTTCCCTTGATATCTGCCTGGCTTGGCTTATATCTCTTGATGTGGCTTCCACAAATCCATCTGTAGGCTCCTTTTTTCCTATCTCCAGCCTTTACTCATCAGTTACCTAAAAATTGTTCAATTTTATGATTGAAGTTATATGTACAATTAGAGCAACCATTTGCAAGAATTGGAGAGAGAAATAAAAGGTAGCTAGATTAATATCAAATGTTAGAATGACATTCTGCAATTTCATACAAAGACTTAGTGGTACATCAACATCAAGTCAAACAGAAAACAGTGATAATTGATAACAGCTCCTACTGGTAGAAAATTCCTATTTTGTGACACCTATAACAAGAGTGAAGTACTTCTAGGTTAAACTAATACAAATAATGCCCTACTGCATCCTATCAAAGTCAATTTCTTTTTAATAAAGGGATCATGAGGCTGCGATTTCAAGTAGGCTAACAATTAGCAATAAGGTTACAACAATACAACATCCAGTTCAATCAGGACGACGTATTCTGCTCTTTAGACTCCTCTCCGGGCAAAGAAATGTTGTTTTGTGACGTTGAGATTCTTGAGCTGTATATAGAATTCGCAGAGACTAAGTTATCCCCAGGAAAGGAAATTGAAGCAGCAACGTTAGGACTTGGTCCAGAGTAAGCTCCCTCAGGTCGTTCTTCAGAAATGGGAGGGGCGGGAATAGCGGCAAAAGCAGCATGCTCGACTCTTTGCTTCTTTGGCTTCTGCTCTAGCTGGTGACCAGGTAGAAAGCTTCCGACCACAACCTGATGCACTCAAGACGTTCAGATCAGTTTTGCAAGATCGTTACCAGACACAAATGAGGAAATAGTAAAAGTTTTGAAGGAAGAAGATATTCAAAGTAGCAGTTCTCTCATACTGTGGGTGCAATTTGCATTCATAAGATTTCAAGAACATTCTCGCTAACATGGATGCATATTGCACACAAAGGAAAAGTACAGGAAAACAAAATATAGATTATGTTGTGTTACAATTCCAGACAATCATCTCCACTGTCGTATTTCCCACAGATCACAAATAGTCGCAAAATGTGATTCTTTTCACTTGAACAGCTTGTTACCTAACACCTTGTTGGAATAAAAATAAGTGAGCCAAAAATGTTGGTAGTTCCATACTAACCTGAACGGAACCAGCAGCTACCAACATGCCTGCAAGTCCTCCTCCCATAACCCGACCATCAGGGCCTGAAAGAGAGACACTCATCCCACCAGATCTGCTTTTTGTTACTCCATTATCACTAGGCATAAATGACCCTGTCAGAGAGAGAATTTCAAATTGACCCTGCAGCAAGCAAGAATCATAAATCATAATTTGGATAAGAAGAAATGCTCTAATGATGAACAATCCATCATCATTCTTGCATTCATTCCCAATGGAACAGAAGTTTACTTTTTATGCATGCAGGATTTTTTCTTTCTTTTATTCAATTGTTATGTGGTGCAAAATAGCCCCATAAATTGATGAGGCTACACATCAGAATCCAAAGGGTGTTACCAAAAATGTATATGCTGCAGCAAAGAAATCAAGCACAACCATACATGCATAGTAAAAGTAAACGGCTCACACCTCATAGGTCAAAGTGCCACCGGAAGAATTAGGCTGACGAAGTGTAACATTTGAAATTGCACCATTTGCAGCCAGCACACAAATAGCTCTAGATCCTTGTTGAGCAAATGAAATAATTTTCATGTTGACATCCTAATACACCAAAGAAATCATAAATCAAAAAGAAATTGGATTTTAAGTATTCTAAGAGAAGTACAAACAGCCAAGGAAATTTCAGCAAAAATAAAAGTTCAGAAGAAAGATTCCTCAGCAACTATAATTGTTTGTCAACAGTGAGATGACACTTTTCTTGCATTTGGTGCAAGTTCTTGTAACCATGTTTCATCAAATACTTATTTTAACCTGGCGGACAAGCTGCACGAGAATTATTTACGTATCCTCAATTGACTATGCAACCAAGCCCCAAAATTAAATTGGAAAGAGTTAACTCTCTAAAATTTGGACTAACAATTACTACCTCCATCCCACTTTGTTTGACTTAATTTCTACTTTGTAAGTACTTTCTCAAATGGCAAGGGCCGTCATTGCCAAATCGTCATGCTAATATGTAGAAATATGATATTACATTATCTCAAAATTCAATATGACATTATTCATTTCACATCTTGATCACTACTTCAATATATACATATATATATAATTATTAAAATTGGGAGTCCATGAAAGCCAATTAAAGTTCTACCATAATGGAAAGAGGGTATAAATCTAAAGCACCAAGTTCATGTGCACAAGTAAGTTGGAAGTAAGCAAGTGCATCATTTCTAGACAATTATCACCTATAGAAGTCAATAAATGGGAGAAGTATGGAAAAAATGTTCTAAGGCTATAAACTTTTGGGTTTCCAGATCTAGTGTTTAGTTTTTTCAGGTATGATGCTCCGCAAGCGAAGAGCAAAATACCATTGAATTGAAATTTGTTTATTCCACCCATATTAAGATTCCAGTATCATCTGTCCTATTTCAGATGTTCAACACTGCAGTATTGAAAACCACAAAAAATATTTGATTGTAAGGTATAAACTTTAAAAAAGGTTGTCTTGATACAACCACTGCACCCAGGAGTTGTTAATTTCTAGAAGTTCAAGAGATGTTGGTTTCAAGACATACTAAATAGACATGTTTTTTCTTTCAGATCAAATTATCACAATGCAGAATACCATGTTCCAACAAGCCCACTTTATTCAGGTGCTTTAACCCATTTCTCCTGAAATACATCAGAAATTATATACCTCATGTCAAATTCAGGAGAAATTTCTTCTTTCTCACCAATATATCTTCTTTATTGTCTTCACCAAGGAGTGGCATGTGTATTCACTATTCATCATTTGTCAAACAGCAGAACAGTGTGAAATATAGGTCTGACGCCTTTCGCTGACTGGCATATACAGCCAAAATCCAAACTATCTGTATGGAAGTTGTGTTTTTTTGCTTATTATTCACCTCTTATAGTAACTCCTTTTGACTAGTCAAATACACTAGAGAAACTTGAACTTGACATATAGAATCATATATTTGATCGATATGTCTGACCCAATATCCCTCTTCGTGCTTCATCAGTGCTTTCCTAGAAACATATTGCACATATTGCCAGCTAAAAGCCATATTTAACCCACTTTCGCAAGTGTACACCTCGAAGGAGAGATGATGTTTTAAAAATTAGGTTAACTGTTCCTTCTATTTCAGCTACACCACTATTTGGCTGGATTAAGAAGGTTTAAAGAAAACTTAGTGAAGCAGTCCATAACATCAGATTAACTTCTCTTGTATCCCTCCCCCAAAATTTTAATAATTAGGGGTCGTTTGGTAAAGTGTATTAGGGAAAATAATGCATGCATTAACTTTGTGTATTACTAATATCTTGTTTGGTACACTTTTTCAACCTATGTATAACTAATGTTTGCATTACTAATACACTCTATTGTGTATTGAAGTATGTATTACTAATACCATGGATTTCCATGTATTAGTAATGCAATGCATTCTAATGCATGCATTAGTATGGTTAAAGACACAATTGTCTCTCAAAACCTTTTCCACATCCTTTCAATCAGATTTGCGGAGGATATTTTTGTAAACAAATATTTTTTAAATTTTTTTATGCAATACATGTTATTTTTAATACACCAAATCAAACATTACATAAGAAAAATCTCCGCATAACTAATGCAAGCATAACTAATACCCGCATTACTAATACACCATATTATACACTATTCTTATACACCCTACTAAACGACCCCTTTAAAAGTCATAACTCATACCTCATAAATGAAAGAAACAGATAAGATAAGTCTCTATAGCTCTAACTTCAACATGCACCATCCTTCCTTTCTTCAGGCCATAAAGCAGGCATAATGGAGTATGAGCATTTGAAATTCATTAATACATAAGGCTTACCTCACCAGCATTAACAGTGATCACATGCGGTGTAAAATTTGCACCGACAGAGTATGCCATCCTCTCCCCTAAGGAAATACAAAGTTTAGTAATAGCTCAAACGAAGTTAAGCCTTCAAGACACAGGGAACTAAACTTCAAATTATAATATCAACTTCCAACAAGTAAAGTTCATAAGCATGATAATTAGATAGTATTATTTTGAAGCAAAACACAGAGAGAGCAAGTTTAACTAGTTTCAACGGCAAATTGGAGAAAACTATAAGCTATTAAGTTTCAGAATGGTTCACTGGTCAGGTCTATTAATGGATTCACTTTTTTTATTATTTTGATAACCTATTAATAGATTCACTGAGGCCCTTCATTTTTGCATGATTATATATGACAACAGTATTGCATCTATTGATCTATTGTTTTTTTGAGAAAAACATCTATTGATCTATTATCAATAACAGAGTTACATCTACTGACAAAATGTCCATGTGTATTTGCATTCTCGTTTCCAAAATTTTGATATACAACATAATAAACTGAATTTTGTTATTCGCAAGCATTCGTTCATGAGGACATATCTTCAAATGTTTCATAATGATGATAACCCTTTTATTACTGTGAGAGAATGAATTATCTTAAAACACATTGCCGTTAAAAATAAAATTTGATCTTGTAGAATCGAGAAGAATAAATGATCAATGAGGTGGTAAAAGAATATTACTTTAATAGGGCCATGCAAACATTATGCTTACTGTTCTAACTGAATATCCAGTATTATTCTCTATCGTCAGCAGTAGATTGTCTTGTACAATAGTGAATGATTAAATATTCAAATAGCAAATGTTTTTGGTCAGATCCCATCTACATTACACCATCTGTTTACTTGGACAAGAGTGCTGAGTCTCATAACATCATTAGCTTGTATAATTACTTCTACAACTATAACTGAATTAACTGATTTCGAGCTCAGCATTTCTTTTGTCTTCTAAAAAGATGAATCGTCCAAGTATGTGAGTCTCATGGGTCAGCTCAATAAAGATTCCATCATTTTCCAGTCTTTTAAAAAGTTGATCAGCATCTTCATTATATGCACTTGGTGATTTGTTCTTATCCCATCTCCCAATTATTGAGTAAAGACGGACGTGTCAAGTCATATCAGTTTAAAAGACAACACAGAAAAGTGGTCCAACTCTATTTGGCTCAATGCATCAAGAAAATAGCAGCTTTAGATGCAGTGAAAAGATTCTCCCCTTTCAGTATCTTCTTCAACATCATAAATGCCAGGAAATCAAAACCCTTCTTGATAAGGGGGGCCCAGTCCAAGTTAAATACTTACAATAACTCACTTCAATGAACAATACAGAAACAAACAGAGCAAACATATCCACACCAGTAGATCCAGCCTCATACTGAAACATTATTACTTCACAAATAACTATTCAACAGCATTATAAAATTCTAATCCCATTAATCAAGCATTAAGTATCAAATTTCGATTCACATTCTACATAATAAAAAATCCCGGAGGGAAATGTTACCTGGCGTTTCGACCTCAAACTTGTTCTTCTTCTTGAAGGAATCAACGGGGCGACTACCACTGTTTTTCCAAGCTGAAAAATCTCCAGCAAGAGGAATCGAAGCTGATATTGGCATTGGTGACAGTGCCACGGCTACTTTACCATCTGGTCCATACTTCCTAGGTCTTCCCCTCTTCTTCTTTGTCTCTTCTGTCACACTACTTACTGGTGTTGTTGCTACAATTGATCCACTAAACTCAATATTATTATTACTTTCACTCCTTGGGGCTACTCTGTAGCTTTCAGGAGCTTCATCACCTTTAACTGTAACCCCAGAACTATTAACTCCTTCTTTCTCCTCCATTCATATACACAATAGTTAAATAACCAAAACCCCTTAAACCCTCAAGAAAACTCCAGATAACTTAAGCCCCCAAAACAACAAAAAGTTTTTTTTTTTCAAGAACCCAAAACCCCTTAGACAACTCCAAATAACTTAAGCCCCCAAAACAGCAAAAAGATTTAAAAAAAATTCAAGAACTCAAAACCCCAGAATAGCAAGAGAAAAAAATACAATCTTTTTCCAAATGCTATATGTATAACAAGAAAAATACCAAGAAAAGTACAAACTCAGCAAATCTGTAAATGCTAGAATTAGCTGTGTCTACAGAAAGATCATCTGACCATGTCAAACTTCTGCAGTGGATATCTAACTTACTGATATTCTGAACTGTGACACACACACTACTAGTGCAGAAGAAAGTACAGAACTTAAAAGAAGAAACTTATTTTTATGAAAATGGAAAGAAAATATCTACTGCTAATTTTTATTTTTTATTTTTTGTGCTTTTCACAATTTCTTGAGGGAGTTGGTGAAATTAGGGTTTTCTTTGCAGGAAAAAGGTGAAGGACGAAAAATAAAGTTGGAAATTCGGGGAAAATAATTTAAAATTTAATTATAATATGGAAAAAATAAGTATTAGGTAGCAATATTTAAATTGAAAATTCAAAGTAGCATAAATTATGATTAAGTAAATGATTTGACGTCCGTCTTGGAAATTTAATAAATGATGCTTTTAAAAATGGCAAAGTTAAGTGAATAATATAAAAGCAAAAGAAATTTGGGAAGAAGGAAATTCATTTCACTTTTAAATTGTGGTTTAATTATTTCAAGCTGTAAAGTTAACATTGGAGCCATACAAAATTTTCTAATCTCTGACCTGGTCTTTGTCTTTTTAGGTAAATTATAGTTGACCATTCAAACAATAACAAAAAAAAATGACACCCTTTATTTTGATAATAAATAATTGTACTGTCTTACTGTGAAATTTATACTGTCCATTTTCTTTTTATGGAGCTTTTATCCTTCCACTTGGGTTTAAAGTAGAACAATTGACGGTGTAATTCGAAAAATGTTAAAATATCATGGTTGAAATCGAACTGAAATTTATAAGAAAATTTGTTAGATGTTCGTAGAATTCAATGATATACAAAGTAATTTAGAAAATACAAAATTGTCATAGTTGAAAGTCGAATTTAAATTTTAAGGGCAATTACACGATATATTATTCCAAGAACCGAGTAAATTATGACTTATGGAGCCTTATAATAAGTCAACTTTGACAGTACTCAAAGAAAGTATTCCTATCACCTATGTTACCCAGGTCTTTGTGGGACTTTAGAATGATTTACAACACATTATCTTTTTGGATATGTTGGTGGATGAGGACGCAAAAGAACAAATTGATTTTTAGAACCAAGTATGTGGGCACTGTAGGTTTCAAAGGAAAAGAATATATTTTGGGACCATGGTGTTAAGGTTGTCTCAATAAGCACATAGCAATAAAATCTAGTGGAGATTCTCAATTTGAAACAGAAACTTCCACTGCTTATAAGAGGCAAATATTATTATAAAAACTCAGTCAATGTTCAATATTAGTCCAGTATTATAAAGGAATATGGCTACTTGGAAGCATATTATTGGCCATCTCATTATGCTTTCTATTCAGATCTTCCAAAATGTTTGTTGCATTGAATTTGGATGAATCAATGGAAGAAATGGGGGAGAAAGGCTTCCGTGGCATAATTTTTTCAAACCTTTCCTCCCTACACGAACAAGTCTAATATATCACTTAGCTTGAGAAAGGGCCTCCATATTTACAATGTTTGCATATCTTATGTTGTCTTTAAGGGTGTGTTCGGTATAGAGGAAAATATTTTTTGAATAATAAGTGATTTCCTACTTATTTCTTGTGTTCGATAGGTAAGTTAAAAATATTATCCTAAAAGCATTTGTATATAATTTAAACAAATATTATGAGAGGTGGGGTGGGGAGCTAGGGGTGTGGGATGGTGGGGCTATTGGGGGGAGGGGTGAGGGTGAAGATAAGGGTTAGTAGAACTTGTTTTCTCTAATTTCATTAGGGAGCTCATTTTCTTCATTTTTAAGGAGTTTATTTTCCTAAAGAAAATATTTTCTAAACTATTCGACCAACCGATCATGAGAAAATTAAAAAACATTTTCCCTCATACCAAACATACCCTAAATCTTGATCAACTTCCCAAGGAAACAGTTAACAAAGCATTCTAGGCATGTGGAGCTAAGGGTGGCAACGGAACCGGGAGGTACCGGTACCGGTTCCGGACCGTCCCGGTTCATTTACCGGTCCGGTTCCGGTCCGGTGTACTCCGGTTCCGTCCGGTTGAGGGTGGGACGGAAGGGGTAACGGGACGGAAGGGGGTTGGTTACCGGATCGTCCCGGTCCGGTCCGTCCCGGTACCGGTCCGGTCCGGTCCGGTTCGATCCGGTTGGTTTTCAAATTTTTTTTTTTTTTTTTTTTTTAAAGTAGCCGTTGGGTAGCCGTTGGCAACGGCCAGTGGGGCCCACCCAACGGCTATAACAGCCAAACCCCCCCCCAAAACACCCCCCTACCCCCCAAACTTTTTTTAATACCCCAAAGTTTTTAAAAATACATTTTAGTCCTAAATTTTAACTATAAAAACCCCCCACCCCTTCATTATTTATTACACAAAATTTCTTCTTCTTCATCTACTCTCTCAACTCTCAATCTTCTACTCTTCTACTCTCTATTCTCTAATAGTCTCTATTAAATTGTTAATTTTATTTGTTGGATTATTTTGGAGCAATTTTCAAGCTTCAAGTTTCATCTATCAATTTCGGCTTTTGGTTATACACGTCTGTTTTTACGCAGACGTTTGGTACATTCGTTCCAACTTTCATCTCTTTACTTGTTTATTTTTTTGCATTTAATTTTTGTATTTATTTATTTGCTTACTTTTAATATTTTACAATGGAATCCGGTGATAAAAATGTTGGCAAGGGTAAAAGTTCATTTTTTGGTAGGGTAGGTAATGCACTAACCGGAAAAACTAAAGTCGGTAGTTCTTCTAAATCCAAATCTAACACTAGACAACAACCTCAATTAAGAATAAATACGGATGATTTTACACATGTTGATGAAACTCCTTTTAATATTGATAGAAATACTCAATTAGATCATGAATTTTTACAAACAAGGTTTGGTAATTTTAATGAAGAGCTAGATGAAGAAGTAGAATATGATAATGAATATGATGGTAATGATACTTATGATGATGATGAAACAGAGCCGCCTACGGCTACTAGTCCCACTCCTGCTCCCGCTCCCACTCCCCCTCCCCCTGTACATCCTACTAGGGCTAAGCCAAAGGCTGAACGTCCTAAAAAATCTGTTGTGTGGCAATTTATGATTCAAAGTGATGATAAAACTCAAGCTATTTGTAAAGTATGTAAACATGTTTTGAATCATAGAACTTCGGGAAAGTCGGGTGGGACGGGACATTTAAGAAATCATTTAATGGGATGTTGTAAAAATGAATTTTTGCAAGCTCAGGCTATAGCCGATGCAAAAAAATATGGTACTCCCCTTCCCGATCCATCTGTAGGAGTAGGGGCCTCTAACATGATCCAATCACAGTTAAACCCTTCTAATGTTTCTGGCCCTAGTACACATCGTAGTTATAGTAGAGAAAGAGATCTTGAAGAATTAGCTAAAATGATTGTTCTTTGTGGCTTGCCTTTTAGTTTTGCTGAAAATCCCGGTTTTGTTCATTATATTCAAATAGTGTATAATCCTTCTTTCACAGGTTTTTTCAAGAAATACTATTAAAAAAGCTATTTTTGATTATCAAGGACAACATGTACAATATCTTCGTTGTTTATTTAACTATAATACTTGTAGAATGGCTATCACTTCTGATATGGGTCGTAGTCCTAATGGTAACGATTATTTCACTATTACTGGTCATTGGATTGATGAGAATTGGAACATGCAAAAAAGAATTTTAGGTTATAAATGTTGTGAAATGTTGAAAACCGGTAGTTACATAGCTCAAACTATTGTAGATGTTTTAGAATTTTATGAAATTTGTAATAAAGTAATTAGTGTCACCCTTGATAATGCTTCTAATAATACAAATGCTGTTGATAAACTAAAACCGGCAATTTGCCCTATTTATATTGACGGTTTTCATATTAGGTGTGCTGCACACATATATAATTTAATTGTTAGAGATGGTGTAGCAATGTATAATAATGGTTGTATAAAATGTGAAGCTGCATGCCATTTTATTTTTAAATGTCAAGTAAAGTCTAGGCGTGTAGAGTTTGAAAATCGGTGTCGTGAATTAGAACTCCCCCCTAGAAAAATTCCAAAAACTGTGTCTACTAGATGGAATTCTTTATATGAAATGCTTAAAGTTGCTTATGAATATAGAAAGCCTTTACAAATGGTTTGGAATGCTCACAATTCAGATATTGATTATAGAATTAGTGACACTGATTGGAAAGAAGTATATGAACTTAAAGAATTTTTAAAAGTTTTTTATTTAGCTACAAAACAAATATCTGGACTTTATTATCCAACTATTTGTTCAGTTTTACCAAATATATGTGCTATTTCTGATAAATTTTCTCAATACAAAAATATTCCACGGTTTAAAGATTCTATTAATGCAATGATTAAAAAATTTAGAAAATATTTTATTCCTATTCCTCAAATTTATTTAACTGCTTGTTTATTAAACCCAACTTACAAAGAAATAGGTGCATCACGAATGGTTGAAAGAATATATTGTAATTTAGATATTTTAGAGATTATATTTGAACAAAGTATCCAAGGTGACGAAGTTGCCGAAGAGGACAAATTACCTAGTTTGTCCGATGTTAAAGATAGCATAAGAATTGAAGCTAGAAAATTGTATGACTTGTATAATTCTAGTAGAATAAATGATGAAGTACATAATGTAGAACCTTCAAGTTCTAGGCGTAGATATTCAAATGAAGATGATATTGATGATATGATGGAAAATTATCTTGGTCTTACTTCTAATGAAAGAAATGATTTTGATGAATATCTTAATCAGGGAATGGAAAGCATTAAGGATGCACAAGGCAAACCTCAACTTTTGGAATGGTGGAAGACTCGCGGCAAGTCATTTCCAAAACTTCAACCGGTGGTTCGAGATTTGCTAGCTATTCAAGCATCTTCAGTAGCTTCGGAGGGCGCTTTTAGTGCAGCAAGATATCAAATTGGGGAGCATAGGTATTCATTAGCATCGGACAGCTTGGAGATATCGGTATTGTTTAGAGATTGGATCAATGCCGAGCGAAGGAATTATGGGCGTCCTAGTTTACCTGTCCAATTTGAATATGATATAGATAATATTTTGGTAAATTCAAGTGAAGACGGCATGGATGCATTGGAGGATCAAGCACAACAACCACTTCCGGAAAATGTTACGAGGGAATTCTTAGAAACTCTACGGAAAGACTATTTTCAAGGATTCAAATATTAGTATGATAGTTCGAGGCCTAATTCAAACAGAACCCTTCCTAGAAGGTGGCTGCGTAGATTAGGTTCTCTTCTAATATTTTGTAATACAAATTGTATTATTTAATTTTTATGAATAAAATTATAGGCTATTCGCCTTAAATTTTTTTAATTATTGTCTTCAATTTAATACAAGTCTTTTTTATATATTTCAATTTTTAAATGTTTCAAACTTAAGTTACAATTTCAAATTTAAAAAAGTTGTTTAACAAATGAAAGTTTGATATAGTTTAAAAAGATTCAAACTTAAATAAGTAAGTTATTAACTTAAGACTTAAGAGTTAAGACTTAAAAGTTTAAAAAGATTTTAAGAGTTTAAAATTTGAAATTTAAAGTTTTAAACTTTTAGAGTTTAAAATTTAAACTCTAAAAAAAATCTAATTTATTAAGTTATACTTTTAAAAGAAATATAAAATAACTTATATATTTTGAAACTTTTTCAATTATAAATAACCGAATTTTAATTTAATTAATTTTTTTTTTTTTAAAAAAGGCCGCGACCCGGTAAACCGGACCGGTACCGGTCCGGTCCGGTCCCGGTAAGTACCGGACCGGGACGAACAAGGTGAAAAATTCCGGTACTACCGGTACCGGAACGTCCCGGTTCCCGGCCAACCGGCGGAAGGGATGAGCCGGTACCGGTCCGGTTCCGGTTAATACCGGTCCGGTACTCCCGGTGCCGGTTCCGTTGCCTGCCTTATGTGGAGCTTAGGATTTTTTTGGTCTTTGAACTTTTGATTTCAAGTTTAGGTGTTGGCCGATAAAGAGCCGCCACGCAATTAAGGCAACTCCACATTTTCTATTGATGTCATCGAGGCCTGTCTAGAATGACTATTTATGTTATGAGATTTTCATCTAAAATGAAATGTCTTAATTTAAACGTGGTGCTCAAGCATGAATTTTCCAGGAAATTACATGGGGTGTCCTCAAAGTGAGTAGTCTTCAATTTTTGTCCCATAAGAAAAGTCTTTAAAGAATACACTTTCTTCCTTTTTATGTATAATACAAATACATTTTTGCCTCTCTACACCACAACTCTCCATGTTCATTTGTCTCTCAACTTTTAATTTTTATTTTTTCTTTTTCTTTTGTTTTTTCTTTTTTTTCTTTTTTCTCAATTTCTTTTTAATTCTCATTTTCTTTTTTCGCAATTTATTTTTTTATTCTTTTTTTCTTTTTTCTTTTTCTCTCGACCTTTATTTTTTTGTTCTTCTTTTTCTCAATCTTTATTTTTTTTTCTCCTTTTTCTCAATCTTTATTTTTTTTTCTCCTTTTTCTTTTTTCTCAACCTTTTTTTTTTGTTCTTTTTTTTCTCTTTTTTTTTCTCAACCTTTATTTTTTTATTTTTTTTATTTTTTTTAATCTTTAATTTTTCCTTTGCTCATTTTTTCTTCTCTTTTTTCTTAACCTCTATTATTTTTTGCTAATGAACAGAAAGTTGGATAATTCGTGAAGAGAATCTTCTTTCTTTGACTTCAAAAGTAAATTTAAGGGCGTGCTTTGTTGTTTGGAAGTCCTTTGGAACAAGTCTTGCCTCTAAGGCAAAAGTTATAGAACATCTCATAAATCAAGACACAGTGAGGTAAGGTCAAGTCTTGTTCATGGGGCATAACTTGTTGTTTGAAAATTCTTGAGCTAAGTATTGCCTCTAAGGCAAGAGTTATAGAGTATCTCATAAATTAAGACACAATGAAGTAGTGTTAACTCTTGCCCATGGGGTGTAACTTGTTTTTTGGGAGGCCCTTGGGCTAAGTTTTGCCTCTAAGGCAAACATATAGAGCATCTCATAGATTAAGACAACGTGCTAGTGTCAACTGTTGCCAATGAGGCATAACTTGTTGTTTGAAAGTCCTTGACCTAAGTCTTGCCTCTAAGGCAAGAGTTATAGAACATCTCATAAATCAAGACACAATGTGGTAGTGTCAACTCTTGCCATGGGGTGTAACTTGTTATTTGGAAAGCATTGGGCTAAGTCTTGCCTCTCAGGAAAGTATTATAGAGCATCCCATAAATCAAGCACAATGTGATAGTGTTAACTCTTGCACATGGGGCGTAACTTGTTGTTTGAAAGTCCTTGGGCCAAGTCTTGCCTCTAAGGCAAGAGTTATAGAATATCTCATAAATCAAGACACAATGAGGTAATGTCAAGTTTTGCTCGTGGGGCATAACTTGTTGTTTGAAAATCCTTGAGCTAAGTCTTGCCTCTAAGGCGAGAGTTATAGAGTATCTCATTATTAAGACATAATGAAGTAGTGTGAACTCTTGCTCATAGGGCGTAACTTGTATTTTTTGAGAGGTTCTTGGACTAAGTCTTGCCTCTAAGGCAAGTGTTATAAAGCATCTCATAAATCAAGACACAATGTACTAGTGACAAGTCTTGCTCGGGGCGTAATTTGTTGCTTGGAAGTCCTTGGGTTAAGTCTTGTCTCTAAACCAAGAGTTATACAACATCTCATAAAAAATTAAAAATTAAAAAAGATTGAGAAAAATGATCAAAAAAAAGAGAAGAAAAATTAAAAATCAAAGAAAAAAAGAGAAATATAAAAAAATAGAGGTTGAGAGGAGAAAAGAAAAAAACAAAGATTGAGAAAAAAAGGAAAAAATAAAGAAAATAAAAGATAAAACAAAAAATAAACAAAAAAATAAAGGTTGAGAAAAATGAAAAAATATAAAAAATAAAATATAAAGAAAAAATAAAAAGGAGAAAAAAATAGAATTGAAAGGAGAAAAGAAAAAAAAGATTGAGAAAAAAGAAAAAAAACGTAGAAGAAAAAATAAAATAAAAAATAAAAGAAAAATAAAGGTTGAGAAAAAGGAAAAAAAATAAAATAAAAAATAAAATCAAAGAAAAACAAAAAAGAGAAAAAGAAATAAATATAGAAGTTGAGAGGCAAATGAGCATGGAGAGTTGTTTAAAAATATTTGAGGTTTAGAGGGGCAAAAAGGTAGTTGTTCTATACATAAAAAGAATGAAGGCTATTTTTGTAAGACTTTTCTTATGGGGGGCAAAAATGCAAAGTCACTCCCTTTAAGAAACATTTTTGTAGTTGTCCCTGAATTTTCATTATTTAAAATGATTATGTACTCCAAAATATTTTGCGCTATGTACGTATGTAATATGTTACCTATTATAAATTACATGTATCTATGCTACCTATCATCACTCATACATGATTTGGACGTTGTGAAGAAACCATTAAGAAAATGTACATTATTTTCATGAAGAACTCATTTTGGTAGGGTATGATAGAAGTCATTTTGGTAGGGTATGATAGAATAACGGCTATATTCTAGAGTGAGAAGGTCTTCCTTCTCTCTAGAACTTCCGGGAATTTACTACTGCACCTACTTCGCTTCTCCGATCAATTGCCCCATCAATGTTCTCTTCATTTTAGTTTGGGCATAACCCAGGTCCCTCTCACCACCCCCCTGACCCATAAATTAATGACCAAAACTCTTTTTCTCCCCTTCCATCTGCTAAAAATGGAACCAAAACTCCTTCTGCTAATGGAAATACCAGTGAGCCGAGTTCAACTCAGGGATTTCAGGAAAAGATCAACTTTGCTAAGGCTTTGAGTAGCTCTAGCAATGGCTCTGTAGGGAAAAAGTTCAGCTAGAATACAAATCTTACGAATTAGTGGATGGCAAGCCGGTAGTGTGTTTCACTCAAGATGAACACAAGCTGCTTGAAGAAACATGCAAACTAACTGTCACTGGGAAATTTTTGCGAACGGCCATCTATTGATCGTATTCGCACTGATTTCAGCAAACTGGTTCCAACCAAAGGAGAAGTCCGCATTGGAGCATATGATCTTAAACACATTTTTATTGATTTTGTCCTCGATGAAGATCACAAAAATGTGTATGGTAAGAACTTCTTAACCATCTGTGGTATGCACATGAAGCTAATGAAGTGGTTTGCAGACTTTAAGCCAGAGGAGGAAATCACTTTAGCCCCAGTTTAGGTAAACTTACCTGACCTTCCATGGCACTACTTCGAATGGGATGCTTTGTGCCGAATTCTTGACCCTATAGGTACTCCTATTTTCACTGATAAAGCCACTTTGTCCAAGTCGAGACCTACCACTACTAAGATTAAGGTGGAAATCGACATTACTAGACCGACTATGAGCGAGGTGCAAATCATGATCAAGAGCTCCGAAGGACAAATAGAATACAAGAAGCAAAAAATTGAGTATGAGGCCATCTCCAGCTATTGCAACCATTGTAAAATTCAGGGACACTATGAAGCTCAATGCAAAATTGCTCACCCAGAACTCGGACAACCTGAAGGAGTAACAAGACAAGAAGATGCAAGCAAAGGTACTGAGAATCACAAGCATCCTAACCAAACTAGAGGTCACACTAGTGTTCAGGCAAATTTATTCCTCCCACAAAGGATGCTACAAGCTCTAACAACTCGAGCAAGGAAAATGAAGTTGATCCAAGTGAGGAGGGATGGCTAACATATACCAGGTATAAGGGTGGAAACAAGGGGAAGTACAACTCAAAAACTCAAGGTACCTATCTCCCCAAAACTACCAGCAACTTTATCCCAAAGGCAAATCAAGTAAAGGGAACAAATGACAAGATTGCTACAAACAACATTGAGGGAGGAAACAAAAGGGCTATATTTCAACAACAAGATAGTGTATTGAACAATAAGAATAGTGTTTCAAGTGAACTCCCCCTCTCTTCTCAAATACAGAATGTCAGCAGTATGGAAGAAGTTAAGGAAGGGGAGAGACACTCCAACTCAAGGAAGGTCAAGAGGCTCAGGAAAGACAATTAAAGCAACCAAAATGCTTGTTTCAAAGATCAAGTCACTGAAAGAGAGGAAAATCTCTCTCCCGAGGATGAAAAATCTTTAAGTAACAAATCACGAATCAATGAAGTTGCTAATAACATACTCTCAGATGCTCCCCTGAGCACAGTTCTGGAAGTTGGCTCTCAACCTAGCATTGGTACAACCCCACAAGCTGACCATCTAAAGAAAGCAGGTACTCTGAAGGTTAACACTAGTAACAACCAGGACACTCTCCAGAAGCAAGTTACCCCGCAAGAAAGTACAAAGGCTAATCAGAATAGCCTGCAACCAAATGATACTACAAATCAAGATATGAATGTGGAATCTTCTTCTACTCTAGTTGGATTACCCGACGAAGGCATAGGAGATTTGGAAATGCATGAAACTGATCTGGCCACTGATGACTACATACATATTGAGACAGAGTCTGATGAAGAAATGAAGGGAGAACATGATCACATTAGAAAAGGTTCTAGTTCGGACAGTGAACTTCCTAATGTGTCCATCCTTCGAGCTAAATTTGAAATCTCTCCCATTCTGGAGATATCTAAAGATCAAGCTAGGATTTCAAAACAAAACAACTTATCCCCATGGGGATAAAAAACAGTATACAGGGAGAAGAACACCGGGCGATGGCCATTTCTTCCAATATGCTAAACAAAGATCTACTCTCTATTGTTTCCAATGAATAGCCTCATTTCTTGGAACATTAGGAGTGTGAAATCACAAGGTGCTTTTTTGAGACTCAAAACCATCAAAAAACAATATAAGTCTTGTTTCATAGGACTTCAAGAACCCTTTGTGAAAGCTGTCCACCTTCCTTGGTATATGAGACAATTAGGTATGCAAGGGTATTTTTCTAATATCAACAACAAAATTTGGTTACTTTGGAGCTCGGACTTGGATGTTACCATAGTCCAGAATACTGATCAACAAGTGACCTGCAAAATTACCTTGCCTAATAACTTGGTGATCTATCTATCCACTGTCTATGCTAAGTGTAGTGCTGTATTGAGGAAAGAACTGTGGGATCAACTTATCAACTTGTCTACTATAATTCAAGGGCCTTGGGCTGTGTTGGGTGATTTCAATATCATTACTTCTGTGGAGGAGAAAGAAGGAGGAACACCTTATAGAATTAACAAAAGCTTTGACTTCCTCAACTGCATGGTTGAGACTGGGATCTAAGATGCTGGCTTCTCTGGCTCTAACTTTACTTGGAGTAACAATAGAGGGCACCCCAACACTGTGTGGAAAAGATTAGATAGGATGCTTTATAATACATCCTGGTTTGATTTGTTTGAAAGGACCTCTGTTACTCATCTTGCAAGAGCTTGCTCTGATCATGTACCACTCATGGCCCAAATTAATGATAATGAAGGGGATCACAAGAGATATTTCAAATTTCTTAACATTTGGACAGAACATGATATGTTTATGGATGTGGTAAAAGAGGCATGGCGGACTGAAGCTCAGGGAAATCCCATGTGGAAACTTCATCACAAGCTTAAAGCTAATGCTAATAGACTTAGTGATTGGTCTAGAGAGGTCTATGGTGACATCTATGAAAAGACTAAAAAATTAGAAAAGGACATTGATACTCTTGAGCAAGCCACCCTCAATGGGAATAATGGTGATAGAAGAGCTGCCTTGAACAAAGCCAAGGCTAACTATACTCAATACCTCAAAATTCAAGATTCTATCCTGAGACAAAAAGCAAGAGTAAGTGGTTCACTGATGGAGATACTAATTCTGCCTATTTTCATAATGTACTCAAAGATAAAAGAAGAAGGTTGCAAATCAATAAAATCTAAGATGAGAACTGGCATTGGGTGGAAGGTAACAGAGAGGTTTCTGAAGCTGGTGTAAGATACTTCAAAGGCATTTTTTGTAAGAATCCTGATTGGAATGACCTCTCAGAGCTCAACTGTATTGAGGTCTCTATATCTGAAGAAACCAATAACTTACTAATTGTCTTTCCTTCTGAGGAAGAGATTAAAGGAAGTGTTTTCTCTATGGATCCAGAGAGTGCACCAGGTCCAGACGGTTATAGTGCAAATTTTTTTCAGAGTTGCTGGTCCATTATTGCTAATGATATTACTCAAGCTATGCATGCCTACTTTTGTGGTGCTTCCCTACCTTGATGGTTCACTCATACTTGTATAGTCTTAGTCCCTAAAGTTAGCTTTCCACAACACTTCTCTGATCTAAGGCCAATAAGTCTGTGCAATGTGATTAGCAATTTTTTTGCTAAAGTCCTTAATGCTAGATTGAGTAAGATTCTTCCAGACTTGATTAGCCCCAATCAAAGTGGTTTCACCAAAGGTAGATCCATCACTGATAATATCCTTCTTGCTCAGGAGATCATTAATGATATTGGGAAAACCAATGAGGATGGAAATGTTGCTCTTAAACTAGACATGACCAAAGCCTATGATAGAGTGTCATGGACCTTCTTATGCCAAATTATGAGAAAAGTGGGGTTCAGTGAGACTTGGATTGATCTTATTTTCAGACACATCTCTAATAATTGGTACTCTCTGGTGATCAATGGTGACAAATACTCTTTTTTTTAAATCTGAAAGAGGTCTGAGACAAGGAGATCCCATATCTCCTTCCCTATTTATTCTCAGTGCCGAATTCCTATCAAGAAAGCTAAATAGCCTTGTGAATCATCCAGATTTCAGAAACTTCCACATGAACAAAAGAGGTCCTTTAATTAACCATTTAGCTTTTGCTGATGATATTATATTATTCTCTAGCGGGGCCAGAGACTCCCTCAAACTCCTAATGAATACTCTTACTACTTATGAAGAAGTTTCTGGTCAGTTGATCAATAAGACCAAAAGTTATGTGATTATGGCTCCAAATGCTTCTACTGAAGACATTAGGAGAGTGGAGAGGATTACTGAAATGGGGGATAAAGATCTTCCTATCAAATATCTTGGATGCCCCCTATATGTAGGAAAGAAATAAATCTTTATCTTTTCGGATATGGTGGGCAAAATTGTGAATAAAATCAATGGATGGCATGCCAAGATTCTTTCCCCTGGTGGTAAGGCTATCCTCATCAGACATGTTCTCTTGGATCTTCCAGTTCATTTGCTTGTAGCTATTCACCCCCCAAAGGGGTCATTCACTAAATTGAAAAAATGGTGACTAGATTCTTTTAGGGTGGCTCAATTGAGAGAAGAAAATACCATTGGACTGCCTGGGATAAACTATGCTTTCCTTATGAAGAAGGGGGTCTTAATTTTAGAAGACTCCGTGATACTTGTAATGCCTTTACAGTTAAACAATGGTGGAATCTTAAAGTTGGAAATTCTCTGTGGAAAGATTTTTTTTTGGCTAAATACTGTCAGATATCCCACCCTGTGACCAAGCAATGGGTGTCTGGACAGTCTCATTCATGGAATGCTATGTGCAAGATTAGACAACTCGTGGACAAATACATTTTCTGGAAAATTGGTCGAGGAGATGTGGATGTGTAGTATGATAGCTGGACTGACTTGGGGCCCTTATGGAAATACTTACCTCCTGGTAGTAAACCAAGGAAACTGAAACTTAAGAATGCAATTTTGGTGGAGCCTAAGGACTGGGATGGTTGGGATATTTACCTTCCTGAGTCCATAAGAGCTAGGATCAATGCTATGCACTTCAATTTGAGATCTGAGGTACCAGATATACCTATTTGGTCTGCTGATACCAAAGTAATCTTCTCTATTGCCTCTGCCTGGAAGTTGTTTAGACAGAAAAAACCAAAGAATTGGATAAACTCCATGACTTGGCAAAATTCGATTTCGTTCAAAATGAATTTCATAGTTTGGAGAGCTTTAAGAGACAAACTACCTACTAATGCCAGAGTTTTTAGAATGGGGATAGACGTTGATACTAATTTGATGCTCGACTTTATAAATAGAGCGTTTAGCGGCTGTGGTATCAGATGAAAAAGAAAGACGAACGGTCACTAATTGCTATTGTTGTAGAATTCCTATGAGTGAATCAACTGACCATTTGTTTTGCAGGGGAGAATTTTCTCAAGACTTGTGGAAAATCCCTTGTGGGATAGTTGGCATCCCTTTCAGGAATATCTCTTTTAGACAAATATTAGTTAACTGGTGGAGTTTCAAGACTCCTAATCTAGTTATTAATCTTATAGTCAAATGCCTCCCTGCTATTACTTGTTGGGAAATTTGGAGGTCCAGGTGTGAAGCCAAATATGAAACTGCGAAATTCAACATTAACAGATCCATATCTCTTATTGTATTCAGCATATCCCAACTAGTTAATAAGTTCTTGGGCTATAATAAGCTAAAAGCTAGTTGGGAGGAGGTTATGAAACTCATTTCTTCCGCTATTCAATTTAAAAATATTGTTTTTGTGAAATGGATTAAGCCCCTCACTCCTTTTGTTAAACTTAACTCTGATGGCAGTTGCAGGAACGGTAAGTGTGGAGGTGGAGGCATTGTTAGAGACAATGAAGGTAAACTCATTGTAGCTTACTCACTATCTCTTAGAGAAGGCACTAGCAATTGGGCAGAAGCAGTAGCACTTCTATATGGGATGTCTTGGTGCATAGATAATGGATTTCAACAAATTTGGGTTGAATCTGACTCGAAACTTTTGGTGGATTGCATTAAAGGAAAGAACATCACTCCGTGGACAGTTGTTGGAGAAGTACAGAGGCTGAAGTCTATGCTTTTCCACAGTGGAAGATCTGTACATCACTGCTATAGAGAGTGTAACCAAGTCGCAGACAAACTGACTTCACTAAGTCATAACTCTGCCAACAATGTCATATACGCTACTTATCCTGAGTTTCCTCCAGAGGTCAAAGGCCTTATGACATTAGATAGATGGGGTCTTCCATCTATGAGAATTTCCAACAAAAAAAGAAGGGACTTTATTTTTGATCCTCCTTGAAATTGGTTTCTACTCTTTTGTATAGTTGGTATCAATCTCTTTAGATACCCTCTTAGAACTAGAGGCATTTACCTCATCTCAAATTATATAGGTAGACTAAGCCAAATTCCAATAGCATAGGGAAGTATGGCTGAGTAGCTACCTCAAATCAATGTAACTGTTGTTTGGAGATGAATAAAATGCAACTTTAATTTAAAAAATAAAATAAAAAAATAGGAGTCATTTTCCATCAAAAGGGAAAAATGACTTCTCTTATGCGCGAAAGATTATTTGTACAACTTTTCTTAACAAGGTCAAAGATTAGACATCACCCGTTTAAAACGTCATCCCAAGAAAATTCAAGTAAAAGCTAAGATAGTTAACTATGATGAGATGCAGTAACGTAAATTAAGCAATTAAATTATTAACACCGAAATTTATAAGCCGAAACTAAATCATGAAATCCGAGATATGCTCTGACACTGAATTTAACTGAAATCATTTATTCTGAAAACTTTTAAAAGCAATGACACTTGCAGGTGTAGGGACAGCAAGTGTACCCTTAGCCTTGGGGCATTCACACTTGGGGAGGTTGAATACTCCAATACTGAAATATAAACGTATTAGCACCTTGGTGGGTAGCTAGCTCTAAGAACAGTGCTACTGTATTTATCTTGTGAGAGTAGCGCATGTGGGTGAACGTATTTTTATTATTATTTTTTTCCAAATTGGGCGGAGGGAAAACGGGGAGGAGATTACAATGTGGGAATCAAACTCTCACCAACAAGATGGAAGTTCAAGTAACCAACCAACTGAGCTACTAAATTTCCCTGCATGTGACTGAATGTTGACACTTTTAATGTGTAGATAAATAACTGTGACAAGTTGAGACAATAAACCCATGATTTGAGAGTACTGGTGGCTTGGGTTCAGCCGGACAGAGATGTCAAATCTGCAACTTTGAGCCCTTTATTTGCTTCAATGTATGATGCTGCTAAATGAAAGTACCAGCATAGCATTCACAGATAAAACACAGGATTAAATCCAATATCCACTACAGTATCAAGTGAATATATAAAAAACATCAAGTAAAATCTCGACATAGCTCCCATTACAATTGTTCTCACAACTGCTCACAATAATCAATTCAAAGTAGTTTGAGTGACATCGACCTTGTGGGCTACATGTACTAGACTACATGTATATTAAACATACCTTTTGACTGATCTGAAAGTTGGAATAGACATTCATCTCCAGGTTTAAGGCCAAAAGCTGTAGTAAATAATGGCCATATTCCTACCAAAACCTTACAATCGAAATTCTCACGATAGAGGACAGGCCAGGGTTTATTATCTGGTCCTTTGAGATAAATACTAGTCTTTCCCATCTCCTGATTGCTCGCTAAAACTTGTGGCCAGCTTTGTGGTAATTCCTACACAGTATAGGAGGTCTAAATTCAAAGATCTCGAGGATAAGAAAAGCATATACACCCGGGAATCAAAAGACAATTTCAGCCAAATACACATAGTTAAGCACAAGAACAAGAAAATAATGTCTATTGCCAATCACGTCGACTAGGTACTTCGTAAAAGATGGTCATTTCAATCTCAAAGGATTCTCATTAATTTTTAGATTGAAGAAAATACAAACTTTACCATCAGACTGGTGCTTGCACTATAAATTAACATAATAATTTACTATGAACTCAGAGTGGTGATTTCATGATCCTCCTTTTAAATAAAGAAACTTGCACGGAAATTAGTGAAATTGACCTGCAATCGTATCTTTTATTCCTAATCAACATTTTGTTTTGTTTTCTTTATTCCCTTTCAACATTTTACTAACAAAGTAATCAGCCCTTGTCCTCAATCTTCATAATTATCGAAAATTTTATAGAGTATTTAGGCCGAAAGTATGCTTACAAAGCCCTTATATAATATCTTTCTTTGATTATTCAATGCCAAGGTAGGTAGAAACAGTACTAAAATGCATGTCACTCCAACGAGCACTTTAGATATACACATTCAAGCAGTGTATATGCTGCAGGGAAGAAATCAAACAAATGAAATTCCGCAAATAGCAGAAAGAACGATATTCAGCAAGATTTTCACCAGAAAATTTCGACCATCCAGCCGCAGTGAACATGAGAAGTTGCCAGCATCGGGAAATGATGCGTCTCCTGAATCAGCAGGCTCGCTTTCTATAGCTTGGTTATTACCAATTACAGCCTCAGGATAACCTTGACCATCTTTCTCTGTTATTTTTGGCTTTTTTCCTGCAGTATACATCAAATAAGAAAGTAGCAGGAAGGATGGTCACAGGGACTCAACAGTGAATACATGCATGGGATGATGAGCAGTTATGAGAAAAGGATATCAAATGAATTATAAACTACATATGAAAATGTTATACCATTTAACTTTTTAGGAGGGCGACGTGTTTTTGCTGCTATCTCCTTCAGTTCTCGCTTATCTAATCTTGTTTTCTTACCTGCATGACGCAAAGCCCATCAATTAGCAGGTAGAGAAAAGAAAAAAGATGAAGGAAAAGTTTAGTAACACAAGTAAGTCAACAGAGTAAAAAAACTACATATAAGACAGCAGAACAAAGATATGCTTAATATGAGAGACTGAAAGCTTACCAAATTGAGATGCAAAAGTTGTGGTCACTGGCTGGTGTCCAGCGCTTTCAGACTCTGGTACAGCAGTAACTGAGGGTGTTGGATTCCCATTTTTCCTTAAATTTATGTCAGTTTCCGGTGACAGCTCATCATGGGAAGTTGCTGTAGAATTAGTTCTCGGTCTTTTCTTCCCCGTGCGAGTGCCATTGCAAAAGTTAACCTTTTGACAACCACTTGTTCCATATATCTGAACAACGAAGTGCTGACCCTGAATATAGTGGAAAACCAAGAAGTCTCCCACTTCTAGACCATGTTCTGATGAAAATGTACGCCATCCTTGTCGAATTGCAAGCGAACCCTTATGATTACATATTCCCACCCTCCATCGCTGTCCACTAGAGTCCTCCAGATGGGTTTCTTGATCAGTCAAGTGAGACACCAATCGAGCAAATCTAGGGGGAAAGTACTGAAAAGTTTGTATTTAGAATATGAATGGGCTATAAACTGATATGTAACTCAACATCTAGGCTAAAAAAATAAGTTATCCACCACATCATTGAAAGTATTTGAATTGTACATTGACCATTTGGTTATCAAAAAATTCCAAAATATTTACACTAATTCTTTCCTTTCATGTGATCAATTTAAGTTGCATAAAATAACAATTTGGAAAGTTAAAGCGACAAATGCACGCCAACTATTTCTAAAGAAAAGAAACGAATAAACATTGACTATGCTAAAAGCATAATGGTGAGAAACCCAACCGACACTACAACGAAGTTCTTAGAAATTGCAGATACCATATAAAGGACTGTAAGAATATTTTTCACTCAGAAGCTTCATAGTTTTTTTTTTAAAGTAAACTTTTTTCCATTACTTGGGAGGGTTTGAGGAACGAACTCACACTTGCTGTGGCGGGAGGCTCCTAACTGTTATCACTAACTATAAGCTTTGGTGGTATAAGAAAATTACAACTTCCAGGGTTGAGGGGGTGGCTAGCTCACTTGGTGAGCTCCTTCTACAGTTGAGGTGGAGGGTTCAAATCCCATCAGAAGCACATTCATCCCCTTCCCTTTACCCCCTCCCCTTTCCCCGATGTAATAAAAAAATACAGCTTCAGAACATAAAACACATGATCTAGCTTTTTCTTGTTATTGTAATTACTGAATCACATGATCTAATTCAAGCAAGATTTGCATACATTATACGAATCATTATTACAGTTGACATTGAGAAATTTTAAGAGACAACTTTTACAAGTAGCTAAGGAACAGAATCATACGATGAGTGGGTAATAGGTTAGTTTACATGCTTTACTAAGTACATGGCCAATGCGACATGAGGAGAGCCCAAAAAACATCAAATACATGTACTGACTGCATCTACTTGATGCCATCAATGAAACTAATTAATTTTTTTTATGAAGTAAATGAATTTTCATTCATAAACATGACAAAAAACTGGCTGTATACAAGGGGTAATACCAAAAAGTAAAAAATCCACAAAAAGATATGATTCTCTACAAATTCCACCCAATTTTCTATACAATAAGGAACTTATGGGTGCACCAAAAGAAAATAAAGGACCGGAGACTACTCCTCAACTGAGAAAATCTCGACTCTACCCCCTCAAAAGCTCTCTTATTTCACTCTCCAAACAACCCACATTAACGCGATTAGAGCCACATTCCATCCCCTGCATCTTCTCCTCCTTCTCCCGTTCTTGCAACTGAACATCGAATCTTTCACAGTTCTTTGCATTGCCTATAAAGTGTCAAACCACCTAAACATATTCACCATAACCTCATAGTTAGACCAGGATGAAGATGAAGGTTATCCACGTCCTCGCTCGCCTCCTTGCACATATAACCCTAGCTGATGCACACAATTTCTGCTTTCCAAGATTTTTCGCCATCAAGATCACCCCTCTAGTAGCTAGTCAAGTGAGAAAATACACCTTCCTTGGCACCTTTGGTATCCATATTGCTTTACAAGGAAGTACATCCTCTTCTCTAACCAAAATTTCTCATCAAAGGGCAACGTCGAACATTCCACTATTCCCCATCCCCCACCAAAAAGGATTGGGATTATTAAGCGGTATGACTTGCTTATGGAGTAGAGACAACAATCTTTGTAACTTGGTCACCTCCCAACCGTGGAAGTCCCTCCTAAATCTCAAGTCCCAAAAAATCTATTCACCTTGTGCCCCTCTAATTTGCTGAATCCCCAAGTCTCTTTGGCACGATATTTTGTGTAGGCTCAGGAATTCACCTTTCAATAAATTATCCCCATATCAACTATGTCCCCAGAAGTTAACTCTCCTCCCAACTCCTATTTTGAATGAGGTAATTACAGTGAAATTTTCCCATCTCTTCGTGATATTCCTCAACAAGCACACCCAAAAGGCATCGTTATATCTCTACTTCTCTAATCCACTTCAATCACCCCATATTTATCAACTATCACCCCTCTCCAAAAAGCATGTTCCTCCACCTTGAATCTCTAAAGTCATTTGTCTAACAAAGCTTTGTTAAAAACCTTTAAATCTTAATTCCAAGACCTCCCATTTTTTAAGATATGTGACAGTCTCCCTCCGCACCAAGTGAAACTTCCTTGCCCATCAATCCCATCCCAAAGAAAATTTCTTTGAATGTTTTTCAACTTTCCTGTGACCAAAGATAGGGCATGAAACAAAGACATGTAATAAGTGGAAATGTTTGATAAAGTTCTCTTCATAAGCACTTCCTTTCCTTTTCTGGACAAGTATATTACCTGCCTACCTATTAATCTCTTCTCAACCCTCTGAAGAACCGGATTTCACACCATATGATCCTTGTTTGGTGTGCTTAACGATATCCAAGATAGTAAGTTGGGAGGGCCCAAACCTGCAGTATAAATGTTGGGCGAGCGAGCCAATGTCATCCACCGAAAATAATCTCACACTTCCTCAAATTAATTTTAAGGTCTGACACCACCTAGAACCAAGTAAAAACATGGCCTAAATCGTCTCGTCTGCATCACAGAAAACCAAGGTATCATGCGCTAACAAGTGAGAAACCAAGATTGTCCCAACGCCCCAAATTGCAGCATTGAAACCTTTAATCTATCCTCCCATGACTAATAGATCTATAGTCTTTCATGTTCGTGGCTCCCTCCCGTTCCGGGATGATAACAACGAAGGAAGCAATCAAACTTTTTTCAATTCACGTTTCCTAGAAGTCAAGAATAGTATTCATCACATTAGTTTTGACCAAATTCCAACAATGCTGAAAAGAAAAGTAAAAGAGAAATCATCAGTACCCGGAGCTTTGTCACCCACGCAACACTCCATCGCCTTTTTCACTTCCTCATCCTCGATAACCTTCTCTAGCCACACACACTCCTCCTCACCAATTTGATTGAACCCTAAACCCCCAAATTAGGCCCTCCAATCTGCTTTATCTTTGAACATACGTTCGTAAAAAATCTACAATTTCACCCTCTACTTCCTGCCCCACATGCATCACCCCATTTAGACCAATTCTATGAAGTTCCTTCTCTTATTCTCGACTACTACCATACAAAAATTGTGTTAGAGTCCCCCTCCTTTAGCCATAACGTCCTCGATCTTCCTCCAACTAACCTCTTGGGAAAAGGCTAAATCGGCTAGCTCCCTTTTCAACCCCTTTTTCCTCTCTTTCTCCTTCTCTTCTAACTCCCTCCCCACTTCCATCTTTTCTAATTCCCCACTTCATTTATAATCTCTCTCATTCTCACCTCTACCCTCCCAAACACCTCTTTATTCCACAATATTATATCTTTTCAAAGCAATTTCAACTTTTTGGCAAGCCTATAGAAAGCCTTCCCTCCACCGCATAACTCCATCACAAACCAGTCACTCTATCCCCGAAATCAATCACACTTAGCTACATGTTCTCAAATCTAAAAGAAGATCTCATCCATCTTCATCTACTTCCATCCAACATGATAGGTGAATGGTTTGATAACAGTTATGGAAGAGGAAACTGGATTACATTCGGAGCCAACTCCTCCCAAGAAGTAGACACTAGGAATTTATCTAGTCTCGATCTAGATAGAGTCCTATGACCTGGACCAAGTGAAAGAGGCACCTGTTAAAGGAAAATAATACGAAAAAGATAATCAAACTATGATAACTCCTCCGTGGCCTTGGATACAACCTTACACCCAAACCTCTCCACTGGGAATCTTATGGTATATCCCATCTCCCCATCTCAGCTCTTAACTCCTCCCAAAAAGACTCTTTGACCCTTCCACAATAGGTCCATAGATAGCCCCCAAATCCCCACTCCAATCCATTGCTAATGTATCTAAACCGCACCCCTAACAAGAACTCTCGCTTGTTAACCCCCACATTCCAACTTTTTGCCATCCCAAGGAATAAGTATTTCTCCCACACTTCCCCCGCCGAAATGTAGTCATAGTCATACTTTACCCCCCTCCCCCCCACAACACACTTCTAATAATGTTATCTGTCAAAGACTCCAATTTTCTTTCTTGAATGCATATCACATTTGCACCTCATCCTCTGAAAACTATTTTGATGCTGGCCCTTTTGTTGGGGGTCATTCATTCCCTCACATTCCAACTAATAATTACAATCTATCAACCCATTTTGCCCCCACCCTCTTTACCTCTTCCATTCCTTCATTTTTGCCACCGGATCCTTATTTTACCTTCCGTACACCACAATCTTACCTACCTCTTTTTAACTCAAATCTTCATCCCCTCTCACCTCATAATCTATAAAACTCAAGATATCAATTACTTTTTGGTAAAACAACAACCCCTTCAGCCCTAGAAGCAAAAGAAATAGAGTTCCCCAGACCTGACACAGGCCCGCCCGGCGTCCTTGCGTCAAAGGAAATACAACTCCCCCCCCGGATAACCAGAAAAAGAAGCAAATTCCCGGTGTTATAGAAACAACCAGCAGCTTTGTCAGAGGACTCTTTCCTTCGAAAGCAGCCCCCAATACCCTATCTAGATAATTATTAAAATATTCATCAGACAAAAAAAGGAAATCAGTTATGTAGCATTACTGGACCAAATAACTGAAGTATCTGATTTCAAGGTTCTATTAGTGTTTCTATTATTTTCTCTAAGCACAAAATATTTCATTTTGGAAATTTAAGGTCTTGGAAGACTGACTTGCATCTTTTGTTGATCAGTTTTAGGAGCATATTTAACGAACTTAAAAGAACTCTTCTCTCTTTCAGTCAGTTCTTAAGAAGTTATTCCCCTGATTTACACTTGACAGAGAAACACACTTGAAAAAAACTAATCCAGATTACAGTTTTAAACAAGAGGGTTCAGAATTCTTCGATTGTTGGCAATATGGACAGGCTGTTTAGTCTCTATTGAAAATTTTCAACAATGCAGATCAGGATCATTTGAAAGTCCGGGGAATATAATTTTATTTAAGGAACTCAAGTGGTTGTAAAGACTTCCGAAATGTTATATATGCAGTAGACTCGAGCCGATGATTGAAGGATGATGAGACAGATTTATCCCATTCCAGTATTGGAAGGGTCTTCCCCTTATGACTAGCTTGAAAGCTTCGTCTTATTTCTCTGTCGACAAATCTACATAAGGTTGTAATGCTTCAAAAGATTCAAAAATGTCCCATTAGCAGGTAGGCACTGTACTCAAATATTGGAAGAATTTACATGGATATCCCATTAGCAGGTAGGCACTGTACTCAAATATTGGAAGAATTTACATGGATATCACCAGTTGAAGTTGGTCTTATCTAGTCATAGTTTGAACTGTTTAAGCATCACTAGGTGAAGGGAAAAAAAGGACTGAAATTATTGATAGAGATTCCAGCCAAGAAGGGTCATCTCTCTAATGTTCCTATTCCTTTCTTTTTTTCCTATTCTATAGGAAGTGTAATCTCTACGAAGTTTCAAACACGAAAATTGTAAAATGGACAGAATTCATTCGACAATTCAAATGAGATCATAAAGTTCTCTTTATCCGAAACCGGCACTCAACTTAGGCTTTGTCAAGGGATAGTGGTCCTAAATACAGGCAATCCAAATATCTAGGCTGAGTTTTTTAAGAGAACGATATGATAGACGAAGATGTAATAAGCATACTAAAATAGGATGGTTTAAATAGAAGAGTGTTATAGGAATAGGAGTGCAATGCAATAGGAAGTTACCAAACAAATTGAAGGAAGTTCTATATAATGGTTGTAAGAACAGTAATATTATAGGACAACATATTTTGGGCAGCTAAAGCTAGAGTATTGTAGAACTGCAGATGTTAAAAGGGGTGCGGAATTATACAAGATTGGATAAGGTTAGAGATAATCACATCAGACAAACTATGCAAGCAACACACATAAAAGATATAATGAGAGAAGGTCGTCTGAGATGTTTTGGGCCTTTTGTCCATATCCGACATAGTATTCTAAGTAGATAGCTCCATAGGTGTGATAGTGTACTAATAAAATATGCTAAAAAGAAACGAGGCAAGCCTAGAAGTCTAAAACTATGAAAAGAAAGAAAGTTTCTCCAAATTAACCTCCAAAATACAAGCTATTGGATGTAACAAGTAAATTTGAAAAATACAAGAACAAATTAAGCAAATATTGTTAGTAAAACCAATGCTTTCTTTAGGAGGCTTTAAACTCAAAAGAAAAAAGAAAGAAAAAACAAGGATAAGATCATATTATACCAGAACTTTGGAGAAGCGCTTGTCGATCATGACTTTGAAGAAAGAGCTAACAATTGGTGAGGGATCTCTTTGTCCATGTAACAACATGCACGTGCAGGTGCACATTTCACATGCTTCATTGTGGTGAACCATCTGTTGTCTCCGGACAAAGTACGTTGTCTTCCCACAAATTTCTTCCCCCCTACATAGAGCAAATACAAAATTCATGTAAATATTGGTTGAAGATGGTCTACTGGAAGGGAGGAGAGGCACATCGGGATGCCACAAATTTGTTCAGAGGCCACTAAATCCTGAGACTGATGGAAAATCTTTGAAGCAATGGATAAAGATTCAACAAGATGGGTCCCCAAGGGACTTACAGATCCTTCAACAGTCCAAGTGAGCTCATATGATCCAACTTAAGTCTAGGTTTACGTGCACGTGTACTTGTCAAGTTGCTCAACGTAGATGTGTTTATGCATTTTCTTATCATTGTACAATATTTGCATAATGTGAATACATAACCAAAATTCTAAGACTGTCTACGAAGCCTCTAAACTGAAGATAATGACTACAATAAAGGAATAACTGAATAAAATATGTGTCCCCACCAAAAGCAAGAAGAGGAGCTACCAAAAGCACGGGAAGCGAAGGATCACTAGCCTGTAGTCTGCTCGTCTACAAAACTGGCCCCTATGTTAATACTGCACACCACCGTAAGTTCGCAAAAGAGAACGTCAGTATAATCCACCGTACTTAGTTAGTCTCAACATCCCCCTCACTACAGTTAGAACATGTAAGTAATCACATAGACTCTAAAAAGGAACGGTTCATAAAAACTCATTATGTAAATAATAACACATTTAAGCAACCACCACTAAATATTTCTTAGTTAAGTACATTTCCTTCTTTTGTTTTTAGATAGTTCCATTTGACTGAACTTTGCTTAATTATGCTCAGCTGTGGCGATTACTAATCCTTTATACGGTTACTTGTAACCCTTTATATGGCCACCAAATCTTTTGTGCCTCGTAATGGCAATATAGTAACCCTTTGTACGACTGCTCGTAACCCTTTAATACAGTTGCCATTCATGTTGTGCCTCACTATGGCAAAATTAGCAACTCTTTGTATGGTTACTCGTAACCCTTTATACGGTTACCATTCATGTTATGTCTCATTATGGAAAAACTAGTAACCCTTTGTACAGTTACTCATAACCCTTTATACAATTACCATTCATGTTATGCCTCATTATAGAAAAATCTTGTGGGTATATGACTTTCTTGAGAAAAAAACTTTAGTAAAGACAAGTTTTAACTCACCTCAAGATTCTTCCTTTTTAGCAATGCTAACTTCTACGCTTGCCAACAAGAATCAACAACTCAATATACATAATAGTCGGGGGTTCAATTTACATCAATACAAGCCCAAAGAAAATAAATTTACTCACTTTAAGTTAGGATCATTATATCAAATCCTTTAACTTAAGAGTTCTGCTTTCACCAACACATGGAAATTAAGTTTACCCGCCTTAACTAAAGAATCCACAACTTACAATATGGTGATTTGCCACATTGATATTTGGTTATAAGATGTGGAGTGAAGAAATAATTAAATTCTTAAAATATCTAAGTTACACTAGGATGTAACAACGGATTGGCAATGCATCCAACTGTTAAAAGGTAACAGAAAAATTAAAAAATGGCATGCTAATATTAAAAATGTAATTTCAAAAGTTCATACGGTAAGGAGGATCATGGACATGGTTTTCGACATGGACATGTGCTTTTTGATGTGCACAAACAAGAAAATGTCTAATTAGTTAGAATCAAGATTAATAATGATCCCAAACGTAAAATTCAATACCTAGTCAAAGATCTCATCTTTTTCACTAATTTGAAACTCTATTTACTATTCAAGCCCCAGCTTTATTTGCAACTAAAATTAATCACCTCCACAATAGAATAGAATAGGCAATTTAATAAAGAGAATAGAAATGAATCTAAAGAGGGACAAAAATTTCCTTACTGCATTAATGGCGAGAACCCTAAAGTCAAAAGAAAGGCTGCACTGAAGTCGGTAGAAGCTGCTGTGAATTGTGAATTAGCTTCTGCTTATGCTCCTTTTCAAGTGAGACAAGAAAAGCCACACTTTGGCATTATGGGCTTGGCCCACGTTAATCTCTTTTGTTAAGGGTCAAGTTCAGAAATGACCCTAAAATGGGTTGGTCTTGATATTTTGTCCCCCATAAGAAAAGTCTTACAACAATGGCCTCAATAAGGGTTGGTCTTGATTATTTGGCACTGCTTAGCAAATTCTTCCTATATATAAGGGAAAAGTTCTAAGTTTTGCCCATAAAGCAGACGTTCAGTACATTTCAATACACTGAACCTGCACAATTGACTAGAAGTTCCGCCTTATAGGCAAAAGTTAGAACTTAGATATATTTCCCACCAGACATAAGTTCTAACTTTTGCCCATAAGGCATAAGTTATAGAGTACCCATAAGTTAGACTTAGGCCTCATTTGTTTGCACTTAATGCAGGTCTGGATCTGAATGGTTCAAATCTTAGGCCATTAAGTAAATTTGTTTTCATTAAGATGTAACCACTTGTTTGATTTAGTTTTCAATATGGTCAATTGACCAAATCATATCGAATAATATGTTTCTTCCAGTATAGTTTCTTTTATCATCTGATTTATCACCTCCGTAGTTAGCAATTATTAGCTTCAGCATAACGCCTTCTCGATTTCGATCCCAACAAGTGGTATCAGAGCCAGACCCATTCCAATTCTTTGTTCACCGATGTTGGGCCCCCATATTATATTGTCCACGCTCCAGTTAACTAGGTTTGGGCGTGCAAGGGAGTGTTAAATGTCCCACATCGGATATGGAATGGGTAATTGGTCTCCTTATAAGGCTTGGGCAATCCTCTTCCCTTTGAGCTAGCTTTTGGGGTGTGAGTTAGGCCCAAGACCTAATTTCACAACCACCACTCTATCTATAATCATCAGTCATCACCACTAACCACCTCTGCCATCATAACCACCAACACCATTACGTCGTCAACCACCACTACCAACCAACATCGCTGCCAACCGCTACTTCCAGTCGCCATCAGACCTACCACCTACATCATTATAGTTATATACATTGTCATCACCATCAGCTTCACCACCAGTATCAACCACTATATTACTGCGGCCAATCCCTACTACCAACAAATTTCACTATCACAACTAGCACCGTTGCCAACTACCACCAACACATCATTAACCACCACATATTCTTCAGCCACTACCATTACCACGATCGTCACTGTCGCCTCCACCTCCACCACCACTATCAGCTACTACCACCATTGCGGTCAATACCTACTGCCAAACACCTCCACCACAACTAGCACCGCCCCCAACTACCATCAACACATTGTCAATCACCACACATTTTTCAGCCACAACCATCAACATCACCAACTACTAACATCAACTAACTTCACCATCAGAACCACCACCACCACTACCAATCGCCACCATCATGACATTCACTACAATACAAACCACCTCCACCATCACAACTATCACCACCATAATTACTAGCCACTAACATCAATCATTATCACCATTATTACATACCATCCCCACCATCACTAGCGAACATAAATGTTCTATTTCTTTATCAAATAATAATTTTATTTTATTAAATTAAATTAATATATTTTTCTAATATTAATTAATTAATTTTTATTTGGATTGTATATTAATTAACTTTACAAATAAATATATCATGCATATTGAGATGTTGAAAAACAAACCTTCTTAATCATTCAGTGTTCAGATCTAAAGATAACATCTTAATCATTTAGATGTGCATTCAGATTCATACGTCTTAATCTTAATAAAAACAAATGAGGCCTTAGTGAAATAGACTTAGTGAAATAGTGTAAATTGTTGCCCATGGGGCATAAGTTAGTTTTTATAAAGCCCTGAGCTAAGTTTTGTCTTTTAAGGCATGTGCTATAGAGTATTTCATAAGTAAAACTTAGTGATACAGTGTAAACTGTTTCCCATGAAGTGTAAGTTGTTATTTTAATCTCCAAGTGAATTTTTTAAACTTAAGGTCATTTTCTAAAAAAAATTATTAAGCAGGGACAAAAATTCCCGAACACTTTGGGGATCAAAAATTTAAGACTGGACACTTTGGGGGACACCAGGGGTAATTTCTTCCTTTATTAATTCTTTTGGACCATTACATTAAGGGCATGTTTGGAAAGCCACCCTGGAAATTGGATTTAGTGTAATTGGGGGTAATTACACTTTTTGGTTGGCCAGTCAATTACTTGGTTAGTAGGTAATTGGGTGTAATTAGCAGGAGGTAATTACACTCTCCAATTCTCAGGGGGAGCTGTGAATTGCTGGTAATTACATGGTGTAATTACAAGGTTACTTTTTAATTTCTTCCTTTTATTTTTGTTTTTATTTTAATTTCTTTTTGTTTTAATTTATTTTTTATTTCTATTATTTTAATTTATTTTTTATTTTTATTATTCTAATATATTTTAAAAATATATTTTTTATTTTACATTATTTATATTTCATTTCCTTACTGCTCATTTTCCAACCTTTACTTCTTGTGATTCCATGCAATTGTTCGTGTTATTTATTTATTATTTATATTTTATTTTTTCATTTAGCATAATTGTGTTAGTATTCTAATTTTCAAATTAAAGTAGAATTCATTGTTGAATAAGGTTATAGACTTACCTTTTCATTTTCTTTTGAATTATATTTATGTACGTTATGTTGAAATTTGACATAAGAGTATTATGTTAACTTTTTTTGTTTTGAATTTTGAACTTATATTATATTTTCAGTTTTATTTTATTTGTTTTAGTAGTATTAACCTGATATTTCACATTGCAAGGCATTCATTTTTCAGTTAGAATTGATAGATTATCTTTTTGTCAAATATTTTAATAATTTTATGATATCATATTTATAATATTAATCTTTTTGTTAAACATGCATTCTATGATGTTCTTAAAAATTATGTACTTGTAGTTTTTATGATTAATTAATTAAAATATACTAATTTAAAAAATATATATTAATCATTTTTTATAATATTAGTTAAGAACATATGTTTATTAATTAATATATTTTCAAAAGACAATATATATCTTAAATACATAATTTAGTATCATTTATAAAGACCTTTATTTGTCAAATATTAATTTTTAATTTTTGATAATTAATTTTTATTTTAAAAATTTAATATAACCATTTAATTACACTTGTGCAACCAAACAGTACACTTGTAAATTTGTAATTACATTGTGACAAACAAACAAGTCATCGTAATTACTAGGTTGTGTAATTACTAGGCTGATAATTACTACCCTAGTAATTACAACAATTCCAATTACCAGGTGGCTTTCCAAACAGACACTAAGTGGGCGTTTCAAATATTATCACTTTATTTGGAACTTTTAAAGTTGGAGTTGTGTTTGCTCATACTTTTTGCAAAGAATATTTAAAATTTGAATGTACTTTTTCTAAATATGGTTTATACCCCCAATTTTCTAAAAACTAGAAAATCAGCCAACTTGACTAATTTACCCGAAACATACAATCAAATTTGCTCTAAAAGAGTAATATTTCAAAATAGATAGTCACATAATGTCATAGATTAGATCCCATGTTATTACATATTATTACAAATATTCTTTCACTTTTTTTAGAATTTTTTGAAGTTGGAGTTGAAGATAGAGTTGTATATGGTTATAGTTTTTGCAAATAATATTTGGTAGTTAGAATGTACTTTTCCTAAAAAAAACATGAAATATGATTTAAATAGGATTATTTCTATAAAAATTTAAAAATTAGGGTAAAATTTGAAAAAGGAAAATATAGTGAAATTGAAAAGGTGAAAACAAAGTTTTGAGTGTTTTCCAAATTCCAAATACAATTTTCATAGCCAAATGTTGGTTTTTAAATAAAGTGAAAATAATTTCGGAAAAAAGTGAATAATTCTCATGGACAAACGGGTCTTTCTTTTCATTCTTTTACTTTTCAAAACCAAGATATATATCATTATTCAAATTTGTCTAGCTCATACCTTATAATTGGCATATTCTCAAGGCACTTGATCTAGATCGCATGAGTCTTTATACTCCTTGGCACATTAATTAATCATTAAACCCGTAATTATCAAAATTGTAAGCCTAGAAACTTACGGGACTTTACATTCTTCCCCCCTTATATGACATTCATCCTCGAATGTCCAATCTAAGTCATACATATCTAAAAGAGAACCTTAGGCCATATCTAAAAGAGAACCTTAGGCCTTGTTCCATATTCACATTCCTCTTAAGGAACCAAAATTTGGGTAACTCTCAAGAATTTCACAAATTTCGCCAAAATTTTCCCGGTAACTGGAGCTATCCCAAAAATTTCAACCTGTGCAATCTCAATAATCTCAAGGTAATTCAGGCTACAACCATCCAACCATCATATATTATCAAGGTCACTCACGACCACACATATTTCACACAAAATATTTAAAAATTTTGCACATTCGAACATATATGAATAAAGTAAATCTTTTCAAAAAGTTGGATATTTACATACCTCCAAGGCACAACAAAATGCTGCACAAACACTTCACCCACACACATCTCCCAAGGAAACTTCCTAGAGTCCCTTTTTAGGCCTTTAGGCAACCTTTTTCTGGTGATATATGATTATCGGAAACTTCTTTCTCTTTTCTTTCACATTACCTTCTTTCTTTGCTACCTTCTACAATGGATAACAGACTGTAATTCAAATCGGGGGAATTTTTTTATGACATTACCATGCATAAGTAGCATTTAGAGTTTTGGTTTGATTGGAAGAAAAGCAGTAGACTTTCTATTAGAAGGCTGACCCTGAGTAAGGGAGCTCTTCTATGGACTTGCAGGAGGCTAAAAGAACTATTTCAACCGCGCATCAACCAATGTTTACAAAATCCTAATCTCATTAACCAAGCATTAAGAATCAAAATTCGATTCAAATTCTAAAAGATAAAACAGACGGGAATGTTACCTGCAGTTTCGACCTCAAACTTGTTCTTCTTCTTGAAGGAATCAATGGGGCGACTTCCACTGTTTTTCCAAGCTGAAAAATCTCCAGCAACAGGAATTGAAACTGATATTGGCATTGGTGACACTTACTTCCATACTGCCTAGGTCTTCTCCTATTCTTCTTCGTCTCTTCTGTCACACTCAGCGGTGTTGTTGCTACAATTGACCCACTAAACTCAATATTATTACTTTCACTCCTTGGGGCTGCTCTGTAGCTTTCAGAACTATTAACTCCTTTCTCCTCCATTCATATACACAATAGTTAAATAACCAAAACCCCTTAAACCCTGAAGACAACTCCAAATAACTTAAGCCCCAAAAACAGCAGAAAGATGAATTTTTTTTCAAGAACTCAAAACCCCAGAATAACAAGAGAATAAAAATACAATCTTTTTCCAAATATATATATATATATAACAAGCAAAATACCAAGAAAAGTACCAACTCAGCAAATCTGCAAATGTTAGAATTAGTGTATCTACAGAAAGATCATCTGGCCATGTGCAGTGGAAATCTAATGACACACACTCTGCTATTGCAGAAGAAAGTACAGAGCTTAAAAGAAGAAATTAATTTATGAAAATGGAAAGAAAATATGTACTGCTAATTTTATTTTTTACTTGTTTTTTGTGCTTTCACGATTTCTTGAGGGAGTTGGTGAAATCGGGGTTTTTGCACGAAAAATAATGTAGAAAATTCGGGGAAAATAATTTAAAATTTACGTAATTAAAACTTGGAGGAATCAGTGGGTGAGAAAGGCTTCGGTGTCATAGTTATCTGTATCTCACAACCAACTGTGCACGCCAGTCTATTTCTCCCTCAAGCAGCATGATGGGTCGCTTTGTTAATTTGTTTAGTCTTCTGCACAGCTCAAATGACCACTCTTTCCATTGGCTAAATCCATATAGATTGGTCAGTTGAATACTCTTCCTAGCAAAAATTTATTAGTACTATATAGGTCACAAATTACTTTTGGTACATATATATCAAAGCAAATGAAAAAGTAAAGTTCTTGTGTTTTTCAACCATAAGGTTGGATTTTCACCGGGAGCTCAATCATCCACCGATCCATCCTGTAGCTATTGAGAGGCAATAAATTTTGGATAGAACTATTTACAAAAGAAATGTTGTCAAAATTTTGAAATTTGAAGAATTAGTCAAATTTTAAAGTCCTGAGGAGTTTTATAAATCACAAAAGATAAAAATATAAATTCCAGACTCAAAAATGACTAAGTTTTGACATTCGAGGATGAATGTTCGTAGGTAGGGAGAAATGTAAAGCCTCATAAATTTTCCTATTGAATTCAGGTTAATTTTGAGCATGAAAAATAATTTGGATAAACCCAAGGTTGTGGACCCACATGATGGCATGACAAAAGATAGGAAAGGTATTAGGAGAACGAAGTGTCATCGAAGTGATTTAGGTTCTATGGTAAGCCTTACTCCAAATTGTTTGTTATTTGGACATTCTTACAGAATGTTATGGCCTTCCTGTTGAAGGGTAACACGCATGCAACAAGTAAGGTGTACATGCATGCAACAAGTAGGGGTGTACATGGACCGAGTTGGTTTGAATTTTTTAAATACCAAATCAAATCATTAGTGTCGGATTTTTAAATTTATAAACCAAATCAAACCAATAAAAGTCAGATTTTTCAACCTCGGGTTTTTTCGGTTTCATCGGGTTTTTCGGGTTTTTTCTGATAAAGTCTTCATACAAATATATAACTAACCTGTGCTTCAAATATTTCTTTAGTCCGAGCAAAATACAACTATCTAAGGTATTTCTTTAAAAAATAACAAAAAATATATTCACTTTATTTGAAATTTATGAAGTGAGTGATGACAATAAAATATTCAACCAAAAAAATAATGAAATCGCATGGAATAAATATTGCATATTAATAAGTCATAATAAAAATAATCATAATTTAAAAGTATTAAGTCATGCTAAAATAAGTCTAAAAGTATTAACTACATGACTAAATATTAAACAGAAAAATAAATTAGTTTATGCATTTATGTAAAATTAAAGAATAAATATCTAACATGATTGTCATTTCTAGTGTTGGATTGAATAATCTTTTGTTAATATTCGTATTGATTTGAGTTTTATTTGAGTTACTAATATCTATAGGTTGTAATAAGACTTATTGAACCATTTAAAATCTAAGTTTAAACTTGAATAACATATTGAAAGATAAAAACTATGAAAAACTAAGTTGAAGAAATATTTATAAATTACATCACAATAAATATTTTTAAAAATAATATATATGTAACATCGGGTTAGTTCGATTCGGTTTGACTTCTTTTAGTTAAAACCAAACCAAACCAATTATAATCAGGTTTTTTTTTCAACACCAAACCAAGTCAAACCAAACCACTAGTCGGATTTTTTTTGCGATTTGATTCGATTTACGGTTCGATTTTGTACACCCCAGCAACAAGTGTTGTAGATGATCATGCGCGATGGTGGGCAATGGGTTCTTTGTTGTAAGAAAAGGAGGGCAGTGGAGTTAGCCCCCGAGCGAAGGGAGACAGACTTCTCCTGGTGCTCCTATAAACACCCCATCTTGATTTTCTATCCATTTTTAAACCTGGTGCGCCTATTGTCGCTAGATTGATTATCTGATAGAGGTTCTTATGTTGGTATCGATATAGTACTCTTGGTTAAAGGATAAACTTACACATTTACGATTGAAATGAAGTGGGGATTTGGGTTTGGGGTCGGGGGGAGTATAGAAGTCATTTTATAGGGGTGTGCTTGGTATGAAGGAACCATTAAGAAAATGTACATTTTTCATGAGGAATTCATTTTCCATCAGAAGGGGAAAATAACCTCTCTTATGGGAGGAAGATTATTTGCACAACTTTTCTTAATAAGGTCAAAACTTAAACATCACCCTTTTAAAGGTTCATCCCGTGAAAATTGATAGTCGTCAATTATGATGAAATGCCTCTATTTATCCGGTGAGAGTAGCGCATGTGAGTGAACACTTGATACTTTTACTGTGTAGATAAATACCTGTGACAATAAACCCATGATTTGAGAGTACTTGGTGGCTTGGGTTTAGCCGGACAGAGATGTCAAATCTGCAACTTTGAGCCCTTTATTTGCCTCAATGTATGATGCTGCTAAATGGAAGTATCAATATGGCATTCACAGATAAAGCACAGGATTAAATCCAATATCCACTACAGAATATATAAGAACCATCAAGTAAAATCTCGCCATAGCTCCCATTACACTGTTTTCACAACTGCTCACAATATTCAACTCAAAGTAGTTTGAGTGACATCTACCTTGTGGGCTACTTGTACATTAAACAGATGTTTTGACTGATTCGAAAGTTGGAATAGATATTCATCTCCAGGTTTAAGGCCATAAACTGCAGTAAATAATGCCCAGTTTCCTGCTAAAACCTTAGAACCAAAATTCTCATGATAGATGACAGGCCAGGTCTATTATCTGCTCCTTTGAGATAAATAGTAATCCTTCCTATCTTCTTCCTGCTCCCTCAAACTTGTGGCCAGCTGTGCGGTAATTCCTACACAGTAATTTAAGGAGGTCGAAATTCAAAGATCTTGAGGAGGAGAAAAGCATATATACCCGGAAATCAAAAGACAATTTCAGCCAAATACACGTAGTTAAGCACATTGTGGAGTAGACTGATTACATTCTCTAAGCAGGAAGCTTTATGCCTTAAATCATGGCAAAAAGAAAAAGAGAAAAAGAATGAACAGTGCAGTCAGGGTTAAAAGTGCAAAATATTCAAATAGCAATCGAATGTAGGTCCTGCTTCACAGAAAATGAGATATGACATCTCCCCTTTGAATTCTAGTTCTACAGAACTTTTTCTCCTTGACAAAAAGACAGAAAGTTCACTCTTCATAGCATAAAAAGTTTGTTGACATCGGCCATTAGCTATGACTAAGAAAAAGAACAAGAAAATAAGGTCCATTGTCAATCACATTGATTAGGTTCTTTGTAAAAGATGGTCATTTCAATCACATTCTCAGTAATAAGTCACAGAATAATAAAACTACATTTAAGACAGCAGAACAAAAATATGCTTAATATGAGAGACTGGAAGCTTACCAAATTGAGATGCTTCATTGGATTTCTCTCCGGTAACTTGATTGTTGCTGGTACAGTGACTTTCTTTATTATATACACACTCCAAATGATTGCCTAATAAATCATATCATTGTGTGGTTGAGAATATACATTGGAGCAAATTTAAGTAAATCACACATTTGTATGGAAAATGGAAAAGAGGAAGGAAATTAAGGGAAAAGTACAAAATTTTCTTTTTCTTCATTTGTTTAACTAGAGAAATAGGATGGGAAGTAGGGAGAGAGAGAGATCTGTTTTCTATTAGCCCCACTACAAATTCTCTCACTTTCTTTCTATTTTCCCTCTTTGTATTTTTTCCCTTCCCTTCTCTTTCCCTTTCTTTCCAGACACGGTAAAGATATTAAGAAAATATGACATATTATGAAAGGGGAAAAATTACCTTTGCCACCATTTTCAGCGGATTTCAGAGATGTGCTAGAGATAAGACCCATATGATGGCCATTTTCATCTGTTTGGCCCAAAAGTGAAATATCGTTTACTGAACAGAAATGTTTTCTGTCCCATTGATGTATACGTCAAGGAAGGGTGCTTCCAAGGTTAAGAGCTCCAGCTTAAAAGGAGCCCCATCTTCCTTGAGGGCTACATGTACATTAAACATACGTTTTGACCGAGTTGAAAGTAGGAATAGACATTCATCTCCAGGTTTGAGGCCATAAACTGCAGCAAATAATGCCCAGTTTCCTGCCAAAACCTTAGTACCGAAATTCTCATGATAGATGACAGGCCAGAATCCATTATCTGGTCCTTTGAGAAAAACAGTACTCCTTCCCATCTTCTTCCTACTCGCTAAAGCTTGCAGTAATTTAAGGAGGTCAATATTCAAAGATCTCGAGGAGAAGAAAAGCATATACACCCGGGAATCAAAAGACAATTTCAGTCAAATACACGTAGTTAAGCACAATGTGGAGTGGACTACATTCTCTAAGAAGAAAGTTTTATGCCTTAAATCATGGCAAAAAGAAAAAGAAAAAAAGAATGAACAGTGTAGTCAGGTGATTAAACGTGCCAGATATTCAAATAGCAATGGAATGTAAGCCCTGCTTCACAAAAAATGATATATGACATCTCCCCCTTGAATTCTAGTTCTACAGAACTTTTTCTCCTTGAGAAATAGACAGAATGTTCACTCTTCAAAGCATAAAAAGTTTGTTGAAATCAGCCATTTGCTATGAACAAGAAAATAGTGTCCATTGCCAATCACGTTGACTAGGTTCTTTGGAAAAGATGGCCATTTCAATTACAAGGGATTCTCATTAATTTTTAGATGAAAGAAAATACAAATTTTACCATCAGAGTGGTGCTTGCAATCAAAATTAACATAATAATTTACTATGAACTTGGTGGTGATTCCATGATCTCCTTTTAAATAAAGAAAATTGCACTGAAATTAGTGAAATTGGCTTGCAATCATATCTTTTATTCCTTTTCAACTTTTTTTTTGATTTTCTTTATCCCTTTTCAACATTTTGTTTTAGTTTCTTTATTCCATATAAACATTTTACTGACAAAGTAATCAGCCCTTGTCCTCAATCTTCATGAATTATCGAAAATATTATAGAGTATTTAGGCCAAAATTATGCTTACAAAACCCCTATATAATGTCTTTCTTTGATTATTCAATGCCAAGGATAGGTGAAAACAGTACTAAAATGCATGTCACTCCAATGAACACTCTAGATATACACATTCAAGCAGTGTATATGCTGCAGGGAAGAAATCAAACAAATGAAATTCCTCAAAATTCCAGCTAATAGCAGAAGGAAAGATATTTCAGCAAGATTTTCACCAGAAAATTTCGACCATCTGCCCACAGCAAAAATTCGAAGCTGACAGCATCTGGAAATGATGTGTCTTCCTGAATCAGCAGGCTCACTTTCTATAGCTTTGTTATATCAAATACAGCCTCAGGATAAACTTGACCATATTTCTCTGTTATTTTTGGCTCTTTTCCTGCATTTGCTCGTGCAGTATACATCAAATAAGAAAGTAGCAGGAAGGATGGTCAAAGGGACTCAACAGTGAATACATGCATGGGATGATGAGCAGTTATGAGAAAAGGATATCATATGAATTATAAACTAAATATGAAAATGTTATACCATTTAACTTTTTAGGTGGGCAAAACATTTTTGCTGCCATCTCCTTCAGTTCTCGCCTACCTACTCTTGTTCCCTGACCTGCATGACACAAAACCCCTCAAGTAACAGGTAGAAATTCAAAAAAAAAAAAGATAAGGATAAATCTAGTCTCACTGGTTCCTTCTTCTTGGGGAACAATTTGTCGCTCTCCAGTGTGAGCATCAATGTTTGAAGCAAAAGTTGTGGTCACTGGATGGTGTCCAGCCCTTTCAGACTCTGGTACAGCAGTAACAGGGGGTGTTGGATTCCCCTTTTTCCTTAAATTTATGTCAGTGTCCGGTGACAGCTCATCATGGGAAGTTGCTGTAGAATTAGTTCTCGGTCTTTTCTTCCCTGTGCGAGCGTCATTGTAAAACTTGACCGTCTGACAACCACTTTTTCCATATATCTGAACAACGAACTGCTGACTCTGAATATAGTGGAAAACCAAGAAGTCTCCCAATTTTAGACCATGTTCTGATGAAAATGTACGCCATCCTTGTCGAATTGCAAGCGAACCCTGATGATTACATATCCCCACCCTCCATCGCTGCCCACAAGAGTCCTCCAGATGAGTTTCTTGATCAGTCAAGTGAGACACCAATCGAGCAAATCTGGGGGGAAGTACTGAAAAGTTTGTACTTAGAATATGAATAGCTATAAACTGATGTGTAACACAACATCTAGGCTAATAAAATAAGTTACCCACCACACCATTGAAAGTATTTGAATTGTACATTGAGCATTTGGTTATCATAAAACTTTTAAAAAATTTACACCAATTCTTTCCTTTCATGTGATCAATTTAAATTGCATAAAATAACAATTTGGAAAGTTAAAACAACAAATGCACGTCAACTATTTCTAAAGAAAAGAAACGAATAAACATTGACTTTGCTAAAAGCATAATGGTGAGAAACCCAACCAACACTACAACGAAGCTTCTTAGAAATTGCAGATACCATAAAAAGGACTGTAAGAATATTTTTCACTCAGAAGCTTCATAGTTTTTTTTAAAGTAAACTTTTTTCCATTACTTGGGAGGGTTGGGAAGGGTAAAGGGGATGGTGAGAATCGGACTCACACTTGCTGTGGCAGGAGTCTCCCAACTGTTACCACTAAATTATAAGCTTTGGTGGTATAAGAAAATTACAACTTCCAGGGTTGAAGGCGGCTAGCTCACTTGGTCAGCTCCCTGCCTTCTACAGTTGAGGTGGAGGGTTCAAATCCCATCAGTAGCACATCATCCCCTTCCCTTTACCCCCTCCCCTTTCCAGGATGTAATAAAAAATACTAATTTTAAAAGAATTACAGCTTCAGAATATAAACACATGATCTAGCTTTTTTCTTGTTATTGTAAGTACTGAATCACATGATCTAATTCAAGTAAGATTTGCATACTTTAAACAAATCATTTTTACAGTTCACATTGAGAAATTTTAAGAGACAACTTTTACAAGTAGCTAAGGAGCAGAACCATACGATGAGTGTGTGATGGGTTAGTTTACATACTTTACTAAGTACATGGCCAATGCGACATGAGGAGACCCCAAAAAACATCAGTTACATGTACTGACTGCATCTTCTTGATGCCATAAATGAAACTAATGAAATTAATTATTATTTTTATCAACTAAATGCATTTTCATCATAAACATGAAAAAAACTTGCTGTATACAAGGGGTAATATCAAAAAGTAAAAAAATCACAAAAAGATATGATATGATTCTCTACGAACTCCACCCATTTTTCTATTCAATAAGGAACTTTATAGGTGCACAGAAAGAAAATAAGGGATTGGAGACTACTCCTGAAATGAGAAAAACTTGATTATTTCTCTCTCCAAACAACCCACATTAACGCGACTAGAGCCACATTCCATCCCCTGCGTCTTCTCCTCTTTCTCCCGCTCTTGCAACTGAACATTGAATCTATCACAGTTCTTGGCATTTCCTATAAAATGTCAAACAACCTAAACCTATCCACCATAACCTCATAGTTAGACCACGATGAAGAAGGTGATTCACGTCCTCGCCCTCCTCCTCGCACATGTAACACTAGAATTTCCACTTTCTAAAAAATTTCGAAATCAAGATCACTCCTCTAGTAGTAGTAGCTAGTCAAGTGAAAGAATACATCTTCTTTGGCACCTTTGGTATCCATATTGCATTAAGAGGATGTAGGAAATACATCCTCTTCTCTAACCAAAGTTTCTCATAAAAGGGCTTAACAGAGAACATTCCATTATTCCCCATACCCCACCACAAAGTATCAAGATTATCTAGCAGTGTGATTTTCTTGTGGTGTAGAGTCAATAATCTTTTAATCTTAATCACCGCCCAATCGTGAAAGTCTCAAAAGATCTCTACACCTTGTGCCCCCCTAATTTGTTGGATCGGCAAGTCTCTTTGGCAAGATATTCTGTGTAAGCTCGGGAATTCATCTTTCAATAAATTGTCCCCGCATCAACTATATCGCCAACTCCTATTTTGAATGAGATATTTACCGTGAATCTTCCCATCCCTTCATGATATTCCACAATAAACCACACCTAAAAGGCATAGTTATATCTCTAGTTCTCCAATCCCCTCCAATTACCCCGTATTTATCAACTATCACCCCTCTCCAAAGCATGTTCCTCCACCTCGAATCTCCAAAGTCATTTGTCTAACAAAGCTTTGTTAAAAACATTTAAATCTTCAGTTCCAAGACCTGCCCATTTTTTAAGAGATGTGACAGTCTCCCTCCGTACCAAGTGAAACTTCCTTGTCCGTCGGTCGCATCTGAAGAAATTTCATTGAATCTTTTCCAACTTTCCTATGACCGAAGTAGGAGCATGAAACAAAGACATTAATAAGTGGAAATGTTCGTTAAAGTTCTCTTCATAAGCACTTCTTTTCCTTTTTTGGACAAATATCTTTCCTACCACCCTGTTAAAATCTCTTCTCAACCCTCTGAAGAACCGGATTCCACACCATATGATCCTTGTTTGATGCGCCTAACAATAATCCAAGATAGGTAGTCGGGAGGGCCCTAATCCTGCAGTTCAAATGTTGGACGTGTGAGCCAATGCCATCCACCTCCCGAATGGGAATAATCTCACACTTCCTCAAATTAAAATCAAGTAAAAACTTGGTGTAAATCATCCAGTTGGGTATCGTCTACATCACAGAAAACCAAGGTATCATCCGCTAACCACAGGTGAGAAACCAAGTTTGTTCCAACGCCTCAAACCGCAACATTGAAAACTTTTATGTATCCTACCATGACTACTCTATACATCATCCTGCTTAACACTTCCATTACTAAATTAAATATCGAAAAAGGTCCCCTTGTCTCAGAACCCTCGAGCTCCCAAAAAATCCGAACGGATTGCCATTCACCAAAACAAAATCTCATTGAACAGATGTAAAATTTGACCTACTCCTACTTTCTCCATTTTCCCCCAAAATCCCATCTATACCATAATGGAATCTAGGAATATTTTGTTCACATAATCATAGGCCTTTCCCAAATCTAGTTTGCACAGCACACCTGACACTCATTGCTTTCTCCTCGAATCCACCACTTCAATTGCCACCAAAACTGCATCAAAAATCTGTCTGCCCTCCACAAAACCATTCTACAAAGTAGATATAGTCTCGTCCAACACCTTTTTGAGTTTAATCAAAAGCATCTTAGAGATGATCTTATAGATGTTTATCCAACTAGACTAATAGGTCTATAGTCCTACATGCTCATGGCTCCCTCCCATTTAGGAATGATGACAACAAAGGACACATTCAAACTTTTTTCAAATTCACCTCTTTCCTAGAACTCAACAATAGCATCCATCACATTAGTTTTGACCACATTCCAGCAGTGCTGAAAAGAAAAGCCAAAGAGAAACCATTAGGACCCGGAGCTTTGTCACCCACACAACACGTTATCGCCCTTTTCACTTCCTCCTCCTTGATCACCTTCTCTAGCCACACACACTCCTCCACACTAATTTGATTGAACCCTAACCCCCTAAATTCGTCCCTCCAATCTTCTTCCTCTTTGAACAAACGTTCATAAAAATCTACAATTTCCTCCTCTACTTCCTCTTCCCTACATGCATAAACCAACTCTATGAACTTTCTCCTATTTTCGACTACTACCCATATAAAATTTTTGTATTAGAGTCTTTCTCATACCATAATGCCTTTGATCTTTCTCCAACTAACCTCTTGGGCCAAGGCCAAATTGGCTAGTTCCCTTTTCAATCCCTCTTTCCTCTCCTTCTCCCTCTCTTCTAACTCCCTCTCCACTTCTGTCATTTCTAAATCCCCACTTCATTTATAATCTCTTTCATTTTCACCTCTAGCCTCCCAAACACCTCTTTATTCCACAAAGTTATATTTTTTTAAGCAATTTCATCTTTTGGGCAAGTCTTTAAGAAAGCCTCTCCTCCACGGCTCCACCACATAACTCCACCATCAACCAGTCACTCTATCCTCGAAATCAATCACACTTAGCCACATGTTCTCAAATATAAAAGAAGATCTCGCCCATCTTCCTTTACCTTTTTTTTTTTGAAAAATGGTAATGTATTCCTCAGCATTAAGGATATGCTGGAGACCTCCAAAAAAAATTACAATAATCCTAACAGATCTACTAACTGTTCAACATCCTCCACTCTTTCTTCTTTAAACCAAAAGTAAAAAGTTATAATACAAATCCATTTGATCTTTTGAATGGAATTGAAACTATCTTTAAAACATCTATTGTTCCTCTCTTTCCATATTGTCCACCATATACAAGGTGGGATGACTCTCCACCATTTCTTCTGACTCTTGTTGCCTCCTCTTCTGATCCAGCAGCTGAGAAGGTTTGATGTGTGTCCCGGTATTATCCAGTTGGTTTCAGATAGACTAAAGGAATAATGCCCAGATTTGTGAGGTCACCCTGCGATTTAGGAACAAGTGGCTATTGGTTTCAGTAAATTTATTACATAGGAAACACCTAGATGCTATCTGAAAACCCTTTCTTTGTAGCCTTTCATGAGTAAGGCATGCTCTCCTAACTACCAACCATGCAAAACACTTTACCTTGATTGGAACCATACATTTCTAGACCTGTTTCCAGGGTCCAGTGTGCCACCTAACTGCTCTCTCATCACCTTACCGTACATACTACTTATTGTGAATCTACCATCCTTATCATGCTTCCACTTGATAGAGTCTTGTTTTGGAGAAGTTCCTTTAAAATCACCCAGTTCTAGAAGCAACTCTGTCATTCTCTCCACTTCCCAATCATTCATGTGTCTACTGAAAAAGAAGTTCCAACCTTGAGGGGACCATAGGTCAGCAATTGTTGCATCCGTATTGCTGCAGAGTGAGATAAGATCGGGGTAATAAGTTGAGGAATGATCCGGTAACAGTCGCGGAAGAGGAAATTAGATCACATTGGGAACCGCATCCCTAACACGAAATCCCTCTTATTAACCTCCACATACTCCAACTTTCTATCATCCCAAGAAATGAGTATTCTCCCGCACTTCCCTCGGCCGAAATATAGTCATACTTCACCCACCTTCCCCCCTACACACTTCTAAATTCTAATAATGCTATCTGTCAAAGTCTCCAATTTCCTTTCTTCAATACATATCACATCTGCCTCTCATCCTCTAAAATATGTTGATGTTGGCCCTTTTGTTGGGGTCATTCATCCCCTCACATTCCAAAAAATAGTATTATAATCCATCAACACGTTTTCCCCCCTCCCTTTATCCCTTCTCTTCCTTTATTTTCGCCACCCACCTTATTATTTCACCTTCCGTACACCACAATCTTACCTCCCTCATTATGTGTCTCAATAGGTAAAATCTTTTTCTCCACCATTTCTTTTTCACTCAAACCTTCATGCCCTTTCGCCTCGTAATCTATACAACTCAACACATCAACTACTTTCTGGTAACACAACAACTCCTTCAGCACTAGAAGCAAAAGAAATGGAGTCCTCCGATGAAGTTGTTGGTCGTTTCTATAATACCGTGAATTTTGCTTCTTCTTCTGGTGGTCGGGGGTATTTACTTTGACTCAAGGGACGCTGAACGGGCCTATTTCAGGTCTGGGGAACTCCATTTCCTTTTCTTTTTTTTTTCCGGTCATCAAAAAAGAAATGGAGTTCCCAGACCTGAAACAGGCCCGTTCGGCGTCCCTTGAGTCAAAGTAAATACACCCCCCCCCCGACCACCAGAAGAAGAAGCAAAATTCACGGTATTATAGAAACGAGCAACAACTTCATCGGAAGACTCTTTCCTTCGAAAGCAGTCCCCCTATCCCCTGTAAGGCTAACTATTAAAATATTTATCAAGACAAAAATGGACATCAATTATGTCGAATTACAAGACCAAATAACTGAAGTATCTGATTTCAAGGTTCAATTAGTTTTTTCTATTATTTTCTCTAAGCACGAAATATTTTGGAATTTTAAGGTCTTTGAAGATTGACTTGCATCTTTGGTTGATCAGTTTTAGGAGCATATTTAATGAACTTAAAAGAACTCCTCTCTTTCGGTCAGTTCTTAAGAAGTTATTCCCCTGATTTACACTTGACAGAAAAACACACTTGAAAAAAACTAATCCAGATTCCAGTGTTAATCAAGAGGGTTCGGGATTCTTCGATTGTTGGAAATATGGACAGGCTGTTTGGTTTCTATTGAAAATGTTCAACAATGCAGATCAGGATCATTTGAAAGTGCAAGGAATATAATTTTATTTAAGGAACTCAAGTGGTTGTAAAGACTTCTGAAATGTTATATATGCAGTAGACTCGAGCCGATGATTGAAGGATGATGAGACAGATTTATCCCATTACAGAATTGAAGGGGCCTTCCCCTTATGACTAGCTTGAAAGCTTCGTCTTATTTCTCTGTCGAGTGTCGACGAATCTACATAAGGTTGTAATGCTTTAAAAGATTCAAAAATGTCCCATTAGCAGGTAGGCACTGTAAAATATTGGAAGAATTTACATGGATATCACCAGTTGAAGTTGGTCTTATCTAGTCATAGTTTGAATGAACTATTTAAGCATCACTAGGTGAAGGGGAAAAAAGGACCGAAATTATTGATAAGAGATTCAGGCCAAGAAGGGTCATCTCTCTAATGTTCCTATTCCTTTCTTTTTTTCCCCTATTCTATAGGTAGTGTAATCTCTAAGAAGCTTGAAATACGAAATGCTAAGATTGACAGAACTCATTCAACAATTCAAATGAGATTTTAAAGTTCTTTATATCCGAAACCACCGCTCAACTTAGGCTTTGTCAAGGGATTCTGGTCCTAAATGTAGGCAATGCAAATATCTAGGCTGAGTTTTTAAGAGAATGATATGATAGATGACGATGTAATACACATACTAAAATAGGATGGTTTAAATAGAGGAGTGTTATAGGAGCGCAATGCAATAGGAAGTTGCAAAACAAATTGAAGGAAGTTGTATATAATGGTTGTAAGAGCAGTAATATTATATGAGAGCATATGTTGGGTAGCTAAAGCTAGAGTATTGAGAACTGCAGATGTTAAAATGGGTGTGGAATTATACAAGATTGGACAAGATTAGAGATGATCTCATCACACAAACTATGCAAGCCGCACACACTAAAAAATATATAATGAGAGAAGGTCGGCTGAGATGTTTTGGCCATGTCCAACATAGTATTCTAAGTAGATAGCTCCATAGTTGCGATAGCGTACTAAGTAAATGTGCTAAAAAGAAATGACGCAAGCTTAGAACTATGAAAAGAAAGAAAGTTTCTCAAAATTAACCTCCAAAATACAAGCTAATGGATGTAACAAGTAACCTTGAAAAATACAAGAGCAAATTAAGAAAATATTGTTGTTAAAAACCAATGCTTTCTTTAGGAGGCTTTAAACTCAAAAACAAGAAAGAAAGAAAAAACAAGAGTAAGATCATATCATACCAGAACTTTGGAGAAGCGCTTGTCGATCATGACTTTGAAGAAAGAACTAACAATTGGTGAAGGATCCCTTTGTCCATGTATCAACATGCACGTGCGGGTGGACAATTCACATACTTCATTGTGGTGAACCATCTCTCTTCTGCGAACAAAGTATGTTATCTTCCCACAAATTTCTTCCCCCTACATAGAGCAAATAAAAAAATACATGTCAATATTGGTTAGAGGCCACTAAATCCTGAGACTGACGAACATATTTGAAGCAATGGATTAAGATTCAGCAAGATGGGTCCCCAAGGGACTTATAGATCCCAGGTCCAGATATCAGTTCAACAGTCCATGTGAGCTCATATGCTCCAACTTCAGTGCAGGTTTACATGCATGTGTAATTGTCAAGCTGCTCAATATAAATGTGTTTATGCATTTTCTTATCATTGTACAATATATGCATCATTGAATACATAACCCAAATTCTAACACTGTCTATGAAGCCTCTAACTGAAGATAATGACTACATAAAAAGAATAACTGAATAAGAGTATATGTGTCCATTGAAAGCACGCGAGGGATCTCTAGCCTATAGTGTGCTCGTCTGCAAAACTGGCCCCTATGTTGTACCACAGACCATCGTAAGTTTCCAAAAGAGAACATCAGTACAATCCACCAGGCTATGTGAGTTTCAACATCCCTCTCACTAAAGTTAGAACGGGGTCTAAATAAACATTATGTAAAAACATAAACTCTGAAAAGGAATGGTTCATAAGAACTCATCATGTAAATAGTATCACATTTAAGCACTCACCACTAAATAATTCTTAGTTAATAAGTACATTTCCTTCTTTAGCTTTAGATAGTTCCAGTCGACTAAACTTTTCTTAATTATGCCCAGTTGTGGCGATTAGTAACCGTTTATACGGTCACTCATAGCCCTTTCTACGGACACCAAATCTTTTGTGCCTCGTTTTGGCAGTAGTAGCAACCCTTTGTACAGGTGTACGACTGCTTGTAACCCTTTATATGGTCATCATTTATGTTGTGCCTCATTATGGAAAAATTAGCAACTCTTAGTATGGTTACTCATAACCTTTTATACGATTACTATTCATGTTGTGTCTCATTATGGAAACATTATAACCCTTCATTCAGTTACTCGTAACCCTTTATACAATTACCATTCATGTTATGCCTCGTTATGGAAAAATTAGTAACCCTTTATACGGTTACTCGTAACCTTTTGTACGGTTACCATTTCATTAAGGTTTGGTTTTAAATCTTCGGGCTTTTAACCTTAACATAGTTATGACACTTACAGCACATCATAGAATTCTTCACTTTAGAGAAGAAAATCAAATCTTTACACATTTGGATGGGGCTCCTCTCCATTTCTCTTCTCTCCATTTTCCCCAAGTTCTTACTTGAATGGAAGACATGTGTTATAGTTAAAAATGAATGGTTAAAATTTAATTAATTAAAGTAAGGTCTTAATCATGGTTAGTATAATGATTTTTCATATATTTGCTTTCAATTATTTTGGCAAATCCCATAATTTTAGCAAAATATTATTCTATTCATAAATATTTAAATATTTTTCTCTTTTTGCAACTTACTTACGAATTACGATCAACTCTTTCTTTTTTATTTGAATAAAAAAAATTTAAAACATGTAGGGGGTGAGAAAATAAGAAATATCTAATGTTTAGTAGGAGTAAATTCAGAAAAAACTAATTAAATCAATTTATGATATTCGTAAAATATAAAATAAATTGTAAAATAAGAAAATTGTTTATTGTTAAAACTTCAGTGGTCATTGATTGAGATATTGATTTGTCAATTGTTAAAGACAGAGAAAAAAATCAAAATAAAGAAAATGGGAACCCAACAAATGACCCCACCCCCCCACAACAACCCCTTCATTGATTATTCCCAATCTTTACATTCTTTTTAGAGAGGAGGTTCATATCACAAGGTCAAAGTGGAAAGATGGGTCATCACCATCACTATGAAGGCAATAGTCCATATGATGATACTTTCTTGGCATGTTGTTGCTGCCCTTGTTTGCTAGTCTCCTCTGCCATTTCTATCTTCAGGAGGTGCCTATTTGTTGCTTGTTACCCTGTTATGCTGTGCTTTGGATGGGATAAACACAGTCACCACCATCATCATCATCATCATCACAAACATCTCTAATAGTCCCAATTCTCATGTGTGTCATATCGACTATTTTATTGGATATTTACTACCTCTTTAAAAAAAAAAAGGAAGGAATCCAACAAATAATCAAGTAAAGATTAACTTAAATACAAAAATTAATAATCGAAAATTCACAAATTAATGTAGAAAAAAAAGGAATTCTCTAAAGTTCAAAATTTGATGAGGAAATATTTATTTTAACTATGATTAGAATTTCACTTTAATTAATTAAATTTTAACCATTTATTTTTAATCATGATAATTGGAAGCAAATATATGGAAAATCTACTATCCTAACCATGATTAAGACCTTATTTTAATTAATTAAATCTTAACCATTCATTTTTAATTATGACACATGTCTTCCATCCAAGTAAGAACTTGGGGAAAATGGAGAGAAGAGAAATGGAGAGGAGCCCCATCCTACACATTTCATAACAAGTATGAAGGAACTTCAAATTTACATAATTTCATCAATAAATTTGAACATGAAAACATAGCTTCGAACGCTTAAAAGAATACTTCTTTCATAAATTGACGACATGTAAAGCTTAACTCAAATAATAACGAATATTGTGAGCTCACTCGCTCTAACTAAAATCACATTATAATAGAAACAAATTTCATCAAAATTTGAGCATGACTATCTTGAGAAAAGAACTTTAGTAAAAACAAGTCTTAACTCACCTCAAGGTTCTTCCTTTCTAGTAAGGCTAACTTCTACGCTAGCCAACAAGAATCAACAACTCAATCTACATAATAATGGGGGTTCAATTTACATCAATACAAGCCCAAAGAAAATAACTTTACTCGCTTAAATTTAGGATCATTATCTCAAATGCTTTTACTTAGGAGGTTTCCTTTCACCAACACATGGAAATTAAGTTCACCCGCCTTAACTAAGAATCCACAACTTGCAATTTGGTGATTTGCCACATCGATATTTGGTTATAACATGTGGAGTAAAGAAGCAATGAGAATCTTAAAAATATCTAAAATACCCTGGGATGCAACAAAGGATTAGCAATGCATCCAATTGTTAAAAGGTAACAAAACAATTGAAAAATGGCATGCAAACAATACAAATGTAATTTCATAAGTTTGGACAGTAAGGAGGAGCACGAACAAGGTTTTCGATGGACGTGTGCTTTTTGATTTGCAGAAACAAGATGTCTAAAATTAGTTGGAATCAAGATTAAAATTGATCCCAAATGTAAAATTCAATCAAAGATTTCATCTTTTTCACTAATTTGAAACTCTATTTACCATTCAAACCCTAGCTTTATTTGCAACTAAAATTAATTATCACTATAATAGAATAGGAAAATTAATAAAGAGTCTAGAAGTGAAACTAAAGAGGGACAAAAATTTCCTTACTTGCGTTAATGGCGAAAACCCTGAAGTCAAAAGAAAGTTTGCAGCCGGCGGAAGCTGTCGTGAATTGTGAAGTAGCTTCTGTTCGGTTCCTTTTCACGTGAGACAAGAAAAGCCAAGCTTTGGCATTATGGGCTTGGCCCACGTTAATCTCTTTACTAAGGGTCAAGTTCATAAATGGCCCTAAAATGGGTGGATCTTGATATTTTGTCCGCCATAAAAAAGTCTTACAAAATGGCCTCCATAAGGGGTGGTCTTAATTTTTTGGCCCCGCTTAACAAATTTTGCATAAAAGGCAGACGTTATTCACTAAGTGTACGGCCTTGAAATTTTGTCCCCCAAAGTGTTTGGTTTGAATTATTGTACCCGCTTAATAATATTTTTAAACACTAACCTTAACTTGAAATAGTTCGCTTGGAGATTAAAATAACAACTTGTGCCTCATGGGCAATAGTTTACACGGTATCACTAAGTCTTATTTATGAGATACTTTATAACTCTTGCCTTGGAGGCGACACTTAGCTCAGGGGCTTTACAAAAACTAACTTATGCCCTAAGGCAAAAGTTTACACTATTTCACTAAGTCTAACTTATGGGGTACTCAAGGGTGTGGTCTAGTAGTCAATGAAGTGGGTTATAAAAACCATGAGGTCTAAGGTCTCAGGTTCAAATCCCAGCGGAGACAAAAGAACCCTAGGCGGTTCTTCCTATCTGTTCTAGCCTTGATGGACAGAGTTACCTGGTACCTGTTGCTGGTGGGAGGTGGCAAGTATCCCGTGAAATTAGTCGAGGTGTGTGAAAGCTGGCCCGAACACCACGATCATCAAAAAAAAAAAAAAAAAAAATTATGGGGCACTCTATAACTTTTGTCATAGAGGAAAAACATAGCTCAAGGGCTTTAAAAAAATAACTTATGCCTTACGGGTACACTATTTCACTAAGTCTAACTTATGGGGTACTCTATAACTTACGCATTATAGGCAAAAATTAGAACTTATGTTTGTTGGGCAAAATACCTAAGTTCTAACTTGTGTAGGTTCATTGTCTTGAAATGTCATAAACATCTGTCTTTTGGGCAAAATTTGTTAAGAGGGGCCAGAAAATCAAGACCACCCCTTATGGAGGTCATTTTTGTAAGACTTTTCTTATGGCGGACAAAATATCAAGACCCACCCATTTTAGGGTCATTTCTAAACTTGGCCCTTAGTAAAGAGATTAACGTGGGCCAAGCCCATAATGCCAAAGTGTGCTTTCCTTGTCTCACGTGGAAAGGAACAAAAGCAGAAGCTAATTCACAATACACAACAGCTTTTGCCGACTTCAATGCAGCCTTTCTTTTGATTTTAGGGTTCTCGCCATTAACGCAGGTAAGGAAATTTTTGTCCTTCTTTAGTTTCACTTCTCTTATTAAATGGCCTATTCTATTCTATTCTATTGTAGTAATGATTAATTTTAGTTCCAAATAAAGCTAGGGTTTGAATGATAAATAGAGTTCCAAATTAGTGAAAAAAAATAAATCTTTGATTGAATTTTACATTTGGGATCAATTTTAATCTTGATTCCAACTACTTTTAGACATCTTGTTTCTGCAAATCAAAAAGCACACGTCCATCGAAAACCTTGTTCGTGCTCCTCCTTACCGTCCAAACTTACGAAATTACATTTGCATTGTTTGCATGCCATTTTTCAATTGTTTCGTTACCTTTTAACAATTGGATGCATTGATAATCCCTTGTTGCATCCTAGGATAATTTAGATATTTTGTGATTTTCACTGCTTCTTTACTCCACATCTTATAACCTAATATCAATGTGGTAAATCACTAGATTGTAAGTTGTGGATTCTTAGTTAAGGCGGGTGAAATTAATTTCCATGTGTTGGTGAAAGGAAACCTCCTACGTTAAGGCATTTGAGATAATGATCCTAAATTTAAGCAAGTAAGGTTATTTTATTTGGGCTTGTATTGATGTAAATTGAACTGCCATTATTATGTAGATTGAGTTGTTGATTCCTGTTGGCTAGCGTAGAAGTTAGCCTTACTAGAAAGGAAGAACGTTGAGGTGGGTTAAGACTTGTTTTTACTAAAGTTCTTTTCTCAAAAAAGTCATGCTCACACTAATCTCAAGCTCATACAACTATCCAACCATCATTTACTATCAAGGTCACTCGCGACCACCCATATTTCACATAAAATGTTTTAAAATTTTGCACATTAGAGCGTACATGAATAGAGCAAATCTTTTCAAAAAGTTGAATATTTACATACTCTGAGACACAACAAAATATTGCACAAAAAATTCTCCCACGCACATCTCCTAAGGTAACCTCCTAAAGTCCCTTTTTGGTGATATTCGATAATCGAAAACTTCTTTCTATTTTCTTACACATTACCTTCTTTCTTTGCTACTTTCTACGATGGATTCAGGTCAGGGGGAAGTTTAATGACATTACCATGCATAAGTCACATTTATAGTTTTGGTTTGATTGGGAGGAAAGCAGTAAATTTTCTATTAGAAGACTGACCCTGAGTAAAGGAGCTCTTCTATGGACTTGCAGGAGGCTAAACGAACTATTTCAACTGCATGAACCAATGTTTATAAAATCCTAATCTCATTAATCAAGCATTAAGTATTACAATTCAATTCAAATTCTAGAAAAAATAAAACAGCCTGGGGGAAATGCTACCTGGAGTTTCAACCTCAAACTTGTTCTTCTTCTTGAAGGAATCAATGGCGCGACTTCCCATCTGGTCCATACTTCCTAGGTCTTCCCCTCTTCTTCTTCTTCGTTTCTTCTTTCACACTCACTGGTGTTGTTGCTACAATTGATCTACATAATATTATTACTTTCACTCCTTGGGGCTACTCTGTAGCTTTCAGAACTATTAACTCCTTCTTTCTCCTCCATTCATATACACAATAGTTAACCCCTTAAACCCTCAAGACAACTCCAAATAACTTAAGCCCCCAAAACAGCGGAAAGATGATTTATTTATTTTTTCCAAGAACTCAAAACCCCAGAATAACAAGAGAATAAAAATACAATCTTTTTCCAAGAAAAGTACAAAATCAGCAAATCTGCAAATGTTAGAATTAGTTATGTCTACAGAAAGATCATCTGACCATGCGCGGCGGAAACTAATGACTAACTGATATTCTGAACCGTGAAACACACTCTGCTACTGCAGAAAAATACAGAGCTTGAAAGAAGAAACTAATTTTATGAAATTGGAAAGAAAATATGTATTGTGTTATCAAATATTAAAGTAAGAAAGAAATATAGCAGAGTGAAGTTCTTATAATAGGGTGAAAATGCAATGGAGAACACTTTATTTATAGGGAAAAAATTGGTTTCATCGTCCCGAATTTTATGGGTTGAGTTCATAATATTTTGAGAATTTTATGGGTTGAGTTTATAATATTTTGATATTGGATCAATTTTCAACCCATTTAAAATTGGTAAAAGTACACAAAATTGACTTAAAATTAAACTAATTACACCAAAATACCCCTTTTCCATATTAAATCCAAAAATATTCAATCGATAGTAATTAATAACCCGCACTACACAATCGGCTAAAAGTAATTATTCAACATGCCCCCGTTGGTTGTAGCACCAAATTTCAGACGAATTTGATGCCGTAGTGGATTCACTTTTCTCCTTGAGAAGTTTTCTTTCCCTTTTTGCACGTGGTGGGTCCCTTTCTCTCTTTTCCCCTTCTTCCTTAAATGAAAATAATAGTTACTGTATTTATTTTATTTTAACTCTTTTTGTTTTTATATTTTTTACAAAACTTGGCCAATATTTCAACTTTTTCCCTTTTTGATATCATTGGGGCTTGAGCAATTCATTAGGAAACTTTTTTTTTTAATTTGGCTAATATTTTAATTTTTATGTGGAACAAAATAATTAATGTTTGAAAATATTCGTAAATTATTTTTGCTAATAGCTAATTTTAATATTAGCTAAGTATTTCTAAACTAATACAAATAGAAAAATTAGATAATTAGATTACAATAATAAATAATTAATAAAAATATTAAAGTCACTAGCTTATTTATTAAATATAAATTAATAAAAAATATATTTTTATAAAAAAATTATTTTCTCTTATTGGCTCCTTTATTGTTTTGTTTTCTTAATTTGTTTATTTTGTTAGATTATCTTTTTTTTTATCAACCTCTTTTTAAAGATAAAATGAAATATAAAAAAATAAATATTATCTAACTATTTTTAGATTTTTTTTTTATCCTTCGTGATACCACAACAATATATAGATATACAATGATGGTGTCATTGAGGCTTGAAGCAAACCTTGACGATACCATGATAGTAGATGAATATACTGTGATAGTATCATGAAGGATCGAGAAGTATTTTATTGAAGGACTGAAGTAGTACTCCACGATACCATGCAGTATATAGATATACTGTGATAAATACTGAATAGGGTCTCATTAAAGGACTAAAACAGTTATTCATGATATCATGTCAATATATAGATATATTGTGACAGTATCATAGAGGACTGATGGATGTCTCATTGATGGATGATACCATTCCAATACATAGATATATTGTGATGGTATACTAAGGAGTGTCTCATTGAAGAACTGAAATAGTTCTTTATGATACTATATCAATATATAGATATACTATGATGGTATCATAAAGGTCTCACTAAGGACTAAAGCAGACATCATTGATACCACGATAGTATATATATATACACACACTGTGATGGTATCATTGAGGCTTGAAGCAAACTTAAATGATACCATGATAGTTTATGAATATACTGTGATTGTATCATAAATGATTGAGAAGTGTCTTATTGAGGACTGAAGTAATCCTGAACGATACCATGCTAGTATATAGATATACTGTGATAGTATACTAAGTAGTGTCTCATTGAAGAACTAAAACAATTATTCATGATATCATGCTAATATATAGATATATTGTGATGGTATCATTGAAAACTGTCTCATTGATTGATGATACCATTCCAGTATATAGATATTTTGTGGTGGTATACTAAGAGTGTCTCATTGAAGAACTAAAACAGTCTTTCATGATACCATCACAGTATATCAATATACTGTGATAGTATTGTGGAGGATTGAGGAGTGTCTCATTGAGGGATAATATCATGTCAGTATATAGATATATTGTGATGGTATCATGGAATTGAAGAATGTCTTATTGAAGGACTGAAATAGTCCTCCATGATACCATGTCAGTATATAAATATATGTGATGATATACTGAGGAGTGTCTTGTTGAAGGATTGATGCAGTCCTCCATGATACTATGCTAGTATATAGATATACTATGATGGTATACTAAGGAGTATCTCAACGAAGAATTGGAATAATTCTCCATGATACTATGCCATCATATAGATATATTGTAATGATATCATGGAGGACTGGGAAGTGTCAGACTGAAGGACTGAAGCAGATCTCAATGAGTGTAAATGAAATTAAATTCTGGAAATAAATAAAAGAAAAAAGAATTAAATAAAATTAAAAAAATAAAAATAAGAAATAAATAAAATAAAACATAAAAATAAAAAGTAAAGAGCTAAAATTAAGTATCAAATTAGATTATGGTAAAAAAAAATTATAATATGATTTGAGAAAAATAGATAAATGAATGAAAAAAAAGAACAAAAAATTAGAGAATAAAGAAATAAATGAGAAAAAGAGAGTGAACGTTTACTATATCGGTTATATTTTATTGTTATATAGAAAAAAAGAATAAAAAAGGAGCACAAAAATTATGAATAAAAATAGATTATGAAAGAAAAAAATAAAAATTAGAAAAGGAACAAGAAATGAAAAATTGAAAATTAAAGAGAGAAAAAAACACAAAAAGAAAAGAGCCAAAATTAACTACGGTGAAAGAAAAAAATAAAAAATAACATGATTTGTGAACAAAATAAATGAACAATAAAAGAGAAAAAAAAAATATATATATATAAAAAAAAAGGGAGTAGAAAAGAAAAAAATTAAGAAGAAGTAGAGAAATAAAAAGTAAATAACCAAAAAAAGAGACAGTTAAAACTGAAGATGAATCAAACTATGGTATAAAAAGAAAATAAAAATAATATAATTTGAGAAAAATATAAAATGAACAAAGAATCATAAAAAAAAGGTAGAGAAATAAAAAAAAAATGAATTAAAAGGAACCTAAATAACTACTACAGCTACAAGGGAAGCGGACATTTTCTATGATTAGTTAGGGGGTATTTTTTGTAAGAGGGTATTTGATTATAAATAGTTTGCATCTATAGGGCATGCATGTACTTTTTCCTTTAAAATAATCTTGAGTTGAGTTCAATTATATCTCCACTTCAACCCGCTTCTTTAATGCTTAATATTTTATCTAAGAAAACAATCTCTTTGAAAATAAATAAATAATTACTTGATGAAGGAAAATCATCCACCCACTCCCACCCCACCCACCCGCCTCCACCTCAATTTTTTTTATTTTTTTTTAGTTTTTTATTTAAAAAGTTCTTTCCTACTCCACTCCCACCCCAATCCCCCAAGCCCACCTCCACTTTACCTGTCAAAAATTTAATTTTTTTCAACCTCACCCTCTACCACCACCACCCATTACCCCCCTCCTCAACTTTTTTTTTTTTTACCTCACTCTCACCACCCTCAATCTACATCCACCACTCCGCCTACTCTCACCCCCTACCCCGCCTCCAATCAAAAATATTTTCTAGAAAAATAAGTTATTTCTTACTTATTTTCTTGTGTTTGGTACACAAATAGAAAAGAGTGGTGGAGGTAGGGTAGAAATAAAATTTAATTTTTTTAAAAAAATTGAGTGTATGGGTTGGGGTGGGGAATGGAGGTGGGAGTGGGGTGGTGCAAAAAAATTGTGTGTGTGGGGCGGGGGGGAGGGGTTGTTGGTGGGTGGAGAAATTTAATGGGGTGGGTGATAATAGTATAATAGTATAATAGTACAAAAGTATGTTAATATAATAATAGTATTGTTTAGATTAAATAGGTCAAATTGAGCGGGTCATGAACCAACTCGATTTTTAGCCTAATTTAACACAACCCAATTCAATTCAAAGTAAATTTGGGCGGGTCATGACCCAACTCAATTATAATTCAACCCATTTCAATCTCTTCAATTTCAATCCAACCCGCCCATTTGACACATCTATTTATAACATTCCCCTTGAATGTTTAATCGATAGATAATGTGGCCCATTAAAACCTTACTAAGAAAACTCATTAAGAAAAAAAAAATCTAATGAAAGAAAAAGAGTAGCACATCTAATAATATGAATCTTAGTTGCTTCATTAAAAACCTTACAAGTAAAATCTAGTGGTACAAAACCTCCTAAGGGAAAAATAATACATCGCGTATTAACTCTCCCTTATGAAAACATCAATCCAAAGATTTGAAACTTCGCATCCCAATTTTGTGCACCATCTTCTTGAAAGTTGCAGTTGGTAGAGACTTGGCGAATAAATTAGCCATATTATCACTCGAACAAATTTATTGCACGTAGATATCATCATTCTTTTGGAGCTCATGAGTGTAGAAAAGCTTTGGTGAAATGTGCTTCGTTCTATCTCCTTTTATGAATCCTTCCTTTAAGTGTGCTATGCATGCTTCATTATCTTCATATAAGATCGTGGGTACTTTGTCACATTTCAAGCCACACTTTTCTCGAATGATATGTATCATTGACCTCAACCACACACATTCTCGGCTTGCTTCATGAATAGTTATTATTTCAGCATGATTTGATGAAGTAAATACAATAGACGGCTTTGTAGATCTCCAAGATATGGCAGTACCCTTATATATAAACACACAGCCTGTTTGAGATTGAGCTTTATGTGGGTCAGATAAATACCCTGCATCAGCATAACCAACAAGATCGCGACTGCAATTGTTAGAATAAAATAAGCCCATATCGATAGTCCCTTTGAGATACCGCATATGTGTTTGATTCCATTCCAATGTCTCTTAGTAGGGACAAAATTATACCTTGCTAATAAATTAATCGAAAAGGTTATGTCAGGCCTTATAGTACTAGCAAGATACATAAGTGCACCAATTGCACTAAGATATGGTATTTCAGGATCAAGAATTTCCTTATTTTTTTCTTTAGGTCGGAATGGATCTTATTCACATTAAGTGATCGAATAACCATTGGAGTACTTAATATATGTGCTCCATCCATATAAAATCTTTCCAACACCTTTTCTGTTAGGCAGATTGATGGACAAAGATACCGTTTGTCAAATGTTCAATTTGCAAACCAAGACATAATTTTATCTTTTCAAGATCTTTCATCTCAAATTCTTTGTTTAAGTAATCAATTGCCTTTTGAAGCTCTGTTGGAGTTTCAATAAAGTTTATGTCATCAACATAAACAACAAGTATAACAAACTTCGATGTTATTTTCTTTATAAAAACACATGGGCAAATAACATCATTTATATAACCTTCCTTTGATAAATACTCACTAAGGCGATTATACCACATGCGGCCTGATTGCTTTAAGCCATACAATGATCTTTACAATTTAATAGAATACACTTCTGAGGCTTTGAACTATGTGCTTCAGGCATCTTAAATTCTTCAGGATTTTTCATGTATATCTCATTATCAAGTGACCTATAGCGATAGGCTGTAAATAAATCCATCAAATGCATTTCAAGTCTCTCATGGACAGTGAAACTAATGAGATAGCGTAATGTTATTGCATTCATAACTGGTGAATATGTCTCTTCATAATCGACACCAGGCCTTTGTGAAAATCTGTGCAATAAAGCGCGCCTTATACTTTTGTAATTTTTTTTTTTTTTTTTTGCACAAAGACCCATTTATAGCCAACAAGTTTAATACCATTAGGTGTTTGAATTATAGGTCCAAACACTTCACGCTTGACAAGTGAATTCAATTCTGATTAAATTACTTCTTGCTATTTTGGCCAATCATTTCTTTATCGATATTCTACAACAGATTGAGGTTCAAGATCCTCACTATCTTGCATGATTCTTGTTGCAACATTATATGCAAAGACATAATCCACCACTATTTCTAATCGATTCAAATTAGTTTCAACATCACTTTAATTTATGGATAATTTCTCATTTGCTTGAGTCTCAGGCTCATTGATTCCTCCAAGGATATCAGAATTGCTCAAATCTGGAAATTTCATATGAGATTCTCTTGTAGTGTCATCTTGGTCATTTATCTTTTTTTTCTTCTAGGATTTTGATCCTTAGAACCCAATGGTCTACCACGCTTCAGGCGTGCTTTAGACTCATTAGCCATGACACTAGTTGATGCTCCTACAGGAACATCAATTCAAATTGGGACATTCTTTGCAGGAATTTGTGATTTAGTAATTCTTTTCAAATTTGTAAATACGTCTGTCATTTGATTTGCTATTTTCTACAGGTGAATAATCTTTGGTACTTCTTGTTCACAAATAGAATCACATGAATCAAGATGAGTTAATTGGACTTTTTTCACAAAATTTCTCTTTTGATTTCACTATTTTCTCCCCCTAATTTTGAAAAAAATATCTCATCAAATCGACAATCTACAAATTAAGAAGTGAACATATCTTCTGTCAATGGTTCAAGATAGCGAATAATGGAGGGTGATTCAAACCCAACATAAATTTCTAACCTTCTTTGGGGACCCATCTTAGTGCGATATGGTGGTTCTATAGGCATATATACAGCGCACTAAAAAATACTTCGATGGGATATATTAGGTTCTTGACCTAAGATAAATTGCAATGGAAAAAATTTATGATAATTTATCGGTATGAGATGAACAAGTATTGCAGCATGCAGAATTGCATGACCCCAAATAGAAGTGGGTAATATAGTTTTCATAAGCAATGGTCTTGCTATCAACTGCAGATGTTTAATAATGACTCAACAAGGTCATTTTCAATTTGAACATGAGCTACATGATGTTCAACTTTTGTCCCAATTGATAAGCAATAATTATTAAATGCTTGGGATAAAAACTCTGCAGCATTATCAAGGCGAATAGACTTGATTTGATTATCATGAAATTATGCCCGTAATCGTATTATTTGTGTCAATAATTTCACAAATGCCAAATTGCAAGATAAAAAAAAGCCCACATGAGACCATCTAGATGAAGCATCTATTAGGACCATAAAATATCTAAACGACTCACTAGGTGGGTGAATAGGTCCACAAATATTCCCATATATACGTATCAAAAACGCAGGGGACCAACCTTTATTGGTGATGGTCTAACAATTAACTTGTCTTGATAACAAGTAGTATAAGAAAATTCATAATATTAATGAATTTTCAAGTTCTATAATGGGATGCCCATTTGAATTTTCAATAATTCGTCTCTTTATTATAGATCCAGGATGTCTCAGACGATCATGCCAAAGTTCAAAAGTATTGAAATTAGTAAGCTTCTGATTTACTATAGAATGTGCTTCAATTGCACTAATCTTTGTTTAATACAAGTTAGAAGATAAAGCATGGAACTTTTCTATATCACATGTCTGGCCATAGACATTCTTGGTGATACCAAGATATTCAAGATTCATCTCATCCATTGTCTTAATGTGATATTCATTTTCACGGATATCCTTAAAACTCAACAAGTTTCTCCGAGATTTAGGAGAAAATATGGCATTATTTATGATGAGTTTAGTTCCCTTAGGCAAAATTATGACAACTCTTTTGGAGCCTTCAATCAAATTAGCATTACCAGAAATTATAGTGACATTTATCTTGCCCATAAGTGTAACACCTCAAAATTCAAACCAGCTTTTAAATTTGAATTTTCTGAAAATGTTGAAGTTCCTAAAAACCACGATCCCAGATCACGAATCGTGCAAAGGATCACGAGTCGTGAAAGGGACTCGTGGAACCTGTCCAGCAATGTCCTAGCTCTGGTCTGAGTCTACGAGTGGGATGCACGAGTTGTGAATCAAACCACGGATCATGCTGCCAACTCGTGGAACCAGACCTAAGAGTTGCCTTTTCTCCAGTAACCACAAATGTTTTTTATGACCAGTAGATGGTCGTACGAATCGTGCTGCCAAGTTATGGAATCATGATCCACAGTTGGTCATTTAGACCATGAACCACGAGAAGGAATACGACTCGTAGACTACACTCGTGAAATCTAAAGCCGCAGTTTTAAGTTGTTTCTCTGAATTAAATCTCTGGGTTATTTTGGTAATTTTTTATCCTTTTAACTCCTAAGTGAGGTCGTTTTGAACAATTCTAGAAGGGTTTAACTTCAATTAGCCTAAGTCTTCTCTCAAACCTTCATTCAAATTCTAAAAAGGGAAAAGAACTCCATTCTCCCAAGATCCAAGCTAAAGACTCCATCTTCAAGCCTCCATCCCTCAAGTTCTAGATTTAGAAAGATTCAATTGAAGTATGTGGGTATTCAATAAGGGATTCCTTTCACACTTATTCTCAAGACTCATGATTTTACTTTGAATTTATGAAACTATGAAATTAGGGTTCTTACCAAATTTATGAGATTTATTTGAATTCAGTTTATTAGCAATAATTAATGGTTTCTAACATATTACCCATGATTTATATGAGATTCCTCAAGTGTTTTCAAAATTTCACGCGTTGATAATGATTTTAAGCATTCTAAACCTTGCACGGCTCGTGAGGCACACTTCCGATAAAATGATTGTAAAAAGGGTTTGGTACTATTTTTAATGGATCTTCTTGGGGTAAGAGAGAATAAAAGAGTGTTTTATCACTATTTCCACTTATAATAGACTCGGTGGGGCCGGGCACTAGACTTATTTTACTATGACTTTGAGATGCACTAGACTCGGTGGGGCTGTGCACTAGATCTATTTTTAACTGACTGATTTAGACCCGGATACCCTCTGGGCAGCTTTACTTAGGGTTTTCGAGATTTTGAAGCTTCTAGTATATTAGTCGGGGGCCTCCATGGACCTTGCTATTTTGGGCCAGGGGCTATGTGTCACGAGTGGCGGAAGGAGGGTATACGGCGTAGTAGAGGTATAAAGGTGTGGCCTTTCATGGATCCTATCTTATGGGCCTTATAGGAAGCTAGAAGCGGGTAACATACGGTACTGATATCACACTTAGTTCAGCATATCATGTCATATCATCCATTTGCATGAGATTCCACCTTTTTTTGCTATTTGCTGACCTTTTTTTGCTATTTGCTGAGTGTATGCTCCGGTTGTATGGACAACCAGAGGGTTTGTTTTCACTTGATTGCGTTTCTCAGTTGTATGGGAGGCCGGAGGACTGTAGGTAGACTTATTGTTACTCTATCACGATATTGATTTCTGTCATGGTTGCATATGAGGTTGGATATTGATAAAGTTTTTCTTGAACTACCGATGGTTAGTTTCTTGACTTGAGATTAGTATGTTTAGTTTGGTTATTAAATCTTGTTTTCAAGCATGACTATCTTTATTCTTCTTCTTCTTTCTCTTTTCACTTGAGGTTACCGGTATATCGCCTATCTCTATACCTCTCCTTATATATATAATGTTGTTGTGACGATCCCAGGTGTGTTATTTCCTTATTTCACCTGTGTATGCAATGTACATATTTCTAGTAACTGGCCATGTTTGTTGTTTTCTGCTTGTATTCCTTCCATGCTAGCTTCTGTGTACTCATTCATTGCTTTCTGTGACTAACTGTTTCTATTCTTCTTATTACTGCTCTTTTATCTTATATGTGCCCAGTTGGCCTATGATACCTACTGGGTACTAGTTTCTTAGCAATTGGTCCTCATACTACACTCTGTATCTTCTGGTGTATATCCTAGTGTTGTCCATCTCTATTAGCTCGTGGAGACTCGTGCGAGGAGGTTTTGGACTGTCCTAGACGTGTGATCTCTTGGCGACCGGAGCTTAGCTTTAGTTTATCTTTTGTATCATATACTTTATTACTCTTCTAAGACATCTATATATATTGTTTTGGACCCTTTCGTACTCCATTGATGAAGTTCTGGCTCTATACTATTATACTAGGTCTTTTAGGTTGGTTTAGCTTCCATATATATGTTATATATATCCTTGTTGTTTACTTTCTTTACTTATTTCCCTTGCTTCCGCCAATTTATATTGTTCTTCTGCTTTCTTGATAACTAGTAGCCCATTACTAACTATTCTGGGATACGGGGATTGGTTCACCTACTGGGGGGTTGTAGGTGCCATCATGATCGAGATGTCGGGTCGTGATAGCTTTGTATCAAAGCTGTAGGTTCGTAGGTGTCATCGGTATAGGAGCCAATGCCTACTAGAGTCCTACGGATCGGGGCTGAGACGTCCGTACTAAATCTTTGGGAGGCTACAATGACATCTTAAGAAACATGGACCCTTTCTTGCTTCTCTCTCATGCGTAGTATCCTTGAAAGTTCTTGAATCTCACTTGTTCTAGTTCACTCTTCTGCAGATGGATCATACAAGGTCGTCAACTTCTAGCAGAGGAGAGCCTTTGACTCCTAAACCTCCAACTCCAGCTGGGGGCTGGGTTGGTCGCAAGGGTAGAGTTAGATGTCGTCCCCAAGCAGCGACACCTGCTAGGACTGCTAGAGTTGAGATTGAGCCCGAGTATGAGTATGGGCCAGAGTTTGTTCCTGAGCAGCAGCATGTGGGCATAGAGACAGCTCAGGTGCCACCAACTCTAGTGCCAACTTCAGCACCAGCTTCTGTGTCAGCCCCAGCTCAGTCTTCAGATATTCGGGGTTTACTATTACATCTTTTGGGTATGATTGGAAAGCGGCCTTCTGAGGTAGCACAAACATTTGCTCAGGGGGGAGCCCTGGGTGAACAGAGCTCAGTGGCGCAACCTGCTATGGTAGCTCCCCGTGCTGAGTTCATTCCAGTTATAGCTGTAGCACAGCCTCTTGCTCCTCGCCTAGTTATGACAGAGACGGAGTAGAAGGCATTAGACATATTTATGAGATTAGCACCGCCTAGATTCTCTGGTGCATCGAGTTAGAATCCACATGAATTCATTACTACCTGTGAGGAGATGTTACACCACTTGGGCTTGTTGGAGACTCTTGAAGTCGGATATACTACTTATCAACTGGAGGGTCCAGCGAAGTTATGGTGGAGGGCACATGTTGTTTGCAGGCCATCTTCATCACCGCCGTTGCTTTGGTCTGAGTTCTATATGGCCTTTATGGCTATGTTCTTGCCTCAGAGTGATCATGAACATCACCAAGAGAAGTTTACTAGGCTTATACAAGTATTCATGTCTATATCTGAGTACGAGACTCACTTCCATCAGCTTGCTCCATTTGGAGCTATGATTATTCCTACCAAGCCAGATAGGATTCACAGATTTTTTTGGGTTATGAGGCCAGATCTTAGGCAACTAGCTGAGATATTAGTTGCTAGTGATCGATCATTTCAAGCTATTACAGACTATAATCGTACTTTGGAGGACCTACACCGACATAATTTGGGGGCCAGAGATAAGAGGCCTCGTCATCAGGGTAGCTTAAGTGGTTCTCGACAGGGTGGTAGAGGTTCAGGCAAGTGGGGTTGGGGTTATCAGCCACAACAACATCAAGGTCAGACTAGTCGACTGGCTCAGGCATCACTCCAGGCTTCTGGTTTCAGTTTGAGCAGGGTTAGAGCAGTCAGTGTGGTCACAGTGGTTAGTCTTCGAGAGGTACTACTACATGGAATCAGGTCGTGGTGGCCATATATGTTCAGTGGGTTTGACTCGATAGGGTGGGCTGTCAGGGTCCTGCTATGGGTGTGAGGTAAGTGGTTATTTTGTTAGAGATTGCCCCCAGTGTGGTACATTTCAGTCCGCAGCTTAGCCCGTGTGAGCATTTTAGCCTCTATTTAGAGAGGGTGGTAGTCAAGCTAAGGGTGGTATCATGCATGGTAGAGAAGGTGGTAGGGATGGCGGTCGGGCAGGTGGAGGTCATCGTCAATTTTATGCAGTCCCTGGGAAACTAGAGGCAGAGGCCTCGGATGTTGTGATTATAAGTATGATTTTTGTATGCCATCAGTCAGCTATGGATTTATTTGATCCTGGATCTACTTGTTTGTATGTATCTGCCTACTTTATGCCTTGTTTGGGGTTAGCTAGTGAGCCGTTATCTGTGCCTATATCTATTTTGACCCCAGTAGGAGATTCTTTAGTAGTGGATCAGATTGTGAGGTCTTGCATATTTTTTATTGGTGATTTGGAGGCTTGGGTTGATTTGATGATCCTTGATATGTTAGATTTTGACGTGATTCTGGGCATGGACTAGTTATCCCCTCACTGTGCGATTTTTGATTGCTATGCCAAGACTATTACCATAGCCGTGCTCGGTGTATCCTGGTTGTGTGGCAGGGTTCTGTCAGTCGCGCACCATTTGGGATCATCTCTTGTCTTCGAGCTAGTAAGTTGATCTCTAGCGGGTGTTTAAATTATCTAGCGTATGTTTGAGATGCTAGTGCCGACCTTTCTTCCCCTGAGTCAGTTTCTGTGGTTAGAGACTTCCTAAATGTGTTCCTTACCGACCTACCAGGCCTTCCACCTGAGAGATATATAGACTTTGCCATTGAGTTAGAGCCGAGCACTAGGCCCATTTCTATTTCTCCTTATCGTATGGCCCCAGTTGAGTTGAGAGAGCTTAAGGAGCAGCTCCAAGATTTATTAGCTAAGGGGTTTATTAGGCCGAGTGTATTGTCATATGGTGCTCCTATTCTATTTGTGAAGAAGAAAGATGGGTCGATGCAGATGTGTATTGATTATCGGTAGCTAAATAAGGTGACAGTGAATAATAGGTATCCGATGCCGCGAATTGATGACTTGTTTGATCAGTTTCAAGGTTAAGCCGTGTTTTTGAAGATTGACTTGAGGTCCAGCTACCACCAGTTGAGGATCAGGGTGGAGGACATCCCCAAGACAGCATTCAGGACACGTTATGGACATTATGAGTTCCTGGTGATGTCTTTTGGGTTGACTAATGCCCCCGTAGCTTTCATGGACTTGATGCACAAGGTGCTTAGCCCGTATTTGGATATATTCATGATAGTCTTCATTGATGACATCCTGATACACTCTCAGAGTAGAGATGAGCATGAGAACACTTGAGGACTGTACTTCAGACTTTGAGAGATCACCGGCTTTATGCCAACTTCTCAAAGTGCGAGTTTTGTCTTGACTCAGTTGCATTCCTAGGATACAGAGTGTCTAAGGATGGGATTAGTGTTGATCCGAGTAAGATTTCAGTGGTTCATGAGTGGACTAGACCTACTACTCCTACCAAGGTTCGCAGTTTTGTTGGGTTAGCAGGATACTACAGATGATTCGTTGCAAGATTTTCCTCCATAGCAGCACCCATGACTATGCTTACTAGGACGGATGTTCTATTTCAGTGGTCGGATCAGTGCAAGGATAACTTTCATAGGCTTAAAGCCTTGTTGACTTCAGCTCCTATGTTGACTTTGCCAGTTGAGGGTCAGAGTTTCTCAGTATATTGTGATGATTCAAATGTTGGTCTTGGTTGTGTGTTGATACAACAAGTTAGCGTGATAGCATATGCGTTGAGGCAGTTAAAGGTTCACGAGTGCAACTACCTGTCACGCCCCAAACTAGGGGAGGCGCGACTGACAGTCGATACCTTAATCGACCGAGTTAGCTACTAAAACATACTAGCTAACTAAGTTGTGGGCCCAAAAAGTCAAGCAGCATAACATCTGAAATACCAAGCCTGACCGTTAAGGTCATAACCTGAATGACAACAAGTCATATAGACAAAGGTAGACAAGCCAAAAATAACGAAGTGATGGCTGGCCGACGAGGTCGCAACCGAAGACACACATACATACATATACATACATGCCCAACCTATGGGGTTGGAGACTGGAAGCTGCAAAAAGAAACCTAGAATACCATGTCCACAATAGCCTCTAGGAGTTTCATAAGCACCGGTCAGGACAAGGCCCCGACTATACCCAAACTATACAACAAAAGTAAACACCCTCTGATAGCCCCAGGAAGAGGTGGAGCTTACCAACTCACAGCTGAACCCCGAATCTTAGCGAAGAGGTCGATCAGAATCCCTACTTGAACCTGCATGCACGAAACAAAAATGCAGCATCCCCAGGCAACGGGACGTCAGTACGAATAAAAATGTACTGGTATGTGAGGCAGGGAGTAGAATCATAAATAACTGCTGTAAAAAGGGTAGTAGAGATACCACCTGAAACTGAAACTCTGATAGCCTCCATAGCGACATCTGACCTTATAGAAATTAAATATGCATGGTATGCTCGCGTAATTGTATGTCATGAATACATATATATAAATACAAATGCATGTCGTACATAACCAAGTGCTAGCAATGGTGGTGTCTTCCAATAGCTAACCGGGATCATATCTGCCAACTCGTGGCCATCTGTGTCTCATACGTATAAATATAGATAATATGCCCCATACCTCCCGATTATAGCTCGAGAGTCCGATACATAGCATGTCATGTTATGGATGCGTAATGCACGTATGTCATCATAATTATGTTGCCAATATTGGCCCGTTGGTACTCTTTTTATCATAATCTCATAATTACTTTCATATAATGTGTAAATACCTCGTAGAATCTTATGTGCTATTAGAATAAATTTGAACACTTAACTCAACTTTAGAAAGGTAAATTAAACCTGAGGATGTTTATAAAGAGCTTAAGGTGCTTCACTTAGTTTCTATATATGTTTCCCTAATAGTTTGTAAAAAAAGGTATTTCAAAAATCGAGTCCTTTAGTAGTTTAAATATACGAATTACATTTGAGAGTTTTTAAAATCGACGCATTATTTTAAAGTTTTTCGAAAATTATTTTAGCGAGGAAGAAGAGCTGGTTGCGAATTCTTAATGTTCCTTTGCAATCATTTTAAATCACAACACTCAAAGAAGAACAAGAACTCCTACATATAGATATATAGTTAAGGAAACCGACAAAATGACATATAGATGTCGAATATCCTATATAACCGAATAAGTGGAATATCATCATAACAATACCACAAAAATACTTCAGCTGCGATCCCAATGCCTTTCCCAGAAGGTTTTTCTAGTAGTAGAATAGTAAAATATCGCATTTGACGATTTAGAAATTTTCTAAGGTTCGTGCTCAAAGGAAGGACAACGCTTAGCCTTAACATACCTTTCCAACGAACGCCCAAATTCCCGTAGTTCCTTCACGAAAGTTGTTCCTTGCATCCTAAGCTTCACAAACACTATATATATGCAGCTTATACACACCTATAAATAGTTCATAATTAAGCTTAAATTGGCAGATTTGCCATAGGATCATAACTTGACAAAACGTCCGTAGAACTTCATAAAAATGATCATAAAGAGCCTCGAGATGGTTACCATCGCAAACCAAGTGTAAATCTTGAAGAACCACCAAGAAATACCAAGTCCTATCTGCTGAAAACAGCTCCAAATGTGGTTTATCGAAGGGGAAAACGGTTGCCACGCGTAGAGATCACGTTTCTAGGCACGGGGGCAAACTTTAGCGATAGAAATCACCCAAAACGCACCTTGATCACTCAAGAACTGCCTTGTAACCCTCTCCTATGTTTCTCCCTATTTCAGAACTATTTTTGGAATGTTTTTACGACTTAAAACGTCAATAGGCATATATATCCTAATCTTGACCCGACCCAATTTGCGACCCGGTTCGCGACCCGGTTTCAACACAGACAATCCATGGTAAAATAGTTATAACTTTTTAGTCCGAGGTCGGTTGGATGTGAGATTTTGTGCTTTGGAAACTAGACTCGTAGATCTTCGATTTGGTAGATCGTAGGCCCTCTAACTCTTCATATATTGGGAGAAAAGCTCCAAGATATTTGACCCAAAGTTCAGAAAATTTATTAAAGAAACTTACGGTAACTTTTGCCGACTTTTATTTCGCAACTTGCTTGACTTCAAAACTTAACATACGACATTGAGCGATTATAATACCTCATAACACATCCTTCTTAGAATATCATATACTCTTAGTTTCATCCCCAAGCTATATGTTAGTTTAAACTTTCCAAACGAGTAAGGTGGTACACGAGGCATTTCTTTAACTCAAACTTTTGTCTAAGGGCCTCCTTGACCTAGTACTTAGTTTAATTCTTTGATATCACTACCCATTTTCAATCTTATCCTCCTAACGTCCACACCAAATCATATACACCTCATACACTCATGTAACGCTACGTATATTATACGAATTTTTTTTACGGGGTCTCACAGTCTCCCCTCTTAAGAACATTCATCCGCGAATGCATCAAAAATTTCCTTGTTGCATTTCTTTTTCGCTAATATGTCATTTGCGAGGCTATATTTATTACATTCTCTAATCTTAAATCCAATTCTGAAAATTTTGACTACAAGGTTTCGTATAGCTATCTCGTGGCAAGACATATAAATTGCCCTTTCAAGTTAATTAAAATCCAAGTATGTTGCTGCAAAGGAATAATTGTCAATTATCGAAATACGACTCACCTTAAGTCGTAAATAGCTGGGGGTACATCTTCCTCATTTCCTCCTCAGCTTCCCAAGTCATTTTCTCGATGTTGTTATTCCGCCATAACACTTTCATGGAAGCCACTTCTTTAGTTCGAAGCTTTCTTACCTGTCAGTCTAAAATAGCCACTGGTACCTCAGCATAAGACAAGTCTTTAGCAACATGAATATCCTCAATAAGTGTAATAGGCGAAGGATCTCCAATGCACTTTCGTAACATAGATACATGAAATACAGGATGGATGGCTTCTAATTTCGAAGGCAAATTAAGCTCGTACGCTACCCTGCCTATCACGCCTCGAGCCTACCTCCTGGACGTAACACGGAACCCAAGATCACAAGTGATCTCAAGATAACCCTCTGGCATTAGCATGACTTAAAGATAGAGCAAAATGTAAGAACGAAAGCTTAACTGAAGTAATGAGCAACTCAAGCCACTATATAAATAAAAGTCTAAGAGTGACAATCTAAATACAGCCAAACATCTGACTCTATGTCTAAAAGCCTCTATACTGGCGAGTTGCTGGGACAAGCACCCAGCTACTCTAAATACTGAAATACTGAATACATAATGTAAATACTGAAATGAAACTAAACTCAAGGTCCTCAAAGGAGGAGGATTCACCAAGCTGACTGGATGTGTTGCTGATCTACTAGCCACGGACTGGGGAGTGGGATACAGAATCTACATCATAATAGGATGCAGCACAAAGAAGTATGCGGTCAGTACTATCGAATGTACTGAATATATATGAGCTATGCATGAATCATGATAAAACAGTTTTAAAGCATGCTTGAAATAATCTTGTTACATAAAGAAGGGGACATGAATAGAAATCAAGTTATAAAGACATAAAACATGAAATAAGGTTTGAGTTCAAAGTATAGAATCATATAACTTCATAGCGTAAAATAATCATGTGGGAGTTTCTCTTAACTGACATAAACCATGCTGAGCTACATGGAGTCCAGTGTTGTGGGCCCATACAGAAAAAGGTTGTCCTAACCGTCCAAAGTTAGAACCATGTCATCAGGATCCTGTCATAATAAGCCACAGAGGGCAACCTACGGTGGCACGTAGTTCTGGGACTAAGGGTACTCTCACCCGGTCTAACTCGGTACTAAATACTACTTCCAAAACATATATATATATATATAACATGAGGCTCACATACATGTGGCATATCTGATGCCAAACTTGTTCATAACGTGCTCATAACTTGTTCATACCCCGGATCGTCATCTACTCGTGAATTTTGGTTTAGAAATTGATTCATGAGCATTGATGGAACATCGAGTGTCTTGTCTTGCATAATACCTCATAACATGGAAAGACTTACATACTTCATGACTTATAAAATTTTCATGGCTCTAGTTCAATTTCATAAAATATATACCTTCATAGAACATAGGAACTAGGCATGCACATGCTTGAAAATCCATAAGGAATATGCTATCAAAAATCCAATTTGCTTAAATCAACTTTCATATATGTAGAAATTTCCATGGTTAAACTTTAATTCATGAAATAAGAGTTAACATGTAAAACCCATGTGAAATCATGCAATTTAATAGAAATTTCATAATCCAATCATGAGAAGATCATATCTAACAAAACCCATAAGAATTGGATAAGAACACTAACTTGAAGATCATGAAATCGAAATTTGAATTAGGGGTTTTGGGCACAAGGGTGAATGGAACCCATTGTTAATTTCCCACATACCTTGATTGAAGCTAACCCACTTGATTTGAAAAGTCTTAGGAGACTTGAACTTGGAGTTTGAGACTTGGAGCTTGAAACCCTAACTTGAAGCTTGAGAAGGTGGAACTCATTTTCTTCTTTTGGAAGTTGATTGAAAGAATGGGGGAGAACTTAGGCCAAGTGGGAATAAAAACCCTCCTAAATAGGCTTAAAATGACTTAGTATAGAGGTTAAAAGAGTGGGAAATTACAAAAATACCTCTGGACTTAAACTTGGAAAAAGCTGGAAAAAGTCGACTTCAGAGACCACGGGTCAGTGTACGGACCGTCAAAGTGAATGACGGACCGTTATTTGGTCCATGATTTCAGAAATTAGTTTTTGAAAGTGTACTGGAACTCCATTCCACGAGTTACAGGACAGTCCATCATTTAAAATGATGACCCATCAAGTCACTCATTGAATCTAGGGAAGAAAAGCTGAATTTTGACAAACCACGGGTCACTCTACAGACCATGGTTTTGGTCTACGGGTCGTGAACCAACCAGTGGTTTTTAAAGATGAAAATTTTAAGGTTAAGTTCAGCAATGACGAGTCACAGTACGGACCGTGGTTCAGAACCATGGTTCATCATTTCCATTTGTCATCACTGGCAGCACTGCAGTGCCTATAACCTTTTACTCCGGACTCGGATTAATGCGCGGTTGGTGGCGTTGGAAAGAAGACTCAAAAACCTTTAATTTGGTGGGTACTAGGCCACTTAAATCTTTATATTTTAGGAGTAAACATTGATTGAAATTGACCCTAATTTAGTCTTGCATGAAAACTTACTTTGGTGAGGTGCTTGCGACTTAACTTGATGATAGGAGTTTCTTATGAACATGATTCGCATCCAAAGCACTCACCACACTAGGAAAATGATCATTACACTCATGGAAAAGGTTTGGATATTAGCTTAGGATTTTTGGGGTGTTACAATACTCCCCCTTGGGATCATTCATCCTCGAATGAAGACTAAGCAAGGGAACTTTAGAGATAAAATAGCCCAACCAAAAACAAAACATGAAAACCGAAGAATCAACATGAAACTGAACTTTTGAACTTAAAACATGGCTGAATCAACTTCAAAAATATGAATACATGCTAGGATCGTGAGGGAAACTGACGGAATAGATTTGGAAGGACATACTAAGAATGGAACTACTTCCTCAAGTTGAAACGGATCAGAAGGGGAAGGGTGAGGGTACTTGGCCTTCATGGATGATTTTTCTTCTCAAGTAGCTCCTTCAACTGAGTTGCAAAAGCTAATGTACTATCGTGATAATCGACTTCTGATTGAAATAAAAACTGAGCTGATTTCATGAGACACATATACATGCTGAGAATGTAAAAACGACCAATAGGACAAGAATTTTATATCCAACGTGATAACTGGTCTGGGATGAGAGTAGGAACTTAGCTAAAACTCATAAAGAACAAACTTACTCTAGGAATCGCAGTTAATCGAAAGGGACACTAAACTGAGAGAAATAGATATACAGGAAAACTATTCTCTTCTAAGTACCACTCCTACCATTTGCAACTAACAACCTCAACAGCGCACATAAAGGTACTAGGGTCTAAGTCTAATTACCCAATTCTCCATGTTCAAACCTATCTCGACCAGATCTCTTGCATCTAGAACATTTTCTAAGCATAGTATTCCCTCTTATCACAACAACCAACTAACCTAGGGCTCCCAACCAAAGGGTCACTATTTTCACAAAACAATTATCCACATGTATCCCATCACGATATTCAAGCTTATAACTATGGTCACCTTATGGTTTCGTAGCTTACCCTATTTTTAAGACTTCTCTCCTTTTTCCTATCATTACTAGGAATCTCAAATTCAAGAACTTCTACAGAGGGACATGCTAAACTTTCTCATCTAACTATTTCGCATGAATAATCCTTACCTCATAATTCATCCATACCTAGAAGTCAAGGTAGAACAAGTACACTAACAAGGAAAAGGAATCTGCTACCTCCCAGCTAGGCTACTATAAGGCCTTCTCCCCTAACACTTATAACAACATAAACCAGAATCATTGAAAGAAAAGAGCAGGAGTAGCAGCATCACGAATGAAGGATTACAAATTGATCTTGACTTACACTTAGCTTGATCAAGCCACTAAAGGTGAGGCTTGGGGAGTTGAGTGCAATAGGCATAAGTATTTTACATACTGGGCACGTAAGGCATGAATGGTAGGGATCACCACCCCTCATTATCAAAGGCAAAGGTCAAGGTCTTTTAGAGCAAGGAAATCATAAGCGCAAACTATCTCAAGAATCAGGTCGGTGCATATACGTAACGTAACATGATTTGATTAGCCATAAAGGCATGTCTAAAGAATGAACTGAGCGAATAGAACCGAGCATATTGAGAGACATGAGTTTACATAGACTTAAAGCTGGAATTTATAGAATCACTGGATAAGAGTAGAATCGTTGTCTGAAGTAATCACTTTCCATTCTAGAATCTGAACATGAGCGTGAATCTAAAATTAGACCATGACGCTGACACACAAGGCATGCAAAAGGTATCATAATGCATAAGTATACTTAGGACGCTAGGATGGAAATGAGCTTCTGCCTCTCCTCTCCATTTTGTTCTAACACCCAAAAACATCACTACCCGAGCCTCTAAAATCTGGCTGATTCTATATTTCACGATCTCCCCCTTAGGTTCATGCTTCTCTCCTAAGTCTATATACCTCTAACCAACCTCTCAAAGGAACTAATTGTTTCACCCTAACAGAACATACACTACTCCAGAATCCATCACGAATACATAGTTTCTTCTATAGTCTAAGACCCTCCTTCACCTGAAAGTCTAGGACTCAACCCTCTTATCCCTACTTAGTTCTAGGTCAAGATAACTCACAACTAAACAAGAATAGGGGTCCGGGGACCATGGATGGATACAGGAAGAAAATCTAGTGACATACCTGATTCAACTTCCGGAGGAATACTCTGACCCGGCTGGCTAGGCAATGAAAGGAATTGACTTTGGAGATGACCGTTGCTCCGCTTAGATGAGGGGCAATTCCTAATCCTATGGCCTAACTAACCACACCTAAAACAAGCCTCTATGCCAGCAAGGCACTCACCTAGGTGAAACTTACCACAACTACTACAACAAGGGTACCTGAAGGTCTTCAGAGCCCTTTCATGACAAGACTGAGAATCGAGTGCAGGTGTGTTAACTGAAGATGGGGTTGGTCTGGATGACCTATGCTGAGAAAACAATTTGTTCCAGGTTCTGATCTTCTTGTTCTTTCTCTTCTTCTTCTTTAGTCTTTCTTTCTCATTCAACTGAGTGGTCATAGCTTGAGCCAACATACAAATGGCTTCACGAAATTCTACATTCGTAACCTCATGATTTGGAGTGGTCGGATTAGCATTCCTCGTGGGGTTTCTTTGCGGAGACATTATCTGAATGAGTAAGGAATGGATTATAAGGGTAAGTAGATTCAAACTCTATCGCACGATAGTGAACATGAAAAAGTGAAGTTTTTCCTAAAACACCTCGTAGCCTCCCTCTCATAAGTGTGGTGCACTTCACACCTATAAAAGAGACTCTACTCGATGCGGCTTTCAGACACCCTAGGACTCTTGAACCTAATGCTCTGATACCAAGTTTTTCACTCCCCGTGCCTATCCCCTGAACGTAACACAGGACCCAAGATCACATGTGATCTCAAGATAACCCTCTGGCATTAGCATGACTTAAACATAAAGCAAAATGTAAGAACGGAAGCTTAATTGAAGTAATGAGAAACTCAAGCCACTATATAAATAAAAGTCTAAGAGTGACAATCCAAATACAGCTGAACATCTGACTCTATGTCTGAAAGCCTCTACTACTAACGAGTTGCTGGGACAAGCCCCCAGCTAACTATAAATACTGAAATACGGAATACATAATCTAAATACTGAAATTAAACTAAAATCCAAGTCCTAAAAGGAGGAGGACTCACTAAGCTGACTGGATGTGTTGCTGCTCTACTAGCCATGGACTGGGGAACGGGCTACAGAATCTACATCATAATAGGATGCAACACAAATAAGTATACGGTCAGTACTATGGAATGTACTGAGTATATATGTGCTATGCATGAATCATGATAAAACAGTTTTAAAGCATGCTTGAAATAATCTTGTTACATAAAGAAGGGGACATGAATATAAATCAAGTTATAAAGACATAAAACATGAAATAAGGTTTGAGTTCAAAGTATAGGGTCATATAACTTCATAGCATAAAATAATCATGTGGAAGTTTCTCTTAACCAACATAAACCACGCTGAGCTACATGGAGTCCAGTGTTGTGGACCCATACTAAAAAGGGTTGTCCTAATCGGTCAAAATTAGAACCATGTCATCAGGATCCTGTCATAATAAGCAACAGAGGGCAACCTATGGTGGCACGTAGTTCTGGGACTAAGGGTACTCTCACCCAGTCTAACTCGGTACTAAATACTACTTCCAAAACATATATATATATATATATATATATATATATATATATATATATAACATGAGGCTCACATACATGTGGCATATCTGATGCCAAACTTGTTCATAACGTGTTCATAACTTGTTCATACCCCGGATTGTCATACTACTCATGAATTTTGGTTTAGAAATTGATTCATGAGCTTTGATGGAACATCGAGTGTCTTGTCTTGCATAATACTTCATAACATGGAAAGACTTGCATACTTCATGCCTTATAAAATTTTCATGGCTCTAGTTCAATTTCATAAAACATATACTTTCATAGAACATAGAAACTAGGCATGCACATGCTTGAAAATCCATAAGGAATATGCTATCAAAAATCCAATTTGCTTAAATCAACTTTCATACATGTAGAAATTTCCATGGTTAAACTTCAATTCATGAAATAAGAGTCAATATGTAAAAACCCATGTGAAATCATGCAATTTAATAGAAATTTCATAATCCAATCATGAGAAGATCATATCTAACAAAACCCATAAGAATTGGATAAGAACACTAATTTGAAGATCATGAAATCGAAATTTGAATTAGGGATTTTGGGCACAAGGGTGAAAGGAACCCATTGTTGATTACCCACATACCTAGATTGAAGCTAACCCACTTGATTTGAAAGACTTAGGAGACTTGAACTTGGAGTTTGAGACTTGGATCTTGAAACCCTAACTTGAAGCTTGAGAAGATGGAACTCCTTTTCTTCTTTTGGAAGTTGATTGAAAGAATGGGGGAAAACATAGGCTAAGTGGGAATAAAAACCCTCCTAAATAGGCTTAAAATGACTTAGTATAGGGGTTAAAAGAGTGGGAAATTACAAAAATACCTCTGGACTTAAACTTGGAAAAAGCTGGAAAAAGTCAGCTTCAGAGACCACGGGTCAGTGTACGAACCGTCAAAGTGAATAACGGACCGTCATTTGGTCTGTGATTTTAAAAATCATTTTTTGAGAGTCTACTGGAACTCCATTCCACGAGTTACAGGATGGTCCATCTTTTAAAATGATGACCCGTCAAGTCACTCGTGGAATCTAGGGAAGAAAAGCTGAATTTTGACAAACCACGGGTCACTCTATAGACTGTGGTTTTGGTCTACGGGTCGTGAACCAACCAGTGATTTTTAAAGATGAAAATTTTAAGGTTTAGTTCAGCAATGATGAGCCACAGTACGGACCGTGGTTCAGAACCACGGTTCGTCATTCCCATCCGTCATCACTGGCAGCACTGCAGTAAACTTCTTATAACTTTTTACTCCAGACTCGGATTAATGCGCGGTCGATGGAGTTGGAAAGAAGACTCAAAAACCTTTGTGGGTACTATGCCACCTAAATCTTTATATTTTAGGAGTAATTATCGATTGAAGTTGACTGTAATTTAGTCTTACATGAAAACTTACTTTGGTGAGGTGCTTGCGACTTAACTTGATCATAGGAGTTTCTTATGAACATGATTCGCATCCAAAGCACTTACCACACTAGGAAAATGATCATTACCCTCATGGAAAAGGTTCATGTATTAGCTTAGGACTTTAGGGTTTTACACTGTCGATTCTCCGAATAATCTTATATGACCCGACATACCTGGGACTAAGCTTTCCTTTCTTGCCAAATTGCATGAAACCCTTCATAGGCGATACTTTCAGGAAAACCCAATCATCTACATCGAACTCTAAGTCTCGCCGTCGAACATCTGCATAAGACTTCTGTTGACTCTGTGCTATCTGCAACCGATCTCTAATAAGCTTTACCTTCTCTATCGCCTACTGGACTAGATCGGGACCTAACAACTCTGCTTCCTCGACCTCAAACCAACCAATCGGTGACCTGAACTTCCATCCATATAGTGCTTTATCAGGAGCCATCTTAATACTAGCTTGAAAGTTGTTATTATAAGCAAACTCAATAAGGAGTAGATGATCATCCCAACTTCCTTTAAAATCCAAGACACATGCACGTAGCATATCCTCGAGAGTTTATCCTTTGTCGAGAAGCCGATAGCTATTATAGCCAGAGATATCACAAGATTGAGATCTAGGGAGATTCCGATTGTGAAATTTTAGTGGAGGCATCATCCGGTTGAGGAGGCTACTTAGGAGACTGAGAGTGAGTTGCGTGCTCAGTATCCACAACTGTTCAAGCCTTTAGGTACTCCCTTCTTCTTGACTTTTGAGGACAAAAGTCTTTTTAGTAGTGGATGTTATGATGACCCTTCCAGTCATCTTCCCGTTTACACATTCATTGTACTATTAGAGCTTTCTTGTAGCGACCCCAAGTCATTTATGGCTTGCTGGGACTAGTATTTCGGTGCCCTAGTCATTCATTTGGTTGTTTTGATCGTTTGCCTATTTTTAGAGCCTTAACTTACAATATCATTGACTTTAGTCAATATTCTTAGCTAACATGCTCGGAATTGAATTCTGATAGTTCTATTAGCTCCAGAACATTGAGTTTGGTCAAGTTCGACCTTTAGTCGAGCCCTGAGAACTTACGGTGTAGGTTTTATGTTGCTCTTTCTATTTTCAGGCCATTTAGAGTTAAAATTGTAACTTGGGTCAGCTTATGAAGATCGGAGCATCAGATTCAAAATTCGATGATTCCATTAGCTTCGGCATGTTGAGTTTGGGTTAGGTAGATAGTTGGTTTGGGTTTCGGGTGAGTTGGGCTCATTTCGAGTGTTTAGTTGCGTATTGGTTAGTGTTGACTTGGGTCAACATTTCTCCGAAACGACCTCGTATGGAAGTTTTGTCAATTCCGTTGAGTCCGGAACGTCATTTCCACTTTGTTAGCATTATTGGGTTTTGAATATTGATTTTCGATTGTCCCCAGAATTCCCCGTTGAGTTTTCAAAAAGTTGCTAATTTTTACTATTGCAGGTGCAGGCCTCAGGCCTTATTTGAGATCGCGAGCCTTCTTCTTTGCGACTGCGATGAAGCACCTGGTCCTTTGTTTATCGCGATCGCGATGAAGGCTTTCCTACGTTGTTCTTCGCGACCGCGTGGCTAGTTCTCGCAATCGCGATGGTCTAGCCAGCGTGGTCCTCGCAACCGCGAGAGGTCCCTTTGCGATCGCGATGAAGGACCCCTGGGTAGTATATAACTTTTCCATTTTGTTTTTCCAGCTCTCTTTGTTTATTTCTCCCAACTCCTAACACAAATACACTCTCTCCATCTTGCTCTAATCAGTTCAACCTTGGGGAATTTATTGTTCCCGTGATAATTCTCGCTCCCTTGGTGTTTTGGTAAGTCCTCTTCTTCCCCAAGTGTTTTCCTCCATTGTTGAAGACCCACCATTGTTGTTATTCCTCTAAACTTAGTAATTTCTTGAAGAATATGCTCTCCTGGGACTTTGCATGCTCCGTGGGCTCGTTCAATTCATAGCTCTTGGCGTAGTTCCCTCAATTTGGTAGGTGATCCTTGCGTTTTTCTGGTTTCCATTTCTTATTTCTCCATCATTGGTTTCTCAACTTTAGGGGTTGTTTTAGCCCGAAATTGTGGCCCAAATTCCTTGATTTTTCTGGCATGCACTCCCATGGTCTTGGTGATCACATGGTGAGTTTTCATTTTTGATTGGGTTGCGGGGCCCATGGGCCCGCTGGTGACCCAGATTTCGGCCCGGCTATTATTATAGCGATATGGGTATTGTTAGACTCGTTTTAATGTATTATTTATGTTTATGATAGTTTGATTATCGTTCAGAGTTTCTCAAAGTGATCCGATCTTGGATATCATTGTCCGAGCAGCTTGTCGTTGGACGACAAGTGGGTTATGGTTTAAACCCTTTAGACTTCGCATATATAGGATAAAATTGTACTAACGGGCATCCTTGAATTGGGTTTACCAGGTTGGTACCACAGACCTTGACCGCTTATTCATGTTCGGTTACTTTTCTTCCTCCGATGTGTGTAGTATTTGTTTCATACGCTCTATTCACCCTTGTGGTCCTGTGCGGCCTTTTATAGACTCTGGAACATAGATGGCGAGATATTGGGAATGTTCATGAGTCCTGGACATCGCTATTACTATTATAGAGCTGGCTATCTGTGTTGTAGAATGATTGGAGCCTGTGTAGGGCCGATAGGTTGATTCTGAGACATTGGGCGATTGATTGTGATTGAGCATGCCTTTATCATGAATATAAAAGGATTTTCTTCATGATTTTACTACGGTTTTGGCTTCGGGCATTCTATTGATAATTTTTAAACCTTGTATGGCCAGTGGGGCCCATTTTCGATAAAATTGATTATGAATGGTTTGGTATCATCTTAATGGATCTTCTTGGGGTAAGAAAGGTTAAAAGGATGATTTGTTACATTTTCCTATTATATGTTAGACCCGGTTGGACTGAGGTGCTAGATTTACCTTGTTATGGATGAGAAATGATATTAGACTCGGTAAAGCCGAGCATCAGACTTGATTTACTACCATTTTAGACTCGGATATGCCCGGGCACCCTTGAAGGGAGTTTATGAGATTTATTTCATTGATTTAGACCTGGATGGAATTCAGGCATGCATTTTGGGCATCTAAGTACTAGTTTGGATCCAGTGGCACTCCGGACTGATATTTTGAGGTT